>OZ024822.1:37884419-39084419 GCA_964016985.1 Anodontia alba | reverse complement strand
GTCTCAGTGTGATTGAACAAAACAAATGTTACTGATCTGGCTCTACAGTGTTTGCCCACACCTGTATGCCTGAATTTAGAAACAAACAAACAAAAAACAACGACAACAAAAAAATGTGGTTGGGCTATTTAACTATTAACAAAGAGCAACCAGATATAAATAACCAAAATTTTGTGGGAGGGTCACGAAAAACCAACATTATTCCTACCTCATGATTTTTTTTAAATGTCTCAAAATTGTAACACTAGCATTTAGGCACATTTTTGAATAACTATTGCACCTATAGTCGTTTTACATGGCATACACTTTCTCCCCAGGGGAACAAATTCTTACCTTTCAGAGTGGACCCTCCTCACTCCACCTTCAGAAGGGGGGCAAAAAACAATTTTGACAGAGTTGCCTTCCTCTGAAAGTGTATTGATTCCCCTAAGCACGTGTCAAAACTATCTCACACAACTGACAATCCTTTCATTCTCAATAGAAACGATCAATATGCAAGTAAGCGATTCTGTCTCATTTTAACTGGCTATTTCACCTTGTGTGAACTAGCCAATCTGTAACTAAACCCCTCATGAATATTTATGAAGCTGTATTCCATCTTTAAGTTCTATTCCACCATATTATCCCTAAATATTACGCTAAAAATGTCATAAAATTTTGAATGCTTTATTCCATGTATTTTTGTCCTGAATTTTGCTTTTTATGAAGTTGTTTCTTTAAAGACTTAACAAAATGGCAACCAGTGCAAACCCTTCAGGAGCTGTCTGATCTGGGTCTGGTCTGTTTGTATGTGCTATTTTGGTGTACGAAAGTTTAGGACATTTACCATATCTTCATCCCAAAGTTTGGGCAAGTACCAGTAAGTTTGACTACTTATTGATATGTCTATCGTAAACAGTGCAAACACTGGTAAACTTCTCCTATAGTAAGTAGCTTACATGTTTTGCTTAAGCATGTCTTGTCTGAATAATAAGAGTAAATACATTAGAAGAGGATCAGTGAAATAAGTTCAAGACCAATATTGCTTTTTGTGGTAAGTATAATTAAGGGCTGGTCAACTAAATATATCTAATTTTCTTTTCAGCATGTTCTCTTCTACTGGGTTGAACTGACATTTATCAGGCATACAGGAGGGATGATCAATAAATACCACTATGTACAGCAGGATGTCTACTACTACCTAGTATTGATACTGGTATCAAGAAACTGCATGCTAATAAACAACTTGCAACAATCAAATCCACATGTTTGTTTACTATTTTGTATTTAGATGCTCCAAACTGTACAGAATTTGTCTGCAGTTGTCACCTTTTTGGACTTCAGAATCTTGGTTAGACTGGTGTCCACTGGACTCAGATACAGTTTACCACTATCATATTTTTAACTATGGTGTTTAGCTAACTCTTATCCTGCTGTTCACGACAACCCCTACCTTTGCAAACAGTGTAGATCCAGATCAGATGGCTTCTGAAGAAGCCATCTGATCAGGATCTACACTGTTTGTCATTCTGTTTGTGATTTTGAACGAAAGCATTTTTTGATGTAATCTGATTGGCTGATAGTCAGAAAAGGGTGTTGCTAATTAAATGATTCAGCAGGATAAGGGTTAGAATGTATTTAGACATGCAACTTTATATTTACAACAGGCCAAGTATTGTATTGCTATCCATAGTCCATCATGTATCTAAATTTTGGTAAACATATACAAGTCAAAGACATTTTTTTTTTTTTTTGTATATACAGTTGACTTTCACTATCTTGAGCAATTTCTCTTCTTTTCCACAATATTTTCAATATATACTGAAAGGAAAAAGAAACGCAGGGTAAATTTTATTCCTAAATTTCATTCAAGTTTGAAAAAGTTTGTTAAATATTTTACTATGATTACAAAACGGTACATGTATGGAACAAAAGTTCCAAATTTCATTGGTTTGTGATCAACAAGTCTCGAGTTATTGAAGTTCATTGGTAGCTACCCCCGAAATCTTGAAATCAAAATCAAACTGAAAATCAATATTGGGTGTGCCCCCCTCTTGCTGCCGTTGCTGCCCTAATTCTCCTTTGGATAGAGTTAACCAAAGCATTGACAGTTCGCATAGGGATGTTATTCCATTCATCGATCAACGCATTCCTTAGTTGTGCGAGAGTTGCGGGGGGATTTCGGCGCTTCCTAACCCTTCTGTCCAGCTCATCCCACATGTGCTCTACTGGGGTCAAATCTGGACTGTATGGTGGCCATCCTAGTGGTGCGATGTTATTGTTTGCCTGGAAATCCTGACAAACTCGGGCAACATGTGGTCGGGCATTGTCTTGCTGCAGAATCAGATTACGTTGTTGCACAAGCGGGACTGCAACAGGACGCAAGATCTCATCCCTATACCTTACTGCTGTCGTATTGCCCGCAACAATAATCAGCTGTGATTTATCTCGTGAGCAATGCCTCCCCAGACCATAATGGAGCCACCCCCAAACCGATCCCGTTCGACAACACAGGCGTCGGCAAAGCGTTCTCCGCGACGTCGGTACACACGACGTCGACCATCTGCGCGATAGAGAGTGAACCTAGACTCGTCCGTAAAAAAAACTCGTCTCCACTGCCTCATCGGAAATAGCCTGGGTGCATGCACCGTCAATCACGCCATACGACGCAACCTACGTGCCTTGGTCAGAGGCAGACCAACGTATGGACGACGAGCTCGAAGACCAATCTCACGCAATCGACTTCCAACAGTCTTCGGAGAAATTTGTCGATTATGCGTACCTACTGTATTAAGGGCAGTTTCGGTAGCAGTGAGATGACAATTCCGCAAATGTGCCAGACAGATTGTCCTGTCTTGACGTTGCGACATCATGCGTGGACGCCCAGACCGGGGTCGGTCTGCTAAATGCCCTGTCTCCCTTAAACGTCTAACAAGACGTTCAATTGTTGAGGCGTTAATCCCAAAATGATTGGCAACTTGCTGTTGCCTCTGACCCTGCATCAGCAACGCAATTGCCCTACCCCTCTGAACATCAGTCAATCGTACCATGATTGAAAAAAAGTTCAAAGTAGCGTAAAAATGAAAAGAAAAATCGGTAAAAGAATCGAAGAGCATTGTGTATCGTTGAAGTGTACCAAATGGTGTGAGGAAATCTTGTGCTGAAGGTTTAAACATGCTTGTTTTGCACGAAATTTTGGCTTTCCGTATTGTCCGTGCAATGCACTGTGTAGTACACGGTTGAATGATTTCATATACTGGGTGGATAGCACATCGACCAAAGACTCGTATACCTGCGGTTCACATTCACAGGACAATCTGTAAAAGTGTATGGCTATAGTAAACACCATAAAAAATGGTTAAAATAAGAAGGAAAAACTCTACCCTGCGTTTCTTTTTCCTTTCAGTATATCTCTAACTTCAAGAGTCCAATCCATATATATTTATTAAATGTGGTTAATCGAATTATTTTTTCCTGAACTCTGCAAATCTGATCTGACGAGATACGGATATCTCCAAGTATTTTAGAGAGTCCCTTGGAATTTGAGATAATGAGAGTAGACTGTATTAGGTCAAAGGTCAATATACAGGACACAGAAACCTACCTTAGAAAAAAAGAAGCCATACATCAAATTTTGTAAGCCTAAGCCATACAGTAAACATAGCTCCAGATATGGTGCTTTGTTTGTTCAACCTAAAAGTACAGATATTTTTCTTATTCCTCCATGAAAACATATCTTGTGGAATACATTAACCCTTGTCCTACTGAATAAATTAAGATGCCACGCCCTTTTCAAATTTTTAGCCAATCAGACTACTTGATCCAGATTGTTATTATAAATTCATATACTGAATGGCAAACAGTGTAGATCCAGATCAGTTGGCTTCTTAGAAGCGAACTGATCTGGATCTATACTGTTTGTAAATGCAGGGTATATCCAGGTTCAGCAGGACAAGGGTTAAAAGCACTTCACTGAGGCACTTCTAACGAATATCCACAACATATGTTTTCATGGAGAAATAAGAAAAATATTATGTGGATACCCCCTCTTTTCTGTATCTGGAGCTTTGAGTACAGATGCATCAGATATTATTATTATTATTTTTTTTTTTTGGTACAAAATAGATCAAAAAGCCAAATACTGGTCACAGTTACCTACTTTTAGAATCCAACAGAGATATTCATACACACAGTTTGCTAGGCCCAGGCAGTATTGTTCAAAATATACGCTCCAGGTAAGTTTCAAATTGTTTTTGTATGAAGTAGGTCAAATCAAAGTATAGGTAAGTGACCACCATACCACCTATGCACATCAAATTTGGTAAGTCCAGGCCATACAACACAGGATTTTGTATAAGTAGGTCAGAGGTCAAAATCTATAACACATTAATCTACTTCTGGCACATATTTTCTTTCGTAAATACATCTATACATCAAATCTGCCATACAGTACAGAAGATATGCATCAGACAAGTCTTTTTTTTATAAAGTAGGTCAGGTCAAAATATATTTCACAGTAACTAACTTTAGGTATGTTATACTCCATCTTCAATAATGTATCCACACAAGAAATTTGGTAAGCCTAGGTCATATAGTAATGAGATATGCTCAGACATATTATATAAAGTAGAGCAGTAATCAAAATGTCGACACATTTTTGGTATACAACATACTGTCTTTAATAGATGTTCCTACAGGCCAAATTAGGTAATCCTAACCTATAATAATAATAATAATAGTTCATCTGTCATTACTGACAATGACCAATCTTAATTACATGCAAGAAATGCTACTGTTTGTGTGTTCTAAGATGGCTGATTAGACCAATTCTAGCTCTAAACTGTCTGTTGCAGATGGAACAACGTAAGTCAGAGCAAGACAGCTCTGTTGGTATTGCCTTAACTCTGGCTTCGTGCTGTGCAAGTTTCTGCTCGGCTTCACTGATTCTTTTTGCCTCATATTCACTAGCACCGCTTTCTAATGAGGCCTCGCCACTTTGCTCGGTCCTGTGAAATTTGTTCCCATGACTCTGTTGGTATGTTGAAATCCTTGAGAAAGGCTTTGAGGGTGTCTTTGTATCGCTTCTTCTGACCACCTTGGGAGCGTTTGCCCATTTCTAGTTCTCCATAGAGGATTTTCTTTGGCAAATGTTCCTCAGGCATCCTGGTAACATGGCCTGTGCATCTTAACTGTGCCAGTTTCTGAAGAGTATGTACACTCTGCATCCCTGCCCTTTTCAGGACTTCTGTGTCTGGAATCCTATCCTGTCTTGCCACTTAATCTTTAAAAGTTTTCTAAGGGTCAGCTTGTAAGAAAGTGGTTCAGTCTTTTGGTATGCAGTTGGTAAACTGTCCACATTTCGCATGCATACAATAGTGTTGGCAGCACCACAGGTTTGGGGACTTTCAGCTTTGTGTCAAGCCTGATTCCACTTCGATCTCAAACACTACCATATAGTTGGCCAAATCCTGCACTAGCTTTGGCAATCCTGGCATTGACTTCATCATCAATGTGCACGACTCCTGACAATGTGCTTCCAAGTTAGGTGAATTTGTCTACCACTTGTAATCTTTGACCTTTCACTGTAATATAACCTATGCAGTCCAAGAGATACGCATCTGAGAACTTTTTGCATTAAGTCTGTAAGAGGTCAACAGATGGTTGCAGTGACCAATTTTTAGCTCGCCTGGACTAAGGCCAGGAAGAGCTATTGCACTACCCCCGGGGTCGGCGTCCACATTTACACTGAAGTTTTTTAAGAGTTTATATTTTCCAGACCATTTTATAGATTTGGTATGATGATAGATATAGTTTCAGTTTTATTCAGTAATACCCCAGCCCATTACCTCAAGGTCAAGGTCATGGACTTAGAAATTCTTAATGTTAAAGATTTTAAGAGCTCATATTTTCCAAACTTTACGATGGATTTTGTTCATATTTGGTATGATGATAGATACAGTTCCAAAGTTTTATTCAGCAATACCCTGCCCATGCCTATGACCTCAAGGTCAAGGTCACAGACTTAAATTTTTATATTAAAGTTTTTTAAGAGCTCATATTTTCCAAACCATATGATGGATTTAGTTCATATTTGACATGATGATAGATACAGGTCAAAAGTTTTATTCAGCAATATTCATTGCCCTTGCCCGTGGCCTCAAGGTCAAAGTTAAGAACTTGGAAATTTTATATTTAAGTGTTTTAAGAGCTCATATTTTCAAAACCGTATGATAGATTTGGTTCATATTTGGAGTGATAATAGGTACAGGTCCAAAATTTTATTCATCATCACCCCCACCCATGCCTATGACCTCAAGGTCAAGGTCACAGACTTAGAAATTTTATAATTGATCCCTGATAATGTCAAATTCATGACAACAAATGACCAAACCATAGCACAAGAAATCCTATCAAGAGCTAAAAAGCCAAAACATTTCCTCTTACCGTAAAGATTCTAAGTATTGGGACAGATAGGCCTAAGCAAACAGTGCAGACCCAGTTTAGACTGGTCCTAAAGAGCCCCCTGACACTCCAGTATCACCCCAATTCCAGGTGAGTTATGCTGTCTACTGACACTCTTGTTAATATGTCTTTTTTTTTTTTTTTCTTCCAGAAAATAGACTGACATTTCATGCAAATTGTCTCCAAAAGACTTTGACATTCATTGCAAGCTATTCCTTAGGAGACAATCTGCCTGAAATATCAAAAGTAATTCCTGGAAAAAATAAAAGATGTCAGAAGACAACACAGCTCACTGGAAAGAGGTGATCCAATATGAAAACAATCATTGAATATTAAAGATGAATGCAGAACTTAAACAAAGCTGTAAATGACAGAGTATGACCTGACTGATGTCGGAAGAATGTCAAACTGAGGGATAGGGTATATGCCATTGGAACATCTTCCCTTGGGTTGGTGTGGATGAAATATTAAAGCTATATCTTAAATGCTGAATCCCTCAAGTTTGTGTGGATAAAATATGAAAGCTGTATCTTACATACTTCAGCAGTCATGTACCTTTTTCTAACACAGCTGTAAATGACAAAGTACGACCTAACCTTGACCTAGACAGAAGGTCAAACTGAGGAAGGGGTGTGTGCTATTGAAAGGTCTTATCCTCAGGTAGGTGTGGGCCAAATATTAAAGCACTATTTTGAATACTTCAGCAGTTACATATACATTTCAAAACTTAAACGCAGAGCTTGAACATGGGTTTAAATGACAAAGTATGACCTGACCTTGACCTAGGCAGGTCAAACTGAGGAAGAAGTGTGTGCTATTGAAAGGTCTCACCCTAAGGTGGGTGTGGGCTAAATATTAAGTGGTATCTTGAATACTTCAGCAGTTGCGTACACTTTCCAAAACTTAAATGCAGAACTTAAAAATGGGTGTAAATGACAAAGTGTGAACTGACTTTGACCTATCCCTTGGGGATGAGGGTGTATGCTACTGGAAGGTCTTACCCTATGGTAGATGTAGGCCAAATATGAAAGCAGTACCTTAAATAATTAAATAAAAGCACCACAAGCATAATACCCCGCCATAGCAATTATTTGTTTATGTATTAAAGTTATCGTTGCGAAAATGTCTGGAAAGAAAATGACAGCGGGACAGATAACAATCCTTAACTAGATCTTGATAACATCAATGGACAGATAACAATCCTAAACCAGATCTTGATAATATCAATGCATATAGCAAGTTTGGTTAAAAGGCCTTGTTATTTACTCAAGTTATCGTCCGGAAACAAAAAATATGGGCACCTCGGGCAGATAACTGTGTAAAAATTTGACGAAATTTGCCCATTAGCAATTCCAAAACAGATCTCTTTAATGTCAATGCAAATAGCAAGTTTGGTTAAAATCCCTTGTTATTTACTCAAGTTATCATCTGGAAACGAAAATATGGGCAGATAACTCCATAAAAATTTGACAAAATTTGGCCATTAGCAATTCCAAACCAGATCTCCTTAATGTCAATATATATAGCAAATTTGGTTAAAATCCCTTGTTATTTACTAAACTTATTGTCCAGAAATGAAAATATGGGCACGACTCGGGCAGATAAATCCGTAGAAATTAGACGAAATTTTCCCGTTAGCAATCCCAAACCAGATCTCCTTAATGTCAATGCATATTGCAAGTTTGATTAAAATTCTTTGTTATTTACTCAAGTTATCATCCAGAAACGAAAATATGGGTGTGTCTTGGGCAGATAACGCCGTAAAAATTTCATGAAATTTGCCCATTAGCAATCCCAAACCAGACCTCCATAATATCAATGCACATACCAAGTTTGGTGAAAATCCATTGATGTTTATTCAAGTTATCATCCGGAAACGAAAAACGGATGAACGAACGGACGTCCAACGTGAAACCATAATACCCCGCCACTATTGTGTGGCGGATATACAAAAACTATGCACACCTTTGAAAACTTAAACATTGTGCTAATGCGGACGCCCATGCAGATGCCAACAGATGCTGACGCCAACGACTGTGTGACAACATAAGCTCTCCAGGGTCATTGTCCCGGTAAGCTAAAAAGTAAGAAACATATCAATTTGTCATCTGCTGAAGGTAAGAAACATATCAATTTGTCATCTGCTGAAGGTGGCCAGAGTGGGAAAGATTAAAAACTGCAGTAATTTTTTACATTCAATTTTTAGCAAGAAAGTAAACATGGTTGATAGCAGAAATACTTGATATATTGATTTGGCCTGTTAAAAGATAATCATATTAAACCAAATCTGAAAAGATTTATAATCATAAAAGGTGACATATTGACTTATCAATTATCTATCACATTATATTATAAGGCTTGAACTAGCAGTCAATAAACTTTAATCCATGTATTCTCTGTTTTTGTTCTTCATCACATCCTCTTCAGGATCATCAGAGTGCTTTAACCTTTACCACTCTCTTAACTATTTCAGCAGATAACAAATTAGTGATATTTTTTCTTACATTACGAAAACACACCAATTCAAATATATAGAAAATTTCACCTCCAAAAACTGAAAATTTTCAGATAAAAAAACCCTGATTTTTTTTCATATTTTTGCTCAAAACATAGATTGTGGGTATTCATTAGAACTACCTCATTGAGGTAGTTCTAATGGGTACCCATAATTTATGTTTTTGAGCAGAAAAAAAAAAAAAAAAAAAAAATAATGTTTACCCCTGTAAACCCCAGTTTTACTATATAAAAGTGGAGTTTTTGTAATGATATGTCATCTGATGAAAATTTTACCCAGAGTGTTAGGTGTTATGCGCTTGGAGAAAACAGAAAAATACTATACCATTTGCATTTCTAACCAGCAATATATTTCATTCTCAGGGTTTGTTTGAAGTATGATTTCCTCTTGAAAAATGAAGTTTGTATAGAAATTTTTATGGAGCTATTTGTCATTAATAATGGTATTTTTCAATACTTTTTAATACCGGGGGTAAGCATCTGGCATGGTTTTGTCTCAGCAATGTAGAGGTGCTATTCAATTGGTGATTACTTGAAGTCCTAACTGTCCGGATGACCAAAAAACAAAATTGAGATGATAATTTGAACTGTGTCTCAACATAAAAAGGTACATGAACAGCAAAAATACCAGACTAAGCACTCTTCTCAGGATATTTGCTTCATCAATACATTCTGCAATATTCAAGAGAACAGACGTGGTTCTGATTTTGGTTTGGTTTGGAGTTTAACGGCCCAGTCAACACTAATTAAGTTCATGTCAAGCCAGTCAGTTTACCTAACAACACTTTTCCTGGGCAGGCTTAGTCCTCTATGTAGTAGCCAGTTCTTCACACATTCTTTTATCCAGAAACTGATAACTGAATCAATGACCAAAGAAAATATTTCATGATTACTCTCCACAAAAGACTGTTGCCGGATGATCATGATTCTGATCAAACTGATCAACAAGAGGGCCAAGATGGCCCTGTATCTCTCACCTGATTACCAGACAAGTTTTGAGTCAATTGGCCTTTCATTTCAAGAGAAAAATTTTCAATACAGATTTTCAAGATGATGGCTATGATGGCATTCTTGGATTTCAAATCAGAACGATTTTAAGTATTTTTGATCTACAAATCATCTTGATACTGCCAAGTTTTGAGTCAACTGGCCTTTTGGTTCAGGAGAAAAAGTTAAACTAGAGCAACCATCTTGGATTTATGATCAGAACGATTTTAACTATTTTTGATCTACAAGTCACCCTGATACTTTCTACCAAGTTTCCAGTCAACTGGCCTCTCAGTTCAAGAGAAGTTCAATATAGATTTTCAAAATGGACTGGAACAATTTTAGCTACTTTTGATCTACATATTGCCCCGATACTTCCTATTATGTTTCGAGTCAACTGGCCTTTCAGTTCTGGAAAAAAGGGCAAAATAGATTTTCAAGATGATGGCCATCTGGGATTTTCTATCAAAATGATTTTAGCTATTTTTTATCTGCAAGTCACTCTGATACTTCCTACCGTTTCATGTTAATTTCAGTTCAGTAGTGGAAGTTCAAAATAGATTTTCAAGATCTTGGATTTCATAACAGAACGATTTTAGCTTTTTTTTTAGTTTTGTTCTGTAAGTCACTATGATCTGCATGTCACAATGACACTTCCTACCAAGTTTCCAGTCAGCTGGCCTTTCAGAACAGGAGGTGAAGGGCAAAACAGAGTTTCAAGATGGCCGCTATGGTGGCCATCTTGGATTTCCAAACAGAACGATTTTAGCTTTTTTGATCTACAAGTTGCCCCAATATTTTCCTACCAGGTTTCGAGTCAATTAACCTCTCAGTTCAGGAGATGAAGGGCAAAACATATTTTCAAGATGGCTGCCATGGGCGCCAGCTTCGATTTCCAATGGGAACGATTTTAGCTATTTTTGATCTATAAGTCACCCCAATACTGTCTGTGCCATGTTTTGAGTCAACTGGCTTTTCCGTTCAGGAGAAAAGGCTCTAAATAGATTTTCAAGATGGCCAACATGACGGCCATCTTGGATTTCTGATCCAATTGATTTTATCTACTTTTGATCTGTAAGTTACCCCAATACTTCTTACCAAGTTTCTAATCAATTGGCCTTTCAGTTCAGGAGATGATGGGCCAAATAATTGGTGGCCAGCTTGGATTTCCGATCAGAACAATTTTAGCTATTTTTTATCTAAAAGTTGCCAAGATACTTCCCACCAAATTGCGAGTCAACTGGCCTTTCGGTTCAGGAGAAGAAGCGCAAAATAGATTTTCAAGACGGCAGCCATGGCAGCCAACTTGGATTTCAGATCTAAATGATTTAGCTATTTTAGATCTTTAAAGTCACCCTGATACTTCTTACCAAGTTTCGAGTCAAATGGCAACTGGGTTCAGGAGAAGAAGTGCAAAAATAGATTTTCAAAATGGCTGCCATGGCAGCCAACTTGGATTTCAGATCTAAACTATTTACCTATTTTAGATCTTTAAAGTCACCCTGATACTTCTTACCAAGTTTCGAGTCAAATGGCCTTTGCGTTCAGGCGAAAAAGTGCAAAAATAGATTCTAAAGATGGCGGCCATGGTGGCCATCTCGGATTCCAATCAAAATGACTTTAGCTATTTTTGATTTACTAGTTATCCTGATACTTCCTACCAAGTTGCAAGTCAAATGGCACAGGGCAGGAGGAGTAGTCTTTGGAGCAAATTGTTGACTCCGCACCAAGGACGACGGACACTGATACATCACAACAGCTCACCAAGCAATTCATGCTCAGGTAAGCTAAAAACAGGCTAGATCTAGAACTTCACAGATTTGTCTGAACTGTCTGTTGTTGGCAACACAGCCCCAGATAACATGGAACTGATGAAAACTTTGGGTCAATGTTTACTTCTGTACCAAAATTTAATTTTTGTGTACTCATTGGCAACATGATTTCAGTAAGTACCCACAAGATAATTATGTTTTGGTGCAACAATAAACATGTCTTCTGAATACACCTACTATCTGGATCTATAAGTTAAGGGGAAGAGATACACTTTCTGGGGAGATAACTATCAAAATAGTTTCTATCCCCTTCTTAAAAGGGGTCTACTCTATAAGCAAAGAATTTGCTCCTTCTGGGAGCAAATTCTTACCTTGTAGAGTAGACCCCTTTTCAGAAGTGGATTAGTGTGCAGGAAAGCAAACAGGAAGTCTAAAACTTGTCTCTCTTGTGAAAAATGTTCGCTAAATTTCCAGGTGTATCCATTCACCTTAATTTCATTGTTAAATCAATAGTGTCATTGTATCTTTACTGCCTATCGACCAAAAATGGATTGTTTAATCCGAAGCCTGCCAGAACAATAAAGCGGGAACAATTATAATTTCTCATAAATGTAGGAACAACATTGTTTACTTGGTTTCCTTTCTGTACCATGTATGACTGCTTTTAATTCTCCAATAACCCATAAAATGCCAATAAAATGCACATCAGCAGCAGACATCATTCTTTTTTCTATTACCGTATTTGACCTAATTACCGCACCGTACGCTTAGGTTTTTCAGAACTACTGAGAAAACTTAAAGATAGCGACAGACTTGTCTAATGATACTTATGCGGTTTCTTTTCTGATTTTCTTTATAAAAGCATATGTTATGGGTACTCATTTGAATTACATCGACAAGTCGATGCAATTCAAATGAGTACCGACAACATATGCCTTTATAAAGAAGCAGCGAGAAAATACACTTGCTGTTATCTGAAGACAATGGAATTGCTTAACTGTGCGCTTATAGGGGTATGTGCGGTAATTAGGTCGAATACGGTATTATTTTTCAGCAAAAAAAAGGCTCCACATGTCATGTGAATTATCTGAAATCACATGGAATACAGACCCTTATTTCTTCTGAAAAATAAAAAGGAATCAGAATGTCTTATGCTGAAACTTTAAAAGTTGCTTTAATCTTAAAAGCACTCAGCCAAATTGTAGCAGATGACATTCTGAAGTGTTTTTTTTTTTTCAATATGTTTTCAGAGACAGTAAGACTTGGCATTTAAAGTGAATCATCTGCTAGGCAGATGATACACAAGAGATGTCAAGCCATATTTTCTCTGAAAAAAAACAACCAAAAACAGTAAAAAAATCAAACTGTCATCTGCTGCAGCTGTGATTAGCGCCTTAACCCTTATAGCGCAGGGTGTCATAAATCAGGCCTGTAAGAGGGGGTACCCCTATTGAGAAGCCATTACTTCCTTGATTTTTTCTTCTATTTTGATGGCATTTTCACACATATTTTGGCCATTTTACCGGAGAAGTAAAGATCAACCAGGAACCATTTAAGACACTTAAAAACAATTATAAGAGACCAGCGCTTACTATGTGTTATTCAGAATGAAAGGGGAGCATATGTAGGTTCTACTGTTGTTCCTACTTCTTCCTCACTGGAAATGATTTAGGTGTTATGGGTGTTTTTTCCAGAAAATTGTGATGAAACTGACACAGTGGGTGCTGAAATTTTCTGACAGCTTGAAATTCAGTATACTCGGTCTTTATTAGCGTGGGTAAAATCTAGCACCCGACTTTCTAATGAAGAGCGGTATCTTTGTTTGAAAGTAGGTTCCATCCTGTATGGGAGCACTTGCTCTTAATGGTTGCATCTGGTGTATACAGTGTAGCTCCAATATATCGCGGTCCTCGGGGTCCAGAGTCCGCTGTCACGATATAAACGGAGTGCGATATGTCCCAACATGTACCATGCATGTATAACGGCATGCATAACACTCGCTCGGTTTGTCGCTGTGGTAGTTTGCTGAGACATCACTGATAAATGGCATTCAGTTATGTTGTCACCATATTTCCTAATCAAAACTGGATTAGAATTGCTCAATGGAATAATTTACAATGGTGCGCTATGTCTAACAAGTAATTCCAATCAAAACCAGCTGATAAACTACGTTTGAAAACAAGAAATCATCGAATTGACAATTTAGGACGCCATTTTGGATACTCTGGCAATGGGAAGTTACTCAATTGTGCTACGATAACTTGAGTTGCTTCCCTTCGCTTATATTGCGGGCGCAAAAAAAAACAAAGTTAATTTCTTTTTATTTATTTTTTTTTATTGTTTGTTTTTGTTTTTTTGACGCAGCTGTTTTCTTCTGAAATATTTATATCTACAGAAGTGTAAAATAAGCAGACTACGATCTGTGTATGTTGGACAGAAACATCCTAAGACTACTGTCTTGTAAAATTTGCTGGTGTTGAATAGGAGGTGGACCGTATTCCCCTGCTGAGCAAAATTAGTTTGTGGGCATCATTGACTCATTGAGCATTGAGTAGATCTATGTACTAAATGATGATAATGATTACGACAATTACGGCGATATAATTTATTGTTTGCCAATTATAATCAACGTGTGCACTGATTGACACTAAGTTGATTGTTTGTCATATAATACCTGACGCGACTTAGCATCGGGATAGGCGCGAAAAATCAATTACCAGAGGCGGAACGCATTTTTTTTTTTTTTCTGAAGATAAATAAAACAGCAAACATTTTATGTTTTTAATTTTTTTTTTTTTTTGCTTATGGAAAATTTGGGAGCCATGGCCTATTCGCGATATACTGGATTTCGCGAAATAACGGACCGCGATGTATTGGAGCTACACTGTAGTAAGAATGACAGGTTTAGAGTTGGCAAAATGACAAATGTTGTTCCCCCGCGGTTTCAGGGTTAAGATTTTATTTACAACAGAAATACCCTCACCATCTTGAAAATTTGTAAGCGGTGCAGAAAAAAGGCTATGTCAGTGCTCCAGAACAGTAAAAATATTTTCTCCAGGGGAACATTTCTTGCGAGATCTCACAGGAGATTACCTAATGGAAGATAATCCAAGAAGACATTTCATAGTGAAACAAAGGATTTGCAGATACTCCAAATACCAACCTACTGTAATAATATCACTTTGCAAGCTGGATAAAAATTTCAGCAGACAATATTTTGAAATATTTTTCTTATTTTTCCTAGAAAATAGGATCTGACACTTCATGCAATTTGTCTCCTAAGGTGGAGACAATTTGCATGAAGTGTCAGATCTTATTTTCTAGGAAAAATAAGAAAAATATCACCAATTTGTCATCTGCTGAATCTGCCCATAGATAGCGTGGTAAGGGTTAAGGAGCACTGGTGATCGAGTTGAGATTTAACAGCCCAGTCAACAATTTTTCAGTCAAAAGAGAAGAGAATCATAGGACAGATTAGAGAAAGGCCCCAAGATCTTGCTTCAAGTGAGCCAAGGATCTTCCTGTCAAATGCTATTGATGGCAGGGCCCATCCTCTGGAAGTTTTAGCTGCAGGGCAATCTGCACCATTATGAAAACATGCCTATTCAAATATATAGACTATTTCGCTCCGAAAACTGAAAATTTTCAGATAAAAAACTCTGATATTTTTCATATTTCTGTTCAAAACATAGATTGTTGGTACTCATTAGAACTACCTCAGTGAGACAGTTCTAATGAGTACCCACAATCTATGTTTTTGAGCAGAAATAAAAAAAATAATGTATATCCCTGTAAACCCGTTTTACTGTATAAAAGTGGGGTTTAAGGGGGTCAAAATTATAACTTTTTAGGCATGTTTTCATAAAGCCAGCTACCTGCACAACTATTTGGTAATAATTCTAGAGTATTTTTTTTCTTATTTTTCTATAAAAAAAGACATACTGTGAGTACTAATTAGAACTGCCTTTCTCTTCTCCATAAAATTTTGTTATGAGTATTCTAATGAGTACCTACAACATGTTTTTAAGGAGAGCTACAGAAAATTATTCCAAAATTATTATCCGGTCCCCTGTGTCAGCATTATCCAAAAACATAAAAAACATGAACGAGTTCATTTGAATGTAGAGTAATGCGTCTGAAAAATGCTCAGCAGTTTTCAGACACATTACCCTGCATTCAAATGAACTCCTTCAAGTTTTGGATAACAGTGCTGGCTGAATGTCAAACAATATTTGCTCTGGAATGGTCGTCCAGGTATATGGAGGATACATGGCACATGGAATCCTGCTGATGTGTGAGACTAAAGCTCCAGATAAAAGGACTATCAATAAAATTATTTTTCTTATTTCTCCACAAAAACATATGTTGTGGGTACTCATTAGAAGCACCTCACTGAGGTGCTTCTAATGAGTACCCACAACGTATGTTTTTGTGGAGAAATAAGAAAAATATCAATATTTTTTGGTTGAAAAAAATGTCTGATATGGAGCTATGTAGTAAGCCAAGATAAAAAGTACAATAGATATACCACAAATTGTAATTAACAAACAGATTGCAGATCAGTGAGGCGAAACATTAGAAAACCTACTTACCAGATGTAGGAATCCACCAGCAGAGAGCCAGAGACTAAGAGACAAAGAAACAAGGTTAGACAAGCGGATCACTGTACTTGAGTTGATTATGTTCAGGTATGTCAGAATATCTGGAATTGACAGTAGTCGCAAAGCTCTGAGGAATCTCAAACCTGGAAGACAGAAAACAAAATAATTCATGGTATAAATCATACTCAATACATTATAACCTCTTATAACTAACTACTGGTAGGATCCAAAGCAAAAACCATGTTAGCTAAACAGTCTTGTAGTTGCCAAACAACATGCATAGATTATACAGAAATAATGACCATCTATAGTCATTTTTCTGTATAATCTATACCAGGGCTCTAGAAATTCTGAAATCTGAATCGGTCCAGCCGAAGACAATGATGTCATCAACGAGCCAATTTCCAAAGTGAAAATATAATATCACCTGTCAGGAAAACTAGTGACAATTGGCAATGTCCTGTAAATCCTTTTTAATAATACACCTCAACCCCGTTATAACACGGAAGTCTGGGTCCAAGCATTGGACCGTTTTAGTTAACCGAACCGTGCTTTTACAAAGACGATCAAAGCTGGCATCTGCTCAAGGTATAAATTTGTTTGTTTATACATGGAATAAGTAATTTCATGCTTTAAATGCACATACCTTTGTTTAATGCTGCTTTGTTATGTGTGTATAGTTAGTAAAGTTTCTACACTATGGTGTCATCAATAAATATGTAAAAAGGAAGAAAATCGGATATTTTGTTGTTATTCCACCTCCATAATTGACCGCAGGGTTTTTCCTGGATATCTATTTATAGACAACTGGTTCTCTTCTTGTGTGTTAGCAGGAAGATGGCGGGGAAACAGGTGAGACAGAACAAAACGACTTTTATGGACCTAATCAAGTCTAATAAAAAAGGCCTGTGCCACGGGCGGTTTTGCAGTTTTGGATGTTTCAAGATCTGACCAAACTGCTAAAATTTTAAGCACTGACCAATCTTTGTCTAGCGCAAGTGCTGCATTACTTATTTTTACTGTGAAATCTACCTTGAATTATACTCGCGTGTTACGGCTGTCAAAAAAAAAAAAAAAAAAAGCAAACAATAAGACCAGATCAGACGCCATTGTATGCGATATCTGATCAGGACCTACACAATTTGGGAATTAATTTATGAAATTTGGGACCAACAAACTGCAAACCGTGTTGAACAAAAAAAAAAAAAGAAGAAAACAGGTGCATTCAAGCTGTGCATTCTTTAATCACTCTCAGTTGGGATTAAAGCGACCTTTGATCTTTTGAACACGCCGACTGCATCTGGTGTTTTGCAGTCTCAGTGTATTCACACGTGTCACACAAACAGATTAATTATCAGACTGCCATCACTGATGATTCGTGTTAATCACTTGTTTACTGCAAAAAGGACAGTGAAGTGTGGATTTTCTGACAATGTTTGGATAAAGATGTAATTAATTTTTGTTGCGGTAAGTTGCCGTTATTCATCCGACATCTCCAATATACATGAAAATGACTGTTAAGAGCTGTTTGACTACCATAATATCGCATTTAAAAGGTGCATGGATGTTATCAGTTTGGGGAGACTTGACTGTTTGTGATTTTTTAGACATCGTTGATTCATGAAAATTGGTTGTTGGGGAAAAAATGCAGTCCAAGGCACGACCATGTTGAACCGAATTATCAGCGTTTTTGGGTGTTTAAAACCAGTCCAGAATTTTCGGTTCAGACCGGCTATAGTCATTCCTACATAACCTATACATTTTTGTTCAGATACATCATAGGTTTGTGCCCATCTTTAAACAATGCTGTATCTAAAATCATGATATAATCAACCATGTTATGAAGCTGGCCTCGGTGGCTCAGTTGGAGGTGCGTCTGACTGGAGACCAGGAGGTCGTGGGTTCGACCCCCGCCGAGGTCGGCAACATTCTTTCGTGGAGATTGATCATGAAATATTTTCTGCCGTCATTCTCTCCCGTACGCTGATTCAAGATGGGCAGTTGTCAGTTTCTGGAAAAAGAATGTGCCAAATACTGGTTAACTGCTTAGAGGACTAAGCCTGCCCAGTAAACATGTGGCTAGGTAAACTAACCACACTTGACATGACCCCATTCGGTTGACTGGGCCGTAAAACCACAAAACAAACAAAACCATGTTATGAAGAGGTTTGTGAATACTACACAAATTTTAATCTGCAATATGCTTATCAATAAATCTGAAAATGTGACATATGTTTTTCCTTATTTTTTTCAAGAAAATAAATTTGTCTCCTCATTCACATGTAATTTCAAGTCATTTTTTCTTGTAATAAAAGTATGTAACGATAATATCTCACCCCTGTCATGGGGCAGGCACATAATAAATTGACAAAAATTTGCCCGTTAGCAATCACAAACCAGATTTCCACAATATCTTTGCACATACCAAGTTTGGTGAAAATCCATTGATACTTACTCAAGCTTTCGTGCAGAAATGAAAATAGGGACATATGGTGTGCAGATAACTCTAAAAAATTGATGAAATTTGCCCATTAGCAATTCCAAACCAGATCTCTACAACATCAATGCACATACTAATTTTATTGATAATCCTTTTATCTGGATAGTCCGTTTATCTATGGTCTTACACATCAAGTTATCATTGGGAAATGAAAATAGGGATGGGTGTCTGACAGATGGACACACAGACGTCCAACATGAAACCACAATACTATACAGGGGTATAAAAGCTAGAATACTGATGTCAACAAGGGTACTAATGGCAAGATAGATCCATATACCGTATTCGACCTAATTACCACACATACCCCTATAAGCGCTCAGTCAAGCAGTTCCAAAGTCTTCAGATTACAGCCAGAGTACTTTTTGTCTACTTTTTTGTAAAGGCATATGTTGTGGGTACTCATTTGAATTGCATCGACTTGTCGATGCAATTCAAATGAGTACCCACAACATATGCCTTTATAAATAAAATTAGAAAAAAAAACGCATAATTACCATCAAACAAGGCCTTTTCTGACTTTTTTTTAATAGTGTATCCTTAGTAGGTAGATACGTATTTTACTACAGCTGAGTGTTCCCTGTAATTTTGAAAAACCTAAGCGCACAGTGCGGTAATTAGGTCGAATACGGTATATATACCACAGTGACCTGCTTTTTATATGGCATAACCAGCTTCAGCAGATGAGCCATAAACCAAATTCAGGCAGCATAGACCATATAGTATAGAAGATATAATGTTGATAAGTTTTTTTTCTGTGAAAAACAATTATTACAATGTAGGTCAGAGGTCACCATGTTGAGATGTATTCATAGTAGCAATACAACATCACTAATATGTACCCATATATAAAATTTGTCAGGATAGGCCAACCAGTAAAAGAGATTTGCGGTTGACATATTTTTTTTCTAATGTAGGTCAGGTAAAAATATAGCTAAGTGTGACCTACTTACGGTATGTGTCTTCACTACCTGTACACACACAACAAACTGGATCAGCCTAGGACATACTGGAGATATATGCCTGCTTTTTTTCCTGTATTATAAATAAGAGGTCAATACAGTTCACAATGGCCTCCTAATGGTATGTGATACACTGACTTCACTACATGTACCCACACACCAAATTTGATCAGCCTAGGAAATTCAGTAAAGGAGATAAAACTGGAATATTTTTTTTTCTGTAATGGGTCAATATACAGGTCACACTGACCAACTTATGGTTGGGCACCTGGTGATGTGGGGCACTTAAAATGTGGAAGTGCTTTTACTGAGTACACACAACATACATTTTTTTGGAGAAATAAGAAAAACTATTGATACGTTTTGGTTGACCCCCCTCACCCCCCCCAAAAAAAAAAAAAAAACTTAAAACAAATCCATTTTACTACCTGTTGATGAGTCTAAAACCTGCTGGATGAATGGCAAAGTGCAGACCCTGATTAGAAGTTGCATTCTGCACTGTCTGAGCCAAGTCTACACAGTTTGCTGCTGCCTGTCACAATACTTAGGGTAAATATGGTATGCCTCAGAAGCTCAGGTTCATTTTTTATGGATCTGTTAAAATTAACGCTTTGCATGCTGGGTAATATTTTTAGCAGACAACATTTTTAGATATTTTTCTTATTTTTCTTAAAAATAAGATTTGGAATTTCATGCAAATTGTCTCCAAATTTGCATGAAGTGTCAAATCCTTTTTTCTAGGAAAAATAAGGAAAATATCATCAGTTTGTCATCTGCTGAATTTGCCCATAGCATGGTAAGTGTTAATGATTATTTAAGATCAGTTAGAATAAGGTTTAGATATTTATAAACATGTGCACCAATTAAGAAAATGTTTAAATGCCTGGTCCCAGTTGTTCAAAGCTAACGACATTGTTAGTTAACGATTCCTTAAAATTTACATTGAGTGATACGCAAATATGCTAAAATTTTTTGCTGAAAAAATGTGAGTAGCTTTTGCAATGCAAAAGCTACTCACATTTTTTCAGCAAAAGATATCAGAATATTGTGTATTGAATCCGCTAATACAGTTAACGAAATGACCCTTAACGAGCTCGTTAAGCTAACGACGCTTTGAACAACTGGGCCCTGAAAATTAAGGCAATTATTAGGTGCAATATGGTTAGTCAATTAAGCACCAAAATAGTTCATGCACCTAGTTACTCTATTGGGACAGACACACCTGAGTAAACAGTGTAGACCCAGATCAGATGCCAGAGAACACTATGGTTGCTCAGGGTTTACACTCTTTGTCAATCATCTAAAGTTTTTTAGACACATCAACAGGTGGTGAAATTGACTTGTTCAAAGTTTAGGAAAGTATAGAAAGGAGTAATACTGTGTCCAAATATTAAGGGTAAATCTGGTAGTTCTTAGGAGCTCTCTCCTTACACAGGATTACAAAGCAATTAACAGTTGCTAAGCAACATACAGTTTTACCTTTTTTAGGACGAAATAAAAAAATGAATCTACATGTAACATATTATCAAAACCTTTAGCACTCTCTGGGCAAGTTCAGCAAACAACATGCTGATTTTTTTTTTTTACATTTACCAGAAAACAGAATTTGGCATTAAATACTCAGGTCCCATGACCCAACAAATCTTTTCAAACAGTGTTAATCATGTTCAGATGCTTCAGACGTGGAAGAGTCCACAGAGATATCCTAGCATAAAAAGGTTAACTCTTAAAGCACCATTCTGCAGCAGAACACATTCTGAAACTTCTTTTTTTTTTTTTTCGAAAAATAAGGCTTGACCAATTAATTATGTCATATAGTTATGATTAAGTGTTGCCTCTAATCTATTCATACTCGATTGCTCTTTAAGTTTGTTTATAAAGTGGGAATTTTATCGCAAGCTTTCAGAATAATTTTGAAAAAAAAAAAAAAAAAAAAAAAAAACAAGAAGAAAAACAAAAACAACAACTAAAACACAGGAAATAATCACACATTGCTGCAATAAAGTTTACCATGCTGACGGTTAACAAGAGAGTTAGGCAAGAGGGGTATGATGGCCCTGTAATGCTCACCTGAGTAACACAGCACTTAGAGAACCTGACCTAGAACTGATCAAGGCAAACATTCTGACTAAAATTCATAATGATTATATTAACAAGTAAAACAATGTAGCATGTCTAATGGACTATGAAACTGTGGTCAAGGTCAAATATGGATGACTGCTCACAAGAGGCCATGCTAAGATGTATGCATTGTGCTAAGTATCAGTGGCTGTAAAGGCAATAATTACTGAGAAACTGACCCAAACACAAACACTTCACAAGTGCCAAATATCACTTTGTAAGACCAATAGTTACTGAGAAACTGACCTACAGGCAAAAATTTAAGAAAGTCACTGCACCGTGAAATATATGTCATAAGTGACCCAGTTCCAAACTTCACCTAGAAATCATCAAGACAAACATTTTGAGCAAAAATGTGACCTCTAGAGTGTCAAGAAGGTTTTCCTTTGATTTGGCCTGGTGACCTAGTTTCTGACTCCAAGTGACCTAGTTTTGAATTTGACCTAGAGACCTAGAGATCATCAAGATGAACATTTTGAGCAATATTCATGATGATTATTTGAAGAATGTGGAGTGTTAACAAGGTTTTCTGCTGACCTAGTTTTTGACCCCAAGTAACCCAGTTTTGAACTTGACCTAGAAATCATCAAGACAAACATTTTGAGCAAGATTCATGACGATTGATTAAAAATGTGACCTCTAGAGTGTTAACAAGGTCTTCCTTTGATTTGGCTCGGTGACCTAGTTTTTGACCCCAAGTGACCCAGTTTTGAATTTGACCTAGAACTAATCAAGTCAAACATTTTTAGCAAGATTCATGATGACTGCTTCAAAAATGTGACCGCTAGGGTGTGAACAAGGTTTTCCTTTGATTTGGCCTGGTGACCTAGTTTTTGACCCCAAGTAGCCTTGGCCTAAAACATTTTGAGCAAGATTCATGATGATCACTTCAAAAATGTGACCTCTAGAGTGTCAAGGTTTTCCTTTGATTTGGCCTGGTGACCTAGTTTCTGACTCAAAGTGACCCACTTTTGAACTTGATCTAGAAATCATCAAGACAAACATTTTGAGCAAGGTTCATGTATCTGATTCAAAAATGTGACCTCTAGAGTGTTAATAAAGTCTTCCTTTGATTTGGCCTGGTGACCTAGTTTTTTACCCAAAGTGACCCAGTTTCAAAGCTGACCTAGAAATCATCAAGGCAAACATTTTCAGCGATTCATGATGACTGCTTCAAAAATGTTACCGCTAGTGTTAGCAAGGTTTTCCTTTGATTTGGCCTGGTGACCTAGCTTTTGATCCCAAGTGACCCAGTTTCAAACTTGACCTAGAAATCATCAAGACCAACATTTTGAGCAAGATTCATGATGATTGCTTGAAAAATGTGACCTCTAGAGTGTTAAAAATATTTTCCTTTGATTTGACCTGTTTTTGATTCTAAGTGACCTAGTTTCGAAGCTGACATAGATTTCATAGGGACAAACATTCTGAGCAAGTTTCATCAAGATTGGGTAAAAACTGTGGCCTCTAGACCAATTATTTGTTGACAACGGACGATGGACAATGGACGACGGACAATGGACAGAGGGTGATCACTATAGCTCACCCAGAGCTTTGCTCAGGTGAGCTAATAAGTCAGTAAGCCATCAAGTACACATCAAGGTACTGTGGATACTATTTTGAACTGCCTCTACTTCTAAGAGAGCACTTCTGATAGCACCTACAAAACTGTATTTACCCTAGACACCTTAACTCTTTGAAATACTGTATTCGACCTAATTACCGCACTGTGCACTTAGGGTTTTCAAAATTACTGGGAACACTCATTTGTGGTAAAATATTTATCTACCTGCTAAGGATACACTATAAAAAAGATCAGAAAAAAACTTATTTGATGATGATTATGCGATTTTTTTTCTGATTTTCTTTTTAAAGGCATATGTTGTGGGTACGCATTTGAATTGCATCGACAAGTCGATGCAATTCAAATGAGTACTAACAACATATGCTTTTATAAAGAAGTAGACAAAAAGTACACTGGCTGTAATCTGAATTACGGAATTGCTTGACTGTGCGCTTATAGGGGTATGTGCGGTAATTAGATCGAATACGGTACTTGTCCTAAATTTAGCACAAATCCATTTTACTATTTACTGGTGTGTCTTAAACCACTGGATGAGTGGCAAACAATGTAGAATCACATACTGTGACATCTGATCCTGGTCTACACAATTGGCTCAGGTCCTTAGCTAAGCAAAACTCTAGCGGACAACATACTAAATCTTTAAATCATTTTTCAGAGAATGTGTTATTTTTCAGAGACTATCTGACTTAACATTTCATGTAAATTGTCTGCCAAGCAGACAGTTCACTAGCAGATAATTCACAAGAAATGTCAAGCCTTATTTACTCTGAAAAATAACAAAATCAATTTTAGAATGTTGTCTGCTACACAATCTGCTTAGTGTTTTAAGGGTTATGGTAATCTGGAAATGGCCAAGCTACTGGCATTCCACAAGAAGTAATTTCCTGTTCTGGCAATAGTTCCTGTAAGATACACTAGATACATGAAATGGAAGAATAAAAGAGGAAAAGCATTGCAAACTCAATTTGTGTTAAAAACTGGTCCTGCTGAACCTGGATATGCCCTGCCTTTGCAAAAAGTGTAGATTCAGATCAGTTGGCTGATCTGGATCTGCTCTGTCATTTAGTATGAGAATTTGTATCAACAACCTGGATCAAGCAAACTGATTGGCTAACATTAGAAGTGGGCATGGCATCTTAATTTATTCAGCATGACAGGGGTTAACACATAATTAATGTTATATCATATGGAACCTATGTTTTTTCATTACCTCTGAAGATATAACATGGACACTAATTTTCAATATTTATCAGGGGCTATAACTCTGTAAATTATTATTGAAATTAGCCCATCAACATTCCCATGTAAGATCTTCCCAACATATGAATTTCAATGAAATCCATAAAATAAGGCTATAGTTACCACACAAAAAAATATGGACGGATGTATGTACAATGATTCAAAGACAACCAACATGCAAAACATAATATTCCACCACTATCAAACTGCTAATGATATGTGCCTACAAGTATGTTATGGCATTATTTTGAGTAAATATGGTAACATGGGATGTAGCAGAACTCAAACTGTATAAATGCTGCCAAGTTGAACTTGAAGAATGTGATACAAGACACAGAATCTCTTGAAGAGAGATCAATTAATGTCAGGATGAGAGAAAACAATGTGGTAATTATGTGTTGAAACATGCTGAAATACACCATCTTTCCAGCACGAGCACCTTGTGTAAGAATGAGTAAGATGAAAATATTCTGAAAGGCACTTTTTTTTAACCTTTCACATCAAGTGAACTATTCTACAATAATTCTTCGTACCAGTCTATTTCCAATAGTAGAGTGTCTGGTTAGTTTTTATTATTACTTTGTTTTCTACAAATTCCTGAATTTCATGCGAACTGTGTAGACCCTGTGTAAATGCCGCATTCTGGTTTACTCATTTGGGGGTTCCTAAGCTAAAACAAGAATTCCGCGGAAGGCGTCATCGCACCTGCTGGCGCAAAAGTCACAGGAGCCTCAATCAGAATGTGGTTATTAAATAAGTTTATTTCATTCTTAGCAGTGCTTACTTGGAAAACTGGGTTGAAAAAAATGTAGACAAAATGCCTAGTGGGGCACATATATTCCAGTCCAGTCCCTTTCCCTCTAATGGCTATATCTTCAGCACTGACTTTTTGTATCATACAGCCCAATGATAATGGAACGTTGACGTAAAATGTGTAAAAGTCACTGGAGCATGAAATATAGGTCAAGGTCACGGGTCAAGGTACCTGCTAATTCAGTACATCAAGGAGAAGCACAATGCAAGGTATGGTGGTTGTAGGCCTTATAGTTGAGGAGTTATAAAACATCAATGTAAAATGTGTCAAATATAGGTCAAGGTCACTGGGTCAAGGTACCTGCCAAGCCAGGGCAATGAGGTGAAGCACTATGCAAGGTTTAGTGGTTGTAGGTCTTATATTTGAGGAGATACCAAACATCAATATAAAATGTGTCAAAGTCACTGGAGTGCACAATATAGGTCAAGGTCACCAGGTCAAGGTACCTGTTGAGTCAGTACATCGAGAAGAAGTGCTATATAAGGTTTGGTGGTTGAAGGCCTTACAGTTGAGGACATATGGAAGGGTGACCTAAAAGGTGTAAAAGTCAATGGAGCGTGAAATATAGGTCAAGGTCACCCAGTCAAGGTACCTGCAGAGTCCGTACATTGAGGAGAAGCACTATGCAAGGTTTGATGGTTGTAGGCCTTATAGTCGAGGAGATGTTGAACGTTGACGTAAAATGTGTAAAAGGCACTGGAGCTCAAAATATAGGTCAAGGTCACCGGGTCAAGATACCTGCCAAGTCAGTACATATAGGAGAAGCACTATGCAAGGTTTGGTGGCTAGAGGTCTTACACTTGAGGAGATCTGGAATGTTGATGTAAATTATGTCAAAGTCACTGCAGCCAAAATATAGGTCAAGCTCACCAGGTCAAGGTATCTGCTAAGTCAGTACATTGAGGAGAAGCACTTTGCAAGGTTTGATGGTTGTAGGCCTTATAGTTGAGGAGATATCGAACGTCGACGCAAAATATGTCAAAGTCACTGGAGCGCAAAATATAGGTCAGGGTCACCAGGTCAAGGTAATTGCCAAGTCTGTACATCTAGAAGAAGCACTATGCAAGGTTTGGTAGTTGTATGCCTTATAGTTGAGAAGATCTGGACTGTCAACGTAAATTGTGTCAACGTCAATGGAGCGCAAAATATAGGTCAAGGTCACTGGGTCAACATATCTGCCAAGTCAGGAGGTCAGGGAGATGTGTCATGCAAGGAATGATGGTTGTTGTAGAATTGTAGTTGATTAGAATACTAACTTTGACGTAAATGTCGAACTTCGACATAACAGAACTGTTAAGAGACAGACAGACGGACGAATGGACAGACGAATGGAAAAGCGGGCACCTATGTCACAAAGTCAGGAGGTCAGGGAGATATTTCATACAAGGTTTGATGGTTGTTTAGTCTTGTAGTTGATTAGAATACTAACTTTGACATAAATGTCGAACTTCGACATAACAGAACTGTTAAGAGACGGACAGACGGACAGACGAACAGACAGACGAATGGAAAAGTGGGCACCTGTGTCGCAAAGTCGGGAGGTCAGGGAGATGTTTCATGCAAGGTTTGATGGTTGTTTAGTCTTGTAGTTGATTAAAATACTAACTTTGACATAAATGTCGAACTTCGACATAAATGTTGACAGACGGACGGACGAATGGACAGACATACGGAAAAGCGGACGCCTAAGTTGCAAAGTCAGGAGGTCAGGGAGATGTTTCATGCAAGGTTTGATGGTTGTTTAGTCTTGTAGTTGATTAGAATACTAACTTTGACATAAATGTCAAACGTCGACATAAATGTTGACAGACGGACGGACTGACGGACGGACGGACAGAAAATCGGACGCCTATATCGCACCCTGCTACAAGCAGGTGCGATAAAAATGAAATAGGTTCAAATAAATGAGCTTGGGAGCACAGCATTTCCTAGAAGACTGCATGTGCACCCAGCAAAGACTCAGATCAGCCCGCACATCTGTGCAGGCTGATCAAAGTCATTGCTGTCCACTTGAAGATGCTTTAGATCCTTGACTACCCACAGAGTGCAATTCTCTCCTTTCAAAGTAATCTCTTGTAAGAAGGAAGGCAAACATTTTCATGTCAGTGATTTCCCTTAGAGATGTATCTATTCGCATTAACCCATTTAGGCCTAGCGTCCCATCAAACAAAGTAGACCAGGATCAGATGCCCCAAAATGCAGCATCTGATCTGGATCTACAATGTTTGTGATAAGTTCAGAAATTTCTAAAAAACATGGTATTAATAAAAACCAACCAGACACCCCTTATATAGGAAATGGACCTGTCCAAAGTCTTTAGGCAGAAGAGTCCACTAGGCATAAACAGGTTAAGTGGACTTCATACACTTGGTAGACTTTCTGACACTTTTTAATGGGGAGGAAATTTATGAGACTTCCTGTTTGTTTTCCTGCACACCAAGGCCCTTTTGAAAAAGGGTCAACAGAGCAGACCCCTTTTCAAAAGGGTGGCAAAACATTCAAGAGAGTTGCCTTCCCTGAAAGACTATAAATTTCCCTTTAGGTAATTTTATATAAGTTTTGTTGTTGTTGCTTTTTTCACTAAAATTTAGTGCACAAATATATTTAGTATTACAGCATTAGGTATGTGCTAGAATATCTAGAGATGACAATATTATATTCATCTCCATGTTTATAAATACTTAAATTCATAATCATGACCAACTTCTAATTCAATCTATGTAATGTTAATAAATCTTTTGTACGTTTGGGTGAAAGTATGACCCAAACTGAAAAACTTGATATTTTGACTTTTTCATGAAAGTGTATTACAATTTCAGTAAGCTTTATATGGCTAATACACAGCTTAAGATAAGGAAGTTAACCCTTAAAGTGCCAATCACAACAACTGTCGTCTGCTTTGTCTTCTGCTTGTGATTTTAAAAGTCATTTCTTCAAACAGTGTGGACCCAGATCAGACTGCTCCTTTAGGAGCAGTCTGATCTCGGTCCACACTGTTTGCCGGTATGCAAAAAATAGGTTTGAAAAGTTTGCAAGAATATTCAGCAGACGACATAAATAGACGACATTTTCAGATGCAGTTTTTCTTGGCGCTTTAAGGGTTAATAAAAAAAATTAGATGTTTTTATATCTGCATCTTTGGGTACTCAATTGGTGGGTACTTACTGGAAGTACCACATCAAGGCATTTCCAACAAGTTTCAAGGATATATTTTGGTGTAAAAACAACAAATTCTGTAATTCATCACCAGTTACTGTATTGTGTGATCTGCGGCTTTGGCTTTTACCATACTGTATTTATCCTAAGTATTCGGACAGAAGGTCTGTGTGAACAGTGCAGACCAAGATCAGATGCTGCAGAATGCAGCATCTGATCAGGGTCTACACTGTCATTCATCCAGCAGTTTTTATTTAAACCCATCAATAGGTAGTAAAATGGACTTGTTGGAATTTGAGGACAAGTATAAATCCATAAGTGGTCCAAATGTTCATGTAAATACAGTATCTCCACAATACAACATGCTGACAGAAAAATCAAATATATGTAAATAAAAACAATGGAAGGAATCACAAGCTACACCAAAGACTATGATGGTTTATCAGAAAGTGTTACACTTTCTTACTTAAGTTTTGAGCGCCAGCAAAACCAGCAACAACTTTTGGCACATCATCAGAATCTTATAGATAAGATTTCAGAAGATGAAAAGGAAGTCAGTGAGAAAACAAAACTACTTAAAACTACTGAAGAACCAACAAGGGAAGCAACTAAAGGAAGAAAGGCAGTCATTATGTTTGCTTGTTTGTTTTTACACTTTACAATTTCGGGCGCGATATCTGCTCTTGGAGTGATTTATGTTGATGTGATTCGCGTCTTTGATTCACCACGTTCACAAGCTGCACTTATACAAAGTGTTAATACTGGAATAACTATAGGTGGTGGGGTAATTTTTGCCTCTGTAATTCAGAAATATGGAACAGGTGTACCAGTGATAGTGGCATCATCTATTGCTGGGTTGGCTTACATTGCTAGTTCCTTTGCACCAAATGTACCAACTCTGATAGTTCTTATAGGTGTTGTAGCTGGATCCGCAATGAGCATAAACTTTTTGTCTGCATTTATTACAGTAGGCTGGACCTTTCCAGGTAATACTAAAACTGCTCTAGCTTTTCTCATGTTGGGATCAACAGCTGGACAAATGTCATTTCCTTATATATCTCAGTTTCTGGTGGACTATTTTTACTGGAATGGAAGTTTTGTGATATTAGGAGCCTTTATTCTAAACAGTATACCATGTGGATTATTTATGTACACGTCTGCAGAGTTTTTTCATAGAAGTAAATCATCAGCCAGAAATTTGTGGGAAGCTGTGCATGGCTGTGTGAAGGATTATCTGTTTATGGTATTTTTGGCTGGCGCTTTCCTTTATGCTAGCATGGCCCCTTTAGAAATGTGGTTCATTACCGATTTGACAGTGCTTAAAGGCTTTGACAGAACCATAGGAACAACTCTGCTATCCCTTCTTGGGCTTTTTGGATTCATGGGGCGAGTGTTTGGTGCTTTGCTTCTCAAGCTCTTCAAAAACACTGATTCACTTGTACATGCTTCATATTCTTATCTATTATGGGCAGTTGCTAGGTATCTTTTATCATATTTTGACAAACTCTGGGGTTTGATTTTAGCTGTTACACTGAGGGGACTATCTGCTGGAGTAGTAATTGCTGTTTTGCCAGGCGCTCAGATTGAGTTACGTGGCATTGAGCGGTACCCACAAACAGTTGCCATATGTAACTTAATTGGTGGTGTTGGTCAGATTCTAGGAGGATTACTAGGTGGCGCCACTGTGGATATTACAGGTGGTTACAATTTTGTTTTCACCCTGGGTGCTATGATACTCCTGGCCTGCACAGCTTTGATGATAATTGTGTGGCTTTTGAGGAGAAGACTACAAAGGAAACAGCCATCCACCATAGTAGATTATAAACCACTAGATGAAGGAAATAATACAGAACAACTCGCTTCAAAATATTCTCATATAAGACATGGATAAATACCATTTTTCCCTAACTATTCAGACACCTTAACCCATTTTTGTCTAAAGGACTCTTCTACCACAACTCTTTGGACTGGTCTGTTTCCAGTACAGGGTGTCTGGTTAGTTTTTATTATTACTATGTTTTACAGAAATTCCTCTATTTATTGCAGACTGTAGACCTTGATCAGATGCTGCATTCTGAAGCTAAATGATCAGGATCTGCACGGTTTGTCATTAAGTATATGAATTTGTACCAATGTGGATCAAGTAATCTGATTGGTTGATAATTAGAAGTGGATATGGCATCTTAATTCATTCAGCATGGCAAGGGTTAATGTTTGGATAGTAATGTCTGAGGAAACAGTACCAATTCAGACCAAACTGATCTATTTAAGGAAAAATGATATACTTTCACAGGAGACAACTCTCACGAAAATTGCTTTTGCTCCCTTCTGAAAAGTATCTACTCTAAAAAGAAAGAATTTGCTCCCAATAGGGTGAGGGGGAAAGCTGGGGTGGGCTTACCTAACCAGTTATGATCCAGGTAAATGGCGACAAAGGATGGCGGAATGGTAAAGTAGTCCACAAATGAAAAAATATCCACCCAGAACCATAACTTGTCATTGGCTGCAACAAACTGAAAAAGAAAATGTGTAATGTTCAGTGTCAAATGTACTGTAGATGCAAAATCATCAGGCAATGCAAAAATTATGTGCAGTCTGAAAATTTTTACAAGTTCTCCTTTTTAATGATTGACATGCTCAGCAGACGACATTTTTAAAATATATTTTTTTTTCATTTTTACCAGAAAACAGGATATGATATTTCATGCAAATTGTCTCCTCATTTGCATGAAATATCAATCTCTATTTTCTGTAGAAAATAAGAAAAAAATACATGAAATTGCCTTCTGCTGACTTTGCAGAAAGTGTGGTAAATGTTAAAGATGCTGATCTCTTGTTTATAAACAAATAAATGGCAAATATTTCTGTCAGATAAAACGACTTGAAAATTGCTGAAGAAAGGAATGAATTTAAAAAAAAAAAAAATGTATATTTCAGAGCTCCAGATAGTGGGGTATCCACAATATTTTTCTTATTCTCCATGAAGCCATATGTTGTGGGTACTCATTAGAAGTGCCTCACTGAGGCACTTCTAATGCATACCCTCAACATATATGTTCATGGAGAAATAAGAAAATTATCATGGCCCAGTTGTTCAAAGCATCGTTAGCTTAACAAGCTTGTTAAGGGTCATTTCGTTAACTGTTTTAGCAGATTCAATGTACAATATTCTGATATTTTTTGCTGAAAAAATGTGAGTAGCTTTTGCAATAGCTACTCACATTTTTTCAGCAAAAAATTTCAGCGTATTTGCGTATCACTCGATGTAAATTTTAACGAATCGCTAACTAACGATGTTGTTAGCTTTGAACAACTGGGCCCAGTACATTTTGGTTGAAAAAAGTACCTTATCTGGAGCTATGGTATTCATATGAATTGTTTAAATATTCTGGCATTGAGGATGTTATAAGCAGATGCATTTCCAAGTGGATTTAGAAATGAACATACTAAATTTAAATTTAGCAGATGATAAATCATATTTTCTCTGAAAATGAGTGAAAGCATGAGAAAATTGCTCTTATTGCATGCAAGGGCAACAAAGGCTAACTTCAGACAGTCCGTTAATGCAGTCTAATCAGGGCCTTCAAAATTCCATACTGTGGAATATATTGTATTAACCCAAGTCTGATCAGAGTCTAACCTGTGTGCCACTTGTCTAGCAGTTTCTAGACACATCAGTAGGTAGATGCCGTATTTACCCTAAGTATTGGGACACGTTATCTACTTAACATACTTGTCCTAAAATTTGAAATAGTCCATTCTACTACCTCTTCATGTGTCTAAAATATAGCTGTATGTATGGCTAACTGTGTAGACCCTGATCAGATGCCACATTCTGTGGCATCTGATCTGGGTCTACACTGTTTGTAAGGGCCTGTCTGTCCCAATATTTAGGGTTATTACAGTAAATGGATTTGTTCAAATTTTAGGACTAGTAAGGCGTTAAACAGTCTGAATATTTAGGCTATTGATAAGGTATTGATGAACAGAGAAGTCTGTGAAGAGACTTACCATGTTTACCCTAGTATTCAGACAGACAGGTCTGTGCAAACAGTGCAGAGCCAGATCAAATACCACAGAATGTGACCTCAGATCTGTGTTTACACTGTTTGCCACTCATTCACAGCTTTTAGAGTGTAGTAAAATGGACTTTTTTAAATTTTACAGCAGGTGTGGTAAGGGCTTAAGGTGTTTAAATACCTTCGGTAAATACAGTAATTAAATGTGCAGGCTTGTCTGAGGCTTCACTGGGCACACATATCAAAAGATGCATAACTCCATGTAAGGTTTTTTTTTCAACAAAAATGTATTGATATTTTTCTTATTTCTCCCCAAAAACATATGTTGTGGGTACTCATTGGATGCGCCTCCATCACGAAAACATACCTATATAATGTTGACCCCCTTAAACCCCACTTTTATAGTAAACCTGGGGTTTACAGGGGTATACAGTATTTTTCTTATTCCTGCTCAAAAATATAGATTGTAGGTACTCGTTAGAACTGCCTCAGTCTACGTTTTGAGTAGAAATATGAAAAATATCAGAATTTTTTATCTGAAAATTTTCATTTTTTTTGGTGGTGAAATTTTCAATATATTTGAAGAGGCATGTTTTCATAATGAATGAGGCACTTCCAATAAGTACCTACAACATGTTTTTTCGGGAGAAATAAGAAAAATATTCAACTGATACCTTCTCTAATCTGCCGCCTTGCTATATTTTCTCATGTAGTGGCTCATTGGCAGATTCGGTATTGTACATATCTATCTTAATTATCTTAACCCTTGTCCTGCTGAATATATTTAGATGCCATGCCCACTTCTAATTTTTAGCCAATCAGATTACTCGATCTGGATTGTTACAATAAATTCACATACTTAATGGCAAACAGTGCAGATCCAGATCAGTTGGCTTCTTCAGAAGCCAACTGATCTGGATCTACACTGTTTGCAAAATAGGATATATCCGGGTTCAGCAGGACAAGGGCTAATTATTCAGGCATCTTAACTTCTTAACCCTTAAAGCACCAATTACAACTGCAGCAGACAGCCCTTTAAAAAATTGTTTTAATACTTTTCATAGAAAATAAGTCTTGACGTTTCATGCAGCATGAAATGTTGACTTCTTTTCTCTGAAAAAAAAATAAAATTGAATGTTGGCTGGTATCTGTTACGAATTTTGCTTGGCACTTTAAGAGTTAACATCTAATCCAAAAAACTTAAACAAGTCCATTCATTTTATTACCCGTTTGTGTCTACAAATTGCTGGGTGAGTGATAACAGTGCAGTAAATAGATCTGTTCAGGATCTACATGATTTGCTCAGGCCTGTATGTCCTAATAATTAGTGTAAATATGGCAGAAGAGGTGCTTATTAACCCTTGTCCTGCTGAATAAAGTAAGATGCCACACCCATTTCTAATTTTCAGCCAATCAGATTACTTGATCTAGATTGTTGATATAAATTCGCATACTAAATGGCAGACAGTGTAGTTCCAGACCAGTTGGCTTCTTCAGAAGCCGATCTAGATCTACACTGTTTTCAAAGGCAGGACATATCTGGGTTCAGCAGGACGAGGGTTAATGCTTAGCACTCTGAGTAAAATTTTCAGCAGAAGACATTCTGAAATATTGTTCTTATTTTTTCCCAGAAAACAAGATTTGACCTAGGATACATTTTGCATGAAATGTTAAATCCTGTTTTCTGGGAAAAATAAGAAATATGTAATCAACTGTTGTGATCTGAATTAGCCAAGAGAGTGGTAAAGGTTAGATAATGTGATTTTAACTGATGGTTTTCTTCTTTGGATGGGAAAAGGAACAAACTCATAGAGCCAAACAAGCTTTGTTTCATTCAACAAGTGGGTACTCAACAGAAACACCACAACATGCTTTTGTAGAGAAATAGCAAGGCACTGCTAATGAGTACCCACAACATGTTTTCATGAAGAAATAAAAAAAGAAATTTTCTCCATACTCCTGTTATCTAAATCTATGTAGCTGGTACATTTTAGGTGAATGGATACATCTCAAAGACTGCCAAGCTAACTGCTTTGCCTTCTTTTTCAAAAGGAGACCATTCCAGCACAACAGAATTTGTTTCCTTGGTACCTAAGTACCTTCTCAAAGGGGACTAGAGTCACTAAAGAATTTGCTCCTACCTGATGGTGGAAATATTTCCCCTTAAAAACAGGTGCCTTTGAGAACTAAGACAAGAACAATCTCCTTTAACTTTATCACTCTCTGGGCAATTTCAGCAGACAAAAATTCAGGATATTTTCTTATTTTTCCCAGAAAATAGGCTTTAATACTTCATGTAAAATCTCCTAAGGAATAAAGTACTGCAGCACAATACGCAAGTCAAACATAGCTCTAGTTAAGGCGCTTTTTTCAATCCAAAAGTATTGATATTTTTCTTATTTCTCCATGAAAACATATGTTGTGGGTACTCATTAGAAGTGCCTTGCCAAGGTGCTTCTAATGAGTACCCGCAACATTTGCTTTCGTGGAGAAATAAGAAAACTATTAACCTGATACCCACTCTTATCTAGACCTATGGTCAAAGACCTTTTAATAAAGTAGGTCAGAGGTCAAAATATATATAAAGTAGGTCAGAGGTTAGGAGGTGATTGGGTAAGGCGAAGGTGTCATGTATCTTTCATCACTGGGTGCACAACCGATATTGGCTTACAGTTGGGCAAGGCCTGCTGTCCTTGCTGCAGGTTAGGGTAAAGGGGAAATGTTTTTTTTTCTTCTGTTTCATCTCTTTCTTTCATTTTCCTCTTTCTCCCCTATCCCTCTCTTTCATCTCCTTTATCTCTTCTATCTCTTTTCTCCCTTTCTCTGGGAGACGGTACAAAATGACCCACAAGGGCTGACGTGTTGTTAAACCCCAAAACAATCAAAGGTCAGAGGTTAAAATTAAGATCATAGGGACCTACATTTGTTGTGTGACCAACCATCTTCAACAGATGTACCCTCACACCAAATATTGTGAGCCTAGACCATACAATACAGTAGATATTTGCCAGAAAAGGTTGTGCATGAATGTGTTTTATTATTATTTTTTTTGGTTTGTTTTGTTTTTGGTTTTGTATAAACTTTTGGTATAAGACTGTCTTCAGTAGATACACCCACACATCAAACTTGGTAAGCCTAAGCCAATGTGCCAGAAATGATCTCAAATGATCAGCTGGACAGAGGAACAGAATGGCAAATGGAGTGTAAATCTATAGTCCCATTCTGGTAGGCTGGTATCAAAGACTACAAATGCTTAGCACTCTGGGTAAAATTTTCAGCAAATTACTTCTTATTTATGCCAGAAAACAGGTTTTGACATTTCATGCAAATTGTCTTGGAGACAATTTACATGAAATTTCAAGGTCTGTTTTCTGGGAAAAAATAAGAAAAATATTAATTTGTTGTCTGCTGTATTTGCCCTAACTGATATTTCTGTGTGCTTATGTATTTTGCTTTTGGCAGAAATAAGTCTAAATTAAAATGGCAGAAAGGAAACAAAACAGAAATCACCCTTAAAATGCTAAGCAAAATTGTAGCAGGCAACATTCTATTTTTTTTTATTATTATTATTTTTGCAGAGAAAAAAAGACTTGGCATTTCATATGAACCTTTTGTTAGGCAGAAAATTCCCATTAAATGCCTGGCATTATTTTCTAAAAAAAAAAAAAAAAAAGAGAGAGACCCATGCGCCACAATTCACTTACCTGAGTAAAACAGCCATTGCATAGCATATCTGCAGATGCCTTGCGAAATTCTTCCAGTATTGCCACAGCAACTACGACAGAAATTTGACCATACCGTAAAAAGGTCAAAGGTTATCCTAGGATCATCCTTTGAATTAACTTAGTAGACCTTGCATCCCAGATGCAATATACCAAGATTCAGCCTCAAAGCTTTCTTGGTTCTGAAGAAGATTTTTTAGGTGGGTTTTTTACCATATATGAGCATGGTGGCCATCTTGTTCGACAGTGCAGAACCATTTGAATAAACTGACAAAATCCCTTTGACAGAAAACCCCATCTGAAATTTGGTGAAAATTGGTCAAGGGGTTTCAGAAAAGAAGCCATTCAAAGATTATATGTTTTTATACATGTATATAGCCAGGGCAAGGGCAGATAACCCCCAGAAAATAAACTTTTGATAGTAACTATTTTTTTTATTATTTTAATCATATATTTTAAGTTTAAGCCTTTAACCTTTAATACATTTTGAAAAACTGATTTTTCAACATGTTGTATGGGGGATGCAAATTTGACCTTGCTGTGAAAAGATTCAAGGTCATGCTTGGATCATTATCTGAACATACTTAGTAAACCTTGAGTCCCTGATGATATATACCAAGATTCAGTCTCAAAGTTTTCTTGGTTCTGGAGAAAAAAAATTAAGAGTTATTTATCCATAAATGGGCATGGTGGCCATCTTGTTAATGGTGTGGAGAACAAATTATCAATACCACTTTGACAGGAGACCCCATGAGAAATCTGGTGGAACTTGGTCAAGCTCTTTCCTAGAAGAAGACATTTGAAGATTATACTATTCAGTGCATGTATATAACCCAGAGGGCAGATAACATCTCTGAGGGGACAAAATTTTGATTGTAACAAAAATGGTTCGTTACTTTGATCATATACATATCATATATCATAATCAGATTTTTCATTAACATGCAGGTACAGGGGCAACATCCACATCAGTGGGCCCCCCTTCCAGATAGCTGGCTTGCTGCACGCATGGCAGATCTCATACCAGATCTCCACATATTTCTATCATGAGGGCTGATAGCCGAGAGCTTCCACTCTCTGCAATCCCTGTCAGCTGCTTTCATGTCACCTTGGGCCTCCCAGGCCCACACTTTCCCTCAACCTGTATGTGAAAGGTGTCTTGACTGCACCATTGGAGTGTTCCACATGTCCATACCAGCGGAGCCATCTCTCCTTCAGAATGAGGTCCAGCTCCTCAATGCCAAGCCACGCAAGTAGCTCATTGGACCTGGTGGTGACATCTTGCAGCCTGACATTGCAGATCTGTCTGATCATTGCCCTGTCATTCCGCTTGAGACGTTAGAGGTTTGGTTTTGTCAATAGCCAAGTCTCACTGGCATGGAGCATTGCACTCTCCACACAAGAACTGTACACAAGGACACGTGTCTTGAAAGAGAGGTGTCTTGAAAGAGAACTGGTAGCAGCTCCTTGAACTTCTTCCAGGCAGTTTTCACACGTGTTGTGGTTGAAAGTTCACAGCCGCCTGCTGCTGAGAGCATGTCTCCTAGGTAGCAAAAGGAAGCTACCACCTCCAGCTTGTCAGGTCCGACTTGGATTTCCTTCTGATGTCTGCCGTCCAAGGGACGTGCAGTTCCTTGGCACCATGTACATCTGTAGTCAGGGTCCTTTGTCAAGCGCTTAAGCCCACTGCATTTCTTGTGCACCCAGTGCTTACAACCATTGCAGAAGATGCTGTTGCTGCCCACTCCAGTGCAACAGATGGCACATAGAAACTCACCTGAACTCTGCAGGAGGTCCAGGCCCATACCCCAGATCATGATCTTCGTCTTTCCTGCATTTACTCTCAGTCGTTTCTTTTCCATTGCTTCTTTCCAAGTTAAGAGCCTCCTGACACAGTCCTCGAGCGATTCAGCGATGATAACCAGGTCATCGGCATAGAGGTCCTTCCAGGGACCCCAGAGTGGAACTCTCGTGATAAGGCTTCAAGCACAATGATGAAGAGCAGTGGGCTGAGTACTGAGCCCTGGTGAACACCGACCTTCACTTCAAACTCTTCACTGTACCCCTCACCAACATGGACATGGCGCCACGCATTTGCATACATCCCCTGTACCAGTTGCACAATCCACTCCTTCACACCAAATTTTCTCAGCGCTCACTAGATGACCTTTCGAGGTACTCAATCAAACACCTTCTCCAGGTCTACGAAAGCCATGTAGAGTCTCTTGTTGGCAGCTAGATACTAAATCATGCATTGTAAATTTCAGCCATTAGTCTATAATACATTTTGAGAAAATGATTTTTCAATATTTTCCCCATACAAATGCATAGGGATGCAAATTTGACCTTGCCGTAAAAAGGTCAAAAGTCAACCTAGGGTCATCATTTGAACAAACTTGGTAAGACCTTGAGTCTCCAATGCTACATACCAAGATTCAGCCTCAAAACTTTCTTGGTTCTGGAAAAGAAGATTTTTTAATGTTTTTACCATATATGGACATGGTGGCCATCTAACTTAACAGACCATGAGCATTTATATTAATATTCAATCCCCCTTTGACAAAAGGCTCTACATGAAGTTGGAAGAAAGTTGGCCCAGGTGTTTCAAAGACGTTGTTCAAATGTGTGGACGGACGGATGACTGACAGACAGTGGACAGGAAGTGATCACAATAGCTTATACTGAGCCTTGGCTCAGGTGAGCTAAAAGTACAAAAAAAAATGTTTTCTGCAACAATTTTGCTTAGCACTTTAAGGGTTAAAATGGTAGGATGGGAACAAAATAGAACTGTTTGCCAGTACAGCTCAGAAAAGTAATTTTAGAAAAAAGGTCACCCTGTGCAGGACAGTTTAACGCTTAGCACTCTGGGTAAAATTTTCAGCAGACGACATTTTGAAATATTTTTCTTATTTTTCCCAGAAAACAGGATTTGACATTGCATGCAAATTGTCTCCTCAGGAGACAATTTGCATGAAATGTCAGATCCTGTTTTCTGGGAAAAATAAGAAAAATATCATCAATTTGCCGTCTGATGATTATATGACTTCCACTCAGTCTCAGTAACTCTGTCACAACCCACCATCTTGTTGGGTGCAGCAGAAACAGCTTTTACCCTTAAAGTGCAAAGCTGGTTTATAATAGATGACATTCCAGAATTAATTTTATTTTTCAGAAAATACAAGACTTGACATTTCATGTGAATTATCTATTAGACAATTCACATGAAATGTTGTCTTATTTTCTCCAAATAATAATAATAATAAATGATACATGTAATAATCAAGATGTCGTCTGCTGCAATTGTGCTTAGTGCAAGTAATCTGATTGTCAGGGTTAAAACAGCTGTTTTGCATGTGAGTACAAAGGATATCCAAGTACATATGTGTGACCCTGGCAGCAGAACTTTTTTGAAATTGATTTTTAAATCTGAGACCATTTCCTGCTGAAAATCACACTTCAACTGCAATTCTGTAATTTCATTGTCTATGTCCATGGGCCTAGACTATCTTAGAGTTTGCTATTGCTCCGGAAGCACTTTATGAAAGGTCATCAACTTGTCCAATGCTATTTTCCATGGAATGCTCAACTTTATTATAACCAAGTATTAGCTTTCACAAAAAGCTAAGCATAGAGCAAGCTTTTTGTGAAAGCTAGTACTTGTTTGAGTGAGGTTTAACATCATTGTCTTCAGTCATTTCATGACAATCTTTGCAGTGTGGGGACTATAAAAATAACAGTTCCCACCTCATCTAACTGACATGCTGAAATGATACTACCATCAGTCACACTACACTATTAACCCTTGTCCTGCTGAACCCAGATATGTCCTGCCTTTGCAAACAGTGTAAATCCAGATCAGCTGGCTTCTGAAGAAGCCAACTGACCTGAATCTTCACTGTTTGTCATCAAGTTTTCTGAATTTTTATCAACAATCTAGTTCAAGTAATCTGATTGGCTGAAAATTAGAAGTGGGCTTGGCATCTTAATTTATTCAGCATGGCAAGGGTTAGGACTTCCTAACTCTTATTAACCATTTCAGCCCGGTAGACCAAAACATATTCTTATGCAAACAGTGTAAATATAGATGAGACGGCTCGTAAAAAGCCATCTCATCAGGGTATACACTGTTTGCCATTTCATTCTAGATTTTCGACTGATTACCTATTTACAACAATACTGATTACCTATTTACAACAATGGTCATGTCCAAATTCAAAGACAGAAGAGTCCATTGCAGAGACTCAGGGATGAAAGGGTGAATGCTGAGCAAGTGAAAAAACATTTTTAGAGAGTCTAAGACATGAATGCGTGAGCTGCTTAACAGACAATTCACATGAAATAATAAGTCTTATTTTCTCTGAATAATAATAAATTTAGCCTATTTACTGGGAAAAATAAGAAAATTTTATCAGTTTGTTGTCTGCTGAATTTGCCCAGAGAGTGGTAAAGTTAAAATGTCATCTGCCAATATTTGAATCTGGCACTTTAAGGGTAAATTTGGAGCAGCAAAATTTAATCAGGAGAAGAACCATCAGATCTTCTAGGATGATTAAATTAATCAGTTTCTCAATATTTAAAGTTTAATCTGGATCATAAATTTTATTTGATAACAAGTTTACACTCTTCAATTTTTGGCAAAACTTCAACAGCTCTGAAAGAAGTGCAATAACATGTTTTCATCAATTTAGATGCTACTGTACTGGATGCCTCTCTGGGCTAATTTAGCAGAGGACAATCTCGATGGTATTTTTCTTATTTTTCCCAGAGATTAGGCTCTGACATTTCATGCAAATTGTCTCTAAGGAGACAATCAGAATGAAATGCCAAAGTCTATCTTCTTGGAAAAATATTAATTTATTTTCAAAATAACATCTGCTGAAATTTCTACCCAGCATGCTAAATATTAAAGAGAACATTTTGAAGAGAAATTCTCCACTAAAATATCTGCTGTGGGGTACTTGTAAAACGTATTTTGGCGCAAAATTACATAGCTTAATGTTGATATTATCAAGAATACTGAAGTAGTGTGTTTTAAACTCAATTTAGAAACATTTGTTTTATTGTTAATGGTAAAATCAGTGTATATCTGGTGAAAATAAAAGTGGTATCAATCACTAATGATATATCATTTCACTAGAGACTCATATGATTTATATTTTCACTCCTCGCTTTGGATGACTTTGGTTCTTCATTTCAAAAGCAGATGTTACCTCCATTTCAGATTTTTGAACACCTCTAACTTGTTTGTTTCTGAATCAAACTACCAAGTCAGATATGCATTTTCTCAGTATCAAAATTATTTTCATTTGCCGATATATTTTTTTTTCTCTCTTTGTGGTAAGCACTCAATGTTGACATCATTATGTTTCTATTTCGTTTGCAAAGTCAGTTATGATGTCAAGCATGAAAACAATAAAATAAGAAGAAAATTTGCTGCTTTTTTTTTCATAAATACCAGGGCCCAGTTGTTCAAAGCAGCAATAGCTTAACGAGAAATGTTAACTGTTCTAGTAAGTACAATATCTTATTCACAGGTATTTTTGCTGAAAAATGTGAGTAGCTTTTGCAAATGCAAAAACTACTCACATTTTTTGTCTGCAAAAATATATAAGTGTATATGCCATATTTAATGATCAAAGTTTTAACAATATGTTAACTAATGACATTGTTAGTTTTGAATAACTGGGCCCATAAATATTTCACCTTGAGTAATGAAAACATGCAAATTTTCACTGGTGCATGTGAAAATACTGATGTCTTTAAAATATTTATGGTATTCACTCCAAAAGCACAAATATCCTCTATCTATTTCAGTAACACTGAGGATATTTACAGTGCTTTTCCCTTATTCTGCTGTTTGCACCTTATTACATGCTGTCTCTTACTGCTGTGTATTGTATACACCATCATCTTATCCTCCCATACCTTGTTTGTAATAATAAATACAGATGTTAGCTCGCAATTCGATTGGCCAATATGGTGATTTCTTGCTCTAATAATAATTTTTAGCAACTGATTTGGATAAAAATAATAATAATTGATATTTTCAGTGGAAAACTTGATGGTGGAATTTCTACCAATTCCAAACAGCGTCAGCTATTGAAATTACATTTAGTGCAGTAAGGCTTGACATTTCCTCAGCTAATGTTTACTGAAAATCTGAATGACCTGACCTCATACAGCAGTTTTTAGACACATTAACCCTGGTCCTGCTGATCCTGGATATACCCTGCCTTTGCAAACAGTAGATCCAGATCAGTTGGCTTCTGAAGAAGCCAACTGATCTGGATCTGCACCGTTTGTCATTAAGTATGTGAATTTATATCAACAACCTGGAGCAAGTAATCTGATTGGCTGAAAATTAGAAGTGGGCATGGCAGCTTAATTTAATCAGCATGACAAGGGTTAATAGGCAGTCAAATGAACTTGTTCAAATTTTAAGGCAAGTATGGTAAGAACTTAAACCCAGCGGGCACATAACGCTTATACAATGTCATCTCAACATTGATGCAACGTCACGTTGAGGCAATTTTGTATAAACATCATGTGCCCACTGGAAAGAGTCTGACTATTTAGGGTAACTATGGTATATGAAAAACTATGTGCAGTGTGGTGGTGCTCTAATACCAAAAACAGAACTTACCCTAATAAAGAAATAGATCATAAAGAAGACATTAAAGGCCAGGTCCACCTGCTGTGTTGTACTCTCTGCCCAAGGTGTACAGGATTCCACCTTGTTCCTGAAAAATAAATTTCAAGTAAGTTGGTCAAAATTGGTTGTTAAGGAAGAGTAATTCTAGCATAATTTGTCTTATTTTGCCCAAAAAATGTATGTTGTGGGTACTCATTAGAAGTGCCTCACTGAGTACCCACAACATATGTTTTTAATGAGAACTGGAGAAAACATCCCGAATTAACAACATATACTCCTCAAGAAGTCCTCGACAAAATAGCAGCATAATTGGAATTTGGGGCCTCTTTCTTTACCTCTGTGGGGATAACTTAACCCATTGTAGTCGGGAGACCCGTAAAAGCTTAATTGGCAACAGTGCAGTCCCAGATCAGATGCCGCAGAATGCAGCGTCTGATCAGTCTCCACTGTTTGCAAATAGTTTAGCCATTTTTTGCTAGGAATATGTAAATCTCCTAGCTGGGTGTACCTAAATTTGAAATTGGACTCTTCCAATATATAGTGTGGGAGAGTTTATTCAGTCTACAATGAGTTAAAAAGTTCTCACAACTCATGTTTTCTTGGAATAATTAGGACACTATCCCTCTTTAATTATCTAGAACTATGTCATAAGCAAGAAGTTATACAAAATAAGAGGCCCATGGGCCCCAACATGCTTTCCTGAGTGAAACACTTTAACAGCCATTTCATATCTGCAGATGCCATGCAACATTTTTCCAACAGGTGATCACACAGCAACTAATTAAAATAATGACTAAAATGGTCAAAGGTAAATCGAGAGTCATTGGTAGATGTTAAGCCCCAATTCCCTGCCCCCCCTCCCCCACCCACCCCCACACAACACACACACCCATCCACCACCACCCCCACACCTTACCCAACCCCCATCCCCTCTGATGCTATATATACACCAATTTTCAGCCTCAAGGTTTTCTTGGTTCTGGAGAAGATCTTTAAGTAATTTTTACCATATATGGCCGTGGCGGTTATCTCAGTCAACATTCTGCATTAGGGACGAAAAATTACATCCAACCAAGTCTTGCCTAAGGGGCAGATTACTTACTAGGCTATTCTGTCCCCAAGATAATTAAAGAGGTGAGGGTAACCTGGTGTGGCAGACAATGCTGTCATGAAGATAATCAAACAGATGTGGTAACCTTGTGGAAAGGTTACTTTCTAGGTTGCGCTGTCTCCAAGATAATAAAATAAAAAAAAAAAAAAACAGAATGATGATGGTAACCTTGGGGGAAGGTTATTTTCTAGATAAACAGATGTGGGTAACCTTGGGAGATCACTTTCAAGGTTATGCTGTCCCCTAGATAATCATAAAGAAGAGGGTGAACTTGGAGGAATATTATTTTCCAGGCTATACTATCCAAATGATAATCAAACAGATGAGGATAACCTGGTACGGCAGGTTACATTCTAGGCTACGCTGTCCCCAAGATAATCAAACATATGAGGGTAACCTTGGGGAAAGGTTACATTCTAGGCTATGCTGTCCCCAAGATAATCAAACAAATGAGGGTAAGCTGGGGGTAAGATTACTATTTAGGCTATGCTGTCCCCATGATAAACAAACAGATGAGGTAACCTTGGGGGAAGGTTACCTTCCAGGCTATGCTGTCTCCAAGATAATCAAACAGATCAGGGTTACCTTGGAGGAAGGTTACTTTCTAGGCTTTGCTGTCCCCAAGATAATCAAACAGATAAGGGTAGCCTTGCGGGGAGAGAGTTTACTTCCTAGGCTAACCTGTTGCCAAGATAATCAAACAGATGATGGTAACCTTGGGGAAAGGTTACTTTCTAGGCTACGCTGTCCTTAAGATCAAACAGATAACAATAACCTTGGAGGAATGTTACATTCTAGGCTATGCTGTCCCAAAGATAAACAGATGAGAGCAACCTTGGGGGAAGGCTACTTTCTACACTATGCTGTCCTCCAGATAATCAAACAGATGGGGATGACCTTTGGGGAAGGTTACTTTCTAGGTTATGCTGTCCCAAAGATAATCAAACAAGTGAGGGTTGCCTTGGGTGAAGTTTACTTTCTAGGCTATAATGTCCCCAAGATAATCAAACAGATGAGGGTAACCTCAGAGAAAGGTTACTTTTTAGACTATGCTGTCCCCAAGATAATCAAACAGATAAGGATAACCTTGGGGAAAGGTTACATTCTAGGCTGTGCTGTCCCCAAGATAATCAAACAAATGAGAGTAACATTTAGGGTGAGGGCAGGTTACTTTCTAGGCTAGACTGTCCCCAAGATAATCAAACAGGTGAGGGTAACCTGACTGCAAGTAACTTTCTAAGATGTGCTGTATCCAAGATAATCAAATAGGTGAGGGTAACCTAGGGAGGTGAGTGAGGAAGTGGATGTGGGGAGGGGATTTGGTTACTTTCTTGGCTATATTGTCCCAAGATAATCAAACGCATGAGAGCAACCTCTTATTTCAACCCTTGCTGTGCTAATGTGCAGCCAGATCTGAGCATTCACCTGAAGACATTTTTTTTCATATAGCCTGTCCAATGTAAGTCTATGTATAAAGCTGATCTAGATTTTTATTGGTCAAGAATCCTATAAGATTGTTTTCTTAAATATTTTATTAAAATACAGTTTGTAACTGATTCTATCCATGAATTAACAAATTTCAATTCAAGAGATGGGCTCAGGCATTTTCCCACAATAACTCCTGATTTAGCCCAGCTTCAGATACCACAGAAATCAAAACAATGCTTAGAAACTGCCCACAACCTGAACTTTTAGTCCTGCATTATTTATTTGACAGATGGGAATACTAGAAACACTAACAAGTTTGTACATTGCATAATAAATTGAGTTGTATCAAGCAATAAGGGTTTGTTGTACTTACTCAACCAGCAAACCTCAGATCAGCCTGTACAATTGTGTAATCTGACCAGGGTCTTTGTTATGCCACTAGAAGGTCAGAGTGCAAATACTTCCTTGTCATTCATCTATCCATTAATGCCTCTTATTTTAACCCATTTTAGACAAAATAAACTCCACCACCCTTTACATTGGAAGGGTAGAATTTCAACTCAAGGTATGTCAGGCTATGTGAGTTAGATATTCCTAGAGAAAAAAATGGCTAAACTATTTGCAAACAGCACAAGCATTCTGTGGTGTCTAATCTGGGTCTGCACTGTTTGCAAATTACCCTTTTGGGGGTCTTCAGACTGAAATGGGTTAAGAAGTAGCTCAAACAGTACCGAAATATACATTATGGTTATTGAAAAGCCATTTTACAAGCTCTTGTCCCTTGACATCCTTAAGAGGTCCAAGTTACCATATTTACCCTAAATATTGGAACATCCCAACTCACTACCATACCTGCCTAAAATTTAAGCGTCCATTTTACTACAAGCTGATGTGCCTAAAAGCTTGGTGGATGAGTGGCAAATAGTGTAGACCCTGATCAGCTGGTGCATTCTACAGCATCTGATCTGGATCTACACTTGCTCAGGCCTGTGAGTCCATATACTAAGGGTAATATGGTACTCACTACTATTACATAGCTTTAAATTTTAATGATAAAGTCCATGGAGTTTAGGTATGTGTTCCAGTTTTTTCATATTATTGCACTTTTGTTTGTGGACATCATTGTACGCTTTGTTAACCCTAGTCCTGCTGAACCTGGATATACCCTGCCTTTGCAAACAGTGTAAATCCAGATCAGTTGGCTTCTGGAGCTGATCTGGATTTGCACTGTTTGCCATTTAGTATTTGAATTTATATTAACAATCTGGATCAAGTAATCTGATTAGCTGCCGTTTGCTTAGGCCAATCTGTCCCAATACTTTGGGTTATTGCAGTATATAATATAAAATGATATAATTGCTATTTAACCCTCATGTTGAAGAAGTGGGCATGGCATCTTAATTTATTCAGAATGACAAAGGTTAATGCTGTGTAAAAATTTCTGCAAAAGACATTTTGAAATATTTTTCTTAATTCTCCCATAAAATAGGTTTTCACATTCCATGCAAATTGTGAAATCATATTTTCTGGAAAAAATAAGTAAATATCCTCAATTTGTCATCAGCTAAATTTGCCAGTATCTGATCAAAGTGCATTCTGCAGTATCTGATCAAAGTGCAATCCGCAATATCTGATCAAAGTGCATTCTGCAGTATTTGATCAAGGTGCATTCTGCAGTATCTGATCAAAGTGCATTCTGCAGAATCTGATCAAAGTGCATTCTGCAGTATCTGATCAAGGTGCATTCTGCAGTATCTGATCAAAGGGCATTCTGCAGTATCTGATCAAAGTGCATTCTGCAGTATCTAATCAAGGTGCATTCTGCAGTATCTGATCAAAGTGCATTTTGCAATATCTGATTAAAGTGCATTCTGCAGTATCTGATCAAAGTGCATTCTGCAGTATCTGGTCAAGGTGCATTCTGCAGTATCTGATCAAGGTGCGTTCTGCAGTATCTGATCAAAGTGCATTCTGCAGTATCTGATCAAAGTGCATACGGCAGTATCTGGTCAAGGTGCATTCTGCAGTATCTGGTCAAGGTGCATTCTGCAGTATCTGATCAAGGTGCATTCTGCAGTATCAGATCAAAGTGCATTCTGCAATATCTGATCAAAGTGCATTCTGCAGTATCTGATAAAGGTGCATTCTGCAGTATCTGATCAAAGTGCATTCTGCAGTATCTGATCAAGGTGCATTCTGCAATATCAGATCAAAGTGCATTCTGCAGTATCTGATCAAGGTGCATTCTGCAGTATCTGATCAAAGTGCATTCTGCAGTATCTGATCAAAGTGCATTCTGCAGTATCTGGTCAAGGTGCATTCTGCAGAATCTGATCAAAGTGCAGTCTGCAGTATCTGATCAAAGTGCATTCGGCAGTATCTTATCAAGATGCATTCTGCAGTATCTGATCAAAGTGCATTCTGCAGTATCTGATCCAGGTGCATTCTGCAGTATCTGATCAAAGTGCATTCTGCAATATCTGATCAAATTCTGCAGTATCTGATCAAAGTGCATTCTGCAGTATCTGGTCAAGGTGCATTCTGTAGTATCTGATCAAGGTGTATTCTGCAGTACCTGATCAAAGTGCATTCTGCAGTATCTGACCAAGGTCTACACTGTTTGCTTAGGCCAATCTGTCCCAATACTTTGGGTTATTGCAGTATATAATATAAAATGATATAATTGCTATTTAACCCTCATGTTGAAGAAATTAAGATGCAACTCCCACTTCTAATATTTAGCCAATCAGATTACTTGATTCTGGATTTTAATACAAATTCACATACTTATTGACAAACAGTGCAGATCCAGATCTGATGGCTTCTTCAGAAGCCAGCTGATCTGGATCTACACTGTTTGCAAATGCAGGGTATATCCGGGTTCAGCAGGACAAGGATTAAGAGTGTGTGTGTTTATGTGTGTGCATGAGTGTGTGTCTGCATGTGTTTATGCATGCATGTGTGTGTGTGTTCATTGAACAATTTTGTATGTAAACAATATAAATATTTTTATTAGTATAATCACTTTTGTTTTCAGATACACTACCAGGCTGAGCAGCTCTTTTTTAAGTAAGTTGGTAGGTTTGAAGTTTAATGGCCCAAACAACACTATTAAGGTCAGGGCTCTGGAAATTCTGAAATCTGAATCGGTCCAGCCGATGACGATGACATCATCAATGAACCCATTTCCAAAAAAAAAATAAAAATAAAAAAATATCACCTGTCACGAAAACTAATGACAATTGACAGTCCTATAACTCCTTTTAAATAATACACCTCAACTCCGTTATATGACGGAAGTCCGGGTAATACGAGCATGATCAAAACTGGCATCATCAATAAATACAGTCAGGTATACATGTAAAAAGAAAGAAAAAAAAAAAAAAAAAAAAAAAGATTTTGTTATTTCCACCTCCGCAGGGATTTCCTAGATAACTATTTATAAACAACTGATTCCAGTCTTGTGTAAGTGCGAAGACGGCGGGAAACAGGAGAGACGTATCAAAACAACTTTCATAGACCAATTAGGGCTAAATAAAAAAAAAAAAGGCCTGCGCCACAGGCAGGTTTGCAGTTTTCAATGTTTCAAGATTTGACCAGACTGCTTAAATTTTAAGCACTGACCATTCTTGTCTAGCGCAAGTGGTGCATTACTTATTTTTACTGTGAAATCTACCTTGAATTATACTCGCGTGTTACGATCGTCAACAAAAAAAAAAAAAAAAAAGAAGAAGAAGAAGCAAACAATTAGACCCAGATCAGACGCCGTTGTATGCGACATCTGATCAGGACGTACACGGTTTGGGAATTAATTTATCAAATCTGGGACCGACAAACCGTGTTGATCAAAACAAAAAAGAAGAGGAAGAAAACGGGTGCGTTCAAGCGATGTATTCTTTTATCACTCTCAGTTAAACCGACATTTGATCTTTTGGACACACCGACTGCACCTGGTGTTTTGCAGTCTCAGTGCATTCACACGTGTCACACAAACGGATTTATTATCAGACTACCATTACTGATGATTCGCACAAAGGACAGTGAAGTGTTGATTTTTTGACAATGTTTGGATAAGGACGTAATTAATTTGTGCTGTGGTAGGTTGCCGTTATTTGTCTCTCCAATATACATGTCAAATGACCGTTTATAGCCTTTTAACTACCGTAATATCGCATTTAAAAGGTGCGCGGACGTTGTCAGTTTGGGAAGACATGACCGTTTGTGATTTTTTAGACATAATTGGTTGGTTGGGGAAAAATTGAGGTTCAAGGCACAAACCTGTCGGACCGAATTATTAGCGTTTTGGGGTGTTTGAAACCGGTCCAGAATTCTTAATTTCAGACAGGCTATTTTACCGGTTTTCCGAAGCCCTGCATCAAGGAGTCTTTAAACTTCAGTAATAGCGCCGGAAGCTAAATTACTTTCACACGACCACTGTAATCTCGCGAGATACGAGATAACGCGATGAACTACGAGATCTCAGGTAATTTGTTTACACAACTTGACTCGAGGCGATTATATGATTAGTCATGATTGACATCTGCGCTATTGAGATTATCCTAAATATCTGACAGAATCGGAGAAAATTTCCTTAATATTGGGCCAGTATGGGACCGATTTTTTGGGGCTTTTGGCTGTTTCCAATCGGTCCCGATTTCTGAATTTTGGTCTGGGACCGAAAGAAATTCGGTTTTCCCGAGCCCTGATTAAGGTCATGTTGAGCTGGTCAGTTTACCTAATCACTTTCTTCCTGGGAAACCATAGTACTTACTGTGCTATAATTTTCATTCATTTCATAAAAGATTGAATTAAAAATACTGGACACAGAATATGCAATATATGCCAGACAATGTGAGTAAATTATATGAATTACTATTTCTGTTTTCACTGATTCATTTATTGGCAATTACTTCCCTCTGAAATCACTTATGCCTTCTGAACTAACACATGTCACACAACTCAAAAGGTTTATTATCTGACATATAAACAGCTGCTGTAAAATATTTTGCTTTAAATGCATATTACAGACTCTGTTCCATACAGTACTCTTATGTTAAATCCCACCTGGACTTTGAAGCTGGACTCAGTTAAGATTTTTACCCTTAAAGCAGCAATCACAACTACAGCAGACATTTTTATTTATTTATTTATTTATACCTCTCCCACCCCTCCCTCCACCCCCCTTGCCCCACAAACTATTTTCATGTCCATCTGTTACCTTTAAGTTTCTGTGTAGGGGTATCCAATAAGCACTGTTTATTGACATTTCTGGTTTTTCATAGAAAATAAATCTTGTCATTTTATATGAATCATCTGCCAATTACTGTGAATTGATTCACATGAAATGACAAGACTTATTTTCTATGAACAATAAAAAAATATTAAGAATGCTGTCTGCTACAAATTTACCTTAGCACTATATGAAAACATATTTGTACTAGAACAGATAAGACTCAGAAACAGTTTAGACCCAGCTCAGATGCCGCAAAACTCATCCAGTAATTTTCAGGCACATCAACAGGGCTCTATCAAAAGAATCTCTGGAGACAGATGCATACAAATGATAGCTGAATCAATGCAACTATTCAAATCTTGTCTGCAATACCCATGCTTTGGCACTAATCTCTTGAAGTTCTTTTTATGCCCCCGCCCATTCAAAGAATGTTGGAAGGGCATTATGTATTATCCCTGTCCATCTGTCCATCTGTGCATTCATGTCCGGCTCATAACTCCTAAAACCTATGGAATATATTCATGAAAGCTCACAAATGGTTTAAACATATCGAGACAATGTATCATGAACAAGGAAGATAACTCTGGCTAATTCAGTTTTTGAATTATGTCCTGGCCATACCTCTTTACTCGTCTGTATGTGCGTAGGTGCTAAATTAAATGTCTGGGCCATAACTCCTAAACTATATGAAAATTCATGTCCGGCTCATAATTCCTAAACCATATGGAATGTATTCATGAACCTTCACAGATGGCTAAATCATATCAAGACTACGTGTCACGAACAAGAAAGACAACTCTGCTTAATTCAATTTTGAATTAACCTCTTGCCTAAAATCCATGTAGTGTCGGGATCATAACTCCTAAATGGTTTGGAATATATTCATGAAACTTCAAAGATGGCTACATCATACTGACATGATGTCACAAACAAGGAAGACAACTCTGGATAATTCTGTTTTGAATTAACTCCCCTTGCCTAAGGCTCATAACTCTTAAACTCTATCTAATACATAAAACTTCACAGACGGCTAAATCATACAGATGATGTGTCGTGAACAAGGAGTATAACTCTGGCTAATTCAGTTTTTTAATTAAATCCCCTTGCCTAAAATTCATGTCCTGTAATGCTTTCTTCGTGTCTGGCTCATAACTCCTAATCCATATGGAATACATTCATGAAACTTCACAGATGGCTATATTATATGGAGACTATGTGTTGCAAACAAGGAACATAACTCTGGCTAATTTGATTTTTGAATTACCTCCCTTTGCCTAAAATCCATGCAGTGTTAGGCTCATAACTCCTAAACCTTAGTGTTCAATATGACCTGTTATACATTCCGACCCCTGGCCCCACCCAGGAGCAAGCCCCAGGGGCAACTCTACCATGAAGTCTAAGATCTTGCTCTGGGTAAATATCATACCAAATTTCAACTTTATAGCATATAAGGTATCAAAGTTATGAACAACTTGGACATAAATGTGACTGTAAATATGCAGGTAAACTTGCATGCAAACTTGAATGTAAACTGTAACATTTGTTAGACTCTTGTTACGAACGTGACATACGCACGTAGGGACATAACACCACGGAGAAATACTATATGCCCCACTCCTCACTCCTGCCTTCGGCAGGCGGGGGCATAAAAAAATAGTTCTTTTGAAAAAAATCCATGGATGCAAAATTATCAAGCATGCAGAGAGTAAAATTACCCAGCGTGCAGAGAGTTAACGCTTTTGAGTGGTAGTGGGTAGGCCACATTAAGTGCATCTCAGGACCTCCAGAAAGCAGGTTTATTCCTCGGTTCTAAGTTTTCCAAAGAGGAGGGGATGTGCTTTAACACAAACCTTCATTGGTCTGTATTCAAGGCCAGCAAATGATTCACATGAAATATCAATCATTATTTCTCCATAAAAATAATGAAATAAAATTAAGACTGTGTTCTGCTACAATCTCACATCTTATCAGAAGTCCTATATGCTCCAGAAGGAAATGTGGTGGGCTGCTGTTTTTTTCGTTTCTGTCATTACAAATCTCTTGCCTTCTAAACTAATCAATACATCTTGGCTATTTCTAGACCCAATCTTATTCTTTAGAAAGTGATATTTCTATTTAATTGGTCCTGCAGAGATGATTGATTCATAGCTCCTGCTAAGCCAAATACTGTACTACCTAAAATATTTGGACACTTTAATTCCTCCCCTACTTATTCTAAAATCTGAGTCTAAACTGTATTCTCAAGCCCCTCTGTTTCACTTTGAATACTTAGGGTCAATAAGTTACTCTTGATTTGTTTTCTTGCTCCTTAACCCTTGTCATGCTGAATAAATTAATATGCCATGCCCATTTCTAATTATCAGCCAATCAGATTACTTAATCCAGATTGTTGATATAAATTCACATACTGAATAACAAACAGTGCAGATCCAGATCAGTTGGCTTCTTCAGAAACCAACTGATCTGGATCTACACTGTTTGCAAAAGCAGGGTATATCCGGGCAGCAGGTCAAGGGTTAACAGCAATTAACTGTTTGTTCAGGGCCCTCCATCCAAATATTTAGGGTAAGTAAGTATTCCTGAAAACATTTTCTGATTTTATGACAAAAACAATGAGTCAATGCTAATGAGATGTTGCAACATGTTTTCACATTTCAAATTATTGTCAAGATCACTTTCCCAGCCAGCCTGAAGACAAACATTTCATAGCTCCAGATAAGGCGCTTTTTCAACAGAAGTTGATACCGGCAACCCTCTTTATGCCGACACACCATACAATGACAAAATTTGTTATAAAGACAATTTAAATGTCACGAAACCTTCGCTCAGGAGGTGACAGTTAATGAGAAATTATGCAAGAAATTTGCATTAAAACTTCAAGCAACATATGACTTGGATATTTGTTAGAATTGCCTCAGTGAGGCAATTCTAACAAATATCCAAAACATATGTTCTATGAGGAAATAGGAATAAAACAAGGTCTTTCTTACATATCATTCTGATCATTAAGGATTCTTTACAACAGCAAATTCATTTTAATGGTGACATCTTTGGGAACAAATGCTGTCATTGTAACGAGGGTTCACTGTATTTTTCTTATTTTTTGACGAAAAACGTGTTGCTCCAAAGAGCAGCTATTTGTTTCCTTTTAGACTAGTTCCTTTTAGAAAGGAATCAGATCAATTTTAACAGAGGTGCTTGCTCTGAAAGTTGGTTGGTTTGGAGTTTAACAGCACAGTCAACACTACTAAGGTCATGTTGAGCCGGTCAGTTTACCTGACCACACTTTTCATGAGCAGGCTTGTCCTCTCTATTCCCAAAACTGACAACTGCCCTTCCTGGATCAGCTGAAGGGAATGAATGACCATAGAAAATGTTCATTACCAATCTCCTCAAAAAGATATTGCCAGAACCGGTGGTGATCAAACCCACGACCCGATAACCAGTAGGCTGTGCATCCAACTGAGCCAGGGAAGCTGGCATCTCCCTTGAAAGAGCATACATTCGCCTTAAGGGCACCAAAGGACCTGATGAGACTGTAGATACACTGTACAGTTTGAATATGTCACTGTTTGCATCTGCTAGGAAGAAACCTTTTTGCTTGAGGCAGCAGCTCATTTGATGTGTTTACAAGTGCTTTGCAATTCTTGATGTATAATACACCATGTCATTCTGCTTGAATCATAATCATACTTGCCAACATTCATACCCCGTAATCTCATAGTTTGTAATACCATATTTACCTTAAAGATATCTTAACTCCTGACCGTGTTCTGAACTTTGAACAAGTCCATTTTAACACTTTGCATGCTGGGTAAAAATTTCAGCAGTGACATCTTGAAATATTTTTCTTATTTTTCCTAGAAAATAGGATTTGACACTTCATGCAAACTGTCTCCTTAGGAGACAATTTGCATGAAGTGTCAGCTCCTATTTTCTAGGAAAATCAGAAAAATATCATCAGTATGTTGTCTGCTGAATCTGCCCATAGCGTGGTAAGTGTTATAAATATTTACCCTAAATACTGGTATAGATCAAACATAACATTCTGATCAGGGTCAGAGCTGTGTGTCCAAATACTTAGGTTAAATACAGTATGTGTCTAAAAGTTTGCTGGATGAGTGTCAAACAGCATAGACCCTAATCAGATGTCACATTCTTGCCTCTGTTTTGTCTGATTTGGGTCTTTTGTTGTTTTGTTGTTGTTTTTTTTTTTGTTGTTGTTTTTTACCAGTCAACACTTGTCATGTCAAGCCAGTCAGTTAACACACTTTTCCTGGGCAGGCTTAGTCCTCTAAGTGGTTAACCATAAGTAATTTGTGAACATACTTTTGCCAGTAACTGACAACTGCCCTTCTTGGATCAGTGGTAAAGGAAGGATGACAGTTAAAATGATTTCATGATCAATCTCCACAAACATTATGTGGTTGAGCTGGGATTCGAACTCTAGACCACTGGATCTGTAGTCAGACATGCTATCAACTGTGCTGTGGCACCCAGCTGATCTTGATCTACACTGTTTGTTCATGCCTGTCTGTCCAAATAGTTATAGTAATGTTTTTTTGTTGCATCCTGTTTTCTTTCAATTTGGACTTTATCTCTTTTAGGGCAATATGGGGAACGTCTTAACCCATTTATGTCAAGCAGACTCTTCTATCAGAACTGTTTGGGCCAGTCTAATTCCAATAGCAGGGTGTCTGTTCAGTTTTTATTATTACTATATTTTATAGAATTTCCTCTATTTATGCTAAAAGAGTAGACCCTGATCAGACACCGCATTCTGCAACATTGTCATCATTCATTTTCATAATCTCATCATTTTTCAAACGAAACAAATTCATATGTCCAAATAATTAGGAAACACTATTTCTTAACCCTTGTCCTACTGAACCCGGATAAACACTGCTTTGCAAACAGTGCAGGTCCAGATCAGTTGGCTTCTAAGAAGCCAACTGATCTGGATCTGCAATGTTTGTCATTAAGTATTCAAATTTATATGAACACCTTGAATCAAGTAATCTGATTGGCTGAAAATTACAAGTGGGTATTGTAGCTTAATTTATTCAGCAGGACAAGGGTTAAAATTTGGTGCCAGGGTTCCACTGCATTTTCAATTTGCAGGTAAATTTGCTTTATTTTCTTATTTGTTTGTGTACTCCCAATAACTTAAAAGCATAGTCAGAGACGCTCTCTCAAATTTTGGGAGTTTAAGCACTCTTAAATTTTGGGAGTACAAGGCAAATTTTGAGGGTAAAAAAACTCAACACAGGGTAAATGCTGGGCATCCTGGGTTTTGCAATCTGAGTCATTGTATGAGTGCTGAAGCACTACACAATAACAAGTGATTTACCCTGAAGCTGAACTAGATCAATTGCTAATAAAGCATTCAATTTTCAGAGTACACAGATTCCTCAGTGTACCCTTGTCCTGCTGAATCTAGATATACCCTGCCTTAGCAAACAGTGTAGATCCAGACCAGCTGGCTTCTGAAGAAGCCAACTGATCTGGATCTGCACTGTTTGCCACTAAGTATGTGAATTTATAGCAACAATCCAATTCAAGTAATCTGATTGGCTGAAAATTAGAAGTGGGCATGGCATCTTAATTTATTAAGCAGGACAAGGGTTAATCACAGCTCTATATAAGAATAGGTATCAGGTCAATATTTTTTCTTCTTTCTCCATGAAAACATATGTTGTGTGTACTCATTAAAAGTACCTTGAGTACACATCTCATTTTTTGAGGGGAAATAAGAAAAAATATCAATCTTTTCAGGTCAAAAAAATGCCTTATCTGGAGCTATGTTAGTACATTAGGTTATAATGTTGTAGTCAGTCAGCCTCATTACTGATGTTCAATATGAGGTATTGTCATAATGATTACTGTGACATAAGACTGGTCAATAAGTTGAATGAGAGCAATCATATATTTCATGTATGAAAATGAGTATTTCAATCGGGAGTAGGTCAAATGTGAAAAAAAAAAAAATCAATCTGTACAGAAAATGATATAAATATTTGTGTCATAAATACATGGAGTGTTTCACAAAATATTCTGGGTTATGTGTATGTGGAAAGAGAAGGGTGTGAGGGGGGATAGAATGTGTGGGGGAAGGGGTGCAGTGTGGATGTATGAGAAATCATAGAAAGAACTGAGCCAGTGGGTAAAAAGCTGCCAGCAATTTACAATAATTGAATTTATTCATAGGATTCCCAGAGCTCCAGATAATGGGCAGAGCCTGAGCATTAATTAATATACAATAAAAACATGAAACAATAATACCCCACCACTATCGTGTGGCAGGCAGATAACTGTCAAAAACTGATGAAATTTGCCCATTAGCAATCCCAAACCAGATCTCCACAATATCAATGCACCAAGTTTGGTGAAAATCCACTGTTATATACTCAAGTTATAATCCAGAAACAAAAATACGAACACGTGGCAGGTAGATAACTGCCAAAAATTGACAAAGTTTGCCCATTAGCAATCCCAAACCAGATCTCCACAATATCAATGCACATTACAAGTTTGGTGAAAATCCATTGACATTTACTCGAGTTATTGTCCAGAAGCGAAAATATCGAGTACTATTGTGTGGCAGGGGATAAAAGTAAATAAAATATAGATCAAACTGCAGTGCAGTTGATGTCACACCTGCCTCTCCCCCATTCCAAAAGTAATGTTTATTTCAGGTAGAAGAAATTAATACAGGAACTTCATCAAATGCACATGCATACTCTCATAAAATGCACGAGAAGCTGTGCTAATAAGGTACCCACTGTCTCTTCAAACCATGAAGAAAATACATGCAAAGTTTCAAAACAATTGGCACAAAACTGTAAGAGGAGTTGTGCTCACAAGAGGTACCAACCATATACATGTATATACATGTATTGAGGGTGACAAATGACTAAGTTCACAATGTGGAAAAAAGTGGCAAAAAATGATCTAACATGTGTATCCAAACCACATGCACATCCTCCTACCATGAAGAAAACACATGCAAAGTTTCAAAATGATCAGTACAAAACTGTAAGATGGGCTGCGCTCACAAGACACCCAGGGTAAATGTTGACAGATGGATGAACAGACAAACTTAGGACAAACGGACAGAAACTTGCACGTCTAAGTTGCCCATGCTAAAGCAGGTACCACAATAATACTGATCTAACACAAGTTTTAACCCTAATTGCTAAGCAAAAAATTAGCAAGCAACATTCTAATTTTTTTTATTTTTATAATTTTTCTGAGAAAATAAGACATGGCATTTCATGTGAATCATCTGCCTAGTAGACGAAGTCTTTCTCAAAAAAAAAAATGGCATTAACACTTTAACTCTTCAGTGCCAAGCAAAATTTGTAGCAGTCAACAGTCTATTTTTTTTATATTTTTTCAGTAGAAAATAAGTCTTGACATTACATATTGAGCATCTGCTTGTCAGATGATTCACATGAAATACTGGTATCAAGATTTATTTTCTATGAAAAATAATAATAAAAAAAATGTTTAAAAGAGTCATCTGCTGCAGCTGTGATTGGCACAAAGTGTTTAGGGAAAAAAGTACTTACGTTGAAGCATCTATGAAGTATATAATCAGGGATGCTATACTAAGAATGAATACCAAGCCCACCTGAAATTAGAAATGACCAAAATTTTATGTAATGAGAGGTCTATACAAAATATTTTTCTTTGGCGAAAATTATTGACAGTTTCTTATTTCTTCACAAAAGCTTGTTGCATTGAGTCAGAATCCATCTCAGTAGTATATCAAACTCTCTGTGTGACTTAGATGAACTTTACCGGCTGTGTGACTTAGATAAGGTAACACACAAGTGGTGTGTCTAAACATCCCAAAGCACCCAATGACTACCTGTCTCCAACTTCCCAGTACCCAGCTAGCATTCTTTATAAATCTATAGTGGGCCGTTATCGGCCCGTCAGGGTAGCTGATAGGCTGGTAACGGCCCGCTATAAATTTATAAAGAATGCTAGCTGGGTAGGCTATACTCTTGGATTATCCTTGTTGCAGACACCCAAGAATGAATGACTGCTAGTGTCACCAACATCCCATTCCCTCCAATACAACCAACCAAATGCATATATACAAACAGTCTGATTAGCACTCCTTTGACCCTAGAATGAATACAGCTTGACCAAAGCTGTCTCTGCTTAGATTGTCAATGGGTTTCAGGCCAAAGTTTAATAACCCTAGTCCTGCTGAACCCAGATATGTCCTTCCTTTGCAAACAGTGCAGATCTAGATCAGTTGACTTCTGAAGAAGCCAACTGATCTGGATTTGCACTGTTTGCCATTAAGTATGTGAATTTATAGCAGTAATCTAATTGGCTGAAAACTGGAAGTGGGAGTTGCATCTTAATTTATTCAGCATGACAAAGGATAACTTAGTTAAGCACTCTAATCCAACAGTCCAGAGAGAAGCATCATATAAAATGTGATACTTTTACAGTAAAGTTCAAAAAGTGTCATTCAGACAATGAGTTCTGGTAAAAATTAAAAAAAAAAAAAAAAAAACATGCTAGGCAAGTGTGGTCCAGTCTATAATAGAATGATTTTCAACATTAACAAACAAACAAGCAAACAAACAAAGAAAAAAAAAGAAGAAAGCCCAGAAAGATGGAAAGAGGCATTTCATTTTTTGGCTATTTCAAACCTTGTGAGAATGCCCCTGCACAATTTAATATAAATGCCAAAGATGACTTTATAAACATTTCTAAAGCTTACTTTGTCACTTTTGTAGGTGATAGTTACATTTTTCTCATTTTTTCAAGTTAGTAAAAAGTGACATTTCTGTGTAAATTATCTCACCAGGAGACAATTCACAAGTGCCTAGCCCTATCGTATGATAATGAGTCAAGGTCACTGAAAAACTTCCTATATGGAGCAGTTCAGGGATGTGCCCCTGGAATAGGTATACTTTTCAAGCCTGAGATTATATGATAAGGTATCAATTTCAGCACCAAATTATATCAAGAGCCCCCATTTCTAAAGCAGCATTACATCAATAGCCCATTGATTTCCAATTTTGGCAGACAACTTACCTGACCACATACTGAATCAAAACAGGAGGTAAAACGTACATTTATGTTTTGCATAATTATACTTCCCAAGTAAGTTGTCTGTTTTGGTTCTACTGGTGTTTACTTATATACTTCTATTATATGAATAAGGTATCTTTTTACATGCAAATTATATGAATAGGTATGTTTTGTCAGTCTGGATTTTATGAATAGGGGGTGTATTCAAAGTTCCAGCGGCACATCCCCACCCAAAATTTCTTCGAGTTCCCTATACTAAGAGTACACTCATTTGAACTGCATCAACAAGCTGATGCAATTCAAATGGGTACTCACAACATATGCCTTTATACAGAAGTAGACAAAAGTACACTGGCTGTAATATGAAGACTAGGGAACTGCTTGACTGTACCCTTATAGGGATATGTGTGGTAATCAAGCCGAATAAGGTATTTATTCATGAAAATTTGTTCGTGAAACATGTTGTGGGTATTCATTAGAAGTGTCTTGCCAATGTGCTTCTAATAAGTAACCACAACATATGTTTTCTTAGAGAAATCAGGAAAAAAATACTGTAATCGACCTAATTACCGCACATGCTCCTAGAAGCACACAGTCAAGCAACTTAATAGTCTTTAGATTACAGCCAGTGTACTTTTATCTACTTCTTTATAAAAACATACGTTGTTGGTACTCATTTGAATTGCCTCAACAAGTCAAGGCAATTCAAATGAGTACCAACAACATATGCTTTTATGAAGAAAATCAGAGAAATATTGCGAAAGTATCATTAAATACGCCCCTCATGAAGTTCTCTGCTGATCTTTCTTTACGTATACCCGTATTAGCAGGCTATTTTACTACAAGTTTTTTTAGTAATTTTGAAAAACTTAAGTGCACAGTGTGGTAATTAGAGGGAATATGGTATGTGGATACCCTATTATGTGGAGCTATGACATCACAGAATTATGACTGTCATCAGGTACCATATTTAGCCTAAGCAATTGGACATCTGATAATGGTCTGCACACTTACCATTTACCCTATTCAGTATTTTAACCCATTGTAGTCGGGAGACCCCTAAAAGGGTAAATGGCAAACAGTGCAGACCCAGATCAGATGCTACAAAACACAGCATCTGTTAAGGATCTTCACTGTTTGCAAATAGTTGTGCCATTTTGCTCTAGGAATATCTAAATAGCCTGACCTACCTAAACTTGAAATTGGACTCTTCCAACAGACAGTGTGGGTGAGATTATTCAGTCTACAATGGGTTAACAGGTAGAAAAATGAACTTTTTCAAATATTTGGGCAGGAATGGTAAGGAGATAAGGTGTCACAATACTTTCAGTAAATACAGTGTTCCTCCTTAGGGAGCCCTCAGCTTCACAGCTAACATAATTAAGCAATAAGGAAACTTTATGAGACAACATTATTACTACTATAATGCTTTTGCACTCTGACCTCACTTTACTTCTACATGAATGATCTATGGGCCCTAGGGAATCTGAGTTAACCACAGGCCTGGTTATAAGTAAATTAATAGTGGACTTGTTAAGGGGAAGCATTTGATGATAATTCTAAGACAACTTTCTCCAGTTTTCCATGGTGAGGGTTTCCATGATGATGCACTTCTAATGAGTACCTACAACATTATGATGTTTTGTGGGATACAGTCGAACCTCGATGGCTCGAACACCAATGGCTCATTTACCATGGCTGATTCGAACTCGTTTTTGAGTCCCTGCGAAATTCTTCCGATAGCTCAAGAAAACGAATATTTAAGGAAATTTTCTTATTTTATCGTGAAATTGTATGTTCTGTGTACTCATTAGAATCGCCTCATTGAAAAGATTTCCCTAAATTATCTCTATTTGCTTCCTGAACTAGTGCCATGATTAACCCTCAGTGGCTCGAACTACCCATGTCTTGAACAAATTTCCATGGTCCCAAAGATGTTCGAGCCATTGAGGTTCGACTGTATTAAGAAAAATTATTCCAGAATAATCATCAAATACATGTACTCCTTTTAAAAAGTCCTCTGAATTAGTAATATTAGTCTGGATGTAGACTCGTTAGTGTGATACAAGTAATAAAGTGAATTAGCAATGTCATGTGGGAGTGGTGGGGGCTAGAGCCCAATGGTTTGGGCTACAGCATGTGAAATGTGGGACCCAATGCTCTCTCTTCAATGTCTGTAACTCTCCTCCCCTCTCCCCTCACACACACACACACACACACACACACACAGAGAGAGAGAAGAGTTGCCTATTTGCTGCTTGGTGAAGAGAGTTTTTGTAGGATATAATCTGATCTTGGCTCAAACCCACAACTTTCAGCACCACAAACAACTGCTCTAACCTCTTTGGCCATGGCACCACTCTCATGTTCTACTTTAATGTGGAATCAGAATCTTGATCTACACTGTCATTAAGTATGTGAATTTGTATCAACAACCTAGATCAAGTATTCTGATTGGCTGAAAATTAGAAGTGGGCATGGTATTTTAATTTATTCAGCATGGCAAGATTAAAAACAGAAAAAAAAAAAAAAAACAGAAAAAGTAGATTGTCTCAATTTAAGATCAACAAATGTCCACTGAGGAAGCAATATACATAAACACAGAGTTAAAATATTGTTGCAAATATTGTTAATATAGGTCTAGCATATGATATCATACATTCTCATTAACCCTTAGGATGCTAAGAAAAAAATGAATCAAGCCTGTAAGAGGGGGGGGGGGGGGGGGGGTACCTCTACTCGAGAAGTCATTACTCCTTTAATTTTGCCTCGAATTACATGGAATTTTCACATACAATTTGCCGATCGTAGGTGGCCATTTTACCGGAGAAGGGATGGTCACGTGACTAGAAAGTCACGTGACAGTCACATGTAAACCGGGAACCGTTTAAGACACTTAAAAAAAAAAAAAAATTACAAGGGACCAGCACCTACTGTGTACTATTGGGAATGAAACAAGTGACATACAAAGGTTCTACTGTTATTCCTACTTCTTCCTCACTGAAAATGATTCAGGTGTTATGGGCTTTTTTTCCAGAAAATCGTGATCAATCTGTTGAAGTGAGTGCTGAAATTAATGGTAGCTTGATATTTGGTATTCTCGGTCTTTTTAGTGGAGGTAAAATCCAGCACCTGACTATCTAATGAAAAGTGGCGTGTTTGTATGAAAGTAGGTTCACTCCTGTATGAGAACACTTGCTCTGAATGGTTGCATGTGGTATATAGTAAGTTTGACAGGCTTTAGAGTCGGCAGACCCCCCCCCCCCCCAGCGTGACAATAGTCGTGATTAGCAGCCTAAGGGTTAAGTATTCAAAATGGCGGCACCTATAAAAGCAATCTGACATCTTTAAACTTCAGTAATTTATTTATTTATTTACTTTTTTTTTTTTTTTTTTTTTTTTCAATTTTGATCAAATTTGCTTCAATATGATGCTTTGTCAAGATCCTTATTTCAGATACATTCTTTATAAACATTGCGTTTTCTTTTAAAAGAGAGGGTATCAGGTAAATATATTTCTTATTTCTCCATGAAAACATATGCTTTGGCACTCATCCGAAGCCACTATCCGAGGCACTTCTAATGAGTACCAATAACATAATTATGTTTTCATGGAGGAATAAGAAAATCAGGCTTTCACATTTCATGCAAATTGTCTCCTAAGGGGACAATTTGCATGAAATGTCAATGCCTATTTTCGAGGAAAAATCAGAAAAAATATTTCAAAGTGTTGTCTGCTAAATTTTTTACCTAGCATGCTAAGTGTTAAAGTGTCTGAATACAGTGGAACCTTTGAGAACAGTCATCTGTCAACACCAGCCACCACCCTATAACAGGCTTTCCCAAAATCCCATTTTACTATGTATTTAATCCTTGTCCTGCTGAATAAATTAAGATGCCACACCCATCTCTGATTTTCAGCCAATCAAATTACTTGATCCAGAGTGTTGATATAAATACACATTCTTAATGGCAAACAGTGCAGATCCAGATCAGTTGGCTTCTTCAGAAGCCAACTGATCTGGATCTACACTGTTTGCAAAGGCAGGGTATATCCGGGTTCAGCAGGACAAGGGTTAACCTCTCTACAACAGCCATCTCTCTATAACAGTTAGTTTTGTTTCTTTCAAAGGGTAGCTGTTGTGCATAGGTTCTATTGTAGTTAGGACAAATGTGGTACATGACACTGTCCTGAAACTAGTTTATCTATGAGATGCACTAAAGGCAGAATCAGTGTGTAATTATCAGGCTTTACATTGCTCTTGTAGACTGGCTCCAGTCGTTTTTGTTTTATATCTATTTCTCTCTTTGTCTACATTATTTTTTTATCATGATCCTCTTTAATCCAACTTCAAGTTACCTATGGCTGAACAAAAACTTTCTTTCTAGCCAAGGGACTGAAGTAAACAAAAATTCTACAAGCCATACCAGTGTTGTGTCCCTTCAAAAAAAAAAAAAAAAAAAAAAAAAAGAAGAAGAAAAAGAAAGAAAAGAAAAAATAAAGAGAGGGTCTAGGGCCAGGCTAATTGCTCTTGATAAGATGCTTTTTTCAGTCCTAAAGTATTGATATTTTCTTATTTCTCCAAGAAAGCATATGTTGTGGGTACTCATTTGAAGTGCCTCAGTGAGGCACTTCTAATGAGTACCCACAACATATGTTTTTCTGGAGAAATGAGAAAAATATTTACCTAATACCCATCCTTATCTAGACCTATAATCTGAGCCTAGAATCTTAGCCACTGACAATTATTTAATCATTATTAATTACCAATTAAGTTCTAGGACTGGGTACCGCGAAAAATAAAGTACCACGGTATACTGCGGTATTTAGCAGAGTACCGTGGTACGTACCATGGTATACCGCAACAGGATTAAATTTTGCAGATGTCATTGTGAAATTGCCAGCATTAAGTGCCATTTGGTTGATATGCCAACATCTGATGGTCTATAAGTTTAAACCACCTCAATCATCTGTGCTGAGTTTTATTTTTAATGAAATATTGATTTACATTGTATATTGTAATAGAAATTTATATTTTAAATTAAAACTCAGCAGTGGAGGGTGTAGACTGGAGAGACATGTAGGACCATAAGTGAGCAGTTTCCAGCACTTAATGCTTTAGTAACACCTTCCTGCTTATTATCAATTTTATAATTGCATACTTGTGTATATCCTTATAACTGCTGTTATACTTTCATAAAGTAACAACATGTGTTGTTAAATATACATGTATTTACAACAAGTAATATTGCAGGTATAATTATTTCACCTCATTCATTGTCTAAGACATTAAGGGTTACCGTTTACAAATGAAATTCAATGGTTTATAACAGAAGCACACCATTTCAAGCTCAGTTTTATCTTCAGCTGTTTCAATATTTTGGAGATTTATAATTTTCTACAAAAGACTGTTGCTAAAAATAGAATCATCAGAATACCGCAGTACAGGCAAGTGTACCGTGGTACATACCATGCCAAAGAAATACCACGGTATACCAGTGTACCGGTATTTTTGCACACCCTACTATTAACATGATATAGGATCAATCTTCCAACATACTGCATAGAATTAATTACCTTGCATGTATCTTATTATGCTCTCCATAAAAAACTTATGTTGTGGGTATTAGAAGAGGTTTGTGGAGGTGCTTCTAATGAGTACCCACAACATATTTTCATGGAGAAACAAGAAAAATTGCAAAAAAGGCATCTTATCTGGAGCTACACATCAGTATATACTTCTGGTAGACAGCAAAAGCCCTGTGGCAAAGGTCCAGGCCCTGTAGACAGCAAAGGCCCTGATCAGGCTGCAATACTGAGCTTAGCCAGTTCAGTGTTCATACATAATGGCCTTTTTTTCATGTTGATCATGATTATTGTATTTCTGTACAATAATTCACCAGTACCACAAGCACAATTTACAGTATGTTGTTCTATGCTTCCATAGAATTTTCAAGGTCTACAAAAAGCAGATCATGGACTCTACTTCACAGAATTTTCAAGGTCTACAAAATCTGCACTGGACTCTGCTTCAACAGAATGTTCAAGGTCTACAAAATCAGCACCTGATCGCCACCTATGCTCCCAGACTCATCAAGGTCTGGGCTCCCATAGAAAATTTACGGTCTAGTCTACACAATCAGGCAGATAATCAGGGTCAAAAGTCTTGGAAGATTTTCAAAGTGTACAAAATCAGCAGATTAGCAGGCTAATTCTATCACTCACTAGTGACTACTTTCATCATCATCACTTTATTGATCTTTATGAAAGATTATATGTGTGTCAATATGAAAAAAAATAATACAGTAGGCAACAGGCAATTAAAACTATTTACAAGAAATCTATGCTATTTTCATGGTCTAGATGAACAACCTATATTATTTTCTCTCGGAAAATTTCAATGTCAACAGTTTACAGCTAATGTCTCAATGGTGGTTGGTTGATTTGGAATTTAAAGACCAAGTCAACACTATAAGGTCATGTCAAGCCGGTCAGTTTACCCAACCACAGGCGATGTTCTCTAAGCAACTATTCAATACTTGTGCTCATTCTTTTACCAGAAACTGACAACTCCCTTCTTGAATCAGTGGCAGAAAGGGAATGCTGGTAGAAAATATTTCACAATCAAAGAATGTTGCTGGACCAGGCAGGGATGGAACCCACGACCTGATCGCCAGTCAGAAGTACAACGATTGAGCCACCCAGGCCATGAAAACGTGTTGTGGGTACTCAGTGGAAGTGCCTCACTGAGGCACTTCTACTGAGTACCCGCAACATATGTTTTTGTAGAGAAATAAGAAAACTATTTACCTATACCCCTCTTATCTGGAGCTATGCCTGTATATGTTAACAGGACTCCAGCTGCTGCAGGTAGACCTGAGCTCACCTGGTGAGCAGTAAATTTGATTTTAACTTGAGGCTCATCTGTTGTATGTATCATGGCAAAGAACATACCATTACTAACCTAAATATTCTGACACCATTACTCATAGCTTTAACTCTTAAAGTGCCAAGCAAAATTTGTAGCAGACGACATTCTAAAATTTTTATTTTTTATTTTTCAGAGAAAACAAGTCTTGATATTTCATGAGAATTGTCTGCTTGCAGCGATTCACATGAAATATCAAGACTTGTTTTCTTCTGAAAATAAAAAACACAAATAATCAAAATTGTTATCTTCTTTAGTTGTGATTGGTGCTTTAAGGGTTATTTGATACAATAGCACTGAATAAAACACTTTTTTTAATAACTGAAAAAGTATTTGCAGTAGTCACCCTAATTATTGCACTGTGCACTTAAGTTCTCTGAAAACTCACTAGAAAACCTTGTAGTAAAATATCCTCACCTTAAAGAAAGGTCAGCAGAGAACTTCATGAGGGAGGTATTTAACGATACCTACACAATACTTTTCTGACTTTCTTTGTAAAAGCATATGTGCTGGTACTCACTGCATCAAGTTTTTGAGGCAATTCAAGTGAGTACCAACAACATTATGCTTTTAAAAAGTAGATAAAAGTACAAGTGGCTGTTATCTAAAGACTACTAAATTGCTTGACTGTGCGCTTACTGGAGCATGTGTGGTAATTAAGTCAAATATGATTGATTGATTGATTGTGTTGGGGTTTAACGACACGTCAACCCTTGTGGGTCATTTTGTGTCGTCTCCCAGAGAAAGGGAGAAGAGTGATAGAAGAGATAGTCGAAGAGATGAAGGAGAGGAACAGGGAAGAAAGAGGAACAGGAATGAAAGTGAAGAAACAGAAGAAATAAAAACATTCCCCCTCTACCCTAACCTGCTACAAGGATAGCAGGCCTTGCCCAACTGTAAGCCAATATCAGTTGGACGCCCCGGTGACATAAGATACACGACACCTTCGCACCACCCGACCACCCCCAAGTCAAATATGGTATATATTCTTGTTTCTGAAACATTTTGCACAGGGTGGCCACACATTTTTAGCAATCAAATTCCCTGATTTTTCCCTGATTTGATTTGATTTTCCCTGATAAAAAACCTCAATATTATCGCAATGGCCCCTATTTTTAGAAGTCATATACTGATTCAAATGCTGTCAGAATATACAGCAAACAAGTACTCCACCTAACAAGTACTCCACCTTTAAGTAAGATTAGATCTGCAGGTATTTTAAGCATATGGCAGAAAGAAACCACCAGTAGCCACATCTGAACAGCTATAAAATTTGAATATTTTGACCTTACAAAGATAAGATTTTTTGAAATTCCCTGATTTTTCCCTGATTTTCAGCAAAATTTCAAATTCCCTGATCCCACCATTTTCCCTGTTTTCCAGAGTGCGTGGCCACCCTGTTGCAGGTAGTACTCATGAGAAGCACCTCCTAGTATTGTCCCTTTCCCCCACCCGTTGCAAGTACAAGCAGGTTCGTACCATCACCCAACTACCCACCTGGGCAAGAGATAAGGGGAGTATCCGTGTAAAATACCCTAATGTTTTCAGCAAATACTCAATTATTTTCTAAAACTTGAATATTGATACCCAACTGATTTGACAAAGTCCCCAATTATTACCAAATTCAAGGGTGAAAATTGAAGTTTCAAGGCCAGTAAAGCACCTGATTTACGGTTTTAAATTATGATTACTATGCATAATAGGTGTTTTTATTCTTCATATGACAAATACTATCATAATATTAAAAGGGTATAAAGAAATAACATGTTTTAAATACCTAAATCAGGCTTTTTTGTGCTCTTTCTTTGTGTTTAATAAGTTTTACCCAATTACTTTTCATTTTCGGGGTATCTTTACTCAAAATGAAAAATAATAATGTGATTTTACCCAACTGACTAAATTTTGAAGGGGTTAAATACCCAAATGCTCCCAAAATTATCTGTTGCTCTGTTACCCACTAGAGTTATGATAACTCCCTACCATAAATATCCTACAATTTGACCAAACCTGATGAAGTGTCTATGAGGATTAAACTGACCAAAGTTTTGATCTGGATTTTTTTTTTTTTTTTTTTTTGCTCAGTGAGCCTGGATGTCTGACTGAATAAACAGCATAGCTCCAGACAAGGTGCTTTTTTCCATAAGAATGTATCAATATTTTTCTTATTTCATACATACCGTATTCGATCTAATAACCGCACAGTGCACTTAGGGTTTTCAAAATTACTGAGAAAACCTTTTAGTAAAATATGCATCTGATAAGGGCACGCTTAAAGAAAGATTAGCAGAGCACTTCATGAGAGGATTACTAATAATACTTACGCAATATTTGTTTCTGATTGTCTTTATAAAAGCATATGCTGTGGGTACTCAATTGAATTGCCTCGACAAGTTGAGGCAATTCAAATGAGTACCCACAACATATGCTTTTATAAAAAAGTAGATACATGTACAAATACATTGGCTGTAACCTGAAGACTATGAAATGGCTTGACTGTGCACTTATAGGAACATGTGTAGTAATTAGGTTGATTACAGTAGTTAGAAATGTTTTCAACGAGGCACTTTTCTAATGGATACTCACAATGTATGTTTTAGAAGAGAGAAAAGATTAATATACCTAATACCATTTATCTAGAGCTATGAATTACAGTAAAATACAGCAGACACCTTTCGACATGTACACACCCACACAGTAATTATGTACTTACTCTAAACATTAGGACATTTTTACACATTACCATAGTTGTCCTAAAATTGGAACAAGTCCATTTTACTACCAGTTAATGTGTCTAAAAACTGGACGTGCGACAAACAGTGAATACCCAGATAAAATGCAACATTATGTAGAATCTGATCTGGGTCTGCACTTGTTCAGCAAGCCTGTCTGTCTTAACCCTTGTCATTCTGAATAAATTAAGATGCCACACCCATTTCTAATTTTCAGTCAGTCAGATTTCTTGATCCATATTGTTGATATAAATTCACATACTTAATGGTAAACTGCAGATCCAGATCAGTTGGCTTCTGAAGAAGCCAACTGATCTGGATCTACACTGTTTGCAAAGGCAGGACATATCCAGGTTCAGCAGGACTAGGGTTAAAACTGACCATACTGTGTAGACTATATATAATGAACAGTGAACACCAGGACCAGACAAATGAAATGTGTAGGTTTAATTGGCTTCTCACTGTTTGCACATAGCATAAATTATTCATAGCTCCAGATAAGGTGGTGTTTTTTGGGGGTTTTTTTCAACCAAAAAGTACTGATATTTTTTTTATTTTCTCCATGACATCATATGTTGTGGTAGTCATTAGAAGTGCCTCACTGAGACACTTCTAATGAGTACCAACAATGTTTGTTTGTGGAGAAATCAGAAAAAATATTATGTGGATACCCCCTCTTAGCTTGAGCTAAGGCATAATGTTGCTTTTTGTGTAGCTTGGCTCATTCTTATTGATTATACATAGCAACATAACAACAGATTCTTTCACCTGAATAACAACAGCTGGCAACTTCCAACAGTATTATTACTCTAATGCTCCAGATGAGAGCAACTTTCACTCTAACCCTTAGCACTTTGGGTAAAATTTTCAACAGACAGAATATTTTGATTTTTTTCCGCAGAAAACAGGATTAGATAATTCATACAAACTGTCTCAAATGGTGGTAATTTGCATGAAATGTCAAATTCTGTTATTTGGGAAAAATAAGAAAAAATATTTCACATGAAATTTCAAGACTTATTTTCTATGAAAAATATAAACTAGAATGCCATCTGCTACAAACTCTGCTTGGCAGATTAATAACTCACCAGAAATACCTCACTGTGGCAATTCATATGACATCCAACAGTGTTATTACTCGAGCGCACCAGATGAGAGCAATTTTAACTGAACACAACTGCAGCTGATGTCCCTTTTAAAAATTCTTTGTATTTTATTTTTCAAATAAGTCTTGACATTTCATCTGAATCAACTGCCAAACTGTGTTTTTAAAAATATCAATACTTTTTGTTTGATGAAAAAAAAAAAAAAAGCCTCAGAGCGAAAGGATCATCTCTAAAAATATCTTGTTTCTTGATGAAAACATGTTGCGGTTACTCTTTAGAACCATCCAGCCAAAGTGCTTCTAATGAGCACCTACCCACAACTTCAGTTTTTATAAGTAAGAAAAATATTTATTTGGCTAAAATTCTTATCTAGAGCTATGAATTTAGTGAAAAGTGGTCAACATTAATAATTGTGAAGTTCAATTAACTCTTAAAGCACCAAGCAAAATCTGTAGCAGAAGGCATGCTTTTCTTTCTTTTTCTTTCTTTCTTTTTTTTTTTTTTTTTTTTGTTTTTCATAGAAAATAAGTCTTGACATTGCATGTGAATCATCTGCTGCAGATGATTCACATGCAATGTCAAGACTGCTTTTCTATGAAAATGACAGCTTTAAAGGTTAATATGTTTGCACAGTCTGATCAAGGCCTTTCGTGTTTCAAATATTCATTTCAGTTCCCTATTATGTGTATACTTTGCAGAACAGAGACCATTACGAAAACACGCCTATTCAAATACACTGAAAATTCTACCACCAAAAAATGGCAAATATTCAGATAAAAATTTCTGATATTTTCATATTTCTGCTCAAAACATAGATTGTGGGTACTCATTAGAAAAAATACTTAATTTAGAAATCCTCTATATCTTGAGTGCTGGACTGTTGATAATTATTAATGGTTATGGTTCAACTTGTTTACTCAATAGATAGCAAAAGTAGTTTATTAACCTCTACCACTCTCTGGGCAAATTCAGCAGACAACAAATTGATGATATTCTTTCTTATTTCCCCCAGAAAACAGGCTCTGACATTTCATGCAAATTGTCTCCTCCTCAGGAGACACCTTGCATGAAATGTCAGAGTCTGTTTCCAGGGGAAAATAAGGAAAGTATTTCAAACACATCTGCTGAAAATTTTACTCAGCATGCTAAGCGTTAAACCATTCATATATATTAAACACCACATGAATAGTTGAACTTTTTATCAAAATCTAAATAATATAGACTTTTAAATACAGATGCTTTAAAAGGAATAAAGCAGAGAAACTTCGTTCTTTAACATTTGTAAAAATATGGTATTTTCCCATTTTTTAGGACTTTATTTCTGGACTCCACTTAATTGGTTCTATAATGAAAGTCATTTGTTTGGGACAGTGTTCAGTCCAAATATACACTGACCCAAAAAAGAAATGCAACACTCCTGGACTTCAAAGAATATTAATACCTTAATCTCAGACCTTAATTTTTGTTGCACTATAAAATTTACTTACATCTATTGGTCCATAACCTATGTTACATTGAGGAATAAACAATTCAAATATATCATAGGCTGCTGATTTGCATGCAGATATTACTCACCTGACCAGTTTTACAATACTAAGGCTAGAGTAACGCAGCCTTAGGGACAAAACCTTTTCTTGGTTTGTTTTACCTTCAGTCGAACTTAACCCTTAAACTGCCAGTCACAACAATTGTCGTCTGCTTTGTCATCTGCTTGTGATTTTAAAGAGCAGTCTGATCTGGGTCCACACTGTTTGTCTGTATGCAAAAATAGATTTGAAAAGTTTGCAAGAATATTCAGCAGACGACATAAACAGACATTTTCGGATGCAGGTTTTCTTGGCGTTTTAAGGGTTAAGGTGTTGCGTTTTTTTGTTTTTTTTTTTTTTTTTTGTTGTTGTTTTTTTTCCGTATACTTCACAAAGATATGATGTGGAAATTTTTATAAGTTAATAAATTAAATGTCATTACCAAGATTCTGCCAGTCGTCGTCTGACCGGATATCAGTTCTCCCGCCCAATCTTTGGCTTCTGTCAACCACCCAACTTCCGGGTCATGGCCTTTAATGGTAAAAAATCCAGGCGATTTATCTTTGAATTCTTTTGAAGATTCCTTTTGAATTTGATTTGGTGTCACAGCACCCTTGTACTGATTTCTGCTCTTACGACAACAAAGCACCAGAACCAGCCGGTAGCATAAAATCACCAAAAGACCAGCGCCAAATGTGATCAAACTTGATGCTAGAAAATAATACCATTTCTTCTCTTCGCACGTTTCGTCTGCCATCGCGGCTACGTAATCTTTAGATCACAACATTTACACTAACATTCGCGGCGCTCAACCCGCCTATTAACTGAGGACTTATGGAATCACCATTTCTAATCACACTGATTTCCATTACAACTGTAGGTAATCAAAGTACACGACTGGAAAAAAGTCAACATAATCTATTGACTGTTTCCCTCGGAGACAAACGAAACACAGCTTCACTCTGAATGTATATTAATAATATTCTCTCACAAAGTGCCACTGCTTCGCGTAAAAGCTATTATCGACTGGAGAGACAGTACATTTTCCAATATCTCCGACTCGAGCAATATACATTCGCTTGCTGGTTGTAGAGCAAACCTGAATCTGTCCAAGATATGATGAATATATGTATTTTATATCATATTCTAAAGTAGTTATTAACCTTTACCACTCTCTAAGCAGTTGCAGCAGACGACAAAGTCCTGATATTTTCTTTATTTTTTCCCAGAAAATAGGTTTTGACCTTTTTCATGCAAATTGTCTCCTAAGACGAAAATTTGCATTAAATGCCAAAGCTTGTTTTCTCGGCAAAAAATAAGAAAAGTATTTCAAACTGTCGCCTGCTGAAAATTTTACCTAACGCGCTAAGCGTTAGTATCCTGATTCTAATACTGACTCAAAAAGAAACGCAATGATTAGGAAAAACGCCTACTGAAACAGACTTGGGAAGGAATCGGGAAAACGCTAAAATATCCGGGTAAAATGGTCCAGACAAAGGGATATACTTATGCAAAATATTATGATTTTAAACAAATTGATGTCAGCCTACTGAAACAGATTTGGGAAGGAATCGTCATTCAGTTTGAAGCCCGACTCACCGAAGTGCAATAAATAAGAAAAGCAGTCATCAATCATAAAGCAGTCATCAATCATAAAAGAAAATCATTTTTTCGTATCTTAGATTTTCGAACCTTGCGTTAAGGTAGACACTGGTCTATAAGAATAAGTCACCATAAAAGCCGGGTTCGACAGATCTTCCTGCAGAAGTGTTTTAAGCTAACTTTATATTTGAAACTAAACCATTGCCATGATGAATAAATTAAGATGCCACGCCCATTTCTAGTTGTCAGCCAATCAGATTTATACTTAATGAAGATTATTAATAAAAATTCACATAGTGGCAAACAGTGCAGATCCAGATCAGTTGGCTTCTGAAGAAGCCAACTGATGTGGATCTACACTGTTTGCAAAGGCAGGGTATAGGACTAGGGTAAATGCAGAATGGTGACGAAAACGACCAAGAAAATTTTCTTTAGCTCTGGCTCTCAGTTGGTGAAGAGGGAGCTAGTTGCTTTGCTTTTCGTTGTTAATTGTCCCTCGTAATTTGTTTACTTTTATTCTTGGTGTCATTTATAATTGGTAGAACGTTTTCTTTACTAAATGCAGGTAGTTTATGATTTGTTTGTTTGTCTGAGTTGAGGTTTTACTGCCCAGTCAACTCAGTGGGGTCATGTCGAGTGCGGTCAATTTACTTAACCACACTTTTACTAGGCAGTCCTCTAAGCGGTTAACCAGTATTGTGCGCATTCCTTCGCCAGAAACTGACAACTGACCTTCTTACGTAGTTTATGATACCGATACCCCTGTTTTAGAAGATTAGCAGTTATAAAAAATTATTTCGATTACTAAAATCACTATCAATGTTTTATCTGAAAGCTAAGAAATAGGATGTAGCACGAAGGACATCGCCATCAAAAAAGGAAAAGAAATTTCACGGTTTCGAAATAATGTCACTTTAATGCAAAAGTTTTCATATCAACACGTCACGTTTACTTCAGTAATGTAATGGATTGGTCCTGGGCAAGGAACCGTTCTGTCATGCCTGAGACATTCTTGAACGGAAACAATTTTAGATTTTCTGGAAACAGGTGGGAGTCTTCAAAGAGATTCAGACCTTGATTTGCTGCCCAGATTACAAGATTTTGACACATGAATTCGTTTATTTTTCCGAAATAGGGATCCTGTCGAAAAACAGATAATATCAGAATATGTCTGCAGCATCCCTCCCGCCCCAAGCAGCAGTGAGCGGAACTCTATTCTCGCATATAATGTATGAGCCCAACAGTCCTAAAAGCCCAGAAAATGTACCTGGCATGGGCCTTCACGTAAGTAACGACAGCTGGTGCAATCACAAAATATATCGAATTAGAAATCCTTTGGGATGGGGCGGGCGGAATATATCGAAGTACGAGGCGACGTTTTATGGCCTCATCACAGCCACTTAACGACAGCTTCTGTGATCACACAATGTTTTGAAGTAGAGGTTCTTTGGGACAGGAGCAGACGGATGGTGAACGGAACGAATCAAAAACAGAAAATAGTAGACTCGGTTTAATTGAATTTGTTCATGAGGGAGGATAAATAAAAAAAAAAAAAAAGAAAAGAAATCCCCCCACGCCCCTAGCAGCTTTGAGAGACACTGTTTTTAGCATATATTGTATGAAATCTTATCTTGATAAATGTGTCACAAAAATTTATTATCTTATTCTGTTTGGGCTTCATGAAACTATTTGTTAGAATTTATTTTACTAATAATAATTGAGCCGTGTCATGGAAAAGGAGCCGTTATAGCATGTGCGAACTGCAAAGGTTCAGGCGAGACTTCGCATCCGCGAAGTCTCGCCTGAACCTGTGCTGTTCGCTCACGTAAGCGGTAGGCCAAGGGGAAACTTCAGCCAAAGAACTCGTCATATGGCCTTACAAAGGGACCGAGCATGCGCCCTGAAAGAGTGATTTGACGGAGAGTCCGAAGACCCTTTTTCTTGCGACGCGGTTCAACAGTACTTACTTTGCAACGGTAACTTTAGAAAACAAGTTAAGGTTGGGAATTTAACAGTCAGTCATAAAAAGATTGCAAAATATTTTTATCTAAAAAAAAAAGTAATTGTGGGTTAATATACTAGCCTACTCCTGTCCCATTTACATACTAGCCTACTCCTGTCCCATTTACACATTTTTTTGCCAAGTAGTGGGGGAGGGCAGGGGTGGGGTGGGGCTAGTGTCATACTTTTTTTAGGAAAAACACTATGTTGTACTATATATATACAGATAAAGTTTTCATGTTTCACTGAGTGTTGATGTTATGTTCATCCTATGAGTTTAAGGCAGTTTCTTCCATGCTTGCATTCTATTTAAATCTATATCGGCCCAAGAGGATTCCTGTCGGGCCGAGAACGGTCCCCTATAGGCTTAAGTAGAATACTAGCTGATTTGGTATCTATATGTTAACCCATGCCTAGCGTCCCATAAAAGGGTAGACCCAGGTCAGAGGCAGTGTTGACCCTGATCAGACGCTACAGAATGCGGCGTCTGATCAGGGTCTACACTATTTGCATTTAATACAGGGATCGCTATAAAACACGGTAATAAAAATAACCAGACATCCCATCTATTGCAAATGGACCGATTAAAAAATTAAGGTATAGAAGAAATAAAAATACAGGCTCGGTTTCATTGAGTATGTTCATGGTCACTAACCCAGTAAGCATTCTACATAAATCTATAGCGGGCCGTTTTCGGCTGACGGGCCGATAACGGCCCGCTGTAGATGTATAAAGAATGTTAGCTGGGAATGTAACATGCAGTACTGCTCACCCCTCCTATCCTCGATCCTTGGTTTGAGCAGTGGCGTAGCCAGAACGGAATTATTTTTACGCACACCCAGGAACAATCTTGAAAACCATGCCTAGAATCGCTTCCAAAGTAGGGGCTACTCTTTAAGGTAAGAATGGAGCAAATCTGGGAGCAAATTCTTTCCATTAAGAGCAGCCCAAAGGTAAAGAAGCAAAATATTTTATGTTAATGCCACTTTTATCATAAATACTTTTCTTACGCATGTTACGCACATGCGAAATGTGATAATGAGCGCTTGAATTATGTTGAGCAATATTCAATTTTCAAATAAATTATATGAACTCAGTGATCATAAAATACCGGAAATTACAAAACTTACGTAAGTACGGCGGACCGCAACAAAGCACTGAATACCAGTTGGTTATAATGAAGTTAATACAGTTGAGTCTCGCTATCTCGACCTCGCTTATCTCGAAGTAAAAATCTGGTCCCTGCCTAAACATGAAAATCTAACAACATGTAAAAAATATTGTGGAAAAGAGGAGAAATTTCTCCTCTTTTCCACAATATTTTCAATACATGTATATATCTAACTTCAAGAGTCCAATTACACATATATTTGATTTAAGACCCCACGCCCTTCATGATGAGTTTTCCCGCTGACCGTTTAAGGTGGTTCCTGTATTGCAGTTCTTCTTTGTGCGTCGGTGGTTTCGGTGATTTTTATGTTTTCGCTTTGATGGGAGTTGGGAACCTTTATGCGAACCGATTTTTATGTATTTCTGTATTAAGAGTAGCATCGGGACCCAGGGTGAAGTTGGCTAGCTGTAAAAGTGCTTTAAACCCCACGGTGGTTTACTCTACTGACCGTTCTAAGGCGGTGGTCCCGGTGTTAGTCTTACTCTTTGTTGCTTTGTAGTTTATTCTACGAGGCGATTTGTTTTAAGTATTACCTCGTGTTCTTGTATTTTTTTTTTCAGTCCTTTTAGCATTGCGATTACCTCGCTTGGGGAAGAGAGAGCTTATCGTAGTGCTTTTCGTACGTTTGTTCGGTTTTGTCTGTTTCCTCTTCCTCTTGGTGTCTGGGAAGGGCTGCGGTTCAGTGTGATTGTTGCACTCCCTGGACTTTTCTCTTACCCTTTTTTTCATGTGTGGCGTTTGCTTTGTCATTATTTGTTCCTCGTCTCTCCTTCTTTTGGTACCGCGGGAAGACTGTGCTTCGCGATTGTGACATTTCCTGGGTACCGTCACTAATATTTTTTTGGTGTACAGGAGAGCAAACAGGAGGCCATAACTTTTGTCTCCCTTGTAAACAGTGGCGTAATATCTACTGAGTGAACTCAAGCTCCATCAAGATGTTCGTTTTGCTCAAAAGTACTGTATTGAATCAACAGTCTTCCGTTTTCAAGAGCTTTGTTAAGATATTAGCATTGTTGTCACCTTCCTCAACAGCTGTGCATTTCTTTCTGTTCATGGTTTCATTCGTTTAGTATTCTTATGTTTGGAGCTGCTTCAGGAGATAACGAGGTTTCACGCGAGTACAACTGGTTTAAGCTCCCCTTCGCCACCCACTCATATATATGTTTTTTTTTTTCCTGCTGACCTTTCTAACCGCCTTAGAAAGGTCAGCAGAAAAAAAAAAAAAAAAAAAAAAAAAAAAACATACGGAAACTTCTGTCGTGGCTTTTTATTTATTTATTTTTTCCGTATGCCGGTTTAATGCAAATGCGACGTTTTGTTTTGCCATTATTAGTTCCAAGTGTAATCTTCCTTTGGTGCCCCGTGAAGGCTGTACGTTGTGATTGTGACCTTTCCTGAGTATTAACTTCATTTATATTTTTTATCATCTTGTAGGAATTGCACATGCTGAAGATGTTGTTGTTCGCATGAAAACGGAAGTCTTTGGTATTATCTGTCGTACTCACTGTTTTGATGGTACTGTATAAATATGTGTATTTGTGGTATATTGTCATTCTGCTGATTATTGCCCAAATAGTAGTGCATAGATTGTGTTCGTTTAGAGTTTTGATCAATCATTCTGATGGCACAGAAGACGACACTATTATGCTAAAATACCGCATATTTCTGTAAACCTTTCATTGTTCCACGATAATTCAATCTGATGCTGTCTTGCTAATAACACTTCATGAAGAGGGTCCCTTTAGAACATCAACCATTCTGCTAGAACCTCGGGGTGGGGGACGGGGGTAACTTCCTATATCTGGCATAGAACGGATGTGCGTGCCGAATGGCCCCCTTTTTCAGCGCTGCCAGATATATGATTGGCCCCCTTTTTTTTCAACAAAAAGTATATGAATGACCCGATCTTTCTGGATTCCTATGTGTAAGGCCCCAACTTTTCTGACTCCTGGTATATGCACATAGTTTTTGCTCAGAATTTTTCGAGGCTGCTTGTTCTCTTGGTATTCAATGAATTGACTGCGATATTTGTCGAACTACCAGCAATAAAGGTACAAAAAATCAAAGGGCAGTATATGAATAGGTCAACATTTCGGATGATCAAGTATATGAATGGGTCCATTTTTTCAAATGCCAGGTATATGAATGAGGTAGTTTTTGAAATACTGGCTCGCACACCCGTACCACAATTACCCCCCAAGTTACCCTGCCCAAACCCCACCCCCACGAGGCTGGAACTGAAAAGCATGATATTTAACAATACTGTTAACAAACGCTGTTCTTGCATCGTTTTGATGGTATCAAAGATGTAATGTTATAAAAGAAATAGTAATTCTGTTCGTTTAGAAAATAAACGTAGTGCACATTTCCGAATTTGTCTTTTGTTAGTGTCATCAAATCCCAAACATTGGAAAGTAAAATGGTGCAACGAGGATGATGGCAAAGACTGTACATGATTCGTGATACACAGCAGACACCAGGCACGATCATTCTGCTTGAAAAAAAAAACAACAAAAAAAACATAGGCGTAGCTCTCATTACGCATGTGCATAACATGCGTTAGGAAAATTGTTATTTGCAATAAAGAGACATCAGCAAACGTAAAATATTTTGTGATACAGGTAACCACATCTTCAGTACCAGCAGAGTAACATACCTTAACTATACATATTTATGCAAAGTTGTAATGGTAACCACAGTTGTAATGGTCATCTCCAGTCCCAGGGTATTGACATACCCCAATTATACATATTTATGCAGTGCTGTAATGGTAACCACATCATCTTCAGTACCAGCAGGATGACATACCCGAAGCAGTGCTGTAATGGTAACCACATCGTCTTCAGTGCCAACAGTGTTATACCCAAACTATATGTATTAATGTGCTGCTGTTACGGTAACCGCATCTTCTTCAGTGCCAGCAGACTGACATACCTCAAATATACGTATTAATGCTGTCTGTAATGGTAATTACATCGTCTACAGTGGCAGCAGAGTGATATATCCCCACTATACGTATTTATGCAGAGCTGTAGTGGTAAACGCATCTTCTGTGCCAGCAGTGACATAACCGAACTACACGTATTTATGCAGTGCTCTAACGGCAACAGCATTACGTCCAGTGCCAGCACAGTGACACAACCAAACTACATCATCTTCAGTGCAAACACTGACATACCCCAGCTGTACCTATTCATGCATCGCTGTAATGGCAACCACATCATCTTCAGTGCCAACAGAGTTACAAACCCCAACTATACGTATTTATGCAGTGATAACGGTAACCACGCCATCTTCTGTGCTAGCAGAGTGGCATACCCCAACTATACGTATTTATGCAGTGGTAACGGTACCCACATCATATTCAGTACCAGCAGTGTGACATATTCCAATTTTACCTATTTATGTAGCGCTGTAACAGTAAACACATTATCTTCAGTGCCAGCAGAGTAACATACCCAAACTATGAGTATTTATTTAGTGCTGTAACGGTAACCACGTCGTCTTCAATAGAGCAGAGTGACATACCCCAACTATATGCATTTATGTAGTGCTCTGATGGCAACCACACCATCTTCAGTACCAGCACAGTAACATACCCCAACTATGTATTTATGCAGGGATCGAATGTTAAGTACACCATCTTCAGTACCAGAAGAATAACATATCCCAATTATACGTATTTATGCAGTGCTATAATGGTAACCACATCATCTGCAGTGCCAGCAGGGTGACATATCCCAATTATATGTATTTATGCAGTGCTGTAATGGTAACCACATCATCTTCAGTGCCAGCAGGGTGACATATCCCAATTATATGTATTTTTGCAGTGCTGTAATGGTAACCACATCATCTTCAGAGCCAGCAGGGTGACATATCCCAATTATATGTATTTTTGCAGTGCTGTAATGGTAACCACATCATCTTCAGTGCCAGCAGGGTGACATATCCCAATTATATGTATTTTTGCAGTGCTGTAATGGTAACCACATCATCTTCAGTGCCAGCATGGTGGCATACTCCAATTATATGTATTTATGCAGTGCTGAAATTGTAACCACATCATCATCAGTGCCAGCAGAGTGACATACCCAAAGTATATGTACTTATGCAGTGCTGTAACTATAACCACATCGTCTTCAAAGCCAGCAGTCACATAACCCAGCTATGCGTATGAAAGTAGTTCTGTAACAGAAACCATATCATCTTCAGTGGCAGCAGATTGAAATACTCTAACTATACGTATTTATGCAGTGCTGTAACGGCAATTGCATCATCTTCTGTGTCAGCAGTGACATAACCCCACTACACGTAATTATGCAGTGCTCTAGCGGCAACCACGTTATGTTCTGAGCCAGCAGTCAAACAATCCAACTATTAATGTTAATCTGTAACGGTAGCCACACCATCTTCAGTGGTAGCAGATTGACATACTCTAACTATACGTATTTATGCAGTGCTCAAATGGCAACCACATCATGTTCTCAGCCAGCAGTGACATTATCAAATTATACATATTTATACAGTGCTGTAACAGCAACCACATCATCTTCAGTGCCAACAGTGACATATTTTATATATACCTGTTATGCAGCGCTGTAATGGCAACCACATCATTTTCAGTGCCAGCTGAGTACCATAACCAAACTATAAGTATTTATGCAGTGCTGAAATGGTAACCACATCATCTTCTGTGCTACCAGAGTAACATACCCAAACTATACCTATGTATGCAGTGGTAGCGGTAACCACTTCATCTTCAGTGTCAGCAGAGTGACATACCCCAACTATACATATTTTGCAGTGCTGTAATAGTAGCCACATCATCTTCAGTGCAAGCAAAGTGACATACCCAACTATACATATTTTTGCAGTGCTGTAATGGTAACCACATCTTCTTCAGTGCTAGCAGATTGACATACCCTAACAATACATATTTATGCTGTGCTGTAATTGTAACCACATTCTCTTCAGTGCCAATAGAGTGACATACTCCAACTATATGTATTTATGCCGTGCCATTATTGTAACCACATAATCTTCAGTGCCAGCAAAGTAACATACCCCAACTATATGTATTTATGCAGTGCTGTAGTGGTAACCACAGTGCTGTAGTGGTAACCACAGTGGTGGCAAGATGACATACCCCAACCATACATCTTTATGCAGTGCTGTAATGGTAACCACATCCTCTTCAATGCTAGCAGAGTGACATGGCCAAACTATATGTATTTATGCAGTGTTTTAAGGGTAACTACATCCCCTTCAGTGCCAGCAGTGACATACCCCAACTATGAGTATTTATGCAGTGCTATACGGTAACCACATCCCTTCAATGCCAGCAGAGTGACATACCCCAACTATACATATTTATGCAGTGCTGTAGCGGTAACCATATCATCTGTCTGGCAGGGTAACACCCCCAACTATGAGTTATGTGATGCTGTAATGGTATCCACATCCTCCTCAGTATCAGTAGAGTGACATACCTCAACTATATGTATTTTTGCAGAGATGTTACGGTAACGACAATCCTCTTCAGTGCCAGAAGAGTGACATAACTATGAAAATTTATGCAATGCTGTAATGGTAACCACATCATCTTCATTGCCAGCAGAGTGACATACTGTACATATTTATGCAGTACTGTAATGGTAACCATATCATCTACAGAGTCAGCAAAGTGACATTCCCAAAGTATATATATTTACGCAGTGCTGTAATGGTAAGCACATCATCTTTAGTGCCAGTAGAGTGACATACTGCATTAATATGTATTTATGCAGTGCCGTATTAGTAACCACATCATTTTCAGTGCCAGCCTTGGTGGCTCAGTTGGATGCGTCGTCCGACTGGAGACCAGGAGGTCGCGGGTTCAACCCCCGCCGAGGTTGGCAACATTCTTTCGTGGAGATTGATCGTGAAATATTTTCTACGGTCATTCTCTCCCTTCAGCTGATTCAAGAAGGGCAGTTGTCAGTTTCTGGCGAAAGAATGTGCAAAATACTGGTTAACCGCTTAGAGGACTAAGCCTGCCCAGTAAACGTGTGGTTAGGTAAACTGACCGCGCTCGACATGACCCCATTAGGTTGACTGGGCCGTAAAACCTCAACACAAACAAGACATAGCCCTACTATATATATTTATGCAGTGCTCTTAAGGCAACTACATCAACTTCAGTAACAGCAGTGACACATACCCTCAGAGACATATTTTGCTACACCATTTAATACAGAAACTGCTTATCTTTGGTGCCAGAGGATACCCCATAGATATCTACCTATGCAGTGGCAATAAAACAAATGCATCATTCTGAGACCCAGTAGTGATTCATACATCCAAAGATAAATTCCAGCATCATCTTCAGTGCCTGCAGGGGTGCATATCCCCAGCGATACTTTTGTATGCAGTTACATTACAGCAACTGTAACACAAGTGTCAGCAGTGATTCATAAACCAAAGATACCTTTTTATGTCAAGCAATTACAGCATTTGAGTCACCTTCTGTGTCAGCAGAATGGTATGTGTCCTCAAAGATATCTATTTAAGTAGTTTGAGACTATATAGGTCAAGTTCATATGATGAAAAAGACTACAAAGGTCAAGTTCATGTACTTATAAAGCTGTGTTTGAGTCTATATAGGTAAAGTTCATATGACCATCATGCTGTGATGGTGACTCAATCAAACCGAGTCTCCAATTTTCATGATTTTGTGTGTTCTTTGTTTCCAAAGGCAATCCTTTTTGACTTTTATTTTAAAGGTCAATTTCATGAACTTGATCTATATATTCTTGACATGGCTTGATGGTCATTTAAACCTAAACCATATAGTCTTCATCACAACTTGGTAATCATAATTATTATATACAAAGTAATGAAATATAGAGAATTATTAATGAAATAAAATGCATATTTTCACTAGTGAAATATAAGTTTTATATTTTCACTAGTGAAAATATAAAACTTATATTTTCACTCCTCTGAGCAGTGAAAAATATAAGATCTGGATCTACTTTTTTCTTATTTACATTAATGTTTTCATTACACGAGATGAAAATTTTTATGGTATTCACTGAAAAAGAGTAAATTTTCTTTTTATTTTATTTTTACACGCCAATGCGCGTTTCTGACGTCATATCTAACGTCACCAAACAAAACAAAACATGAACGTCATGGCGCCAAGGGACAAAACCGCGTGTCAGACTTTCCCTTGCAAATGCAAGATTTGCATCTCTTCTATCGAAAGTGATGTATATAATAAAAAGAAAATTCAAATGTTTGTCGTGAATATGACTTTTATTTCATCTCGTGAAGTGAAAAAATGTATATTTCATTCGTGCCTTCGGCACTCATGAAATATACATTTTTTCACTTCACTCGATGAAATAAAAGTCATATTCACTCCAAACATTTGAATATCCTCTATTTATGAACTTGACCCATATAGTCTCCAACATAGCTTGATGTTTATCAAGCTGTTTTGGAGACTATATATATGATCATGAGGCCAAGAGGCCATGTTGGAGACTATAGAGGTCAAGTTCACAGGATCATCAAGCCATGTTGGAGACTATGTAGGTCAAGTTCATATGATCATCAAGCCATGTTGGAGACTATACAGGTCAAGTTCATATGATCATGAGGCCATGTTGGAGACTAAACAGGTCAAGTTCATATGATCATGAGGCCATGTTGGAGATTAAACAGGTCAAGTTCATATGATCATCAAGCCATGTTGGAGACTATACAGGTCAAGTTCATAGGATCATCAAGACATGTTGGAGACTATACAGGTCAAGTTCATATGATCATCAAGCCATGTTGGAGACTATACAGATCAAGTTCAAATGATCCTCAAGCCATATTGGAGACTAAACGGGTCAAGTTCATAGGATCATCAAGCCATGTTGGAGACTATACAGGTCAAGTTCATATGATCATCAAGCCATGTTGGAGACTAAACAGGTCAAGTTCATATGATCATCAAGCCATTTCGGAGACTATACAGGTCAAGTTCATATGATCATCAAGCCATGCTGGAGACGAAACAGGTCAATTTCAATGATCATCAAACTGTTTTAGAGACTATCTTAACCCTCAAAGCACTAATCACAACTGCTGCAGACAATATTTTGAAATATTTTTTTTTTATTATTTTGTCAGAAAAAATAAAGCCAGATATTTCATATGAATTGTCTGCCTAAAAAAATAGACTATTATCTGCTATAATTTCTTGAAACTTTAAGGGCTAAAATGGCCATGTGCACTAAATTAGATGATTATCAGAGCTATAAAATTTTGTTAGAAATCAAGTCAAACACAATGGCTGAGTAAAGTATGGACAAATAAACAAATTTAACAATACAGGCCATAGTCTCAATATATTCCAACCCAGCTCTGGAGTTGTTGTTAAGAAGTATAAATGTGTGCCAGGTGATGGTCACAGTTAACATAGTTTATGTGAAATGGCACTAAACAGTAGAGGATGCTGTGGTTTGAGATGTGCTAAGCATACTTAAGCTTATATGTCAGAACATTGCAAGTTGGTTTTGTTTTTGCTTAAGTGGCTCATTAAAGGTGTTTCTGCTTTTTCAACAATTCAAAGTATCCTATCATACACAGCTTAAATACATAATGAAAACCCCACCAATCCTAAGATTTATCCTAACACCTGATTCTAATTCCATGTGCATGCAGTGCTTTTCATAATTTAATCCTTAAACTGCAAATTACAACTGCAGCAGATGACACTTTAAAAATATATAAATAAAACAAGAGGCCCATGGTCTCTATGCTCACCAGAGCTCAAGTGGGCGAGCAAGTCCACTTCTGCAACTGTAACCCTTTTAGACTTTGCTCAGTATTCATATTTTCCTATTATTCCACCTATACTTGCAGGCACTTAAGGTAATTTCCTAGCCAAAGTGACTTTAGCATGACTCTGTAAGTTTTGTAAATAGTTTCAAATAATTTAGCCAATCTAGCAATTTTAGATTTTCCCAAATTCTGATTTATGAACTACTGAATTTCACTGAAGAATTTCAAATTCTTTTTACCATATATGGGCATGATGGTCATCTTGAGATGCAGATCCCATAAACAAACTTTAATTTCCCAACCCCATTTAGGCTCTATATGCAATTTCAGTCTAGTGATTTTAGAGAAAATTTCAAAACTACTGAATCTGAGGAACATAGGACCAAGGTTAGTAAATGACCTTTGGTATTTATAAAAGTTACTTTAGCTGATTGCATCATTAATCAACTTTGATGTCATAAGCTACAATGGCTTTAGAAAACTCTAGTTTTGCCATTTTCCCATGCAAATGCCTATGTGACCCAATATGACCTTGACTTAAAATAGGCCAAGTTCAACCAAGGGTCATCATTTGGATAAATCTGGTGGGGCCTGAGTCCCCAATGCTGCATATCAGGTTTCAAGGTTGTTGGCCTTTCAGTATTAAGAACATTTTCAAAGGGCTTTTAACATATATGAGCATGGTGTCCATCTTGGTCATGTCACCCAGATCCTATGCCCAAACTTTCATCCCTCATTCCATACAGGCTCAGTAAATAACATGGACTTTTGGTACTTATTAAAGTTCATTTAGCTGCTTGCATAAATCAACTTTGATGTCCAGAAACCAAGTTTCAAGGTCATTGGCCATTTGGTTCATGTGAACAAGATTTTCAGAGGTTTTTACCATATATGGTTGTGGTGGCCATCTTGGTTATGTGACCCAGACTTTAGGAACAAACTTTTGTTCCCCTACCGGGTCTCAACATGTAATTAGCTCGCTGGGACTATGTCCCTGGAGAGCTTATGTTGTCACCCAGGCACTGGCGTTGGCGTCTGTCCGCGTCAGCACAATATTTAAGTTTTCAAATGTGTGCATAGTTTTTTTTAATTATTTAAGGTACTGCTTTCATATTTGGCCTCACCTACTTTAGGACAAGACCTTTTAATAGCATAGACCCCCACCCCCAAGTTAGACTCTTTATGTAGGTCAAGGACAGTTCTTACTTTGTCATTTACACCCATGTTTAAGTTTTGTGTTTAAGTTTTGAAAAGTGTATGCTGAAGTATGCAAGATATAGCTTTAGTATTTGGCCCACACCAACCTTAGGATAAGACATTTCCATAGCACACATCCTTTCTCAGTTTGACCTTCTGCCTAAGTCAAGGTCAGGTCATACTTTGTCATTTTAACCTATGTTCGAGTTCTGCGTTTTGGAAAGTGTTCGTAACTGCTTAAGTATTCAAGATACACTTAAATATTTGGCCCACATCAACCTTAGGGTAAGACCTTTCAATAGCACACACCACTTCCTCAGTTTGACCTTCTGCCTAGGTCAAGGTCAGGTCATACTTTGTAATTCAAACCTGTGTTCTAGTTCTGCGTTTAAGTTTTGAAGTGTTCATAACTGCTGAGGTATTCAAGTTACTGCTTTAATATTTGGCCCACACCTACCTTAGGGTATGACCTTTCAATAGCACACACCCCTTCCTCAGTTTGACCTTCTGCCTAGGTCAAGGTCAGGTCATACTTTGTCATTTACAGCTGTGTTTAAGATTTGAAAAGTGTACATGACTGCTGAAGTATGTAAGATATAGCTTTCATATTTCATCCACACCGACCTAAGAGATTCAGCATGTAAGATATTTCATCGACATCAACCTAAGTGAAGACATTTCAATGGCATATACCCCCTCCCTCATTTTGATTCTTCAAACATCAAAGTCAGGTCATACTCTGTCATTTACAGCTATGTTTAAGTTCTGCATTTAATCTTCAATATTTAGAAATTGTTTTCATATCTTATTACCCCTTTCCAGCAAGCTGCTTTGTCTTCTGACAACTCTTGTTTGGTTCAATCTGCCCAGTGGTTTCAGAGATGTCATTTGAAAATGTTGACAATGCTGAAAAAGATGAACAACTGTCTGTCCTATAAGCTCCCCATATCCTTTGGCTCTGGTGAGCTAAAATATGAGACTGTTGTCTCCTGTCTTTGCTTCCTTATTCCTAGACTTATGAATGACTATATCTGCCGGTACATTAAAGACTAAGGGATATAACTCTGGTGAATTTATTCAATAGCCCTTGAAAGAGTATCAGCCTGTGCGACCCATTTGTGACAAAGGAACACTGGCAAACAGTGTAGACCCTGAGCTGATGCAGCAGAATGTGGTCTGCTAAAAGTCTACTTTGTTGGCAATCTCATCAAATAGCTTCAATATCAAATGCAAACATGGCAAATTCAACACCCCTTTGAACATGAAATGAAATTTTCCTAAATATTAACCCTTGAAGCATAAGCATTCTAAAACTGATTTCACTATTTTTCAGAGAAAATAAGACATTTTATTTAAATTGTAGATAATTAACATGAAATATCAAGCTTTATTTTCTTTGGAATAAAGAAAAAGGCCAAAAAAGAAACACTGCACATTAAAAAAAATGAATAATTGGCAAGTAAAATGGGAATTGTGAAAAATAGTTTTTTGGTACCTTTTAAATACAAATTAGTCCACATTTACTGCAGTATAATTTACGTGGCTCAGTCAACCCCAATGAGTGTACTGACCACTTTATCATTTCTCATGTTTCACATGTACAGACGACCCATGTAGATTTACACATGAACAAATCTTTTAAATTTCAAGCTGGACATTCCAAGTGTTCAAAAAGGTCTAAAATATTCTGAATTTTTGTATTAAAACTAGAGCAAGTGCCTGGAATTATAAAAATAATTTAAGTCTATGACAATGATACAAGGCAAAATCAATGGACCATGAAATATAAGTCACTGACCCACATATAGTTTACAAGGTCGATCTTGGAGTGCACTGATCCATTATCCCAAGAACGACACTTATTGATCAAAAAGTCTTCAAGATATGAAGCGAAATCGCTGGACCATATAATTATAGGTCACCGACCTACATATACTTGGTAAGGTCAATCTGATGTGTCACACTGATTCATTATATCAACAATGATGTTAATCCCTCAAATAATCTAGAAGATATTGAGCAAAATCACTAGACCATGAAATATAGGTCATGGTGACATATTTACTTTGAGGTTAACGTCTGGGTCACATTCTCATTATCTGAAAATATGACACTCATGCATCAAAAAGTGTTGGAGATATAAGACAAAATCACTGAGCCATGAAATATAGGTCACAAAGACCTACATTTATTTTGAGGTCAAATGTCATGTCATACTGACCTATAATCCCAAAGTATGATGGTCATACATCAAATTATCTTCAAGATGTAACGTAAAATCACTGGACCATGAAATATAGGTTACAGTGACCTACATCTACTTTGAGGTCAAATATCAGGTCATACTGATTCATAATTCCAAATAAGGAAGTTCAGAAATCAAATAACGTTCAAGATATAAGACCAAATCACTGGATCATGAAATACAGGTCATGCTAACCTTCACTTCATGGCCACCAGTCCATGTCACAAGGTTGAGCAATGTCTGACCAGCTAACTGCAAAAGTTGTTTCAAAGTTAGATTCTTAAGCAAAACTCTTAAGCTTGCTAAAATTGCCTAAAGCTCTAAGTCAGTGACCTTGATCTTGAGGTCACAGGCAGGGGTGGGGATGGTAGTGAATAAAACTTTAGACCAATAACTATCATCGTATCAAATATAAACCAAATCCATCATATAGCTTGGAAAATACAAGTTCTTAGAAAGTTAACACAAAACTTTGACGTAGAAGTTAACTAACAGATGGGCGTACATTCAGAACAGATGAAAGGAAAGAAGAAAGCTATATTACCTCGACATGCTTCATATGCCAGCGGTATACTTTATATTCCTGGATATGCAAGTAACACAGAACTTATAAGCTTATAATCAATCTTTCTAAGTATGATAAAAAACATCAACTAGTATTTCAGATATTAAGCAAAATCAATGAAGCATAAAATATAGGCCACTGTGACCTTCACCTAATTTAAGGTCGCAAGCTATGTCATGACAATCAAACATTCAAAGTATGGTGGCAATCCATCAAATAGTATTCAAGATATGAAGCAAAATCACTGGAGCATGACTGTTATCCCAAACCCACATTCCCCACACATCACATTTGAAATATTAACTTACTAACAATTAGTTAAAGTCACAAAATATAAAACAGTACAGGCCCAGATCAAATTTCACATAGGTATTTGATCAGGGTCTACATTGTTTACCACTCATCCAGCAGTATTTTAGACACATTACGAGCTAGTAAACCATTCTTCTTTAGGAGATTGGGTGTCCAAATACTTTGGGTAAATACAGTACTCCATGTAAACAGTGGAGATCCAGATATGTCTGTCCGTGATCTTTGCAAATACAAACTATGTAGGGGAACAGAAAAGACTCTGGTCAGACTGCAATGCATACATTCTCCTGAGGCTTTATATGTAGGTTGAGTGTGTCATATAGAATCAGTTAACTAAAAAACAAATTATCAGGATACAGTTGTTCAAAGCAATTTTAGCTTCATGGAATTGTTAACATGTGTAGTTAAATTCTGAAGTAGTAGTATTTTAAATATTTTTTTATGCAAAAAAAGGTGTGAGTGACTTTTGCAGTGCAAAACTACATACTTTTTTTCACAAAAAGATATAAATGCATTTATTTTTTTTTACCTTAAATATATTACACAAGAATGTTGGCATACTTATTTTATTAACCATTAAACTGCCAATCACAACAATTGTCATCTGCTTTCTCATCTGCAAACAGTGTGGACCCAGATCAGACTGCTCCTTTAGAAACAGTCTGATCTGGGTCAACACTGTTTACCTGTATGCAAAAATAGGTTTGAAAAGTTTGCAAGAATATTCAGCAGACGACATAAACAGACGACATTTTCAGATGCAGGTTTTCTTGGCGTTTTAAGGGTCAAACTAATAATGCTTTAAACAACTGGGACTAGTTATGTGTTATCTGCAGCTCAAGGTTGAGGACAATATTAAAACTGCCTTCTTGGAAATTTGAGTTAAAAACAAATCCAAACTGTGACTCAAATCACAATGTTGTATTCACATAACACATTACTACATTACAACATGTATATGTACAATATATATTGGCAGTCACTAATCTCACAAATATCTCCTATCTTATTCTCCTGTAGCTGTTCTTAACTTTTTTCACTCATTGGGCAAATTCAGCAGATGAAAAATTGATTATACTTTTCTTATTTTCTGGGAAAAATAATGAGAAAAATATTTCAAAGCGTCATCTGCTAAATTTTTTACCCAGCATGCTGAGCATTAAATAACTGACTGACTTGTAATACAAGATATCCTTTATATGAGACTGTTATACATGAACACTGAAAGTCCAGACCAGCCTGCACATCTATGTAGAACTCCAGATCAGGGGTAATCAGAAGATAAAATTTTGCTGTTTCTGTCCCTAATATATGTTACAGATACCCCATTAGAATCTTATCAGTCACAATGAGGCTATTCTAATGGATATCCACAATATATGTTTTTGTGTCAGATTTAACCCTTTAACTGCCAGTCGCAACAATTGTCATCTGCTTTGTCATCTGCTTGTGATTTTAAAAAGTCATTTTTGCAAACTGTGGACCCAGATCAGACTGCTCCTCTAGGAGCAGTCTGATCTGGGTCCACACTGTTTGCCTGTATGCAAAAATAGGTTTGAAAAGTTTGCAAGAATATTCAGTGGACGACATAAACAGACGACATTTTCAGAAGCAGGTTTTCTTGGCGTTTTAAGGGTTAATACATGGGTCTAAATAGATGTTTTTTTTTTTTTTTTTTTTTTTTTTTTTCGATAAAAATACATTTATAGTTTTTCTTATGTCTCCATGAAAACATATGTTGTGGATACTCATTAGAATTACCTTGGAGAGGTAATTCTAATGAGTACCCATATGTTTTGGGGGAGAAATAAGAAAAATATTTATTTGGTTACTCCTCTTATACAGAGCTCTGTAGTAAGTAATATCTCGCACTAGAGTACTGTCTTAGCAGGTTCCTTTGCTGTCCTCTATTTGAAGTCCCAAATGTTGAAAAAATCTGGGGGAAATAAGAAGATCCACAATTTGATTGTAAAGATGTGCACGCTGTCCTAGTCTTTTCTGTTTGTCTTTGCTTAGGATTTCTCCTGCGAGAGGTTATATAAAAACGTCCTCTTGAACTGGTGATCTCTGTCAGGATGCTGCTATCTGTGACAAAGGTTCTTCTAGGTATGCACTCAAAGCTTGGGCCTGTAAAATAAACAGACATTTCTCTTACAGGTGTATTCAAACACAAGGTTTCAAAAAAAAACAAAAAAAAAACAGAAGAAATTTTGCATAGAAATTTTGGTAAGTCTGTACTCATCAGAATTTCCTGGAAAATGCTAAACACAATATGTGTTTTAAAGAGAACTGATACAATATCAGGGGATGCAATTCTGTCAACACAATATGTATTTCAAAGGGAACTGATACAATATCCAGGAAAGCAACTCTGTCAAAGAGCTTTTGGCACCTTCTAAAAAGGGGTCTACTCAAAAAAGAAAAGAATTTGCTCCTTGAGAAAGAATTTACAAACACATCTTGGCATAAAAATGAAAACAAAAACATTGCCATGTCAGGCAATATCAGGGTTATCAGAAATATTGGTGGTTTGAAATGACAATGTTATTTACATTCATAAATTGTATTGCATTTGCATTATAGGTCCATTTCTTCTACAGATTCAAGTTCACACAAACATGCAATTAATTCATCACTTTTCAATTTTAAATACCTAGGCCCAGTTGTTCAAAACTAAGGACGTCCTTAGTTAACATATCATTAAAATTTCATCATTAAATATGGCATCTACTCTAATATTTTTGCTGAAAAAAAAATGTGAGTAGCTTTTGCATTTGCAAAAGCTACGCACATTTTTTCAGCAAAAATACCTGTGAATTATATATTGTACTCACTAGAATTGTTAACATTTTTACCACTAACATGCACGTTAAGCTAATGATGCTTTGAACAACTGAGCCCTGGTAATGTTAAAAAACAACAACAATAATAATATTGGCAACAAACCTTGGCTTTTAACATTCCAAATCCAACATTCTCTTTGCAACACATACACAACAATAAATTAGCAACTTTAGTTATAGCAACTCTTCCTTCCTGAAATTACAAAACAATATCAATAACTCCAAGTATCACTATACTGCAACCTTTCTACAACAGCCACTCCTAGCATGACATAAAACTGGCTGTTGTAGAAATATGGCAGTTGTAGAGAGGTTAGATATAAGGCTGGCTAATCGGAGCTGAAAAGTTAATCGATTATCAGTCCTGCCATTGCGATCGATAATTGATTAATAATCAATGAAGGTTTGGTCATAATTTTACCTGTCTGTCTGAGCATGACTCTTACCATATGTTGTACTTTAATATATGTATTTGATCTGACAAGCCTGAGCAAACAGTGTAGACCCAGATAAGACGCCGCAAACGTGGCGTCTCATCAGGGTCTACACTGTTTGCCATTCATCCAGCTATTTTTAGACACAACATTGGGTAGTAAGTTGTACTCGTTCAAATTTTAGATTAAGTATGGTAAGGAGTTGAGGTGTCTGAATACTAAGGGTAAATACTGTAAAGTAAGAGACAGAAATTAAATGATTGATTATTAACAAATCTGTAATGATAATCATTTTTATTAATTTATCAATCAATTAATCGATTATCCGATTAATTGTGCCAGCCTTAGTTAGACAGACAGTAAAACATCATTTTGGGAAATAAAAAAATGGTTGACAGCAGAATCAGTAATACTGGGTATAGGGCAGAATCTAATAATTCCAATCATTCTCGACTCTATTTTCTCTAAGTAATATATTTTCTAATAAACACATTTTAAAAGCTATGTCATACAGAAACTAAATGCCAAATAATTCTTTAACTCTTTCACTGCCAAATTTCAGACGACATTTGTCGTCTGCTTTTTTTTTTAAAACAAACTATCACTTGGAAAGAAGTTTATATGTAAAGTTTAAAGATTTAATGTCAAACAGCGTAGATCCAGATGAGACGGCTCATTATGAGCCGAGCCGTCTCATCTGGATATATGCTGTTTGCAAAAACCTTTTATTAATGCTTATGGCAGTAAATGGTTTTTAATAAATTGATTTATGTTTGAAATTTTATGCCTAAAAATGAAATTTGTCAAAAAAAGCTTAAAGGGGAACGCAATATAAATTGTAAGTATACCTTGGAGAAAAGTGTTAACAAGCCATTTATTTTGATGCAAGAGTTTTCAAAATCGGTCTAAAATAAGGAAGTTATGGTGGTTTGAAAGTCGTTTCGTTCCGTCTCTCCTGTTTCCCGCCGTCTTGGCGCTTATACAAGACGGGAATCAGTTGTTTATAAATAGTTTAGGAAAACCCTGCGGAGGTGGAAATAACAACAAAACCGTCTTTTTTTTTCTTTCTTTTTACATACCTGACTGTATTTATTGATGACGCCAGCTTTGATCATGCTCGTTATACCCGGACTTCCGTCATATAACGGAGTTGAGGTGTATTATTTAAAAGGAGTTATAGGACTGCCAATTGTCATTAGTTTTCGTGATAGGTGATATATATATATATATATATATATATATATATATATATTTGGAAATGGGCTCATTGATGACTTCATCGTCATCGGCTGGACCGATTCAGATTTAAAAATTTCCAGAGCCCTGGTTTGAATATATTTATAATGGCTGTCATGGGTGCCGCCATGCTGTAGGCTTTGTGACGTCACAAAGCCCAAATTAGATATGCAAAGCTAAATTATAAAGGGTTTTTAAGAGAAATTTTGCCACCAATTACTTATAATCTTTTAATTCTAATGATAAGCAATAATTTCCCCCAAAATAAACCAACTTTATGAGAATAACTACCTTTATGAAACGAATTTTAGTTTTTATGAAACCTCATTAAATATTCAAAATGGCGGCGCCCATCCCACCAATGTTGAAATATTCAGTTGTCTATAACTTACTTAATTTTCCACCGATTTTGATCAAATTTGTGTCAAAATTCATAGTTTGTAAAGTTCTTTACTTTAAAGCACAATACCTTATAAGGCTGTGTTCCCCTTTAATGCTTAGCATGCTGAGTAAAATTTCAGCAGACAATAAACGATGTGCTGAAATGTTTTTTTTTTGTTTTGTTTTTTCCACAGAAAATAGACTTTCAGATTTCATGTAAATTGTCTCGCTAGAAGACCAGTTGCATGAAATTTGAATGCCTATTTTCTGGGAATAATATAATAAATTTATCATCTGCTGAATTAGCAAAGAGTGTGGTAAAGGTTAATATTTATAAGTGGGTAACTTAGAATAATACTCTCTAACTGTTACCACAAACGCTAACCACATTTAATCGTATTGATATCTGCTAAGCAACAACAATCAGAGTTTATTTCCCTTGTATCAAAAATGGTCAGAGTGCTTCCAGATTCTAATGATAAGCAAAGACAGAGAGGGAATTAGAGGAATAATTAAAGAGTATTTGATGCTAATTCTGGGATCCTTTTCTCTATTACTCCATAAAAAATATAAGTTGTAGGTACTCTTTAGACTTGCTTCAGTGAAGCACTTCTAATAAGTTCTTACACCATATGTTTTAACAAAGAAATAAGAATATCATCCCAGAATTATCACCAAATACACCTCTTTAACAAGTCCTCTGATAAATCAACCCATAGATTTGTTAGTCATTGTACTGTATAGATCTTTCCATCACATTGTGCCTCAGGTACATTTAGTTCAAAGCTAAATAATCATTGAACACAGGATCAAAAAAAAAAAACATGTACACTGCTGTTTGATGACTACCCTAAACTGATACAAACAAACAGGCTTGTAACTAAGGGAAAAAAAAGAAGGTAAGCGAAAAGTCCAGGGAGTGCCACAGTCACAAACCGCAACCCTTCCCAGACACCAAGAGGAAGAGGAAACAGACAAAACCAAACAAGAGCAAATCAAACAAACATACAAAAAGCACTAAGATTAGCTCTCTCTTCCCCAATCGAGGTACATGTAATCACAAAGCTAAAAGGAATGAAAAACACCAGAACAAAATAACACAAGGTAAGACATAAAACAAATCGCCTCGTAGAATAAACCACAAAGCAACAAAGAGTAAGACTAACACTGGGACCACCTCCTTAGAACGGTCGGTAGAATAAACCACTGGGGGGTTTAAAGCACCTTTACAGCTAGCCAACTTCACCCTGGGTCCCGATGCTAAAACGTGACTAAAACTATGTGTGGTGCAGACTGTTGGACAGATCACAGGCTTGTTGTCAGCAAACTCAATCTGCGCATTCAGCCTGTACGACGACCACAAGGCAAGAAGGTGCCAAAGAAATTAGATGTCTCCAAGCTGAAACAAGACAGCAAGAGGCAAGCATTTGTCAACAATCTCTGCAGCCATTTAGATGCACTGGGACACAGTTCTGATGATGTAGATGAGAGCTGGACAGTCTTCAGAGACACCGTTCACTCTTCAGCAATGGACTCCCTAGGACCAGTATCTCGCAAACACCAAGATTGGTTTGATGAGAATGACAAAGAAATTCAGGGACTCCTTGAAGAGAAACACCAAAAACACATGGCTTACCTCAGAAATACCAGCTCAGTATCTAGCAAGACTGCCTATTCAAACATATGCAAGACAGTTCAGACGAGGCTCAGAGACATGCAAGACTCCTGGCTGAGAAAAAAGGCTGATGAAATCCAGTCCTTTGCAGACAGAAAGGACATGAAAAAGTTCTTTGATGCACTCAAGACAGTATATGGTCCCCAGAGCTCAGGAACCACCCCACTCCTTAGTGCAGATGGAACTAGTCTTCTGACTGATAAAGAAGCTATCTTGAAAAGATGGGCTGAACACTTTGATGGTGTCCTTAATCGGCCATCATCTATCAATGATGAAGCTATTAACAGACTACCACAGGTGGATTGTAATCCGCTGTTTGATGAGCTCCCAACCGTCTCTGAAACAGTGAAAGCAATAAAACTCCTGTCATCTGGCAAGGCTCCAGGATCAGATGCAATACCTGCAGAGATCTACAAAGCAAGAGGTCCTCCAGTTGCAGAGAAACTGACAGAGTTATTTCAAAATTATGTGGAGAAAAGAAGCCATCCCTCAAGAATTCAAGGATGCAACATTTATCCACCTGTTCAAAAGGAAAGGGAATCCTCAAGTCTGTGACAATCATCGAGGCATCTCTTTATTGTCAATTGCTGGGAAGATTCTTGCTAGGGTCCTACTGAACCAACTGAATGAACACCTGGAACGGTCAGGGCTTCTACCAGGAAGCCAGTGTGGATTCAGGAAAAACAGAGGAACAATAGACATGATCTTCACAGCACGACAGCTTCAAGAAAAATGCCAGGAACATATTGTGGACCTCTACAGGGCAGTTGTCAGTTTCTGGCGAAAGAATGTGCACAATACTGGTTAACCGCTTAGAGGACTAAGCCTGCCCAGTAAACGTGTGGTTAGGTAAACTGACTGCGCTCGACATGACCCCATTGGGTTGACTGGGCCGTAAAACCTCAACACAAACAAACAAACATGACCTTTGTCGACCTTACCAAAGCATTTGACACAGTCAGTCGTGAGGGACTTTGGAAAATTATGGCAAAGTTTGGTTGTCCTGCCAAATTCATAGCAATGGTGCGGCAATTCCATGATGGTATGCTTGCAAGGGTCCAAAATGATGGCGAGTTTTCTGATCCATTTCCTGTGACAAATGGAGTTAAGCAAGGCTGTGTACTAGCTTCAACACTGTTCAGCATGATGTTTTCTGCCATGCTTACAGATGCTTTCCAGGATGGTGACAATGGTATACCTATTAGGTATCACTTTGATGGGAAACTTTTCAACCTAAGAAGGTTGCAAGCTATATCTAAGGTGCAGACAGAGGTGCTAGACGAGTTCCTCTTTGCTGATGACATGGCAAAGGGTGCTCCAACAGAAGAGAAAATGCAAAAAGGTGTGGATCAAGTATCTGATTCATGTGACAGCTATGATCTCACAATCAGCATCAAAAAGACTGAGGTAATATATCAGCCAGCACCTGGAAAGCCTTACAAGGAGCCTACCATCACAGTGAAAGGTCAATGACTGCAAGTGGTAGACAAGTTCACCTACCTTTGAAGCACATTGTCTAGAGTTGTGCACATTGATGATGAAGTCCATGCTAGAATTGCCAAAGCTAGTGCAGCATTTGGCCGGCTATGTGGAAGTATTTGGGACTGAAGTGGAATCAGACTCGACACAAAGCTGAAAGAATATAGATCGGTAGTGCTGCCAACACTATTATACGCATGCGAAACTTGGACAGTTTACCAACGGCATGCCAAAAGACTCAACCACTTCCATACAAGCTGTCTTAGAAAACTTCTAAACATCAAGTGGCAAGATAGGATTCCAGACACAGAAGTCCTGAAAAGGGCAGGGATGCAGAGTATACATACTCTTCTGAAATTGGCACAGTTAAGATGGACAGGTCATGTTACCAGAATGCCTGATGAATGTTTGCCAAAGAAAATCCTCTATGGAGAACTTCAAGTAGGAAAATGCTCCCATGGTGGTCAGAAGAAGCGATACAAGGACACCCTCAAAGCCTCCCTTAAAGACTTCAACATACCAACAGTGTCATGGGAACAGATTGCACAAGAAAAAAATTGTTAAGAATTGTCAAAAGACAACGCAGCTCGCCAGAAAGGGCTGATTGGATAAGAAAACAATCTTTAAATATTAAAGATTAAATGCAGAACTTAAACTTAAACACAGCTGTAAATGACAGAGTATGACTTCGATGTCTGAAGAAGGTCAAACTGAGGAAGGGGTGTGTACTATTGAAAGGTCTTACCCTAAGGTAGATGTGGGCCAAATGTTAAAGCAGTGTCTTGAATACTTCAGCAGTTACGAACACTTTTCAAAACTTAGATACAGAACTCAAACATGGGTTTAAATGACAAAGTATGACCTGACCTTGACCTGGGCAGAAGGTCAAACTGAGGAAGGGGTGTGTGCTATTGAAAGGTCTAACACTAACATTGGTGTGGGCCAATTAAAGCGGTATGTTTAATACTTCAGCAGTTACAAACACTTTTCAAAACTTAAATGCAGAAATTGAACATGGATTTAAATGACAAAGTATGACCTGACCTTGACTTAGGCAAAAGGTCAAACTATGCTATTGAAATATCTTACCCTAAAGTAATTGTGAGCCAAATATTAAAGCGGTATCTGGAATAATTCAGCAGTTACAAACACTTTCAAAACTTAAATGCAGAACTTAAACATGGGTGTAAATGACAAAGTAAGAACTGACCTTGACCTACATAAAGGGTCTAACTTGGGGATGGGGGTGTATGTTATTGAAAGGTCTTACCCTAAGGTAGGTGTAGGCCAAATATGAAAGCAGTACCTTAAACAATTAAAAAACTATGCACACCTTTGAAAACTTAAACATTGTTCTAATGCGGACGGGGATGCCGACAGACGCCGATGCTAACGACTGGGTGACAACATAAGCTCTCCAGGGACATAGTCCCAGCGAGCTAAAAATATCAACAATTTGTTTGTGGAAAAAAAAAAAAATAAAAAAAATGCCTTCTTCAGACCTTTGGTCACATCCAGGAGCATTGTTAAGGAGGCATATGTGATGAAAATTCTGGGATGATTTTCTATAGTTCTCCATAAACACGTATGTTGTGGATGCACATTAGAAACGCCTAAGTGATACACTTCTAATTAGTACCCACAACAAATGTTCTTATGAAGAAATAAGAAAAAATATCCCAGAACTATCACCAAAGATTCCTCCTTAACAAATCCTCTGTCACATGATGTATACCTCACAGTCAAGCAGTACAAACTGAAGTTTATCATCAACAAATGCCACAGATCCTGATTTCTGGTAGAGTGTCCAAATATTACTGGCAATAGCTGCTGTCACTGACGCATCTTTATCACCATAACCAGAATAAGCCAGGAGGGCACCCTCATTGTTCAGTAACCTGTAAAATAAGGAAGACTAATGCAGGTCAGTTTGCTGGAAATGTAAACTCTTCAAGTGCTAAACAAAACTGTAGCAGACTACATTCTAAATTTTATTTTTCAGAGAAAATAAGACTTGGCAATTTATGTGAATCATTTGCTAGACAGATGATTCACATGAACTGTCATCTTATTTCCTCTGAAAAACTAAAAGAAAAAAAAAAATCAAGTCGCCTGCTGAAGTTGTGATAAGATCGATAAGGATTAATATAGACACTCAATCTAAATGATATAAAAAAAAAAAAGCATCTTTCAGGACATAATGTCATATATAGATATACATGTGTATATACAATGTAGAGGGACGATCGGCATGGAACTCTTCAGGCAAAAGAAGCCCTAAAAAGATATGAAATCCTCCATTTTGTCTCATTCGTTGAAGGTGATAATCTTTGTTTTCATTGCCAGTAACCAAATTTTAGATGGACTATTTAAAAGAATATGTGTAGATTCATTAAATCCTAATAATGAACATATGAACAGCTTATTTCCTCTTACCAAAAGTAATTGCTTTTTAAATATTTTGACAATTTTTAAAGTTTTATCAGTTGATAAATGGTTAACTTACAACGAATAAAACTGAGGAGGGTACCTCTGTGGAGGGAAAACAATGGCGGCTGTGACATCAGCCCATTCGTCCTTATTTTGTTCACCAAAAAGTATCGATTATAGTTTTCTATTTTTCTCCATGAAACCTTATATTGTGGGTACTCATTATAAGTACATCAATGAGGCCTAATGAGTTGTGTGAAAATATTTTTCTGGATCATGATCCATTAAGGCTTTTTACGACATGAAAGCTGTATCAAAGTTATAAAGCACAGCTGAAAAAAAATGACAGTCATTGGTGGGATTTGAACCCTAGCCGCCTGGGTGAAAATCCAATACTCTAACTACTGCAAAAAGATATCGACAAGTTAGAAAAAAATCAACACCAGGCTGCCAGATTCATCTCCGGTGATTACTCTTCAAGGGACCATGGCTGCGTTACACAGATGTTGACAGAGCTTTGTCTCCCACCACTACAGGACAGGAGGAAGGCCAACCGTTTGGTGTTTTTCTACAAGGTGGTCGAGGGGTTGGTACCAGCACTGCAGTGTCATAAATATCTGACTCCAGTCCGGAGTAAACGCCAGATCAAATCAAAGCAATTTACAGACTGTATATCCAAAACTATTATAGACATGCAATACACGAACAATAAAAATGCTTTAAGACTGTGCAGTGTAACATCGAATTGTTCAAAAACTCTTTTTTTCCCACGGACGATAATTGACTTGAACCATCTTGAAGAAAGTGTTGTGTGTGCTGAGACAGTGAACAGCTTCAGGAAAGCTGTTTCTCATTGGGACTAACATTCATTCCCAACTCTCTCCCCGCCGCGTATATGCTGAAAGGCCCTGCGACGTACATATACAGATCCAGATACTGCTAAAGGGTAGACTCCTAGTCACAGCTGTCAGAGATGAGTAGATCTAGACAGTTACAAGCACTGCATCCCGTGCTATGCATACTCTATACAGCAATAACAACATAATCTGCCCAGGCAGATAATCAAAAGTAGGAGAGCACCATAACAAATGATTTATTAGACAATGAGACTAAATGTACTGATCTCCCAATTTCCAGGTTGTGCTCTACATTTTACCCTGAGCAGGGCTCGAACCTGGGTCCTTTAGTATCAGAGTATATTTCACTAAACACTGTGATGCCATGAGAACCATCCAGCAAAAACAGATTATCTGTTTGTGACGGTCGAACACAGCCAGCTGCAATAATCTACTTAGCAGAAAGAAAGAACAAGTATGAATTCGACATCCAGGGAAAAGTTTTACTTCATCGCCGGTTATAAAACTTGTGGCAACGTAAATACAGAAGACATTTTGAAAGCGTACAGTGTACTTTGCACCCCTCCAGAATTTGCCTGGCTCAGGACTTGTGTGAGGGCTTTAGGTTTTAGCATCATTGATGCTAAATTATAATTGACAACAGAGAAATTGCTTCTACAGCCACCTCCACTTCCGCATCACATGCAAACCGGTGTCGAAGTAAATAAAACCAAAGAATTCCATTGGGCAACTGACAGGTCATGACCCTGTAAATGGGTCAATACATGAGGTATGGCAGAAATACACAAAAGAGCTGCTGAGGATACTGTGGAATATTCTCTTTTTCCAGTGATACCGGATGGTAAAAATAGTATAGAACGAAAGAAAGTGGTAGAGGAATATATAAGGTCATACTTGACCTTTCTCAGCCCCCAGCTGATTGATGTGATATGGCAGAATGAGGGGTTCAATTTGATCCATGTTGAAGAACAAGGTATGTGAAACCGAAACGAACCAAAAACGTCACTAGAAAATGACAGCTCATTATGAATGATACTTAGAAAATTAGTACCATGTGTGTTGACGCATGTTACTTATTTAATGTACAACTTTCATCATGATTAGGATTATTTTATGAGTCATTTACAATTTGAAGAAAAGAATTTGTCTACGACCCAGTAACAGTTTGTCAGTCATTTCCCTTGCCTGAGTAGTGGGATTTAGCTCTGGAAGCCAGTGTGCTCACCACTGAGCTCACCACTGAGCTACCGTCCTTTTTTCTTCACAATTAAGCAAGAACTCTGTGATTGGTACCTGGATGGGTGGTGGCATAGCAAATGCTACATTTGGTGGCAGCAGTGTATGGGAGATGACACTGTCGGTAACTGTTTTGCAATCACAACCCAATTTACAATTTCCGATGATTCCAAATTGGGTCGCCTGATTTTGAAATTTACGTAGTTTCCGCTCTGATTGATCAGCTGTTATTTACATGAAAACCATGTTTTAGAAGTTCTAGTGACTAGTAATAATAACACAAATATGGAAGAGTGGCAAAGGGACTTTGATGAATGGTGTTAGGACAAAGATGTGATTAACAGAAGTCAATTCAGGTGTTACAGAACAATATTGTTAGACAAGTGGATTTTTTGAGACAGCGAGAGGCTTTCTGACCGACCAGTTTTCAGACGGTAGACAGAATTTCGCTTATTCAGTTATTTTTATATGTATGCTAGTATCATTATTTTCATGTTAATTTATTAATTATTATCATTATTGATATAATGCCGTACACTAGCATAAGAAAGGAACTGTCTTATCTTCTGTCATGACATCAGTGAAACCCTATAATATTGCCCTCCCCTACATAAAAGATACAGGCTTAAAATTCATACCTATGATAATGCTATATAGATTTTTTTTTTTTTTTTTTTTTTAGATTTTTTATATGGGTTTACAGTTAAATACCAGGCCCATTCGGCAGCAAGTCCACCCGTAATCCAAGCCTTCTCTGACTTAAAAAGCCTTCTGATATTTACTGATTGGCAGCTTTGTCAAAGACCCAAAAAGTCTTTGAACAGCCAGAGAAGGTTCGGGTTAGTCCACCAGTACCCTAGTCAACTCATACCTTGGTTAACTTGTACCAGCCAAGTGAAGTCGTACCGTAGTTAACTCATACCTCGAAAAAAAAAAAAAAAAAAAAGAGATAGTGGTCAGGTAGATAGATAGACAGATAGATAGATTCAGTTATTTTATCATTATCATGATGCACCTTTAATTGATGCATGAACACAGCTCCAGATGTATATTTTTTTTTAAAGGGCCTTACTGAGGCACTTTAATGAGTACCCACAACATATATTTTCATGGAGAAATAAGGAAAATATTTATCTGGACATTGCTGTGGTGATTGCGGGACTTTGTGTCTGGTTAGCTCGGTAGAGCACCTGACTTTCAAGCAGGGGGTCGCGGGTTCGAGTCCTGTATCAGGCACACTTTTTCCTCCTTAGTTTACTTTAATGGTGACAAGGTAAACTGGTGAGTGCGGGGAAATGTTCATTTGATACCTTGCACTTAGAAGTTAAAAAGGAGTTTGGTGATTCGTGGGACTGTCAGCCTGGTTAGCTCAGTTCATAGAGCACCTGGCTTGCAAGTAGGGTGTCGCTGGTTTGAGTCCTGCATCGGGTACACATTTTCGTCCTTAGTGTACTTTTTTCCTCTTATCTAGAGCCATGCAGAATGTATTATGTGCAGGCAGATCTGAATAAACACTGCTGACTTACTCTCAGTACATGACTCTGTTCAATTATAGCTGACTCCCTTTATCTCAAAGTCCTGGGGACTCTCTGAAAATACTTCAAGATGTCCGTACCACGGCATATCAGATTTGCAGTATTTAGGAATAAATAAATGGAACGATCACATTCCAAAAATGAATACGTAATTTGACTGCTGAAATTTGATACTAAGGTATGGCTTAACCCAAAACAGAAATGATTTAACTAAGGTACAAGTTGACCAAATTAGGTACATGTTGACTAAGGTACGAGTTGGCAAGAAACTGCCCAAACAGGGTCTTATATAATGTATTTGTATTCATGTTCTGGGTATAACATTTGTTTTGAAAGATGAAATTATAAGCCTCTGTTCCAAACAGTTGGAAAAACGGTTCATCTGGAGCTATGCCGCATATGCAAGACATTATACCCATAAAGCACTTCCTCCCTAGTTGTTTTGTCTCTCATTTAAGTTGTTTCAAACAGTAGTGACCTGACCAGACCGGACACCTCAACTAATTCTGCGGCATCTGATCTTGGTCTGCATTGTTTGCCAATGTCCCAAAAGTGCCTAATTTGGACAGATCCATTTCTTTGTGGTGTCAGACATTTTTTGTACATTTTACAAAAAAAAATCCTGGTTTGGTATTGCAGCATCTGATCTGGGTCTACACTGTTTGGGACTGTCCTCAGAATGCCTTTGGATAGGACCATATTAAATTTGAGGGGCATCATTGTCATTTGTTCTGTTTGATGTCAATTATAAAAAATTCTACCTTGAATAAACTGTGATGCTGCATTCTGCTGCATGTGAACAGGCGACCAATCAGGATATACACTGTTTGCCAACAGCTGTAGGACTGGTGTCATATTTGTTTTATTTATTGAAAGTTTACAAAGTTCTTTTCTTTTGCAATCAGTGTCAGCCCTGCTTATATATGCCTCATTCTGCTGCATCTGATCTGGGTCTCTGTTCTTTGCCAATGTCCAAGATATGCCATTTGACAGATTACCGGTACTTTTAAATTTAAGTTGTAACTTTTACAGAAATTCCTGTATTTCTTTTCGTTCTGTGTCATCTGATCTGTGGGTCAACAGTTTGCTAATTATCAGGTAGTTTTAGATTTTTAAGGGTTTTCTGTTTTATGCTGGCCATAAAAAAACATTGGGTAGGCCATTAGGTCTTGAGATCAGTGGATGGCTCAGGAAACCAAAAACACACAACTTTGTAGTTCTTTAGACCGGATATTGGACAGATGTATTTGGGAATACTTATTAGCAGGTCTAACATTCATTATCATAATAAGGGGCTACCATATGGTTGAGGACACAGTGTTCCACTTCAAGTGGAAGAGGGTTGAGTAATTTTCAATAAAATTTATAAAATCTACCCTGACATCAACTTACCATACTTGTCCTAAAATTTGAAATGGTCCATTCTACTACCTGTTGATGTATCTAAAATATTGCTGTATGGCCAGCAGTATAAACTCTTGAGTTTGTGGCATCTTATCTGGGTCTACCCTGTTGGCATAGCCCTCTCTCTCCCAATACTTGGGGTTATTATGGTACATATGGTGGTGTGGTATAATTATAATAGTCTTTAATTAGTATAAATTATGTGGAGTCTCTTTGTGGAGTATAAAACAGAAAATGCCAAAAATAGGCCCAGTTTAAGTAAAGACATAAAAAGGTGTTCCTTTATCATGTTTATAGGGGTCATAAATACAATTGTCTGTGAGGAATTAGGAATGTGGTGCAATATACTCTGGAAGTGTGATTTATTGTGTTGACATCTTCAGATGTTTACTCAGTCTACCTTCTTATCCCATATATCTAAATCAACTTGAAATGTAAGATCCCAGGTATGCTGAAATGTCATTCATGCATTCATTCATTGGGTTGAAGTAAATAAATATATATATATATATAATATATCTCCATTTTGCCTGCATTTGCAGCAAGAAAGGTGTGCTTATTTGCTTGTTTGTTACCCTCTGGTATGAACCTGGTTGTGTAAAGTTGATTTTTAAAAATTAAAAATTGTTTCAATTTAATCTTTTCATGTTTGATACAAAAGCATTTTAAGCTTAAACTATGGAATAGATCTATACAAAAACATTTTTACCAATAACAAATGAATGGATGAATGAGAATTAATATGTGGTAAATTAAAGACCACTTTTAAAACATTCTTATTTTCATTAAGGACAGTGTTAAACAAAAAAACAAAAAAAAGTGTGGGGGTGGCGGGGCGGACGGGGGCTGGGGAGGGGGCAGTGTAAATGTCCCTACCCATCACTGAGCAGCTTTATCTGCCCCTAACATATGTTTTATACAAAATTGCTTAACTTTTTAGTTCTTTGGAGGAGTATTTATATGTAGAATTTAATGATTAGAATTTTTATTTTTTTCCAAATTATTACCTTTTGGGAAGAACAAATTGGCTTTAAATTTGAACAGTTTCTTCTTTTGGCAACATGTTTTCATCAGATATTTCTGATGTCTGCTGAAGTTCTTACCTGAAATGTCTATCAAATAGTGGACGCATATTTTGGTATAATAAGACCGAGTGCAACGGTACGGGACTTGCTATTCAACATGTCTTAGTTTATAAACTCCCAGGTTGATCTGGGCCTTCACTGCCCGTATTTGCCCGACGACACGTTTAAGCATATAACATAAGAATAACATCTGTTGTTAAAAAAATCCAAAATCGACTGGTGTTACGATATTCGTTACGCTTTTAAATATTCAATCAGATGAACTGAACGATGATCAAATATACGACGGAGCTTGTCGCTCAGCTTATCTTACTTTTTTATAGCATAAGAATAATGCCCTTGATCAAATTCCAAATATGACAGGCGACTCATTTTGAAATATTCAAGCTAAAGTCCTTATCTGAGATTAGCATCAAATACAGGGCACACTTTCGGGTGTAATAAGACCAAAGGCAACACTACCAAACTTATCGCTCAGATTATCTTGGTATTAAACGTAAGAATAATCTTCTTTGATTAAATGCCGAATTCGGCTAGCGATCTATTTTGAAATATTCAAGCAAACATCATTATCTAAAATGCTGTCCAGTATATAACATAACTAATTTATTTTGTAAAAAAAAAAAAAAAAAAAATCGAAATTTGAATGTCGATCTGTCTTGGAATGTTCAAACGCATGCCCATACCTGAAAAGTATATCAAATATTGCACGCATGTTGTGGGATAAGAAGACAGAGTGTACGCACTTGCTGTACAGCATATCTTAGTATAAAACATAAGAATAATCTCCTAGCAACTTCAAATTTTGGCAGGCGGTCTATGTTGTAATATTCAAGCAAAGATTCGTACTTGAAACGTTTATCAAATACAGGACGCAACTGTTGGTCAAAAATTATCAAAAACAATATTATTGAATTTGATGCTCAGTTAATCCTAGAAGAGAATATACTGAGATATCTGTAGAAATAATTCCAAATATGAGTGGCGATCCATTTTGAAATCTTCAGGCTCAAGTCCTTATCGGAAATGTATATCCAATATAGGACGCATATTTTGGTATAATATGACCGAATGCAACAATACGGCACGTGCTTACAGCAAATCTTAGTGTATAACATAAAAATAATTTCCTAGGAGCCACTTCCACATTTTAACGGCGATCTATTTTTGAAATATTCAAGCAAACGTCTTTATTTGAAATGTCTATCAGATATAGAAGGCAAGTGTTGGTTGAAAATGATCAAAGGCAACGTTATGGAACTTGCTGATCCGCATATCCTAGTATATTATATCAGATTTCTTTCTTAAGAAATAATTACAAATTAGAGTTGCAATCTATTTTGAAATCTTCTAGGCTCGTCATCTGAAATGTCTTTTCAATATAAGACGCAAATGTTGGGTTAATAAGACCACAGGCAGTATTACAGAATTCGCTGCTGAGCGTATCCTTGTATTAACAATTGAGTAATGTCCAGAATAAAAAAAACATATTTGGTTGGCGATCTATTTTGCAATCTTCAAGCTCAATTCCTTAACTGAAATGTCTATCAAATGTTTGACCCATATTTTGGTATAGTAAGACCAAATGCGACAGTAGGGCACTTGCTGTTCAGCCTACTCAATTTATAACAAAAGAATAATCTCCAAGAAACTACCAAATTTGACAGGCGATCTAATTTGAAATATTCGAGCAAACGTCTTCATTTGAAATGTTTATCAGATATAGGATGCAAGTGCTGGTTGAACTTGACCAAAGACAACATATTGGAACTTATTGCTCCGCAAATCCTATGATATTATATAAGATTTCTTTCTATAGAAATAATTCCAATTTTGAGTTGCGATCTATTTTTAATCTTCTAAGCTCAAGTCATTATCAAAATTCTTTTTCCTATATAGAACGCAAATGTTCGGTAAATAAGACCACAGGCAACATTACAGAATTTGCAGCTCAGCATGTCCTAGTATAAACATTAGCGTAATATCAGGAGTAAAGATTCCAAATTTGAGTAGCGATCTGTTTTGCAATCTTCCAGCTTAAGTCTTTACCGTGAATGTCCATCAGATATTTGACTACGGCAAGCCATTTTACTATTTATTCTATAAATCACATATCTGATTTAATATATCAGATATCTTACATAATATATAAGATATCTGATATATTATATTAGATGTCTTATATAAATATCTTATATGTCAATTAAGATACCTTATTTGCTATATAAGATAGCTGATATGCTATATATAATATCTTAATTGTCATATGATATCTTATATGCTATATTAGATATCTGATATGCAATATAAGATATCTTATATAGGATATCAGATATCTGTCTACTTAAGAAGATATTTATTCAATTAAATAAGATATCTCCTTAAGTATATCAGATATCTTATTAAGTATATCAGATATCTATATTAAGATATAAGATATCTTATACAGGAAAGAAGATATCTAATATAGGATATCAGATATCTGATATACTCATATCCTATATTAGATACCTTATATCCTAAATAAGATATCTTATATCCTGTATGAGATATCTGATATAATGCATAATAAATAGTAAAAAGGCATGCCAGCAAGACGTTTTACCATTTATTCTATAAATTAGATATCTGAACAAATATATCAGATATCTTATATACCATTATTAGATATCTTATATAAATATAAATAAGATATCTTATATGTCAATAAAGATATGCTATATAAAATATCTTTTATGCAGTATAAGATATCTTAATTGACATTAGAAATATAATATTCTATATCAGATATCTGATAAACTATATAATATATGTTGGATATAAGATATCTTATTTACTAAAGAAGATATCTCATTTATTCAATCAAATAAGATATCTCATTTAATATATCAGATGTCTTACTTAGAATATAAGATATCTAAATACAATAAATATCTTATTGAACAAATAAGATATCTTGCATGGTAGATGAGATATTTTATATGCAGAATTAAATTGGATATCTTATATACATTTATCAGATATCTAATATAGGATATAAGATATGTAATGTATGATATAAGATATCTGAATTTGTATATCAGATATCTAATATCCTATATAAGATAACATATCCTATATAAGATATCGGATATAATATATCAGATATCTATTTAGCATAATAAATAGTAAAACAGCTTGCTATATTTGACACATATTTCGGTATAGTAAGACCGAATGCAACAGTACGGCAATTGATGTTCAGCTAACTTGGTTTATTTCAAAAGAATAATCTCCAAGCAACTACCAAATTTGGCAAGCGATCTAATTTGAGTTATTTAAGCAAACGATCTTATTTTAAATGTTGAACAGTTAAAGCAGGCAACTATTTGCTATATATGACGTAAATCAACTTTATGGAACTTGCTGCTCCATCAAATCCTAAGATGTTATAGACCATTTCTTTCTTTAGAAATACAGTCGACTCTCGTTACCTCGACCTCGCTTATCTCGAATAACCACTTATCTCGAAGTGAAAATCTTGTCCCTGCCTAAACATGAAAATCTAACAACAGGTGAAAAATATTGTGGAAATGAGGAGAAATTGCTCCTCTTTTTCACAATATTTTCACTATATCTCTAACTTCAAGAGTCCAATTACATATAAATTTGTTAAATGTGGTTGTTCGATTTATTTTTCCTCAATTCTGCAAATCTGATATGTCGAGATACGGATATCTCGAAGTATCTCAGAGAGTCCCTTGGAATTTGAGATAACGAGAGTCGACTGTAATTCCAAATTTGACTGGCGATCGATTTTGAACATTTCAAGCTCAGGCCCTTACCGGGAATGTCTGGGAAATATGGGATGCATATTTTGGTAAAATAAAAGTGAATACAACAGTACGAAGTTTGCTGCTCAGTACATAGCTTAGTGCATTGCTTAGTACAAAAAGGAAAAAAAAATCTCCCTTGTAAAACGTCTAAACCTGACAGGCAATCTATTTTGAAACATTCAAACAAACGCATATTTTGGGACAGTTTGACTGAATGCAACAGTACAAAGTTTGCTGTTGTTAACTTAGTATAAAACAAATGCTTTACAGCATTACAAAACGTCCAAACTTGACAGGCAATCTCTTCTGAAATATTCAAGCAAACGTCCATATATGAAATGGCTATCAAATATAGGACGCAAATGTTGGTATAATAAGACCAAAGACAACATTAGAGCACTTACTGCTCAGCATATCCTAGTGTATAACAGATCAGTAATTTTTTTGACGTAAAAATTTCAAATTTGTGTGGCGATCTATTTTGAAATCTTCAAAATTAAGTCTTTATCGAAAATGTCTATGAAATGTACAGAGCATATTTTTGTATAAAACGACCAACTTGCAAAAGCAAGACACTTTTGGTTAAACATATCTTAGTTTATAACATGAGAATAATCTCCTTCTAGCAACCTCTAAATTTGAGTAGCGATCTAATTTGAAATATTCAAGCAAGCATCCTTAAACGACAAATGTTTTCTTCAGCAGAACCGCATTTACAGTAAATTGCTAGACTGATATAAAATTTTATCATAAACAAATGTATAATTATCAGACACATGATCACGGTATCAAGCCCATGAAATGTCTATCTGATATAGGACGCAAATATGGGTGTAATAAGATCAAAGGCAACATTATGGAACTTCCTGCTGAACATATCCTTATATATAATAAAAGATAATTTTCTGTAGTAAATACTCAAAAATTAGCCGCCGATCTATTGCGAAATAGTCAAGCTCAAGCCCTAATCTGAAATGTCTAACAAATATACGACGCAAATTCTAGTATAATAAAACCGAAGACAACAGTTTGGAACTTACTGCTCAGCATATCTCCTGATACATAACATAAGAATAAACTCTGTTTTAAAACATCTAATTTTGACAGGCGATCTATTTGGGAATATTCAAGCAAACGTCCTTACTTGAAATGTGTATCAAATATTCGAGGCAAATGTTGGTGTAATAAGACCAAAGACAAGATTACCGAACTTGCTCCGAACTTGCTGCACAGCATACCCTAGTATATAACGTAAGAGTAATGCCTCTAGTAAAAATTCCAAATGTGACTAGTAATCAAATTTTGAAACAATCAAGCGAAAGACCTCGGAAATATCTAACAAATTTAGGAGGTAGATCATGGTGTAATAAGACCTAAGTCGACAATACTTTGTGCTCAGCATATCTTAGTATCGAACGTAAGATTATTCTCCGTAGGAAAAATTCCAAATTTGAATGTAGATCTATTTTGAAATAATCAAGGAAACACTCTTATCAGAAAAAAAAAATCTAGTAAATGAAGTAGGCAAAATTTTGTTGTAATAGGACCAAAGGCAGCATGACTTGCTGATCAGTATGTCATAGTTTATAACATTGGAATAATCCTCTTTGCAAACAATTCCAAATCTGACTACCGATCCAGTTTGAATTATTCAAACAGTTTTTTTTTTTTTTTTTTTTTTTTTCTGAATTGTCTATAAATTTATGACATAGATTTTCCTGTGAGAAGACAAAAGGCAACAGTACGGTGTTTGTTGCGCATCATAACAGTATTTCCGTATATGGTACTCTCCTTTGTAAAAAAATTATAAATTTGACTGACGACACATTTTGTAATATTCAAGCAGAAGGTCTTATTCAAATATGTATCAATTTTTCTGAAATATCTGTCAAATTTATGACGTAAATTTTCCTGTGAGAAGACAAACGGCAACATTACGGTATTTGTTGCGCATCATGACTTAGTATTTCGGTATATGGTACTCTCCTTTGTGAAAAATTATAAATTCGACTGACGAACCATTTTGTAATATTCAAGCGAAAGGCATTATTTAAATATGTATGAATTTTTCTGAAAAGTATTTAAGACGTAAATTTCCCTACGAGAAGACAAAATGCAACAGTACGGTATTTGCTGCGCATCATGACTTAGTATTTAAGTATATGGTACTCTCCTTTGTAACAAATTATAAATATGACTGACAATCCATTTTGTAATATTCAAGCAAAAAGCCTTATTTAAAATGTGTATCAAATATAGGACGTAAAGTTTGGTGTTAAAGACCAAAGGGAACATTACGGAACTTGTTGCTCAGCATACCTTGTACCTATCTTAAGTTATTACTTAACATGATTATAATCTCCTCGGCAAGAATTGCAAATTTGAATGGCCGAAAGCTAGCAAATTTTACATGAAATTATTCCGAATGTAAGATGCTTCATATATAACCTAAGAATATTTTCTTTTGTAAATACCCAAATTTGACTGGTGTTCACTTTTAAGATAAAAATTAAGGAAAAGTCTTTATCTAAAATTTCCAGCCTGTATAAGAACGCAAATGTGTGTGTAATACCAAAGGCAACATTATTGAACTTGTTGATCAGCTTATCTTAGTATTTAACATAAGACTAATTAAGCTAAGTAATCATTGAAAGTTTCCTTATATAAAATGTCTATCAGATACAGATCGCAGTTACTGATTTACTAAGACGTACCTTTCAGCTGATTTTTTGATACCATATGAGCCATCACAAGCGAAAACGTTGTTTTTTTTTGTTTTTTTTTTTTGTTTTTTTTTTTTGTTTTTTTTTCAAACATGCGGAAAAATGCACAGATTCAGATAATCCTGCGCCTACGTGAAGTTTAATCCTGGACTTTGCACTCCAGTCATACATCCTGTAATATCCAATGGTTCTAACAGCAGACAGAAAATTAGGCACTGATCATACTGCGCATATTCCCAGGCTGATCTGGGCCTTTGCTTCTGCCCGCGTATATGCCCCTAACACGTTTTGGGATATAACATAAGAATACTGTAAAATAAATCAATGGCGTTCGATTTAAAACTATTCAATCAAATGTTCTGATCGAAAATCAAATATACGACGCAAATTTCGATGTTATTAGACCAAAGGCGACACTAGGAGCTTGCTGCTCAGCTTATCATTCTATAAAACATCAGCATAATCTTCTTGATTAAATTCTAAATTTAACTTGCGATCCAATTTGAATTATTCAAGCAAAATGCCATATCAGAAATGTAAAACAAATATACAACGCAAACTTTGGTATAATATTAGACTTAAAGCAACATTACGGAGCTTGCCGCGAAGCTCATGTTACTTTATAATGTAAGAGATAATCTCCTTGATCAATTCCAAATATGACTGGCATCTCATTTTGAAGTATTCAAGCTAAAGTCCTTATCTGAGATGCGCATAATAAGACCAAAGGCAGCATTACCAAAGTTATCGCTCTGCTATACTTTATTAAACATAAGAATAATCTTCTTTCATAAAATTCCGAATTTGACTGGCGATCTATTTTGGAAATATTCGAGCAAACTCAAGCTCTTGCTATCGGATATATGACACACATTTGGACAGATGAGTGCGAAAAGACAGAAACGTGCGAACTGTATAGATAAATAATCGGACTAATAAACTAAAATATGAACTAGGTCGTTTGTGTGTGGGGTGCAGTTTGATCCGGATCTACATTATTTGTTATACCATTCTGTTCTATTACGCGGCACAAAACTCTATGTAAAATATTAAAAATATTTTGTAATATAACAATAATAATATTTTGTAAGTCATTTCCAACGTTTTTTTTTTTTTTTTCCTCTTAGACATAATTAGACTGGATCTACTATCGAAATTATTAAATTAAAAAAAAAAAAAAATCACAACTCAGTAGGGTATCTCAAATCGGGTCCGGTATTTTCATGTAATTATTCTCTTATTCCAAGAATTTAATATTATACGGCATTGAATAAACAAACTGGTATGGCTAGCTAACGAAAATCTACCGCTAGACTGCTGCGGGTTGACGCACCAGTCACTGTAGATTAGTTTTGAAAAGGCAACACATGTAATTCAAATTCCTTTACAAAGCAGAATTAATGTAAAAATGTAAACAATCACCAACTGCTGTTTATGAAGTAAACATCAATTTATACTTATGCGCTTTTACAGTCGCATCCGAAGATAAATTTTAAAATTTATCGATTGAATTTGACATTACAAATTGGATAGCGCTCGATTTTATAATCGGAACAATTGCAAAACAGTTACCGACAACACCACCAACATGCGACCTGGATAGTGGAGATACGAGTCCCAAGCAGCATTGCATAGACTTCTCCTTTGGGTCTGTAGGATGAGCAATGTTGTTGACTTTGGGTAAAGTGGAGAAAAGAGGGGAAGAATTATGTATAGATCACTTCTACAGCCTTCCAATTAGGCTACAAAAAATTTAAAAAGATGAAAAATATTTATAGCTAAATAATAAAAGGGTTCTTGCACCGATATTGGTAAATATTGCCGCTCAGTGGGATATCAAAGGTCGCTCGCCAGCTTGCATCCTAAGATATCCCAACTCTGGACCATATTCACCAGTGTCAGCGCAAGAGCCGTATAATATTGGGACTGTCACAATTGCAGGGTTATAATAATAGGCTCATACAAATGAAGTGCCCTATTCATAAGCTACATTCTGCCTCTATATATATAGTGAGATTCAAATCCAAGAACTTTTGATCAGAAGTTGGGTGCTCTATAAACCACTTCATTTGGTTTCAATTTACTTACCTGTCTAATCTAGAAAGATATGTGTACATATATTGTATTGTTAGCTGAGTCTTCAACAACATCAAGCAATGCGTTTTTGTTATCTAAAATTCAGAGCCTTTACAAATGTGTGACAAAATTTGGCACTAAATCATTTCCCTTAGATGTCACAAAATCAGCAGTCTCCTGGTGATTAAAAGTGTGTTAAAGTGCATTGAAAGTTCTTCGAACAGCTGTAGACATTTTTTATCAGATTAGCCAGCTGCCTAATGTTAATGACGTGTCTGAGGGGAGTAAATTCTTTACTTTTAGAGCTGATCCCTATTTAGAAGGCAGGTCAAACACTTTTGACGGGGTTGCTTCACTTAAAAATGTTAAATACTTTCCCAGTTAAACTTAAAATGGTCAAACTTTACAAAAAAAAGTTGTATTATTTCTAACATTGCCAGCTCAGAGTTGCCAGATTTGTTTAAAACACATTGACTCAGATATGAAAATATTCAGGTATCTTAGTTATGTATATTTTGTACCAAAAAATTGGCAAATAAACTGACAATACTACTTGATCAGATTTTCTCACTACATTACTTATTGGTACCACTTACAATATTGGTCCTAAAATTTGAACCTGCCCTTTTTTCTTCCTACAGTCAAACCTCATTGGCTCGAACATCTTAGGGACCATGGAAATTTGTTCGAGACATGGGTAGTTCGAGCCACTGAGGGTAATCATGGCACCAGTTCAGGAAGCAAATAGCGATAATTTAGGGAAATCTTTTCGATTTTCTACAAGATGATTGTATGTTGTGTGTACTCATTAGAATTGCCTCATTGAGGCAGTTCTAATGAGTACACACAACATACAATTTCATGATAAAATAAGAAAAAAATCATTATCTATTTCTTTTCTTGAGCTATTGGAAGAATTTTGTAGGGACTCAAAAATGAGTTCGAATCATCCACGGTAAACGAGCCATCTGTGTTCGAGCCATTGAGGTTGTACTGTATATTGGTCCTAAAATTTGAACATGTCCATTTTACTTCCTGTTGATGTGTCTAAAAACAGCTGGAAAAGTAGCAAACAGTTTAGACCCTGATCAGATGCCATATTCTGTGGTGAGTGATTTGGGTATTCTTTGTTTTCTCTGGTCTGTCACTCCAAATACTAATGGTAAATATGGTAGTGCATGATTGTATTAAAAATCAGAAGTGCCACCACAGGTGGACTGTAGGAGACATACATGTAACTCTTGATCAGAGGTGTGTCCATTTAAATTTTTACTTATTCCTCCATGAAAACCGATGGTGTGGTTACTCATTAGAAGTGCCTCGGCACTAATAAGTACCCACAACATAATATATTTTCATGGGGAAATAAAAAGGAACAGCTCAAGAAAGTGCATTAAATGTCTAGAACTGTGGACAGTGAGAGACAGGTTGTATAAATGGAGAAAGAATGGAAAAAATTTGTGAGATGCAATTAGCAAGGAAAGATACACCAAGATTGATACTAACATTTCCGGCTGTAAAAGCTGTCTGTAATAGATTTGGTTTTAACCCATTATTGCATAGAAGCTAGAGGCTCCAAAAATGGACCTTGGCTAGCAGTGTTTCAGTAGTTTCCTCACTGAGCTGCGAACCGCAATGTTTGGACTTGTGCGCACAGCAAAGATTCAGATCAGCCTGCACAGTTGCTTAACTGACCAGGATCTTCATTAGGATGCAGTGTTTCTTTGTGTCAATGAGGAAGACTCTGGCCAGACTGCATAAATGTGCAGGCTGATTTGAGTCTTTGTTGAGTGCACTTATCGAAAGATACATTTTCTAACATTGCGGCTCATGTTGTCCTGGAGAAATTTGAAAGTCTGAGCATTCTGCTTACCATGCTTACCTTAACTATATGGATAGATAGGTCTGCACAAACAGTGTAGACTCAGATGAGATGCCACAGAATGCAGTGTCTGAACAGAGACTTCACTCTTTGTCACTCATCCAGAAGTTTTTAGACACATTAGCATGTACCGTAATAACCCTAAGTATTGGGACAGATAGGCCCTTGCAAACAGTGTAGACCCAGATCAGATGCCACAGAATGAGGCATCTGATCAGGGTCTACACTGTTTGCCATACATACAGCAATGTTTTATACACTCTAGTAGTAGCATGCATTATTTTAAATTTGAGGATAAGTATGGTAAGGAGTTAAGGTGTCCCAATACATTGGGTAAATACAGTAGTAGAATATTGACAGAATTGTTAGAATTTAAGTCAAGTATGGTAAAAAGTTAAGTTGTCTGAATATGGTATCTACAGTCATGTTGATCCTTGTTTTACTGTCAGCAAGTTCTCTAGATGTCACAACATAGCTCTACTGTGATAATATATTGTAAATTTTCTAAACATTAAAATGCTAGGTCCCAGAACATTCTTTCACGGAAATTGTTTGTGAAATATTTTCTATGGTCATTTATTCCCTTCTGCTGATTCAAGAGGGACAGTTGTCAGTTTCTGACGAAAGAATGTTCACAAGTACTGGTACTTAGAGGACTAAGCCTGCCAAGGAAAAGTGTGGTAAGGTAAACTGACTGGCTCAACATCACCTTGATAATGTTCTGGGTTGTTAAACTCCAGTTCAGCCTTGAAATCTGCTTGTACTAAGAATGTTTTGAGGAGGAGGGGGGGTGGGTGGGATGTAACATATTTTGCAAAGGGGCTGCAAAGATAGATGAGTGGCAGTGATGACCCTGATCAAATGTTGCATTCTGTCCAAATACTTGAGATAAATAAAGTAAGCTGTTTTTAAAATATAGAGCCTGATCTGTGTCAGCTGTGTCGGTTTGCCTTGGCTAGTTACAGCTACATGTATCTTAATCATAATGATCCAAACTTGACAATCTTTAATATTACATGTATGAGTCAGAAGCTGTGGTTTTCACCACAGGAAGTATATCAATGAACATAATTATAGGTGTTTAAATTACTTTAATGTATTTCATTGTACCACCCTCAGAGTATTTTAGCTTAACCCTTGTCCTAATGAATCCGGATATACTCTGCCTTTGCAAACAGTGTAGATCCAGATCAGTTGGCTTCTGAAGAAGCCAACTGATCTTGATCTGCTCTGTTTGCCATTAAGTATGTGAATTTATAGCAACAATCTGGATCAAGTAATCTGATTGGCTGAAAATTAGAAGTACGTGTGGCATCTTAATTTATTCAGCAGGACAAGGGTTAGATTGTTATTTTCATCTTCTTGATTTTGTTACTTTTTAACCTTTACCAGACTCCGGGCAAATTCAGCTGATGGCAAATTGATCCTTTTTTTTTTTTTTTTTTTAACTAAGAAAGTAGGCTTTTGACATGTTATGCAAATTGTCTTATTTTCCATTAAAACCTATTTTCTGGGAAAAATAAGAAAATATATTTCAAAATATTGTCTGCTGAAATTTTAACCAGCATGTTAAGCATTAGGATAACATTTGTATCTTGAGAAAGGGGTCTTATGCCATACACTTACAGCAAAAGCCAAGCTACACATTCTAATAGGAGTAGTGCTGTTCATCAATAAACTCTCCAGTATCCGATGATTTGTTATCAAATTGCACATGTGCAGTCTACATGTAGGCTCTGGAGACCTAGGGTCCACAGTCTGGTTCGGACCACAGTCTGGTTCGGACTTTCATTTTTTTACATTTGCTGTGTGGTGCCACAAAACCCATTTTCTCCACACGCAGATACACTGTATTACAATTTTTTTTGAAGATGTCATTTTTTTTTTCTTTTGTCCTGTTGTGCTATTAAGATATCATGCAACATCTGGTTAGATCACAGTGTCAAGACATTAACCTTAACCCTTAAACTGCCAATCACAACAATTGTCATCTGCTTTGTCATCTGCTTGTGATTTTAAAAATCATTTTTGCAAACAGTGGGGACCCAGATTAGACTGCTCCTCTAGGAGCAGTCTGATCTGAGTCCACACTGTTTGCGTGTGTGCAAAAATAGGTTTGAAAAGTTTGCAAGAATATTCAGCAGACATAAACAGACGACATTTTCAGATGCATGTTTTCTTGGTGTTTTAAGGGTTAAGCTTGTTGAGGATTCTGAGTCAGCAAATGATACAAGTCAGTGGTTATTTTATAATTTTATGATTACGAGTCTGGAGGATACATATAATTCTAATCCAGGGAGTCCTGACATAAAATCATAAGTCCTTGAGCATTGTTTATTACTGAAACTTTGTAATTTTGATGACTGCTGTGTCTCACACCCCTGAAAATTGTGAGACATTTGAACAAATAACTCACAGATAACTGAAACACTGTAAAATGAGTGATATATATTTTTTTTTTCTGATTTCACCCTTTTACCTGACCCTTTTACCTCACTCTGTCTTCACTCCTCCCTCACACCCTATGTACACTACAGCTAAGAAGGTTATTCAGGTGAATACTTTTTTCATATTTCTCTATGATAATAAATAGAGGGTATTTTACTCTTGCTGTGAATACCATAAATATTTTCATCGAGTGTAAACATCAGTATTCTCACAAGTGCGAAGCACAAGTGAAAATTTGAATGTCTTCATGACAAGATAAAAAATTTTTATGGTATTCACTGAAAAAAAGAGTAAATTTTTTTTATTTTATTGTTAACACGCCAGTGCGCACTTCTGACTTCATAAGTACATCACCAAACAAAACATGAACGTTATAGCATCGATGTTAAATGCTTTTAAACATGTGAAGCGCTGCAGAGACAAAAACAAAATGTTAGGCAAATTAAAACTATCTTGTTACCAAAATGTTCCTTACATTCTAACTAAGGAAATAGATACCAACACTTTATAGTTTTGTTCAGAAACAGAGAAGTTAGAGGAGTTCAAAAAACCGAAGCAGGATGGGCATCTGTTAGGCAAACAATGAAGACAACCAAAGTAATCCAAAACGAGTAGTGAAAATAACATCAATTTGTTATTTTTCACTAGCGAAAATGTCATATTCTTTCACATGTGAAAATATCATTTTTATTCATTTCGACTATACATTGATTTCACAGCTTGCAATAAAATAAATTATGGGTACTCACAACAGCATTGCCTTGATGAAGTTATTCCTATGAGTGCCACAGCCTGTGAATTTGAGGAGAAATAAGGAACGAATCAATACACATGTTTGAAAAAGCATCTAATATAGAGCTATGGTCAGCTCTGATGCACCACCTCCTTGTCCACTCAGAGTAGGCTTGGTATTCAGTACCCACCTACAGAAAGACAAGCACTAAGCTCACGTCTTTCTAGTAGATGGGTACTGAATATTATCCTAAATATTGCAGTAGATAGGCCTGAGCAAACCGTGCAGGTCCATACCAGATGACACAGAAAACTGCCTCTGATCATGGTCTAAACTGTTTGCCACTCACCCAGCAGTGGTTTTGAAGCATTAACCCTTGTCCTGCTGAACCAGGATATACCCTGCCTTTGCAAACAACCAAGGGCTAACCTTTGTCCTACTGAACCCGGATATACCCTACCTTTACCAACAGAAGAAGCCAACTGATCTGGATCTGCACTGTTTGTCATTTAGTATGTGAATTTGTTTCAAAGTCCTGAATAAAGTAATCTGATTGGCTGAAAATTAGAAGTGGGCATGGCATCTTAATTTATTCAGCAGGACAAGGCTTAACAGGTGGTAAAATAGACGTTCAAGTTTTATGAGAAGTATGGTACCAGTACATAGATAAAATTTACTTATGTTAAGGGTAAATACAGTTTACAGCAGAGGTTTGTTCAGCAATGTAAGCGCTTGCTGAGTCACTGTTCGCTAACTTTCTGAACAGGAGCATTTGCCAGAACACCTGCTATCCCTCGCAAAATAGCTGAGAGTGAGTGTACATGTATCACATTGGTTTTCCAATATGGTGATTTACCTGATTGGCTTGTTACAGGGCACAGCCATTTTCTTTTAATTTCCTTAGAAAGGAATTTTGATTGTACATTGTAGCATTTAATTTAGAATGAAACATCTAAAATCTGTATTTAACTCAAAATAATGGAAAAAAATAAAAATAAAGTATTGTCAGAGCGCCCATTATCGTCCAGCAACACAAATTTCAGCCATTAGGGTGCTCAAATGAGCGCTCACTTTGTTGAACATACCTTAGAATTTTTAGCTCTCCTGTTGGAAAGTACAGGAAGAGCCATTGCACTACCACTTGCATTGCCATTAATGTTGGTGTTGGTATCAGTGTCGACAAATGTCAACAGTAATAACCCTTAAGGTGCCAAACATAACTGCAGCAGATGACATTTTGAAATATTTTTCTTTATCAGTTTTCTGAAATAATAATAATAAGACTTGACATTACATGTGAGTCATCTGCCTAGCAGACAATTCACATGAAATGGCAAATTTTATTTTCTCTGAAAAAAAAAAAGTTGACTTGTCTGCTACAATTTTCTTGGTACTTTAGGAGTTAGGTTTTTAAAGATCTGTATCTTCTGGATGCCTTGATGAATTTAGTTCATACTTGGATTATAAGAGATATTGGTCAGAATTGTTAAGTTATAAGTCCCACCCCTCAGTAACCTAGAGGTCAGATCACAAACACAGATTTTTCACATTCTAAATGTTAAGTTTTATATTAATGTATTTAATTAAGGATCTATGTGCCTCCAGTATGCCTAGATGGATGCCATGATGTTAGGTACTGGCCCAAAGTTTTGTTTTGTACAAGCACAATCCCCACCGCATTGACTTTGAGGTCAAGGTTACAGGCTTATAATTGTTTTACACTCAGAATGGTAATGTTTCTATTAAAGTATTTTTTAATCTGTGTTGCCAGAATGGCTTAATAGATTTAGTTGATGTAACTTGTAGTCTTGTACTGATGTTAGATACATGTATTAGTCCAGAGTTTTTTTCAATATAAGCCCATGCCCCATCATGGAATTTGAGGTCAAGGTCACAGATCTAGAATTTTTTTTCCATAGTTTTATGTTTAAGTTTTTAGAGACCTATATTCACAGCAAGTGGAAAGTGGATAGATTTACTTGGACTAGTGTTAGATATGGGTCCACCAGAGATTTGTTCAGTGTAAGCCACACATCTACATGTACAGTGAACTTGAAGTCAAAGTATGGACTTCACACTCAAAACGTTTAATTTTTGCATTAATGCTTAGCACTCTGGGTAAAATTTTCAGCAGAAGGCTATTGAAGTATTTTTCGTATTTTTCTAAGAAAACAGGATTTGACAATTCATGCACATTGTCTCCATTGGAGACAATATGCATGAAATGTCAAAACCTGTTTTCTGGAAACAAAATTAAAAAATATATCACCAAGTTATCATTTGCTGAATTGTAACCCTGAAAGTGGTATGGGCTAAAGGTTTTACAGGTCTGTGTCTTCTGAATGCTAATTGATACTTGGATTGATGTTTGATTCAGACATTATTTTGATTCTCATTCAGTGACCTTGAGGTGAAGATCATGGACTTCGATTATTTTTTTTTCATCTGATGGGCAATACCTGTAACAGGTCTTATTCTTTTTGTATTTAACCCTTAAAATGCCAAGAAAAACCTGCATCTGAAAATGTCGTCTGTTTATGTTGTCTGCTGAATATTCTTGCAAACTTTTCAAACCTATTTTTGCATACAGGCAAACAGTAAGGACCCATATCAGACTGCTCCTAAAGGAGCAGTCTGATCTGGGTCCACACTGTTTGCAAAAATGACTTTTAAAATCACAAGCAGATGACAAAGCAGACGACAATAGTTGTGATTGGCGCTTTAAGGGTTAACATGCTCTTGGTGGAATAGGAAGTCGCTGAACAGGATGGCTGGCTGGTACATCATACAGCAAGGCTGCTCAAGTGTCAATGTACACCGTGAGCTCCACATAAATGAACATTCGAGGACTATAATAGTTCAAAGATTGGAATGTATTGATCCTGGCTGACACTGTTGTTTTTCTCTCTGCATTTTTTGTCAGTTTATTTTCTGCTTAGGGCTTAATTACACGAAAGATTCTTCGCAAGATTGTAGACAGAGAAGGCCTAAATCAACATGCATCCACGTCTGATCATAACCAGTCTGGCCACTTACAAAATCATTGTAATGTTTCAACAAATGATAAGGGCCTTGATGGGCATGTGTAAATACACAGAGTGAATTTGTTCTGTGCATTTTGTATATGCTTAACCCATTGTAGTCTGGAGACCGCTAAAAGGGTAATTGACAAACAGTGTAGACCTAGATCAGATGCTGCAGAATGCGGCATCTGATCAGGGTCTCCACTGTTTTCAGATACTTCAACCATATTTCTCTAGGAATATCTAAATCATATAGCCTGACATACCGTAATATACGTAAGTATTGGGACAGGAAAAAATAATTAAATTTCTGGCTGTCCCAATACTTAGAAACACGAAAATTAATTATTTTATTAGGTGTCCCAATACTTACGTCTCATAGTTGAAAATGGCACCGATTAATGATGAAAATGTGTCATATTTGTGTTCATTGTTTTGTGTATTTTCAGACCACTGTCTCGTTAACCTAATCTATTGTTAATATTGAATAAACAGATTAGCACTTATTGTTTTGATTTAAAATACCCTCGTTTATCTATCATGTGTTGAAAGCGTCCAAGTGAAAAAAAATAATCATATACTGCTTCCCCGCTTTGTTGGTTAATTGCGCATAACCGATACCGCAAATGTGGGGGAACAATCTACCTGTTCTAAAAATACTGCCATTACATTGCGTGATGACGTTATTATTGGGGTTCGTCTCAACGATGTTTTGGGGTTCATCTCAACAGTGTTTTAGGGTTCCCCAAACGCTGTTTTGCATTAAAGCGTTATTGGTAAACAATTATGTCGAATTTCTTTTTATTATTATTACCGGTATTTATTCATAGTTTTTTTTGTTGTGTTTGTTTTTTGGTTTTTTTTTGTAGAACTTTATTGATGCACTCGAGTTGCAAATTAAAACGTGACGTGTCACGTGACAACCACAAAATGGCGACGCATCCAGACTGTTGCAAACGCATGTGCATTTTTGTTTTTGCAGATTTCTTGAATAAATTTCATATTAATATTCTCAAAGAAAGGTTTTACTTATTTTCTACTTTCTAACCAGCCTGCCGTAGGAACCCCCTGTTGTATGCTTGGACGCGTGATATCGCGTGACATTGCTTGTAAACAAAACAAAACACAAACCGAGAAAACAGTTTTATCCTGTTAAATAGATCATTTTTTTCACCCAAATGCTATGTCCCAATTCATATGGTACAAAAAATTACTGAAAATTTTAGCGATTTTTGATATGTCCCAATTCTTAGGGTGACGAAAAATAATTATTTTTACGAATTGTAAGGGTGTCCCAATACTTTAGGTGTCCCAATACTTAGGTATATTACGGTACCTAAAATCGAAATTAAACTCTTCCTATATATAGTGTGGGGAGCTCATTCAGTCTACAATGGGTGAAGGACATTAGCCCAAAGTGTGAAACAGAAAAGTCAGTATTTTTCTTAATGAGTACAACTAAGATCAGCCTGTGCAATCATGCATTCTAACACTCAGTGTTCACTGTTCTACAAAACCCATGTATTGTGTGGACAAACAGTGAGATCCTGATCAAACTGCACAGATGTGCAGTATGGCCAGGATCTTCACAGTTCCCATATGGGGAAATGTTCACAGAAAATACTCAGCTCCAAATAAGGTGCTTTTTTCACTGGAAAAGTATTGATAATTTCTTAATTCTCAACAAAAACATATGATGCGGGTACACATTAGAAGCGCCTCAGTGATGCTCTTCTAATGAGTACCCACAACATATGTTTTCGTCGAGAAATAAGAAAAATATTATGTGGATACCCCTTCTTATCTGTAGCTATGAATACTATGCTTTAGTGGCATCCCCATGTTGAGATTAATGATTCGCAGTAAACTCTTCTTCCTAATTTCTCTTCATATTGATCCAAACTGTTTGACAGAAATATGAGAAAGAAGTTCCAGCTTTGGTAGCAAAAATAGAATCATGAGCAATGCTCCACGTAATTGCAGCAGATTACATTTTGAAATTTGTTTCTTATTTTTTTCCAGAAAATAGGATTTGACATTTCATGTAAATTGTCTCCCAAGGAGACGGTTTGCATGAAATGTCAAAGGCTAATTTGTTGGAAAAGTAATGAGTTGAATCCATAGCCAGTGAGATTCTAATGCAGGACCTCCTAATCCAAAGTTGACGGTCTAGTCTTGGTAGACATAGAGAACTGAGCAAAACAGTATAGAGTCAAGACCCAGATCAGATAGAAATCTGACCATGGTCTGCACTGTTTTGTCTGTCAGTCAACAATATTTTAGATACTTCACCAGGTAGCCGAATAAAGCGCCAAGCAAAATTTGTAGCAGACAGCATTCTTTTTTTTTTTATTTTACGTAGAAAAAAGGTCTTGATATGTCTTGTTAATTGTCTGCTAAGCAGACCAGTCACATGAAATGTCAAGACTTATTTTCTATGAATTTTTTTTTTTCAAATGTCATCTGCTGCAATTGTGAAAGGCACTTTAAGGATTAGTATACATATGATAAGAAGTTGTCGAACTATTTGGGATAATTAACCATATTAATCCTACATGTAAGTATTGGGTCATCATAACTCCTTACCATACTTGTCCTAAAAATCAAGCAGTGTTTCATAGCAACAGATAGGATGCTTTTTTCATCCGAAAAATGCTGATATCTTTCTTATTTCTTCACGAAAACATATGTTGTGGGTACTTATTAGAAGCGCCTCGCTGAGGCGAGGCGCTTCTAATAAGTAAACACAACATATGTTTTCGTGGAGAAATAAGAAAAATATTATGTGGATACCCCCTCTTATCTGTAGCTATGGTGTTTTCAGTTATAAGTAAGGTAAACATATGAGGTGAAAAAATAAAATGAGCTGTATCATGAGAAAATATGTCTTGTGGTAAAGATCCTGATCAGTCATTGAAGCTGCAGTCTGATCAGGGTTCTGTTGTATGAAGATATTTTCTGAGGTATCATGGGATTCAGTAAGCAGACAGCAAAGGCCCTGACCAGACTGCCTGGATGCACCAGCTGATTTTTTTTGGTATGTATTGTCTGCATATGCTTCGAAGAAACTGTTTGCGCTGCCATGTCTCATTTGCATAAGGAAAACTACCATTAATTTTTCATTTTTCATTACTTACATGTAATTATCACCTGCAGCTGGGTCGATTTTAAATGTCACAGTCATACCTGATTTTAAAGATACAGGTTTAAGACTTTAAGCACAAAGCAGATTTATAGCCGATGAAATTCTAAACTTGATTTCTAAAATTGATTTTGCTATTTTTCAGAGAAAACTAAGACTAGGAAAATGTCAAACCTTCTTTCTGGAAAGAAAAAAAAATAAACAAAGAAAAAAAAAATCAAAGTGTTGTCTGCTGTAGTTGTGATCAGCACCTTAAGAGTTGATGTGATCTAGGTTAGACAGCAAGGGGACTAATATTATATGTACAGTAGATACATGTAGCTTGTAAGGCCCAGAACTCAGATTTATAAGGTGTATATCCTTACAGTTTGTAGCTTTGATTTAATACTTCCCAGTCAGCATTCTACGTAAATCTATATCGGGCCGTCATCGGCCCGTCAGGGTAGCTGACGGGCCGATGACGGCCCGATATAGATTTACGTAGAATGCTAGCTGGGAGTATGCTGGGTAAAAAAATTAGCAGATGACATTTTGAAGTATTTGACATTTCATGCAAACTGTCTCCTTGCATGAATTTCAAGTCCTTTTTTGTTTGGAAAAAAGAGAAAAAAATGTCAATTTCATCACATAGTGTGCTGTAAACATTTAAAGTGCTATAGGCAAATTTAGCAGATGACAAATTGATGATATTTTTCCTTATTTTTCCAGAAAATAGGATTTGACATTTTGTGTAAGTTGTCTCCTAAAGATAAAAATCCTATTATCTGGAAAATATAAGAAAAATATTTCAAAATGTCATCTGAAATTTTTACCCATCATGCTACATTGTAAGCGTGGATGAGATATGGGTTAGATAGCAATGAAGCAGATACACTGTAATACAGGTAGAGTAATGGCAGTCATCACGGCATTAGCATTAGTTGAAGTTTTTGGTTGGAAGCTTTTAATCCTTGTCGTGCTAACCTCGGATATACCCTGCCTTTGCAAACAGTGTAGATCCAGATCAGTTGGCTTCTGAAGGAGCCAACTGATCTGGATCTGCACTGTTTGCCATTAAGTATGTGAGCTTATAGCAACAATCCAGATCAAGCAATCTGATTGGCTGAAAATTAGAAGTGGGTCTGGCATCTTAATTTATCCAGCAGGACAAGGATTAAAAGGCTCTTCTGAACCTTTGGAGGGAAGTAGTTCATACTTGCCTCATGTTAGATACTGGTCTGAATTTCTGTACTATACCATCCCGACTCACACGAGTGACCTTGATGTCAAGGTCTCAGACTTGGAAAAAATAATTCTTTTCAACTTTTTGGTTAAAGTTTTTAGAGGCAAAGCAGGATTGAAGCGAGCTATGCTGTCCTGCGACAGCTCTTATTACCCATGCAGTCTGATCACTGCCAGACATCACTTTTTGAAAACTGATTCTAATTTATCAAGTGCCTTTGCAAGAGGACAGCATGCTATGAGCACTGATCTGGCCTTCAAAATTCACAGTATTTCCCTTGAGGTCTCAGACTTATTTAACATAATTCAACCCGTAAAGTGCCATTCACAACTGAGTAGACAACATTTTGAAATGGTTTATAGTTTTTCAGAGAAAAAGGGCATGACATTTTATGCGAATTGTGCGCTGATTCACATGAAATTTCAACCCTTATTTTCTCTGAAAAATAATGAAAAAAAAAAAAATCAAAATGACATCTGCTCCAGTTTTTGCTTGGTCCTTTAATTGTTAACAGTTTTAGCATATTGGACTGGTATTTTAACCCTTGTCCTACTGAATAAATTAAGAAGCCACTCCCATTTCTAATTTTCAGCCAATCGGATTATTTGATCCAGATTGTTGACATAAATTCACATACTTAATGACAAACAGTGTAGACCCAGATCAGTTGGCTTCTTCAGAAGCCAACTGATCTGGGTCTACACTGTTTGCAAAGGCAGGACCTATCCGGGTTCAGCAGGACTAGGGTTAAATTTAATTGCGCTGCATACTTGGTAAATTTTCAGCAGACAACATTTTGAAATATATTTTTTATTTTTCCGAGAAAACAGATTTTAATATTTATTAATGTAGCAATAGGCAGTTTGCATGAAATGTCTAATACTATTTAAAAATAACAAAAATATCATCAGTTTGTCATCTACTGAATCAGCACAGAGAGTGGTAAAGGTTCAGTTCAAGTGAATTAAATTGTCTTGAAAGTGTGTTATAGATTTGCTATGCCAAGATGATTTTAACCTTTACCACTCTCTGGGCTAATTCAGCAGACAACAAACTGATGATATTTTTCTTATTTTCCCAGAAAATAGGCTTTGACATTTCATGCAAATTGTCTCCTTAGGAGACAATTTGCTTGGAATGTCAAAACCTGTTTTCTGGTAAAAATGAGATAAATGTTTCAAAGTGTTACCTGCTGAAATTTTTACCCAGCATGCTAAGTGTTAAACAAGATTTAAGCCACATCATATGAAAGTGTGCCTTTAGCTCGAGGTTGGGTGGGGAGGGGGATGTAACTTCCTATATATGGCATAGTACTGATGTGCGTGCCGAAAGGCCCCCTTTTTCAGCAAAAACCCGGTATATGATCAGCCCCCTTTTTTCAACAAAAAGTATATGACTGACCCTATTTTTTCTTGATTCATATAAGAAAGGCCCCACTTTTCTGACATCTCGGCATATGCATATATTTTTCTCCCAGAGATTTTTCGAGGCTGCTAGTTTTCTTGATATTCAATGACTTGACTGTCATATTTGTGTAACTACCAACAATAAATGGGTATACAATAAATGGGTATATATGAATGGGATAGATTTTCGAAATACTGGCTTGCACACCCGTACCACAATTACCTGCAAGTTACTGCACCCCCCCCCCCCTCCTCCTCCCACTTGAGTTCTTTAGAACATATGTGGCCCAAATCAGCCCACACACTTGCTTGGTCTGATCATGGTATCCACTTTCTACTTACATAATTATTGAGTACTGCAGAATATGTATACATACAAGTATAGCAAAGTCTGTGTTAAGACTTATGGCATTGCTGGTTGATCATGATCAACTGTTCACATGAGCAACAAAAACATCTTTCCTCTCTTGTAGTGCTTCAGGTAGCAAAGATCTGGGCCCAGTTGTTCAAAGCTAACGACATCATTAGTTAACGATTCGTTAAAATTTACATAGAGTAATACGCAATTATGCTGAAATTTTTTGCTGAAAAAATGTGAGTAGCTTTTGCAGTGCAAAAGCTACTCACATTTTTTCAGCAAAAAATATCAGAATATTGTATATTGAATCTGCTAAAACAGTTATGAAATGACCCTTAACGAGCTTGTTAAGCTAACGACGCTTTGAACAACTGGGCCCTGGTTGCATATTATAATCTTACAGTCTTCGTTGTCTTCTCGACTTGTCATCTTGTTTGCCTACAACATCTTGATATTGTACACTAAAATGAAAATACTGGTTTGGGGTCTTTTTCTTTTCATGTTTGTTTCCCATGTGATGTATGCTTCATTTCAGATTCAAATTGATTGAAAAGCTGACTTGACCTGAATTTGTAATTTTAATTTTACTACCCCAGGGGTTACAGATAAGAAAGATATTTTAAATATCCTATTCAACTTAACCTTAAGTATAGGACATGCAGGGATGAGCTATAAGTATAGACCAAGATCAGATATCTTAGAATGCAGCATCTGATCTGTGTCTGCACTGTTTGACACTCATCCAGCAGTTTTAGAAGTTAAAGAATTTCTCAATGTTTAAGGTAAATACATAACTTTTTTTTTTTTTCACTACCAAACCATTTAGATACATATCAGAATAACTCAGTGCTGCAGTTCTCAGTGCCTACAAACAACATGTACATGTATATTTCACTCAGGAAATTAAAAATAAAAGTTTTATGGGCAATTGATACACTTTCAAGAGGGATAAGTCTGACAAAATTATTTTTGCTCCCTTCTGAAAAGGGGTCTCCTGTAAAAGGATCAGATTTGCTCCCAGGGAGAAATAATGTACAGGAAAGCAAACAGTAAGTAACAAAAGTTGTATCCCTTGTCAAAAATGGTAGAAAATGTTTATAAAAAGTTTATTCATTGTCCTTACCTCTTTCCCCACTTGTGGTGACTTTGTCGTCTGCTGATAACATTTGCAAAGTGTTTGAACCCAGATCAGGCCCAACAAAACATGGGGCCTTATCTGGAGCCAACGTTTTGACACTCTGATTGTATTCTTGTAAGATTTTTTTTGAAAAAGTTGATTTTGAAAAAAAAATCCAGAGACACCAAAAAAGCATGCAAATTACCCAGCATGCAAAGAGTTAAAGATTTTACACCAAAAGACAAAAACTGTGGCTTATCTAGATCTTTGTAAAATAAATTCATTGGTGAAACCTGCTGTGGTGAAACCTTGCCAGATAACTGGATGGTTTTACATTTGTAGGTCCTTTTCAACAGTATTTCAGTTCATTACGTAAACACGCCTATTCAAATATATAGAAAATTTCACCTCTAAAACTTGAAAATGTTCAGATAAAAAACTCTGATATTTTTCATATTTCTGCTCAAAACATAGATTGTGGGTACTCGTTAGAACTGCCTCAGCGAGGCGGTTCTAACGAGTACCCACAATCTATGTTTTGAGCAGAAATAAGAAAAATAATGTATATCCCTGTAAACCCCAGTTTTACTATATAAAAGTGGAGTTTAAGGGGGTCATTATTATATAGGCGTGTTTTCGTGATGTACTGTATTAACCCTAAATATTGGAAACCCTATCCCAACACCTTACTTATTCTTATATTTGATAAGTCCGTTTCCCACTTATGTTGGCAGTTTTGGAAATTTTTAAGGAAACAATAATGGTCTCTTGAATATCTGTACATTTTAAAAGTTCAGGCTTCTGTTGTGTTAAGTTTTGCTTGGCATTTTAAGACTTAAAAGTTCAGGTTTCTGTTGTGTTAAAGTTTGCTTCCATTCTCATGAAATGTCAAGATTTGTTCTCTTTGAAATACATGTATATACAAAAACTTAGAATGTCATCTGCTACAAATTTTGCTTGGCATTTTAAAATTAAAAGTTCATATTTCTGTTGTGTTGAAATATCAATGTGATTGTGTTACTGTACAAGTGTAATTTTACATATGTTTTCAAGAGTTTAGAATATCATCCAGTTATATCACTGCAAATCGGAAGGCCAACAATTCCTTTTGGAGTCATTTCCTGGGACGGTACTATCTGTTGTCCGATTTGTTGTTGATATCATTTATTGTTTTCCCACTTGATGGATTTTTGTCACTGGGGACCTACATCTGTCTTCATTAAGAGAAAGCAATAAACAAGGCTGGGACAGAAATAATATCCCACATGAGTCTTCTGGTAGGAAAACCTATAGTTTTGTATATACAAACAGGGAAGACCTGCATGTGTGTGGTCTGATCAAGACATGTGCTGTTCACTGATAGGTCTGGTAAAATTGCAGTGCAGTGTTAGCAAACTGCAAAGGCTCTGACCAGACTGCACAAATGTGCAGTCTGGTCAGAGCCTTTGGAGTTTGCATACGGGCCAATGTTGTTTTCTTGTTGTTACGCAGCTCATTTGTGGTTATAGCTCTCTACTGCAAGTTGAATCAGACATTCAAGCAAATTAAATCTTCCTGATGAATGAAGCCATACACTCCTACTAACCACTGGAACACACTCCAAATCAATGTTTTGGTTGTGACTGGTTTTAACACATAGAACTCTGGATAAAATTTTCAGTAGATTACATTTTTCAAATTCGTTTTCTCTAAAACTGGATTTAACATTTCATGCAAATTGTCTCCAGAGGAGACAGTTTGTATGAAATGTCAAATTCTATTTTCAGGGAAAAATAAAAAAAAAATATCATCAATTTATTGTCTGCTGAATTAGCCCAGAGAGTGGTTAAGGTTATTATTGCATTCAGAAATCTTTCAGTTATGATGGCTGGATGTGACATGGGACTCAGTGCTTGCTTCAGTTTCATCCATTTTCAGACATACTTTTAGACTTTTGGCCAGTCAGTTCTAGTTCTGACTTCTTAGAAGCTCAGCTAAATTATTGTAGAACCCAAAACAATGTCATTTCGCTAACAAATGGACTGTGAAACTGGCATTTCTTGTTCGTTCGTTTGTCTGTCATCCCTAACAATGACCAATCCTAATCAGCTGTGTGATGTGTTATTATTTGTATGGTCTAAAATGGCTGATGAGACTAATCTTAGCTCTAAACTGCCTATTGCAAATAGAACAAGAGAGGTCTGAGGAAGAAAGCTTTGTTGGTGATGCCTTAGCTCTGGCTTTCTGCTGTGCACGTTTCTGCTCGGCTTCGCTGATTCTTTCTGCTTCATATTCACCAGCTCCCCTTCTTATGAGGCCTCTCCACTTTGTACGATCCTGTGCAATCTGTTCCCACGTCTCTGTTCGTGAAGTCTTTAAGGGAAGCTTTGAGAGTGTCCTTGTATCTATCGCTTCTTCTGACCACCATGGGAGCGTTTTCCAACGTAGTTATCCATAGAGGATTTTCTTTGGCAAACGTTCATCAGGCATTCTGGTAACTGTGCCAATTTCAGAAGAGTATGTACACTCTGCATCCCTGCCCTTTTCAGGACTTCTGTGTCTGGAATCCTGTCTTGCCACTTGATCTTTAGAAGTTTTCTAAGACAGCTTGTATGGAAGTGGTTCAGTCTTTTGACATGCCATCGGTAAACTGTCCAAGTTTCGCATGCATATAATAGTGTTGGCAACACCACTGATCTGTAGACTTCCAGCTTTGTGTCAAGTCTGATTCCACTTTGGTCCCAAATACTTCAACGTAGCTGGCCAAATGCTGCACTGGCTTTGGCAATCCTAGCATTGACTTCATCATCAATGTGCAAAACTCTAGACAATGTGCTTCCAAGGTAGGTGTACTTGTCTACCACTTGCAGTCATTGACCTTTCACTGTGATGTCCTTGTAAGGCTTTCCAGGTGCTGGCTGATGTACTACCTCAGTCTTTTTGATGCTGATTGTGAGATCATAGCTGTCACATGAATCAGATACTTGATCCATACCTTTTTGCATTTTCTCTTCTATTGGAGCACCCTTTGCCATGTCATCAGCATAGAGGAACTCATCTAGCACCTCTGTCTGCACCTTGGATTTAGCTTGCAACCTTCTTTGGTTGAAAAGTTTCCCATCAAAGAGATACCTAATAGGTTTACCATTGTCACCATCCAGGAAAGCATTTGTAAGCATGGCAGAAAACTTTATGCTGAACCGTGTGTTGAAGCTACTACACACCCTTGCTTAACTCATTTTGTCACAGGGAATGCATCAGAAAACTCGCCATCGTTTTGGACCCTTGCAAGTATTCCATCATGAAACTGCTGCACCATTGCTATGAATTTGGCAGGACAGCCAAACTTTGCCATAATTTTCCAAAGTCCCTCACAACTGACTGTGTCAAATGCTTTGGTAAGGTCGACAAAGGTCATGTAGAGGTCCACATTCTGTTCCTGGCATTTTTCTTGAAGCTTTTGTGCTATAAAGATCATGTCTATTGTTCCTCTGTCTTTCCTGAATCCACACTGGCTTTCTGGTAGAAGTCCTGACTGTTCAAGGTGTTCATTCAATTGATTCAGTAGGACCCTGGCAAGGATCTTCCCAGCAACTAACAATAAAGAGATGCCTCGATGATTGTCACAGACTTGAGGATTCCCTTTCCTTTTGAATAGGTGGATAATTGTTGGCATCGGCATTTCTTGTACAAATAATATCAATAGCAACTCCTGACCATGATTGTCATAAAATTTCAACTAGTCCATTTTTCTACTTATTGATATGTCTAAAAACTTACGGATGAGTAGCAAACAGTGTAGCCCCTGATCAGATGCTGCATTCTGCAGCATCTGATCTGTGTACACTGTGCTCAGGCCTGTCTGTCCCAATACACAGGATTATTACAGTATGCAAATCTTGATAGATTTTATTTAACTACACTGCAACTGGTGTTAAAGTGACCTGTGGCAGTGGTAAAATGTCTCCCATTAGACTTCATCATAGTGCAGTTTTTATTTTTGTTATGTGACCCAGCCTACTGGGAGGGAGGCATATTGATTTTGGTGCAGATCCCATTGGAGTCAGTGTTGACATCGGAATTGGCATCGGCATGTCACTTTTTGTCTGCACAATATCTTGTGAACCAGTGGTTGGATTCTTACCAAATGTTCATAGATATATAATTGGGACACAGCAGTAGAAAAAAACCCTGAAAATTCATGGTTGGGGTGGAGGGGTGGGGAGGGGTGCTTTTATGTGGATCTATGAATGTCCCTTTAAAAAGCTGCATAGTACCTCTGGTCAAATATAGACAGATCCAGTGGTAATTCAGTCCTGTCTGATGAGTTCCATTGTCTGGTTCTCAATTCAACAATTACTGTTTGGACATCTTAGATCACACTCAGCACTCTGGGTAATACTTTTTGATGATATTGTCCTTATTTTTCTCCAGAAAACAGGTTTTGACATTTCATGCAAATTGTCTCCTATTGAGACAATTTGCATGAAATGTCAAAACCTGTTTTCTGGGAAAAATAAGAAAAATATTTCAGTATGTCATCTGCTGAAAACTTTACCCAATGTGTAAACGTTAATGTGCTTTACTGGCAGCATTTGTCACTGGCTTTCTCCAGGACTGACAAAAACACCACATTTTTCTTAGTATGATGCTTAACCCTTGTCCTGCTGAACCCAGTATACCCTGCCTTTGCAAACAGTGTAGATCCAGATCAGTTGGCTTCTGAAGAAGCCAACTGATCTGGATCTGCACTGTTTGTCATTAAGTATATGAATTTGTATCAACAATCTAGATCAAAATATTTGATTGGCTGAAAAATAGAAGTGGGCTTGGCATCTCAATTTATTCAGCAGGACAAGGGTTAAAAACATAGTTCTAGATAAGGTCATATCTTTCAGCCAAGAAGTATTCATATTTTTCTTAATTCTCCTCAAAAACATGTATTGTGGGTATTCATTTGAAGTGCCTCGCTGAAATGATGGTCATATACATGTATGTAGAAAAAATTAACCTTGAAAACTCTTTTGGCTAATTCAACAAGTGACGAATGGGTGACATTTTTCTTATTTTTTTCTCCCGAAAATAGACTATGATATTTCATGCAGGGAGACAATTTCATAAAATGTCAAAGCCTATTCTCTGGGAAAAATAAGAAAAAATTCAAAGTGTTATCTGTGAAAATTACCAAGGGCCTGGTTGTTCAAAGCATCATTAGCTTAATGAGCTTGTTAATGGTCAAAATGTTAACTGTTCTAGCAAGTACAATACATGTATCTAATTCACAGGTATTTTTGCTGAAAAATGTGAATAGCTTTTGCAAATGCAAAAGCTACTCACATTTTTCAGCAAAAATATTAGCATATATGCCATATTTAATGATCAAAGTTTTAATGATACATTAACTAAAAACATTGTTAGTTTTGAACAACTGGGCCCAGTTTGCTAAGCATTAATCAGGACACTCCTCCTATCAAGAGCTAGGCAAGGGATAAATATTGAGCTTGTCTTCAAGGTTGTTTGCTTACATCATTTGAAAATGTAAAAAACACACTCACTCTCTGAAGGCTGGAGGCATATTGTCTTGAATAAATGCTATCAGACATCTATGTTGGTTAAACGCATAGCAAGTAGTGGGCAAATTCAGCAGATGACAAATTGATGATATTTTTTCTTATTTTTCCTATTTTTGATGACATTTTGTTTTTATTTGGAAAGTAGGATTTGATATTTCATGAAAAGTATCTTATGCTAATTGTAGAATTTTCTAGGAAAAAATTATAAAAAAATCTGCTAAATTTTATTTATGCAACATGCTTAGGATTAAGGCCCTACAGGGATTAATGTCATGTTGAATCGCAGAGTTGTTTGGTCAGGGATATTCTCATGTCACACTGGAGAAATAAAATATAGATATAAATAAAATGAGTGTCTGAAAGAAGACAAGTAGCTGTCAGAAAGCAAAGTCTTATTTATCCTAGATATATGGATAAACAGGCATGTGCAAATAGTGTACATCCTGATCAGCTGATGCAAAATACAGCATCTGATCAGGGTCTGCTCTGTTTGCCATACATGTAGCAGTTTTTAGACACATCGATAGTTTTAAAACTGGGCTTAGTTGTTCAAAGCTAACGACGTTGTTAGTTAACGATTTGTTAAAATTTATATGGAGTGATACGCAAATATGCTGAAATTTTCTGCTGAAAAAATATGAGTAGCTTTTGCAGTGCAAAAGCTACTCACATTTTTTCAGCAAAAAATATCAGAATATTGTGTATTGAATCCGCTAAAACAGTTAACGAAATGACCCTTAACGAGCTCGTCAAGCTAACGACGCTTTGAACAACTGGGCCCTGGACTTTTTCAAATTTTAGGACAAGTATGATAAGGAGCTTAGATGTCCAAAAAAATTAAGGTAAATACGGTAAAACTGAGACTGGTGAGAGCAGTTAAATGTAGGTGGTCTCTGATCAGCATGTGAGTAGTATAGGCTGCCATATACTACTCATGTGTGTCAGCCTTTCATTACTCATGATGCAGCTACCATATTTAAGCATACATGTATATACCTTATCGCCATACCGTGTTTGTCCTACAATTTGAGAAAGTCCTTTAATACTACCAGTTCTTGTGTCTAAGAACTAATGAATGAGCAACAAACAGTGTAGACTCAGATCAGACACTGCATTCTGATCTAGGTCTGCACTGTTTGCTCAGACCTGTTTGTCTGAATACTAAAGGTAAATGCAGTATCACTGTTTTCCCCCAGAGAGGTTGTGGATTGGACTGGAAATAATCCTCACACTCAGAAATCATACAAAACAGTTCATTACCAGGCTGGGAAATTACAAATTTATGACTAAATATTAGATTGTATTATGGTCATTTAAATAGAATCTATTTCAGTCCTCTCTTAGGATTTTAGACACAAATTTATGTTTCCAGAGTGAAGAATTTAAGACACAGAATTTTTAAAAACATCTAATGCCCATGGGAAATAAGCCTACACCACTCCAGAACCACCCCACACCCCACATCAGGGAAAACCTTGATAGAGGTGTAATTTTTGTGACACTTACAAAATCTTTAGATACTGTAGATTATATTGACAAGCACTAAACGAACTGTTCAGACAGGGTGGATGCACAAGCTGATCTGGGCCCTTTTTGTTTGCATATGCCCAGAAGGCAAACTTTCACACAGCATGGCTCATAATTGCTGCAGGATACTGGTATGACTCCTTGCAGTATGGTAATGAAATACTGTATTTACCCTAGATATTGGGCACCTTAACTCTTTACCATACCATAATTGTCCTAAAGTTTGAACAAACCTGTTTTACTACCTTTTAATGTTTCTAAAAATCTGCTTGATTTGTTCCAAACCGTGTAGTTTGCGGCCTCTGATCTGGATCTAACACTGTTTGCTAAGGCCTTCTGTACCAGTTCTGAAGGTTATTATAGTAACTTCTCTCATGTCTTCTGACCATCAGCTTGTCAACAGTTGAACTGCTGACAGATCTTTGGTTTCTCTGGCTTTCACTTACTCAGCAGAAAAAAAAAAATTCTATAAATATGTTCGAAATACAGAATTTTCTGGTATATTTCAGGTAACTGTCCTGTTCATTTGCATGGATCAACAAATTATGGTGACAACATAGAAGATGAATGGTTCATTGTTTATCTGCTCTTCCAGCTCACTAAACACTATCCTGGACTGGTTGTCAAGTAAGTATCTTTTACCCTGCTCTTCCAGCTGACCAAACACTATGCTGGTCTGATTGTCAAGTAAGTATCCTTTATTCTGCTCTTCCAGTTCACCAAATACTATCCAGTACTTGTTGTCAAGTAAGAATCTTTTACCCTGCTCTTCCAGCTGACTAAACACTATCCTGTACTGGTTGTCAAGTATCTTTTACCCTGCTCTTCCAGCTCACCAAACACTATCCTGGACTGATTGTCACATCTGATCAAACACTTTCCTTGGCTGTTTGTCAGGTAAGTATCTTTAACCCTATTCTTCCAGCTCACCAAAGACTATCCTGGACTGGTTGACAAGTAAGTATTTTTACCATGCTCTTCCAGTTGACCAAACACTATCCTGGACTGGTTGTCAAGTAAGTATCTTTTACCCTGCTCTTCCTTCTAACCAAACACTATTCTACACTGGTCGTCAAACATCAAAGTCTGTTGTACCGTACTCTTTCTGTTCTGGACTGATTGTCAAGTAAGTATGTTTTACCCTACTCTTTCAGCTGACCAAACACTATCTTGGACTAGTTGTCAGGTAAGTGTCTTTTACCCTGCTCTTTCGGCTGACCAAACACTATCCTGGTCTGATTGTCAAGTAAGTATCTTGTACCTTTTATTGCCAAACAGACAGAAAGTGGCACACCATATTTTAACCTTTACCACTCTCTCAGCAAATTCAGCAGATGACACATTGATGAACTTTTTTTTCCAGAAAACAGGTTTTTACATTTCATGCAAATTATCTCAGTTGGAGACAGTTTGCATGAAATGTCAAAACTTGTTTTTGCTGGGAAAAATAAAAAAAATATTTCATTATGTTGTCTGCTGAAAATTTTACCCAGGGTACAAAGCATTTAATTAGCACTCAGCATGCTGGAAAAAAACAAAAAAAAAAAAAAAACAGCAGAAGACATTTTAAATACTTTTCTTATGTCCCAGAAAATAGGCTTTGACATTTTATGCAAATTGTCTCAAAATAATCATCAGTTTGTCATCCGTTGAATTTGCCCAGAGAGTGGTAAAGATTACATGTAAATGATCTGTTGAGATGATTTGAATGAAAGTTTTAAACCCTATTTTGAGCAAAAATGACATCCATTTTTGCTGTTTTGTAACACTTCAGTATTTCAGTAATGTGGAGATGAAGACTGGGTTACCATGATAAATCATAATCCTTTCAGTCCTGTACAAAATATCTTCATATACATAACGTGTAAATCCAGATGAGATGACTCATAACAAGCCATCTCATCTAGATCTACACTTTGCTATTTTTTGTTTTCAATTTTGACTGCGTCTCTTACATTTATTTGAAACAGTGGTTCTGTCTAAGTTCAAGGATGGAAGGACCCAGAAACTCAGGGTTGAAATGTAGTCTTGAGAAGATTCTTTATTACAGTAGGCAGGTTTCTTCCTATTGAATTGCTTGCATAAATCCAATATATTTGTGGATTTCTGTAAGCATGTTTTGAAAGGAAAATCTTGTTAAGAAATTGTGAAGAAATGCACTTTTAACAGTCAAAGATTTCTCATTATATGCCTAGCATGACACATACCATATTACTATTAATTCCTAAGTATTTAAACAGACCTGAGCAAAGTGTAGACTCAGATCAGATTCTGCAGAATGCAGCATCTAATCAGGTCTGCTTTGTTTGCCATTCACCCACAGTTTTGTTACAATTCACCAGGACCCAGTTGTTCAAAGCATCATCGTTAGTGGTCAAATTGTTAACTGTTCTAGTAAGTACAATATCTAATTCACAGGTATTTTTGCCGAAAAACTGTGAGTAGCTTTTGCAAATGCAAAAGCTACTCACATTTTTTCAGCAAAAATATAAGCATTTATGCCATATTTAATGGTCTAATGGTCGAAGTTTTAACGATATGTTAACTAATGACATCATTAGTTTTGAACAACTGGGCCCAGGTAGTAAAATGGTCTTGTTGAAAATTTAGCATAAACAAGGTAAGGAGCTAAGATGTCAGAATATTTAGGGTAAAATCCCTAATTCTGATTAGTCTGCAAAAATATTTTTTTTGTACTGCAGACTGTTTTACTGAAACCAGCCAAATAAAAGCTTTGCGTAATTCCACCAGGAAGCCTTATGAAAGTCTAGCAGTTTACATGATTGCATTCTGTCAAACTCCCATGCAGAGATGTAAAGCAGAAAGCAATCTCATGAGAAAAGGAGCTGTGAAGTGACAGGCTGTACAATGGAAAAAGGATCTTAGAACATTTGTGAAACCTGTATATAGTATTTTCTCTTAACCATCACCAGTCTGGGCAAATTCAGCAGATGACAATTGGCGAGATTTTTCTTATTTTTCCTACAGAATAGGCTTTGACATTTCATACAAATTGTTTCTTAAGGAGACAATTTACATGAAATGTCAAAACATATTTTCTGGGAAAAAATAAGAAAAAAAAACAACAACATCAGTTTGTTGTCTGCTGAATTAACCCCTAAGAGTGGTAAAGGTTAAAATAACACTTTCAAAAAGGATTTGCTTCCCAGGTCAGTGGAATCTTCTCGATGGGGCTTTGAGCAAATTCTTTCGTCTAAGAGTACTCCCTGTGACAAGGAAGGCAAATACCATGAATATCAGAGATTTCCCTTGGCAGTTTTTCCTCTTACATATCCTAAAATTTCAACAAACTGATTTGACTACCAACTACCATATGATGCCTGTGAAAATACTGGAGGAATGGCAAACTGTGTAAACCCTGATTTAACTAGGAGTAATTTGGTCTAGGTTTACACTTCTTATTCAGGCCTGTGTGTCCAAATACAAGTATGTGTATTTAGGATTCATATCATCCTGCACATCTGTATGAGTTTAAAATAACACAAACGAGAACAAGAAAGATCTTGTAACTTGTACATAAGCATTCTGATGGCCCAGTGGTTAGTGCTCCTGTCTTTGGATCATGAAGTCCTGGGTTCGAATCCCCCTGTAGGCAGAATTCAGCTTATGACTGTATGGTACGTAATTCATTGATCAGAGCCTTTCATAATCACCCTTCCTTCATCTTGATATGACTTAAATAATGTTGAAAGAGACCTAAGACACCAATTCATCATCATCATCATCGTCATCATCGTCATCAACATCTACACTGTTCACAAAGGTCTGTATTGGTCTGCTGGGCTGAAAGTGTTAAAATCACAGTTAGATTTGTGGCTTTTCTGATATCCATCACGAAAACATGCCTATATAGTTTTGACCCCCTTAAACCCCACTTTTATACAGTAAAACTGGGGTTTACAGGGGTATACATTAATTTTCTTATTTCTGCTTAAAAGCATATATTGTGGGTACCCGTTAGAAGTGCCTCGCCGAGGCGGTTCTAACGAGTGCCCACAATCTATGTTTGAGCAGAAATATGAAAACTACCAGAAACTCTCTTCTGAAAATTTTCATTTTTTGGTGATAAAATTCCCAATATATTTGAATATGCGTGTTTTTGTAATGATTTTAATTTCTTTTATATTTATATTCTGCTGAACCTTTTCCTCTGTGCAGTAGTGTAAGTTTGTTATGTTATTGATCCATAATGTGCGACCTTTTGACATTTGCTCCCAACGGAGGCTTAAATCAACCTGTGCATCAGCACAGTCTGATTAAAGTCTTTGTTTTCCACTTGAAGAAACTTTGCAACCTTGGCTATCCAAATGTGCTCAGTGAAGATTCTGATCAGACTGCATGAATGCGCAGGCTGATCTGAATCTTAGCTGGGCATACATGTCTAAAGGTACATTTTCTGATGGTGTGAATCAATCATTGCAGGGTCTGGGACAGTGATGAGGAATTCTTACTTATTGAGGCAGCAGATGTTCTTCCAAAGTGGATCAAACCAGAAATTGCAGAAAACAGGGTAAGCTAAAATAACATGGTAAATGTCTTAAAATTTCCTACACCATAGTTTCTGACAAAAATGATGTATGCAAACAGTGCAGACCTAGATCAGACTGCTCCTGAAGGAGCAGTCTGATCAATGTCTACACTGTTTGCCATTTCACTAAGTATTTTAAGAAATAACTACATAAAAAGCAAAATTTAGACCAGAACTGTATGAAATAAAGTGTTCTAAATTTTAGGACAATTACCATACTGTTTCTTATAAAACTGCTGTTAGAAGCTAATGAAATGAAGTCTTGTTGTTCATGCTGCTCTGTTAGTACTTTATAGTAAACCTATATGAAAGTGCAGGAAGAGCTATTGCACTACTTTCAGGGTTGGCTTTGGCAACAACATCGATGGAGCCGGCCTTGTTGGCTCAGTTGGATGTGGGTCCGACTGGTGGTCCGGAGGTTGCGGGTTCGACCAAGCCGGGTATGGCAACATTCTTTCGTGGAGATTTGATCATGAAATATTTTCTACAGTCATTCTCTCCCTTCCGCTGAGTAAAGAAGGTCAGTTATCAGTTTCTGGTGAAAGAATGTGCACAATTCTGGTTAACCACTTAGTGGACTATGCCTGCTCAGTAAAAGTGTGGTTAGGTAAACTGACCACACTTAACATTACCCCATTGGGTTGACTTGGTCATAAAACCTCAACACAAATAAAACAACATCGATGGCCACAAATGTTAACTCTTGTCATGCTGAATATTTTAAGATGCCACACCCACTTCTAACTGTCAGCCAATCAAATTACTTGATCCAGGTTGTTGATACGATTTTCACATACTAAATGATAAACAGTGCAGATCCAGATCAGTTGGCTTTTTCAGAAGCCAACTGATCTGGATCTACACTGTTTGCAAAGGCAGGGTATATCCAGGCTCAGCAGGAGAAAGATTAAGGTATTTGGTCGTATTATCCAAACCCTTAGGTGTATTTAAACTCATTTACATCGAGGATGCTTTTCTACCACAACTCTTTGGACTGGTCTATTTCTAATAGCAGGGTGCCTGGTTAGTTTTTATTATTACTATGTGTTATAGAAATTCCTGTATTTAATGCAAACAGTGTAGACCCTTTTTGCAAGTTTCTCAATTAAAACAGATTAATTCATAGTTGGTGTGTTGATAGATATTAGTCCAAAGCTTTATACAGTATCACCCCCTGGAAGCAGATTCTTTCCTTTAAGGCTACCCTATTGAGAAGGGAGAGAAATATGTCCAGGTTAGAGTTATTTCCTTTTGATGAGTATTCCCCGTTGATGGGGGAATTCACCTCATGACTGTACAGCTCTTTATTGCATAGAGCTTTTCATTATCACCCTTCCATTATCACAATATAACTTAAATAATGTTGAAAGGGACATAAAACATCAAAATCATAGCATCATCAGACGTTTATCCATTTCCTTTAACATGCTGTTTGAAACAAGCCAGTTTAACCAATTGTTGTCAGGATACCCGTAAAAGGGTACTTGGCAAACAGTGGAGACCCAGATCAGATGCCGCAAAATGCGGTGTCTGATCAGGATCTCCACTGTTTGCAAGTGTTTAGCCATTTTTCTCAAGGACTATGTAAATCTCATAGCCTCACCTCCCTAAAATTGAAATTGGACTCGTCCAATACATTGTGTGGGAGAGTCTATTCAGTCTACAATGGGTTAAGGACACTTGCAAATGATGATGCACAAAATGTCATCTTAGATCCTTATAATTACATATTGTGCAACATGGGAAAAAGATGCTCATACCATATGCAGACAACTTGTGCCCAGATCAGTCTGCATACAAACATCCAATTAGGGCTCTCTCTGTTCATCAGTATTCATTGATTCTGTAAGCAAGGTACTTAACCCTTGTCCGGCTGAATAAATTAAGATGCCACGCCCACTTCTAGTTTTCAGCCAATCAGATTACTTGATCCAGGTTGTTGATACAAATTCAAATACTGAATGGCAAACAGTGCAGATCCAGATCAGTTGGCTTCTTCAGAAGCCAACTTATCTGGATCTACACTGTTTGCAAAGGCAAGATATCGGAGTTGAGTAGGACAAGGATTAAGGCCTTATCTGTAGCTATGGCATGGCATATTCTAATCCAACTGCCCATTATTGCAGGCCAGCCTGTTAGCATACATGATATGGTACCTTTTCCCATATCTTGCTTTTCATCACATGCAATCATATAATCATATTACAAACAGCATGAAATACTACATGACAAGACAAAATGCCCATCCAAACAGCTGTAGATCTAATCATATTCATATAAATAATGATTTTACAAACCATGCACAATACATGGACCCTTATTCCATATGTAGGCAATAAATGCCTGGATAAATGTTTTCTGAATACATGCTCTCCCCATGATCAGCCTGTGCAAGTACAAAGGCTGATCATGTGGGGGAGCATGTATTCAGAAAACAGTTTTTGATATTTCTGCACCATAGTACAGATGTATATTGTCTGAATTTACTGGAATTGCCATGGTACAAAAATAAAACTTATCCCAAACTATTGCCATGGACAATTATTGGATTATGGGCAGTTGGATGAGGATATGTTGTGTACTGTAAAGTCCATTTTGTGCAGCCTGGATATAAAAAACACTAGATTTGTAAATGATATAGCTGTAATTTACCACAAACACATACTCTGTGGTACTCATTAGGATTGCCTCAGCAAGTACCCAGTGCATATTTTGGACAAGAAATACCGTATTCGACCTAACTACCGCTCTGTGCGCTTAGGTGTTTCAAAATTACTGGGCACACTCAGTTGTGGTAAAATATGAATCTACCTACTAGGAGTACACTATAAAAAATCAGAATAGGATTTATTTGATGATGATAATGCGATTTTTTCTGATTTTCTTTATAAGGCATATGTTGTGAGAACTCATTTGAATTGCATAGACAAGTCGATGCAATTCAAATGAGTACCCACAACATATACCTTTATAAAGAAGTAAAGAAAAAGTACACTGGCTGTAATCTGAAAACTACGGAATTTCTTGACTGTGCACTTATAGGGGTATGTGCGGTAATTAGATCGAATACGGTAAGAAAAATATTTATCTGGCTACCCCTCTTCCCTGACCATCCCATTGTCTGCAGGATAGAGTGTTTTGTATGTTTTTGTGATGATGGAAAATTCTTTCTCACATACCCATGCATACGGGATCGAGAAATCCCTGTGCTTTCTTGTCAGCGGCAAAATCTATCCCATATCAGTACTGATGTGGGATAAGCATTGCTATATACGAGACAGCTCACATGCGACGTTCAAGTCATGATGTTCCAAATTATTATCAGATGATGTTGGGTGGCCTTAGGTTTTGAAGTGCTGATTGAAATTTTATATCGCTTGTAACTTCTATATTAGTGCACAAAAACATTAAGTGTGAGAATCCATTGTCTTCATTGAAATATAACATTTTGGTAGCAAAATTAGTTGGTTTTGTTGAAATTTTTATTTTTTGCCATTTTGTTTGAGCATTCTCTTTGAGCAACGAGAGAAGAGGGCACTGTGTTTTTTGATGGCATGTGAGAAAAAGAATCGATCACTGATTTTCAGTGACGACAGGAAAATGCCAACCCTCGGGTCCACCTCTCCAGTGGGAAACCCTGCAAGCCTTATTTCCCACTGGAGCATTGGACCCCCAGGTTGGGATTTTCCTGTCCCCACTGAACATCAAACATCAATAATGGATTCTGTTTATCCCATATCGGCACCCATTTAAGATAAGCTTTTTTTTTGCACACCAGATATGGTAATCAGAGATTTTGCCCTGGCTGGGATAGAAATTCTTATCCTACCCAAGTTATCCTAACCAGGGTAAGATAAAAACGGAGAATTCGCACGCGTTTGATGTGCACTGGTTGTATAGGATGCCAGTGTTAAGGTTAATGTCACTGAACATAATGACGTCACTAAACGTCACAGTAATATCACAATATGGCGGAAGACCGTGATTACATTATTAAAAATACATGTTCAGAAATGAAAGGTATGCAAGAAAAAGAATCTTTCATGTGTGAGGGTTAGATAGATATATCTGTCCCTCGCGATCATAGTCTGGCATCACTCTGCAAGCCTCGTGATGCCAGACAGTGACCCAAGTGATGGATTTTTTATATCAACCCCTCACACCCATGATAGATTCTTATAATGCATAATGAGTGAGATACAGACAGAGAGATGAATATATAGTTTACATGTTATCAGTGGCATCTTTTTACATGGCCTGATGATTTTGAAATTGGAAAAAAATGTTTGCTAAGAAATTTCTGCTCAGAGTAGGAGATAATTTTTATGAATGGTCAGAGACATTTTTTTCTGGGAAAAATAAGAAACAGTACCATAAATTTGTCATAGACTGAATGAGCCCATGGAGTGGTAATGGTTTAGGAAATTTCCTGTTCCAGGTTTTCATCTACAATGGTAATCTTCACATCATTCCTATCCCGAAGTCCCCAGCAGATGTAGCTGCATTCCCACATACATTCAGCAGTGTTGGAGATGCTGTTGAGTGCATACGTACTTACTCAGAACAAACAAAGGCTTCACTCAAAGTACAGACAACAATACAGAATAGACTGAAAAGGTATATATATACTCCCTACACGGCAACCTCTATGTAACACTATTGTTGGGCTCTAAAGCAAAAACCACTTTGCTAAATAACCGTGTGGTATGCAAACAGAAATGTATAGATTATATTGAAAAATGACCATAAATGGTTATTGTTTATTGTTGCACTTGTTATAATTGTGCCGTAAATGGTCATTTTTCTATATAATCTATACATTTTTGTACACATTTTTGTACACATTTTTGGGGCCCTCCTTCAAACCATCTTATATCGGAAATAATCTTATAATGAACTGTCTTATAAAGAGGTTCCAGTATACTTTGAAATATTTTTCTTCTTTTTCCAAGAAAATCGTGTTTTACATTTCATGCAAATTGTCTCTTAAAGAGACAATTTGCATGAAATATCATACACGATTTGCTGGAAAAAACATAAAAAAATATCTCCAGTTTGTTGTCAGCTAAATTTGCCAAGAGTGATAAAATTATGATGCAGCATAGAAAAGAAATTCAGAAAGACACCTGCAGACAACATGTACCCAAGACAAGTCTGCACATATTTGTAGTCTGGTCAGGGCCTCTGCTTCTTGCCTACTTTGTAGTCAGATATTATACAGATGACACGAGCAGACAGAAAAATGTACCAGAGACTGTGTATGTGCCAAGACTGGTCTTTTTTTTACTTTTTTTTGTCTGTTATTATTGTACTTTTCTCATGCTCAGCACCTTTTAATTGTTTTTACATTCTCTTACCATATTTACCCTAGTATTGGGGCAGACAGGCATTGGCAATCAGTCTAAACACAGATTTGATTCCACAGAATGTGGCACTTGATCAGTCTACACTGTTTACAAATCATCCAGCAGTTTTTAGACACATTAACAGATAGTAAAATGGACTTGTTCAAAATTTAGGAGAGCTATGGTAAGGTGTTAAAGTGTCCCAATATATAGCATAAATAGGGTATTTCTTGTGTATGTATTTAGATTTTCTAAAAATTCAAACAGAAACAATAATGAGCCCTGCATTTGTAATCTATTCATCAGTGAAATGAGAGAGGCAATTAAGTTACCTTCTTTGCAAAATTGCATATAGTTGCTTCCTTCATTGAAGGAATACTTCATTACAAAATAAGAATATATTTTTCAAGAACTTATACCATATCAGGTCCCAAGTGTTTCTTCCTTTTCAAATAATTAACTCATTCCCCACTAATGGCGACTTTTGTCATCTGCTGATAACCTTTGCAAACAGTTCGGACCCAGATCAGGCCCGACAAAATGTTGGGCCTGATCTGGATCCAAACTGTTTGACACTCTGATGGTACTTCTGAAAGTTTTTTTTTAAAAAGTTAATTTAAAAAAAAAAATCTACAGATGATTAAAAAGCATGCAAAATTACCCAGCATGCAAATAATTAAGGCAACTGGACACACTTGCTAGTTTTACCACCGTTTTCTACTAAAGAGGCAAATTTTGTGACTTCCTGTTCACTTTCTGCACATAAAAATCTCCTTCTGGAAAGGGGTTTAACATAAAAGATACGTTACTCCAAAAGGGAACAAATTCTTCCCTTTTAGGATAGAACCCATTTCAGAAATGAGGCAGAATAACTTCGACGGAGTCACCTCCCATGAAAGTAGTCATTCCAGTTAATTAAGTTGTGTGTGAATATGAAGAATTTTACATATTGCTCATGTAATTAGAAAATGATCTTATCAACCTTAACTGCTCTCTGGGAAAATTCAGCAGATGACATATTGATGATCTTGTTCTTATTTTTCCCAGAAAACACAGTTTGACATTTCCTTAGGAAACAATTTGCATGAAATGTCAAACCCTGATTTCTGTAAAAAATAAGAAAAGATATTTCAAAATGTCTTCTACTGAAATTTTACCCAGCATGCTAGGCATTAAACTGACAATTAACATACTATTGATTTTTGTAGTTTTCCTGATCTGATGCAGGAGAGTATCCATTATACCCATTGCTACATACCAGCCTCAATGGCAGCCATCTTGGATGAGAAGCCCCAGTTAATAGCCCCAGCTGTGAGGGCCTTCTACTACAGAGACCCCATTGACCTCCAGGTAATATTCAGTGTTTTTTGTACAATATGTACTGATTTATTAATTTTTATACCCCACCACATGATAGTAGCAGAATATTATGGTTTCACAGTGGACGTTGGTGTGTCTGTCTGTCCAACATAGGTCTGTTTGTCCATATTTCGTTTCTGGATGATAACTTGAGTAAACATCAAGGATGGATTTTGACCAATCTTCCAAATATGCATTGATATTATGGAGATCTGGTTTTGTATTGATAATGGGCAAATGAGTTGTCTGCCCCCCACACATCCATATTTTTGTTTCATGATGATAACTTGCATAAATATCAATGGATTTTCACCAAACTTGGTATGTGCACTTATATTGTAGAAATCTGGTTTGGGATTGCTAGTGGAAAAATTTTATCAATTTGTTATCTGCCCACTACACATCGGTATTTTCATTTCCGGACGATAACTTGAGTAAATGTCAATGGATTTTCACCAAACTTGGTGTGTGCATTGATATTGTGGAGATCTGGTTTGGGATTGCAAATGGGCAATTTTGACAGATTTATCTGCCCGCCACATATTTTTGATGGAGTTATCAATCCACCACATGATAATGGCGGGGTATTATCCTTTCACATTTTTATTTTGAATGTTAAGCATTCTTGGTAAAACTTTCAGCAGACAACATTTTGAAATATTCTTATTTTTCCCAGAAAGGAGCAGTCAGATCTGGGTCCACACTGTTTGCAGAAATTACTTTTAAAGTAACCGGCAGAAGACAAAGCAGACGACAATAGTTGTGACTGGCGCTTTAAGGGTTAAAGGAACTGGATTCACTTTTTATATTAGATTTTCTGTCTTTTTTTTGCAAAGGAGACTTCTTTTGACTTCCCATTTGCTTTCCTGATCATCATGTCCCTTTTGAACAGGGGTCTACTCTAAAGAGATAGAATTTATTCCCAAAAGAGTAAATTATTCCATTTTAGAGGAGACCCTTCTTCAGAAGGGAGGTAAAACAGTTTTGACAGAGTAGCATGCCTTGCAAGTGTATCAATTTTCCTTAAGCATTAGCATAATTGTTGGCAATGCATCTATATTGATTTGCCAGTCACTTGATGAAAATTGGTATTTCTCTAGGGTTACCCTGTCTTAATCCATCATTAATCTGACATGCCATATACACCCTTGCACAGACATAGCCTAACATATAAGCAAATGATGTTGAACTACAGATCATATCCTATATTAAGAGCCTTGAATTATTATGGTACATTTTAGGGAAATCTGTTGATGCAACAGATGAACAGCATCGGCTCATGGCAGCCGTCATATCTTTTCAGGTTACGGTAAATGTCCTAAAATTTCAAACATTTTATTCCATGCCATTTTGGCCTAATTTTTCTTTTTATGCAGCTGTTTATTAAAACACTTAGTGGAATGGTAAACAGTGTAGACCCTGATCAGACTGCTCCTTTAGGAGCAGTCTGATCTAGGTCTGCACTGTTTGTATATGCCATTTTGTTAGACACTTTGGTTTTCGAAATTTTAGGACATTTACCGTATTCTTGACTTTACAACTGCTGCAAACAGTATAATTTCAAAACAAGGTATTAATGCTTAGCACTCTGTTACGAGCCAGGCGTAACGAGAAAGAAATGAAAGTGAAACCATCAACAAGCTTTAAATTATTAACAATATTTATTCACAAAAAAATGAGACAAGATTCAAAACAAAATAATGTAAGTAAACAGTACCTTTCAAGTTTATGTCACAAAGTCCCTCAAAAATAATCCGCAAGAATTTATAAAACAAATCCTTTGAATATCAGTTTCTGATCCCACAATTTAAAGTTCCTGAATTCAGAATTTACGTCCAGAATGAATAAAATATTAAAGTAATCCAGTATAGAATAATTTCCAGTGAAAGTATACAAAGATGCCCAGATGAAAATCTTTTCTCCTCATATAATATCAAAGAACGTTCTAGAAAAAAAATTTACTACAAGCATCCCTTACTTTCCAGGTTCCTTCAAGAAACTTCCAAATATTCTATGATATGCCAAAAATAACTCAGTCCAGAATCAAGAACATAAACATCATGTTATTGTAAACATGTTGTTCTAGAAAGTTATTTTTGGAAACATAGTAAATAAAGCTATTTATGGAAACATAGTAAACATGATGTTTAAAATAATTGAACACCCTGTTATAAAACAACTCTGGGTAAAATTTTCAGCAGACAACATACTGAAATATTTTTCTTGTTTTTCCCAGAAAACAGGATTTGACATTTCATACAAATTGTCTCCATTGGAAACTTTCTTGCATGAAATGTCAGATCCTGTTTTCTGGGAAAATTAAGAAAAATCAATTTGTTGTCTGCTGAATTAGCCAAGAAAGTGATAAAGGTTAAACAATTTTTGTTTGCATTTCAGGCATGCCGAACATTTAAATACTTTCGACCAGGCACCAGAATTATGCACAGGGTAAGACAGTGTTTCTTTATATGGTTTGTTCTGTTTTAGGGCTTCAAATAAGAAAGGACAGTCAGATATTTTTAAAACAATTATCTCTATAATTTCTATCTGAGTTTTCAGATCACATGAAGACTTCTCAGTAATTTTGTTTATTTGGCGAATTAAGAAAAAGATCATTTATATAATAATGATAATAATAATAATAATAATAACAATAAGCTACCAAACTTAATAATGATAATTATCATTATCATCATTAAATTTGATAATAGGCATACCCAGATTAAGTGTTTCTTATTTTTCCAGAAATGCATCTGTTTTCTTATTTAAATAGAATTTTCTCAGCAACGATGTGCTGATGAGTAACCAGTATGTCTTTATAGAAAAATAAAGAACTATCAATACTTTTTAGTGAAAAAAAATGTCTTAATTAGAGCTCTGTACATTAAAAGTACAGTTAACACGTTTATAACTTTTTATGACATGATGATGTCATAACTTGAGTTAGGAGGGATATCCATATAATATTTCTTATTTAGCCTCAAAAACATGTTTTGGGTGCTCATTAGAAGCACCTCAGTGAGTGGCTTCTAACGAGTATCCACTACATATATTTTCATGGACAAATAAGAATATATCAGTACTTTTCTGGAAAATGCCTGATCTGGAGTTATGGATGTATTGTCAGGATTAAAAAGAAAAACATCTCAACCCTTGTCCTGCTGAACCCGGATATAACCTGCCTTTGCAAACAGTGTAGATCCAGATCAGTTGGCTTCTTCAGAAGCCAACTGATCTGGATCTGCACTGTTTGTCATTCAGTATGTGAATTTGTGTCAATAATCTGGATCAAGTAATTTGATTGACTGAAAATTAGAAATGGGCGTGGCATCTTAATTTATTCAGCATGACAGGGGTTAATTGTTCCTGGACTTTTCAGACAAGGTTCACCAGATGTCTGTATGCCCAGTTAGTCCATCAACAGTTCCACCCAGACAAAAGAAGTGGCTGGATTCTACCCAGTACAACGAATCCAAAACACAAGTCACATGACCTGGGCATGAAACTAGTATGTAGTTGTTTCTATATTTATTACATGACACCACTGGTTAATCATGAATATTGATGCTCAGTGGAATGCTTTGATTTTATATGTTTTGCCTGAGTCTGTTATTAACAAAATGCCAGTTTATATCCTGTTGTTTTTGAGGATAAGTTACAGATTTTCTTTCTACACAAATATCTGAAAGATGCATCCGTTTCTTAAGCAGGGTTAGAGTTTTGCCTTGGAAGCATTATGCTGAAAAATTAGATACTTTTGGTTTCTGTCAGTGATTGTTAAACAGTAAAGTACTAATCACAACTGCAGCAGATAACATTTTGATTTTTTTTTTGTATTTTTAGATTTAATAAGGCTTGACTTTCATGTAAATTGTCCACCCCTCATGTAATGCCAAGTCTTGTTTTCTCTGATTTTTTTTTTTAAATAGGGTATCATCTGCTACAATTTTGCTTAGTGCTTTAAGGGTTAAATTATCTGAAGTACATGTACAAAGTACATATATGCATGTACATGTGTATAGGTTTTTCTGCATGTTTTGATATCTGTTGCAGTATAGATGTGTCACCCTAGTTTACACACATACCATATTTACTGTAAATACACCTTAACTTCTTACCATACATATCCTTATTTTTTAAAACATCCATTTTGCGACCAGATGCAGCATTATGCAGCATCTGATCTGTGTTTTCACTGTGTGCTCCAACCAGTCTGTCTAAATCCGTAGGGTAAATACATGTCATTATTTGAACAAGTCTGCATTGCTACCTGCTCTTGTATCTAAAACTTGCTAGATGAGTGGCAAACAGTGGAGACCCTGATCAGATGCAGCATTCTGAGGCATCTAATAGGGGTCTGCACTGTTTACTCAGGCCTGTGTCAGAATCTTTAGGGTAAATATAGTAGTAGACAGGCAAAACAGTTACTGCTGTGTTTTTTCAAACTTGAAGAAAAATGTATTGCTGAAAAGACAGAACTCTTTGACTTTATACCACACAGTTAATTAGCATCATCTTCTGTAATTTAAATACTGCTTAAACAGAAGATACTTTCTTATCCATACACATTGTGAAACAGGCAGGCCCATCCTCAATGAAAACCATGTCCATAATAGAAGGAAGTGAAGATGCCTAAAGTTTTGTATTGATGTACTCTACTCTCATGTTCTCTCACATGGCCATGCAGGTAGCACTTCAGACCAGATCCCAAGGTCCTGGGCCCAGCTGTTCAAAACTAATGATGCTGTTACTTAACAAATCGTTAAAACTTTGATCATTAAATATGGCATATATGCCAATATTTTTGCTGAAAAAATGAGTAGCTTTTGCATTTGCAAATGCTACTCACATTTTTTTCAACAAAAATATCTGTGAATTAATATTGTACCTACTAGAGCAGTTAACATTTTGACCACTAACGAGTTTGTTAAGCTAAAAAAGCTTTGAACAGCTGGGCCCTGGGTTGGAATCCTGCTAGGGTGGAATTCAGCCCTTGACTGTATGGTGCTTCATTGCGAAGAGCCTTTCATTATCACCCCTTCCCTTGCTCAATATAACTTCAATATTGTTGAAAGAGGTAAAAAAAAAACAACACCTTCCTTACAATAATGAAGAATTATATCTTAATACTTATCAGTTAACCAAAATAATAAATGTCATAGCATTATCATAATACACTGGAATGCGGTTATTACGCTGACCCTTATAATGCGAAAACCTTTATAACGCTATTGGTCTGTTGCTCCCATTTTTTATGCAGTTTTTTCCCCAATTTTGAAAGTTTTGCCCTTCTTCCGCGGAACTCAGCAGTTAAAAAAATCGTTATCCATGACCCACTCCCACCGATTAACACATTCTGTTTTACCAAGGTTGTCGTCAGTATTTTGCCTTTGGATATTTCAGAGCACTAAATAGGTGTCATATTTTTCAATCATCTACCTGCTGACCGATGAAGGATTAACCCTTAAAATGCCAATCACAACTGCAGCAGAAAACACTTTTACTTTTATCTATTATTTTATTATTTATTTAGAGAATAAAGTCTTGACATTTCAAATGAGTCATCTGCCAAGCAGATGATTCACATAAAATGTCATGACATTTCTCTCAAAATAAATTAGTACTAAATAAAAACAAATTCAAAATGTTGTCTGCTAGAAATTTTTGCTTAACGCTTTAAAGGTTAGTTTAAACTGTAGCTGTCGATCAGCTAACGGTAAATGCCCTCGTGTCATTTATGAGTGAAACCTGATCAAAGGATGCTGAATCTCTTTGATGTTGTCCTAAGATTGTGAACACATTTAACCCATAAAGTGCCAAGCAAAGTTTGTGGTACACAACAATCTTAATTTATTTTTTCAGTTTTCAGAGAAAACAAGTGTTGACATTCTGTGTGAATTGTCTGCTTGGCAGATGATTCACATGAAATGTCAGGACCTATTTTCTCTGGCAAATAAAAAAAAAATAGTCAAAATTGTTGTCTGCTGCAGTTGTGATTGGCGGTATAAGGGTTAATTGATATCTAGATGAGCTGCTGAAAAAAAAAAAAGCCCAAGAGTGTAAAATGTATAACTTCATTAACCCTTAAAGCACCAATCGTGACTGCAGTAGAAAAGTCTTACTTTTATTTTTTAAGAGAATAGTCTTGACATGAACTGTCAAAACTTATTTTCCCTGAAAAATAATTAAATAATAAATAAAAAATTCAAAATGTTGTCTGCTGCAAATTTTGCATGGCGCTTTAAGGGTTAACATCTAATCTAGCGCGTGCCTTCTTACAGGTATTGCATCAACGATAACTATAAAAGCTAATACACTTATGTCCGGCTTTTCAGTACATTCTAGTCTCCCACTCTTCACTGCGGGTCTTTCCATTTCAACAGACAGAAAGCATGAATTTATTTATTTACTCTCAAAAGAAATGGGCTTCTGGGGTGTATAAGAATAACTGACTAGCTGTCTTCATTATTTATTTATGTGAAACAATTCTTGTGTATCCATTTTTTTTTTTCATCGGATTGCACACAGAACTTCGATAGTATAGAAGTGGGTGGGGTATGAGGACCGAGTTTATGTCTGACCGTTATAATGCGTGATCACTTACATCGCGGTCAGCTACCTTGGACCCCACCAACTGTGTTGTAACGGGGTTGTAGTGTATCATGTTAAACTATTTGATATGGTAGCTTAAGAAGTGGTAAAGATGTAAATAATACCATTCTATTCCATCTTGAAAATGGCCAAGAGGCCAAAAACTAAAAAAAAGAGAAAAAAATAGATTGAAACATAACCATTTCCTTGTGGCAAAATAATGACATCTAATGATTTTTATCAAAACAAATACTTCACAGATACAAAATAGCCAAAGTTTAATCAGTCTTTGATTTTCTGAAACTTCCATCCATACCATCTTGTTCCTTAACAAATCTTTATGTTACAGATTGCTGAGATGTCAGTAAATTCTAATACATTTGTTTGTACCTTCCAGGCACATGGTTTTGAAATTTTATGTTCAAAAGCTTCAGAGAGGGATGGTTTAGAGACAAATGGACATTTAATACCATCTAATGATGTCAGATGGCAGAAATATGTGAGATCCCTTAAAGACAGAAATTATTTCAGGGTACTGTATGAATTATTATTACGTCTTTGAAAATGTTGAGGTTGATATGTTCAGCTGTTGCAAATAGTTCACCATCCTGGAAAAAAGGTATGAGAAAGTCTGTCTTTTGTGAAAGTCCAGAGCAGCATATCTTATAGTTTTAGACAAGAGGAGTATACAGATAAATTATTTTCTTATTTTTCCATGAAAACATATTGTAGGTACTCATTAGAAGTGCCTCGATGAGGCACTTCTAATGAGTACCCACAAAATATGTTTTTGTGGAAAATTAAGAAAAATATTGATACTTGTTGCTTAAAAAAATTATCTTATTTAGAGGATGATATTTGCACAGTTTGGTGCCCAGAAAATAGGATTTGACTTTTCATGCAAATTATCCCTTAAGGAAAGGAGACAGTTTGCATAAGCTGGCCTTGGTGGCTGATGCGTGTCCGACTGGTGATTAGGAGGTTGTGGGTTCGATCCAAGCTGGGTCCAGCAACATCTTTCGTGGAGATTGCTCATGAAATATTTTCAACTGTCATTTTCTCCCTTCCGCTGATTCAAGAAGGGCAGTTGTCAGTATCTGGCGAAAGAATGTACACAAGTAGTGGTTAACTGCTGAGAGGACCGAGCCTGCCCAGATAAAAGTGGTTACGTAAACTGACCACACTCGACATGACCCTGGGCCGTAAAACCTCAGTTCAAACAAACAAACAATTTGCATGAAACACCAAACCCTGTTTTCTGAAAAAATAAAATAAGAAACAATGTTTTAATATGGTTGTCTGTTGAAATTCTTACCAAGCGTGCAGAATGTTAATAGGTGTGAGAACCATAAAGATTCAGTGACCAAACAGCATAGACCCTGATCATACTGGCTGGACATACACTAGTCACATATGGCATAAGTTCATTCTTATTTAAAAGGACCTGTGAAATATTAATCCCTGTCCTGTTGAACCCAGATATGCCCTGCCTTTGCAAACAGTGTAGATTCAGATCAGTTGGCTTCTTCAGAAACCAACTGATCTGGATCTGCACTGTTTGCAATTCAGTATTTGAATTTGTATCAACAGCCTGGATCAAGTAAACTGATTTGCTGAAAATTAGAAGGGGTGGTGGGGGGGTGGCATCTTAATTTATTCAGCATAATAAGGGTTAATAACACCAGCATTACCATTACACCATAGCTCTGGATAGGAGGGTTCTGTATTTTCCTTATTTCTCCATGAAAATATATGTTGTGGGTATCATTTGCAGCACCTCCATGAGGCACTTCGCTTCAGTGTCACAGAATATGTTTTTGTGCAGAAACAAGAAAATTATCAATATGTTTTTTGGTTGAAAAAGCATCTTATCTAGAGCTATGAAATTATTCTTACCGTAATAACCTGAAGTATTGGGACACCTTAATGTACTTACTATACTTGTCCTAAAATTTGAAATAGTCCATTCTGCTACGACTAAATATAGTCCATTCTGCTATGACTAAATATAGTCCATTCTGCTACGACTAAATATAGTCCATTCTGCTATGACTAAATATAGTCCATTATGCTACGACTAAATATAGTCCATTCTGTTACGACTAAATATGTCTAATATATTGCCTTATGTATGGCAAACAGAGCAGATCCTGATTAGAAGCTGCATTCTGTGGCATCTGATCTGGGTCTACACTGTTTGCAAAGGCCTATCTGTCCCAATACTTAGGGTTATAACGGTACTGTACTAACAGAAGAAAATTGAAACAAATAATTGATTTACTACAAAATTCTTTTATCATTTTAATGGTACAGTAAGCAATTGATGTTGGTTGGTTAGGCAGAATTGTCACAGTTAATTTTCTTGTCGGATACACTTGGTATTTTTTCTTCTATATTTAACATTTTCAATTTCCTGTTTGCTCTCTTTCACACCAAGCCCTTTCTGAAAAGGGGTCTGCTCTAAAAAGAAAGAATTTGCTCCCTTGGGGAGCAAATTCTTTCCTTTTAGGGCAGAACCTTTTTCAGAAGGGGGCGAAAACAAATTTGACAGAGTTGCCTCCCCTGGACGTATATCCATTTGCCTTAAAGTTTAAAAAGAAACACACATTTTTGTGGTAGGAATTTAGTCAGTACTGAACAAGTTGACAATGAGATAATTTTGCTTTAGCTAGTATTGTACAAGTTGGCTATGAGATAATTTTTACTTTAGTCAGTACTCTACAAGTTGGCTATGAGATAATTTTTGCTTCAAAGTATTGTTTTGGGAGATATATTGAATGTTTTTTGTTCATTGGTGTGCTCAAACTGTGTCTATTCAGGGTGAAATAGAAGGCTCTATCCTCTATCAAGAACTCCTAGATAATGCCTGGAAGTTTTACAATGAAAATCTTGTCAAAAAACAAAAGTAAGTATTAGTTTATTCGTTTAAATTTAAATCCTCACAGGTAATATAAATTATGTATTTACCATAAATAAATCATTACAAGCCATCTCATCAGGATCTACACTGTTTGCCATTCTGTTATTGATTTTTGACTGAATCCCTTCTTTGCAACAATGGATGTATCCAAATTCAGAGATGGAAGAGTCCATTTCAGAAACTCAGGGATGAAAGGGTTAAAGGTACATTTTCCATGGCATACCTCAGTTATTTACTATTGATTTCTTCTCATAATAGTGATCCACCACAATAAATAATCCTTGTTAAAAACTAATTTTCAATATTAAATTATTAAAATTGTTTTTGTCCACTTATATTTGCATTTAATGAACTAAATTATAAAAACAGATAAGAGTGGGTATCTGGAAAAATATTTAGCTCCAGATAATTTCTGGTGAAAGATTGTGCAGAAGTACTGGTCAGCTACTTAGAGAACTAAGCTGGCGGATGAAAAGAGGGTTAGGTAAACTGACTGGCTTGACATGACTGGGCCATTAAACTCCAAACCATCCAGTATCTCCAGATAAAAGTGGGTACCTAGAAAATATTTTTCTTATTTCTTGTTGAAAACATGTTGTGGTACTCTTATCTTTAGAAGCACCTCCCTGAGGTGCTTGTAATGAGCAACCACAAAATGTTTTCATAGAGAAATAATAAAAAAAATATTAAAATTTTTTATTTAAAGAGGTGCCTTATCTGAAACTATTATAAATATATGGGCTGTGTTATGCAAAAACATGTCTTCGGACATGTGTGGACAACAAAGGCCCAGACCAGCCTGCACATTTTTGTGCAGTCTGATCAGGGCCTTCACTGTCCACTTACAGAATCAGATAATACAGAATGTATGAATGGAGAGCAACAGCCTGGAATGGAAAGCAACGGCCTGGCTGATATGTTGCGCATGTGCTGGATAATCTGAATCTGTGCATTTTGTGCATGTTCGAAGGCACTTTTTCACTTGATGCGACCCATATGATTATGTTGATATTCTTATCTTGATGATTATTTAGTGGCCCAAAAAAACCTGGTGAGGAAGTGTTACAGCTTCTGAAGACCGTGAAGTATGATATAGAAGAAATGAGATTGCTAGAACCCACTCTTCTACCTCCAGATGGTTTGTACATCTTTGTAGTTTATTAAAATAAATTCTTATTTAAGGGAAATGGATACTGCAGATTAAGTTTACTGACCAGCTTGACATGACCTTAACAGTGTTGACTGGGCCGTAAAACTCCAAATCAAACAATAAATCAAATACTAGGGAGGCAACTTCCAGCCAGAAACATGGCCTGCTTTTGCAAAATAGCAGTGCAACCTTTCAAATACTGTACTTGACCTAATTACCTTACATGCTTCTATAAACGCACGGTCAAGCAATTTAGTATTAAGATGGCAGCCAGTTTGCTTTTATCTGCTTCTTTCTGAAAACATATGTTGTGGGTACTCATTTGAATTGCCTCAACTTGTTGAGGCAATTCAAATGAATACCCACAACATATGTTTTCATAAAGATAAAGAATATCAGAAAAGAATATCGCATAAGCATCATTAAATGTGCTGCTCATGAAGTCCTCAGCTGATCTGTCTTTAAAGTGTTTCTTTATTAGGTGGATATTTTACTGTTTTCCAGTAATTTTGTAAAACTTAGGCATGCAGTGCGGTGATTAGATCGAATATGGTATGTCTCTTTACCTTAAGCAGAGACAAGCAAACCTACTAATTTCATATGTGTATGTTCATGCAGTAAGGATTTACTCTACCATGTGCAGAGAAGTGTTAAGCAGGAGCATTTGATTAGTCTTCGAAAACATCTGGGCCCAGCTGTTCAAAGCATCGTTAGCTTAACAAGCTCGTTAGTGGTCAAAATATTAACTGTTCTAGTAAGTACAATATCTAATTCATTTATTTTTAATCATCTAATTTTTGCAGAAAAAATTGAGTAGCTTTTGCAAATGCAAAAGCTACTCACATGTTTTTAGCAAAAATATTAGTGCATATGCCATATTTAATAATAAAAGTTTTAACTATATGTTAACTAATAACATCATTAGCTTTGAACAACTGGGCCCTGATTATTGTGGGATAATTTTCTCCAGTTCTCCTTAAAAACAGATAAGAAGTAAGAAAAAACAAAACAAAAAAAACTCAGAGCTATCATCTAATACTCTGCAACATTTCTCCCGTTTAGATGTGGCATGCTTATTTCTGCAGTTTTAAAAGTTTGCTGCTGTTGTGCCTGCTTCACAGGCAAGCTTGATTAAGGCGTCTAATTTTTCATTTGTCCATCCACATATGCATCCCCTGATGTTCTTGTTCTAACCCATTTATAACCCTTTTAAAAAAGCACCACTCAAAACTGTTCAAGCTGACATTCTCAGATATAATTTTATGCAAAAGATTTAAAAAATTATCTCCCATTATCACCTAAGTTATCAGCAGCAGAGCCTCTTTAACCTTTACCACTCTCTGGAGTAATTCAACAGATACAGGTGATATTCTTCTTATTTTTCCAGAAAACAGGATCTGAGATTTCATGCAAATTGTCTCCATTAGAGATAATTTTCATGAAATATCAAATCCTGTTTTCTTGTTAGAGAAGTATTTTAAAATGCTGTCTGCTGAAAATTTTACCCAGAGTGCTAGGCCTTAAGTAAAAATGCAGGCTTTTCACAAAGTCAGCAGATAACAAATTTCTTATATTTTTTTTTCTCTTATTTCTGAGAAAAAGTAATAGGATTCAACATTTCATATGATTTGTCATCTATGTCATGTATGTCAAGGTTTATTTTTATTGGAAAAATATTGCGAAATGTAGTCTGCTAAATTTTATGTTGGCCTTTTAGGGTTATATTTAACCCTTAAGTGCTAATCACGACTGCAGCAGATGTTGATTTGATTTTTTTTATTTTTATTTTTTTGTAAATTTCAGAGAAAAAAATTAGGCTTGACATTTCATGAAATGTCAAGTCTTATTTTCAAAAAAAAAAAAAAAAAAAAAAATAGACTGTTGTCTGCTACAATTTTGCTGAGCACTTAGGGTTAAATATGTCCAGGATATATGTTTTTATGGAGAAATAAACTTTCTATGTTGTTTATGAAGAAATAAGAAAGTTGATCCCAAAATCACCGAATACTCCTTAACAAGTCCTATGTTAATTAAAAAAAAAAAAAAAAGCTGCCTCACTGAAGTTCTTTTAATGAATACCCACAACATATGTTTTGTTGGACATGCTACTTCAGCTTAGTCTGGTCAAGACTTTTGATGTTCACATACAGTGCCATTACGAAAACACGCCTATTCAAATATATTGAAAATTTTACAACCAAGAACTGACAAATTTTCAGATAAAAAATTCAAATATTTTTCATATTTCTGCTCAAAACATAGATTGTGGGTACTCGTTAGAACCGCCTCGCTTAAAACATAGCGAGGTGGTTCTAACGAGTACCCACAATCTATGTTTTGAGCAGAAATAAGAAAAATAATATATACCCCTGTAAACCCCAGTTTTACTATATAAAAGTGGGGTTTAAGGGGGTCAAAATTATATAGGTATGTTTTCGTGATGACAGGCTGAATTGCTGGGCTTTCACCTTTTGCACATGCATTTCGTTTAGCTTACCCATTCCCTGCACAGTCAGAATGGAGGTAATAAATCCATGTTGTCAGAGTTATTTAACTTGAAGGAGTGTAAATTTCCCTCTGGAGCAATGCAGACTTTTTTTTGAACTTTTATCAGTGTAAGAAACCAGTTTGCAGTTTGATTTATCAGTGTCTGAAAACAAAACTTGCATATTACAGATGATTCTTGGCTAACCCTTTCCCCCGAATCACTGGAACAGATGTTGAAGGCAAGGGGAGGTAACTCACAGACAAGACAGGATGATTCTGGGGATACCAACTTTGATCTGAGTAAAATAGCAGACAGTATGAAGACTTTTGTTGGGAATGTGTCAGGAATAGAAGGAGCAGAGTTCCCCAAGTAATACTTTGTTATCCCTTAACCCATAAAGACTGAATAAACTCTCCCATATCTTGGAATAGTCCGTTTTCGATTTTAGGTTTGTCAGGCTATATGATGTAAATATTCCTAAAGAAAAATGGTTGAACTATTTGCAAACAGTGGAGACCCTGATCAGATGCAGCATTCTGCAGCATCTGACCTAGGTCTGCACTGTTTGCCAGTTACTCGTTTAGGGGTCTCCAGTCTTCAGTGGGTTAAAGCACCTGTCTCAACAGTAGCAGATGACATTCAGAAACAATTTATTTGTTGTTGTTTTTCCAAGGAAACAAGTCTTTTCATTTCATATGAATTGTCTGCTTGGCAGACAATTCATTTGTCTGCTTGGCCAGACAATTCATATGAAATGTCAAGACTTGTTTTTTCTTGGAAAACTAAAACAAAATATTTTAGAATTTCATCTGCTACCATTTTGAATGATGCTTTAAGGGCTAAGTCATTGTAACAGCTTATTTTTGTATAGTTACACAGCGAAGGATAATTTTGGTGTGGCTTTTCAAATGACAGTTTTGTAACAGCTCTTAATGAGACAGCTGAAAAACAGCAGGTTTTCAAAACAGGTTATTTACACAGTGCTGGCCTTGTGAAACCATTTCAAAGTAATTAAACAAGATTCTGTAATAACTTGATGGTAACCAGAGTTTCTAACCTGCAACTAGTTTAATTATCCAAAATATGTAGCTTTAGATAAGATACTTTTCTTCAACCAAAATACACTTCAACCTCTTTAAAACACGGTTTGTTATAACACGGTTTTGGATATAACATGGTTCATAGATGGATCCCAAAAATGTATAGATTATATTGAAAAATGACCATAAATGGTCATTTTTCAATATAATCTATACATTTTTGTTTGGATATAACACGGTTGTTTAACTAACATGGTTTATGCTATGGACCCCAACAATAGTGTTATAAAAAGGTTGTGGTGTATATTGGATTTTTTTTGTGTGTGTGTGTTGTGTCTGCATGTAAAGTCATAGCTAGAATTAGACCAAAAGTGGTACCACTCACTAATGATTTTATTGCCCCTATCTAGGCCTATGCAGGAGATCAAAGGCATACCATAAAAAGGTGATTATGAGATCCCAGTAGGGGTTGTAAAGAGGCCTTCTGAAGGGTAATACATTTTGTAGGACTTTTCTTGTGGCCCTGCTCATATGATATTACCTATAGAACAGATAAATAAGCCAGTACTAAATTCCCCTATTTGGCCTGTCTATTATTTATTGACAGTATACCAGGTTTTGTTGCACCCAATCTCTTATCAGTAATAAGACTATGACCAAGACGTATCTTATTTGTATGGTTTGATAAGCTGGTGTACTGTAGAAGTCCAATTTTCTGTACATCCGACCGTCGTCAACTTTTGCATCAACCCTAGCATTTAGAGCCATTTCTGATTTATTAAGTATGAGACCTACAATCATCAAACCCAATATACACTTTCTCCTTTACATAGATTCTTACAATGCCGGCCTCGGTGGCTCAGTTGGATGCGCCGTCCGACTGGAGACCAGGAGGTCGCGGGTTCAACCCCCGTCGAGGTTGGCAACATTCTTTCGTGGAGATTGATCATGAAATATTTTCTACGGTCATTCTCTCCCTTCCGCTGATTCAAGAAGGGCAGTTGTCAGTTTCTGGCGAAAGAATGTGCACAATACTGGTTAACCGCTTAGAGGACTAAGCCTGCCCAGTAAATGTGTGGTTAGGTAAACTGACCGCGCTCGACATGACCTCATTGGGTTGACTGGGCCGTAAAACCTCAACACAAACAAAAAAGATTCTTACAATCTATTTTTATAGCTACATTTTAAAGCTTCTATCTCAGAATTTTCCATTATTTAAAGTATGAAATTTTTTTTGGGGGGTTGGGGGGGGGGGGGGGGTGGGGGCGACAGAAAATTTTGGTTGGTTTCCATTCATTCGTCAAGATAACATGATTTTTTTACCTTTAACTGTAACTGCATTTAAGATGCTATGCACTGCCCTGTGCAAATGTGAGACAATAAAATCCTTCTTACTTATCTCTATTTATTGGGTTCTACAGCAGATTTTGAACATTTTTGTCCAGCATTTACTGTTGTTTTGTTTTGTGTGTGTGTGTGTGTGTGTGTGTGTGTGTGTGTGTGTGTGTGTGTGTGTGTGTGTGTGTGTGTGTGTGTGTGTGTGTGTGTGTGTGTTTGTGTGTGTGTGTGTGTGTGTGTGTGTGTGTGTGTGTGTTTTCTGTCATTTGTACAAAAGCTGTGCAGAATGGAAATTTGGAGACTGAAATACAAATTCAAAATAAGTTTCCACTTGCTAGCTTAACCTTTAGCACTGTATGAGCATATTTAGCAGACCACAAATTGATGATATTTTTTGTTATATTTCTCAGAAAATAGGCTTTGTCAAAGCCTATTCTTTGGGAAAAATAAGAAAAATGTTGTCTGCTGAAATTGTTATCCAGGGCCCAGTTGTTCAAAACGTTGTTAGCTCAACAAACTTGTTAAGGGTCATTTCGTTAACTGTTTTAGCAAAAGCTACTCACATTTTTTCAGCCAAAAATTTCAGCATATTTGTGTATCACTCGATGTAAATTTTAACAAATCGTTAGCTAACGACGTCGTTAGCTTTGAACAACTGGGCCCAGCATGCTAAGTGTTAATACATCTTGGAAAATATTACACTAGCAGGTTGGTTGTATATTTGTTTGTAGAACCAGAAGTTGCTGGATAAATTTTCTGTGCATGTGTATATTTTCAGTGCTGGGGAGGAGGACGATGATGAAGATATACAGTTTGATGGTAGTGGGTTTATATCTGCCATGCAAGAAATGTTTGGTAAGCAGCTCCCAGCTATACATACCTAGCATTTGAGCAATAAAATGAATGTGGGGAAGGAAATAATCAGTTTTGTTGGCAAATTTTGGCACTTACCTCATAATTCTTACAGTCAAACTTTTTATGTTAATATATAGTACTGTTAGCAGTAATGGGTTAATGCAAGTAAGCTGTGTTTATTAACCCACAAACTTTTGCAAACAGTTTAGACCTGGATCAGATGCTACAGATTTCCATTTAATTGTTCACAAAATGGTACTGTAAAAAACCCCATCCATTTTGAATTTTTGAGCTTAGTGAAAAATCACTTTACTTTCCCAGACATTTATAGAAACTGTAAAATAGAAAACTATATTTTGGAGCCTTTCACAGACATTTTTGCTTAACTGCGTATGCAGACAAATATGAAATTTGTCCAATCTTCAAGGCTGATGTAATGTATGCAAAAAGTACAGACTCTGATCAGATTATACAGATGTGCAGACTGATCTGTGTTTGCTGCCATCTTACATATGCTCAAATACTCTTGTTCTTTTAGCCTCTCTTGTGTTATAGTGTTAGAATACTGCCAGGAACTGACACCTCCGTGGCTAGCAACCAGTTAAAGTGAAAGCACCACAGAAAATCTAATGATAAAAGTTAGACAAACAGTTTGCACTATTTTTTACCTGTATATTTTATTTTAACCCTTGTCATGCTGAATACCCACTTCTAATTTCAGCCAATGAGATTGCTTGATCCAGTTTGTTAGTGCAAATTCACATACTTAATGACAAACAGTGTAGATCCAGATCAGTTGGCTTCTGAAGAAGCCAACTGATCTGGATCTACACTGTTTGCAAAGACAGGGCATATCCGGGCTCAGCAGGACAAGGGTTTAAGTTATTTGGTAGTATTTGTCTAAGGTAACTGTTATTCATATGCACCATGCGGAAGAGTCGGGCTTGAAACTTGAAAATATTTGATTTTAGAAGAATAGATACACTTTCAAAGAGAAATCTCTCTGATATGAAAGACTTTACTTCCCCTTGAGAAGGTGTTCATATACCAGAGAATATAAAATTCTTTTCTGCTGGAGTGTCCTCCTATTCTTTTAAAAGGGAGGCAAAAACCTTCAGCTTAGAGTGCTCTTTCTTGGAGGTGTTTCTAGTCACCTTAAAGGAATGAGGTCAAAACCACGGAAGACCTGATAATTTTCAACATAATACAATAAAATATCCATTCTGATTGAAAAGTATAGTATATTGACCATGCAGTGATGTTTTAATCATAAAATCAGGAAATCCTCGTATTTTTTCCCTGTCGAGTGAATCGCCATATTATTTCAGTATCGTTCCCTGCTTAAAGAGAAATACACAGCGAACCTTGTAACCAGTGTAAAGCTGTGACATCACACCCTCTCTTTCTTTTATGTTCCTGTAAACAAGCTTTGTTGTTGTGATATTGTTTTCTTATTTTAGTCAATTTTAGCATGTGTTTATGGATTGAAATGTGATTCAGAGTTTAATCTTTCAATGCTCAGAATAGTCGTCAGAACTTCTACAGCATACATTTTCTTCTATCTTGTCCTACTCACAATATTTTCCTAAAATAATGCTTAAAATTATCACTGGGAAATAACCTGTAGTGCTCATTCATTTGCTGGATTAGCAGATGGCTTCAGACCAGTAGTTATTGTTGTGAGTGAGTGACTTCACAGGTAAATAAAAATGGCAATCTCCCTCGTGACTTGAAACATATTTTAGAGCAAAATTTGATCTAATCTTGTGTAATAATAAGGAGCTAAATCAGTAAAATTTTGGTTGTTATGTATATGTTAGCCATTAATCAAATAAGTAGAGCACTAAATAACAATTTCCGATCTCATTCCTTTATGGGGAATGGATACACCTTCAGGGGAAGCAGCTTGCATGCCTTCACAAAAGGGGTCCACTCTAGAAGGAAAGAATTTGCTTCCCATGGGAGCAAATTCTTTCCTTTTTAGAGAAAGCCACTTTTCAGAAAGAACTTGGTGTGCAGGAAAGCAAACAGGTAGTCACAAAAGTTGTCTCCCTTGTAAAAAAACATCGAAAAATCTACCAAGTATATCCAGCCTCCTTAGAAGGTTAGAATTAAACTATGGTACATAACTGACACTCCAATTGTTATACTGACCAAAAAAGAAATGCAAACTTCCAAACTGCAAAGACAAGTAAGATAAATACCTTAATTTTTTTCAGTTTCGGTAAAATCATATCTCTATGTTTTAGCCTACAATTTCTTGTTTGATGAATGAACAATTCAAATACTGAACTCAGACTCCAGGGATCCAGAATATTTGGTTTAAGATAAGAGTAGTTTGAGGTAAAAGGAGTTGAAATTAAAGGCAACTACATCAAGCTAAACCAATATTGCCCTATATTTAGTTTGACTTAACCAGTAGTTTGAGTTATCAGTGTTTGAGATAATTAGAGTCAACTGTATACCCTCAGTTGTTGATTTACATGCACATTTCTGTCAGCCTCGGTGGTTCAGTTGGATACACTTCCAACTGGTGATCAGGAGGTTGCTGGTTCGACCCCTGCTGGGTTGGCAACATCCTTCTGTGGAGATGGATCATGAAATATTTTCTATGGTCATTCTCTCCCTTCTTCCGATTCAAGAAGGGAAGTTGTCAGTTTCTGGCAAAAGAATGTGCACAATACTAGTTAACTGCTTAGAGGACTAAGCCTGCCTATTTAATGTGTGCTTAGGTAAACTGACCGCACTCAGCATGACCCCACTAGGTTGACTGGGCCATAAAACCTCAACACAAAACATGCACGGTTTACACACTAAATGAGTTTAACAATCATAATGGATTAGTCTTCATTGTTTTTGCCATTTAGTAGTATTGTAATTCTTTTAGTTTTTTGGTCAGTACATTTCAAAAATGTATTTTTAAATTATTAGAATTTGAAGATGACAATGACAGTGATTCCAGTTCTGACATGAGCGAGTATGGCTGGGACAACAGTTCTGATATGGAAACCAAACCCAAAGGAACAAAAAAACAATCCAAAATCAAACGTCCCCCAAGCCTGGATAAATACATGGATATCATGGATAAAGAACTGGCAAAGACAGAAGTGGGAAAGAGTTTTGAAAAGGAAGAAACCAAACAAAAACCAGCAGAATCTGCAAAGGTAGTAAACTTATTATGGGAAATAGAACATTTTCAGGGGAGGGAAGGTAATTTTGTCAAAATAGTTTTTACCTCCCTTCTGGAAAGGGATTTTTTAGAAGGGGTTTGGTGGGCAGAAATGCAAACAGGGTATCAAGAAAGTTGACTCTCATGTAAAAAAAAATGACAGAAATCTAACAAATGTATCCAGTCCCCTTAAAAGCCCTAATAGCTGGGGTAGGATAATGGGGCTAATTCAGCAGATGACAAATTGATGTTTTTTTTTCTCATTTTCCCTAGAGACTAGTGGGTGGTCTTAGCTCTAGATAAGGGATACCAAATAAATATTTTTATTATTTCTTAGTGTAAACATATGTTGTGGGGTACTCATTAGAAGCACCTCATTGATGCACTTTTAATGAGTATTATTAAGATATGTGTGTTGTGGAGAAACAAGAAAATGTCAGTACATCATGAAAACATACCTGTATAATTTTGACCCCCTTAAACCTCACTTTTATATAGTAAAACTGGTATACATTATTTTTCTTATTTCTGCTCAAAAACATAGAGTGTGGTAGTTCTAATGAGTGCCCATAATCTTTGTTTTGAGCAGAAATATGAAAAATATAAGAATTTTTATCTGAAAACTTCCAGTTTTTTGGTGGTAAAATTTTCAGTATATTTGAATAGGCATTTTTGTAATGACTTTTTGGTTGAAATAAGCATCTTATCTAGAGCTTTCATACATCTTTCTCAACCAAAGAAGTATTTATAGTTTTCTTATTTCTTCACAAAAGCATGTTGGCAGTATATCTGTCTCCCTCTGTTAGGTAATTTAAATGAGGGATTTAAACTTTTTGGTTTTGGTCTCTGCAACAGCTGCAGTAGGAGGTAAACCATTCCAAAGGCTCTGGTTTTCTTTTTAGCTCACCTGAGCTCTGCTCAGGATGAGCTATTGTGATCGCTTTTCGTCCGTCGTCCGTCCGTCCGTTAACATTTTCAAACAACTTCTCCTCTGAAGCTGCTGAGCCAATTTTGCTCAAATTTCATATGGAGCCTCCTTAGGGTGGGGGAATGAAAAATTGCTAAAATGGTTGCAGTCCGTTGACCAAGATGGCTGCCACGCCCATATATGGTAAAAACCTTTAAAAATCTTCTCCTCCAGAACCGAGAATGTCTTGGGGCTGAACCTTTGCAGGAATCATCGGGGACAGAAGGTCTACCAAAATTGCTAAAAGAATTGTCGTATGTTGACATTTGACCTTTTTATGACAAGGTCAAGTTTGCTTCCCTATGCATTTGTATGGGAAAAACCTTTAAAAATCTTCTTCTCCAAAACCGAGCGTGCCTTATGGCTGCATCTTTGCATATATCATAGGGAACAGGAGGGCTACCAAAATTGCTAAAATAATGGTCGTACATTGACATTTGACCTTTTTACGTTAAGGTCAATTTTGCTTCCTTATGCATTTGTATGGGAAAAATGTTCAGAATTTCAAACAACTTCTTCTCTGGAGCCTCTGGACCAATTTTGCTCAAATTTCATATGGAACCTCCTTAGGTAGGGGGAACAAAAGATTGCTAAAATGGTCACGGTTTTTTTACCAAGATGGCCGCCATGCCCATATATGGTAAAAACCTTTAAAAATCTTCTTCTCTAGAACCAAGGATGCTTTGGAGCTGAATGTTTGCATAAATCATCGGGGACAAGGGGTCTTCCAAAGTTGCTAAAATAATGGTCATACATTGACATTTGACCTTTTTAAGGCAAGGTCAAGTTTGCTTCCTTATGCATTTGTATTGGAAAAAAAACATTTAAAAATCTTATTCTCTAGAACCAAGGATGCTTTGGAGCTGAATGTTTGCATAAATCATCGGGGACAGGGGCTCTACCAAAGTTGCTAAAATAATGGTCATACATTGACATTTGACCTTTTTAAGGCAAGGTCAAGTTTGCTTCCTTATGCATTTGTATTGGAAAAAACATTTAAAAATCTTATTCTCCAAAACTGAAGATGGATTGTGGCTGAATCTTTGCATATATCATGGCTGATTCGAACTTGTTTTTGAGTCCTGAGGAAATTCTTCTGATAGCTCAAGAAAACAAATCGTAGGGAAATTTTCTTATTTTATCATGAAAATGTATATTGTGGTACTCATTAGAATCACTTCTATGAGGTAATTCTAAAAAGTACACTCAACATACCATTATTTTATAGAAAATCGAAAAGACATCCCTAAATTATCCCAATTCGTCTCCTGACCTGGCACTATGAATAACCCTCAATGGCCCAAACTACCCGTGTCTAGAACAAATTTTCATGGTCCCAAAGATGTTTGAGCCATTGGTTTGATTGTACTTTGGGTAAAAATGGTAAAGTACGGTAAATGTCCTAAAATTTCAAACAGGAAAGTTTCTGACAAAATGACATATGTAAACAGTGCAGACTCAGATCAGACTGCTCCAAAGGAGCAGTCTGATCAGGATCTACACTGTTTGCCATTCCACTAAGTATTTTAAGAGACAACTGCATAAAAAATAAAATATAGGCCAAAATAGTATGGAAAAAAGTGTTAGAAATTTTAGGACATTTACCATATCTCATTGCAGCTGCTCACATCTATTTATTCTCTGCAGGTCCCCAAGAAGAGGACTCCAAGTACTCGAGATGTGAATGAAGAAGATGATGATTTCCAACCAGTAGATATAGACATTAACACAGTGAAAAATTTGCTCCAGTCATACGGTGCCCAGGAGGGACTTTCAGGTCCTGCATCCAATATTCTAGGAGGTATGGGAGTGGTTATTCCACCCAATCAAGACGTGGTTGATAGTGCTATTTCTCCAAATCAGGATACTCCTGCTAGAAATAAGACTGGTCGAAGTGAAGGCACTCCAGCTTCAGTTAAATCTGGTAGAAAACCCGAACCTCCACCTAGAGGTAGTTCAAGTAAACTACCTGAAACTCCACCCACTGTTAATACTGGTGCAAAACCAGATCGACCTCCTAGACCCAATCATCCTCCCAGACCTGATCAACCTCCTAGACCTGATCAGCCTCGTAGACCCGATCGACCACCTAGACCTGATCCACCTCCTAGAAAACCAGGAATACTTAAAAATGCTAGAAACCAAGACACTCCAGTTACTGTAAATTCTACAAGAAACCCACCTACTCCAGGTTCAATAAAAACTGATAGAAGTCCTGACACTAAAACTGCAATCAGTGCAACTAGAAGTCCAACCACACCCACTTCTGTTACAACTGACACACACTCGGACACACCCAATGCAGTGCATACTCGAAGAAATAGTGGTCCAAAGAAGGCTCGCAAAGTTTCTGAGAGCAGTAAAGAGACTGAAGTTTAATAACTATACCCAATAATTTGGAGTGGTGGAATGGTGATCAAAGCTTCAGATAAGAGGGGTGTCCAGATAAATATTTGTTTCTTATTTCTGCACTAAAACATTTGTTGTGGGTACTCATTATAAGCACCTCACCGAGGTGCTTCTAATGAGTACCCACAACACATGTTTTCATAGAGAAATAAAAATGTATTAATATTTTTAGTAGAAAAAGGGCTGTGGGTGAAATACAAAAAAAGAGCTTATCACTACACAGTGAACACAGATATCAGATTGCAGAGTCTTGAAATCTGTATAGGTTTCATGGAGAAAGCCTGGGCCCAGTTGTTCAAAGCTAACGACGTCGTTAGTTAACGATTCGTTAAAATTTACATCGAGTGATACGCAAATATGCTGAAATTTTTTGCTGAAAAAATGTGAGTAGCTTAAGCTACTCACATTTTTTCAGCAAAAAATTTCAGAAAATTGTATATTGAATCTGCTAAAATAATTAACAAAATGGCCCTTAACGAGCTCATTAAGCTAACAATGCTTTGAACAACTGGGCCCTGGCATGTAGAATCTCAGTGCAATGAAGACCGTGATCAGGCTACTTAAATATGCAGACTGATGTACCCTTTCATTGTCCACATGTACACTGAGCCTCCTTTTTGTATGACATGACCAGTCAGTGCTCCAGAGAAGAGTAGTATGTAGATAAACATTTTTTTTATTTCTCGATGAAAACATATCTTGTGGATATTCATTAGAAGTGCCTCTATGAGATATGTACCAGCAAAATACATTTTCATGGAGAAATAAGAAAAATACCAATACCTTCTGTTGAAAAAAAAAAAAAAAAAAAAAAAAAAAAAAAAAATCAACAAAACAACAGCAGCCTTACATGGAGCTGTTACCAATTTTATTTCTCGAACCTTACAGCACCATTCAAAATTGTAGAAGACCACATGCTAAATTACTTTTTCTTCTCAAAAAAAATAAAAAAAAGTTAGTAATTGGGAATAATGTCTGAAACAACAGTGAATAACAATTTTAAATAACAACTTTGATTAAATTTAAGGGTAAAATTTGGGAGACTATATCTGTGCCACACAGTGCAGGTTTTTGCCAGTGTGCACCTGTTGGAAGCCTGATCTATATCTGCAGAACTAGATTCATATACAGTCGACTCTCGTTATCTCGACTTTGCTTATCTTGACTAACCCCTTATCTAGAAGTGAAAATCTGGTCCCTGTTTTAACATGGAAATCTAACAACATGTAACAAAATATTGTGGAAAAGAGGAGCCTTTTCCACAATATTTTCATTATAGCTCTTGTTTCAGGGTCGAAATTACATATTCATTTGTTAAATGTGGTTATTCGATTTATTTTTTCCTCAATTCTGCAAATCTGATATGTCAAGGTACTGATATATCAAAGTATTTCAGAGAGTCCCTTGGACTTAGAGATAACGAGAATCTACCTCATACGAAAGGGCAGTGAAAAAATTGCTTTCAACCAAAAAATATTGATGTTTTTTCCTATTTCCATAACTCTAGTTAAGGAGCTTTTTCAGTCAAAAGTTTTGATATTTTTCTTATTTCTCCACAAAAACATACTTTCTGGTACTCATTGGAAGCACCTCGCAGAGGCGCTTCTAATGAGTACCCACAACATATGTTTTTACGGAGAAATAGAAAAAAAATATTATGTGGATACCCTCTCTTATCTAGAGCTATAATTTCTCTGCAAAAACATACCTTATAGAATCTACCAATTATCATCTCCATCAGAGGATTTTGATGAGATATGAGCCCCATTAATCCTTAGCATGCTGGGGTAAAAATTTCAGCAGATTTTTTTTTTTTTTTTTCCCAGAAGGTAAAGGGGAGCAAATACTTTCCTTTTAGAAAAGATTTTTTTTCAGAATGGAGGCAAAACAGTTCTGATAGAGTTGCCTCCCCTGAAAGGTTATCATTTCCCATGAACAAGATGCGTAGCATACCCTGTTTTTGTGGAAAAATAAAATTATCGGTAGCTTTTGGAAGGAAAAACATCCTTGGTTCACACAGACAATCTTTGGATGTTCTTGATTTTATGATAATCAATACACAGTAAAACTTGAAAGGTTTTGCCCCATTTTGTAAAGGGAGACAATCTTTGCATACACTTAAAATTTTTCTCCCAGTAGCTGGAAAGGATTTCCTCCATCTGGGAGCAGGTTGTTTTCTGTCTCTGGGAGCAAATTCTTTCCTGTAAGAGTAGCCCCTAGTGAGAAGAATGGCAAATAATTCTATGTAAATGTTTCTTTGGGAGTTGTATCTGTTTCCCCCTCCCCACAACCTCCCCAAAGGCAAATTGCACATTTTCTAAACAGACTGTGCATGAGTGCAGCCGAGTAAGGCACTCCAACAGCACCATCTTATAGGCCCTGTTTGCTTGATGTAGCCTGTCTGTATTCTGTCTGTGTGTAGATTGTGACTTTCATATGCAGGCTGACGTGAATCAGACCTTATAATATTTATGGAAGCCATTTCTTGTTGTTATGTAAGTATGTAGTGAATAGTCTTAATATCTTACAACTAATGGTTGTGATATAGTGTCACTTATGGAGACTAGATACACTTGTTAACCCTTGCCATAATAAATTAAGATGCCACGCCCACTTAAAAGTTTTATCCAATCAGATTACTTGATCCAGATTGTTGATATAAATTCACATAATAGCAACACTGCAGATCCAGATCAGTTGGCTTCTGAAGCCAACTGATCTAGATCTACTCTGTTTGCACAGCTAGGATATATCTGGGTTCAGCAGGACTAGGGTTAATTTTCTGTCATTTTTCACAAGGGAGACAACTTTTGTGGCATCCTGTTTGGTCTCTTTTGTACTAATACCCTTCTGGAAAGGGTCCCCCTGGGAGCAAATTTCTTACTTTTTAGAGTAGACCACATTTCAGAAGGGATAAAACAATTTTGATAGGGTTACCTCCCCCCTGAAAGTGCATCCAGTCCCCTTAAACTAAACAGCAGTGTTATAGAGTCTAGATAAAGGGAGTAACAAATTGATCATTTTTGTACTAAAACACATCTTTTGGGTGCTCACTGGAATTATCTTGGTCGGGTGATTCCAATAAGAACCTATAACATAGCTCTAGATAATGCTTTTTGTCGTACCTGCTTAACAATATAGGGTTCCAGTTATCCGTCCATCTGTTTGTCTGTCAACATTTGCATCAATCCTAACTTCAACTCTAATGTTCAAGTTCATTTCCCAAGAACTATAAAGGCTACAGTGATGATACTTGGTATAAGCTTGCACTTAGGGATAACAACTCAGACAGCAGTATCCGTATATGACCTTGACCTGTATTTCACGGTTCACCGACTTTGTAATAGGATGGTACGACATAGCCTTTGAAGCAATTCTTGTTTCTATCAAAGTGTTGATATTTTCTTATTTCTCCACAAAAAATACATTGTGGGTATGTATTACAAGTGCTTCTGCTATGCGCTTCTAATAAGTACCAAAAACATAAATTTTGCTGGAGAAATTAAAAAAAAAATATCCGATACCTCTGGAACTATTCTTACAAGTTATATTTTGGTGCAAAATTATCCCAGCTTTTCATAAAAGTTATCATTTCTCCTTTCTTGGAGGTAAGTGTCAAGCAAAAAGAGAGCTTAACCCATTTATGCTTAGGGGCCCATAAAAGGGACATTTGCAAATAGTGTAGACCAGATCAGATGCCGCAGAATGCGGCATCTGATCCGGGTCTACACTGTTTGCATTAGATACAGAATTTTCATTAAAACATGGTAATAATAAAAACAAAGCAGACCTCTCTTCTAATTGAAATGGACCTGTCCAAAGAGTGGAGGTAGAAGAATCCATTTCGCATAAATGGGTTAATGGATATACATACAGCTGAGACTCAGATCAGCCTGTATAGCTTAAAAGATCTTTTGATTTTCACCTGCAGAACATATCATAAACAATGTTACTGTAAATAGGAGTGATGCCCTTATCATACTGCATATACACTCCAACCTCTTTATAACACGGTTCATTATAACACGGCTTTGGATATAACACGGTTCAAAGATGGATCCCAAAAATGTATAGATCCCAAAAATGTATAGATCCCAAAAATGTATAGATTATATTGAAAAATGACCATAAATGGTCATTTTTCAATATATATACATTTTTGTTTGGATATAACACGTTTGTTTAACTAACACGATTTATGCTATGGACCCCAACAATAGTGTTATAAAGAGGTTGTGGTGTATGCATAGGCTGATCTTGGCCATCACTGTTTGGGTATGGATGAAGTCTCCTTTTTTATGTGATGCAGATTAGATGATGTATATTAGCTGTAGATGCTTTTTTGACATAAAATGTCCTATATTTGTCCTTAACACTTTCTGTGTTAAAAATTACCTGTGTGATGTTTGGATTTACAGTGAAACAAGGTTGTGTTCCGTTCTGTAAAATGCGATTTTGTAAAATTTCAGGCAGATTCTGTCTCATTCATTTTCATTCACATCATTAATCTGACTACTGCATTTACCATAAACATTTGATGATGATGATGATAGTTTGGTGTTTTACGTCCTTTTCAACATTATTTAAGTCATGTCAAGACAATTGAAGGCTCTGTGCAATGAAGTACCATACAGTCATGAGCTGAGTTCTGCCTCTAGTGGGATTCGAACTCGGGACCTTGTGAACTAAAGTTGGGAGCGCTAACCATCCAGCCACCCAGACACGTTCCTTTTGCATTTGAACAGATAGCCTGAGCAAAAAAGTGTAGATCCAGATCAGATGCCACATGATGTGGCATCTGATCAGGGTCTACACTGTTTGCCATTCATCCAGTGTTTCTTTTAACACATTAGCAAATAGCTTGCTCAGATTTTAAGACAAGTATGATAAGGAGTGAAAGTGTTCGAATATTTAAGGTAAATGCAGTATAAGATTTATGAATTGTCACAACAAAGTGCAATAGTACATTTTGCAATTGGTATGCAATTTTTGAATTTTTAAGTGTCATTATGTACCATTCCTAAGTATTGGGACGGATAGGTATTTGCAAACGGTGTAGACCCAGATCAGATGCTGCAGAATGCAGCATCTGATCAGGGTCCTCACTGTTTGCCATACATACAGCAATATTTTAGATGCATCAAGAGGCGGTAGAATAGACTCTTTCAAATTTTAGGACAAGTATGGTAAGTAGATAAGGTGTCCCAATATTTAGGATAAAGATAGTATATCTTATTGTATGCTCTCTCATCTTGAAAGGCTGATGCTTGGAAGAAACTGTCTTTTACTTTAAAAAAGTAAATCTGTCTGTTTTGGGATGAGAGGCTTGAAAAGATAGAATATATTATTGAAAATAGAATACAGTAAATCTGTCAAACTGAAACATCAGACTTAATGTTTAAAGCTTAATATATGAATATTGCTTTAAAGATAATGACTGGAATTTGTTGCTTATCTGAATGATCCATTCCTGTTACTTTTTCATAACAGAAAATAAGAAAACAAGTGAATGTTCTGCTTAAAATTAATGTAAATGTATTTGAGTAAAAAATTAACACTACGCTTGTATTGTTGTGTTTCTAATACTGGACTTATTGTAGTATTACACTGATAGATGGCACAAGGTCAAATTATTTGATTTTGGTTGTGAAAGTTCAAAGGAATAAGATTTTGAAGTTCAAGATAGTGCTTGCTTTAAAGTTACAACACAGTCTTATTCACCATTTTGTATGACCATACACTGTAGGTCTGTGTATCAAAATTAAGCATTTCTTAGTCAGATTGGATTTGAATGTCCTGAGCTATTGTTAAGCAAGATGATGCCATATGTGTGTCAGATGTGGGAACTACAGCAGCATTATCAGAAAAGATATTATGTTCTTTAATCAGGTTGCTGTCTAAACTAGCAAACAAAGCAGTTTTTTTTTTAGTCAATTTGTATTGTACCTTTATGACCCTATTCAGAACTGTAGCAGATGACCAAAAATTGTTTTTGAGAAAATAATTCTTGACATTTTAGTATGTTGTCTGCTGCTGTTATGACTGTCCCTTTAACTCTTTGCATGCTGGGTAATTTTGCATGCTTTCTTGTCGTCTGGATTTTTTTAGAAAGTAATTTTTTCAAAACAATCTTTCAGGAATACCATCAGAGTGTCAAACAGTTTAGATCCAGATCAAGCCCGACATTTTTTCGGGCCTGATCTGGGTCCAAACTGTTTGCAAAGGTTATCAGCAGAAGACAGAGGTCGCCACAAGTGTGGAAAGAGTTAAGGGTTAAAACTCAGTCTGGCTCAGACTAAGAAAAAATGTGAGTCAGATGGCTATGATCAGGAAAATGAAACCTGGCCTTTTTTTAGCAAAAAAAACCCAAATTTTTCCCATATTTCAACAGCAAATAGCCATATTAGCCTGTACATTTACACAATCTTCTCAGAATCACAGCTTTACACACATGAATGGGAAACTAAAGATAAAGGGTCTTTATGCCTAATGTAAACAGCAAATCCTCCGATCAACCTGGGCATATGTGCAGTTTGATGGGAGGGTCTTTTCTGTTGATCAGTATTTTCAGTAATATTATTATATGATTCTGTGGGCAGTTAAGGCCCTGATTAGACGGTGTGAATGCACAGGCAGATCTGAGACTTTGTCTGACTAGAGTGTGATCTTTGCTACCGAAATAACTGTAAGTAGTGGAACAGATAAGCCTCAGCAAACAGGATAAACCCAGATCAGATGCCGCAAAATGTAGTGTCAGATCTTAGTCTACACTGTTTGCCATACATACAGCAATATTTTAAACATGTCAAGAGGTAGTAGAATGGACTGTTTCAAATTTTAGGACAAGTATGGTAAACAGATAAGGTGTCCCAATACTTAGGGTTATTACGGTACTTGTATATGAGCAAATAGGGTTTTCCTCAGAAGGCCACAAGTGCTAAGTGGGTTGTGATGAACACTGTCATAGCTCCAGATAAGAGGGGATATCCTCATGTTTTTCTTATTTCTCCACAAAAATAGTTGTTATATGAATGCCAGCAAAGGCTTTCTCTGATTGGCTGAACTTGCCTAAAACAGGTTTTTACAAATCCTGATGTTTGCTAAAGTTAGCTGCTGCTTGTTAAAAATAGCCAGGCTAAGGTCAAGGCATGGTCAACATCACTTTTGTCACTGATAAAAATAGTCATAATGAATAGCCTGGCTAAGGTCAAGATCAAGGACCAGTTAATATCACTTTTGTCATTGCCGCCAGACAGCTTAAAATAGTCATATAACAAAACCATTGATGCATTTTATTGAGGTTAACATCAGTATTTGTCAGCCCAAAAAAGTGAAGCTTCGCCTCGGTGAACATCACTTTCTCGGGTTGACAAATCTTGATGTTAACCTTAATAGAATGCATTAATGTATAATATTGTGGGTACTTATTAGAAGTGCCTTATTAGAAGTGCCTCACTGAGGTGCTTCAAATGAGCACCTTAACATATGTTTTCATGGAGAAATAGTAAAAATATCAGGGCCCAGTTATTCAAAGCGTCGTTAGCTTAACAAGCTCGTTAAGGGCCATTTCGTTAACTGTTTTAGTGGATTCAATATACAATTTTCTGAATTTTTTTGCTGAAAAAATGTGAGTAGCTTTTGCAGTGCAAAAGCTACTCACATTTTTTCAGCAAAAAATTTCAGAATATTTGTGTATCACTCGATGTAAATTTAAACAAATCGTTAACTAACGACGTCGTTAGCTTTGAACAACTGGGCCCAGTATTTTTCAATTGAAATAATGCTTGATCTGGGGCTGTACACAGTGTGACAGATACAGACAGGTTTTGGAAGATTACTTATTGTTCTAGTATATGTGTAAATATTTTATTATTGGTTTATATTTTAAGTTTACTTTTATTTTATACTTTTATTACTTTTACTTTACTTACGTATAAAAATAAGTGTATATTAGTGCTTAAATGGTAAAACCATTCCCAATGCATATATATAGATATTCAAATGTGTTCATTACTTCATCATTTTTTTTTTCATCATTTCTTCTTTTTGTATCATTTAATTAGACCTGCTGCTTTTATGTATGCAAATGGCAATGATCTCGCACACACTGCACAGCAGTCAGACCAGTGACTTCACTGTTTACATATAAACACAGGGATCTAGCAGAATCTCTGTGGAAAACAATAATGCTTGCTTGGCCGGAGTTGGCTAAAATGTGAATGTTTGCTTTTAGCAAATGTTGATGGCCCACAGGGCCTACATTTTTTTTATCTGTGTATTTCAGCTAAACCCTTAACCTGTTGTAGTCTGGAGACCACCAAAAGGGTAATTGGCCAACAGAGCAGAACTAGATCAGACACCTCAGAATGCACCGTCTGATCAGGGTCTTCACTGTTTGCAAATAGTTCAACCATTTCTCTAGGAATAAGGAAATTACAGTTCTATACATACCTAAAATCGAAATTAGAATCTTCCAATATATAGTGTGGGGGAGTTCATTCAGTTTACAATGGAGTAAAGTGCCAGTTACAACAACAGCAGTTGACATTCTAAAAATTTTTTCAGAATTTTTTTTCCTGAGAAGATAAGGCTTGATATGTGTATGTCTACTGGGCAAACAAGGCACATGAAATATCAAGCATTATTTTCTTGGAAAAATAAGTTAAAAAAAAAAAAAAAAAAAAAATAGAATGTCATATGCTGGCATTTTGAATAGCGCTTTCAGGATTAACAATTTGTAAATGGCAGTAACAATTCCTGGGCATATGAAATGTATATACATGTATAAGCCAGGTCATGAGAAATGGTACCTTGTTCACATAAGCTCTTTTCATATTCTCCATATTATCAAGGTCACAAAGAAAAGAATAGAGTATTTTATACTAATATATATATATATATATATATATATATATATATATATATATATGATTCCATGTTAAATGAGAACATAGGACTTTTGTCATGCATTTCTGTTGATTTACAGTGGGCATGTCAGTAAGTAGAGTGGCTGTTGGTAGTGTTGGTTGTGGAAAGGATGAGATTGGGATGCTTCTGAGGTAGGAGGGGGCATGTGTTTCTTTATAATAAAGATCTAGTTGTTCATCTGTATATCTGTTTTAGCAACTGTTGGATATGGGCCGGGTCAAGTGAAAAAACCTTCGAGCATGCACAAAATGCACAGATCCAGACAATCATGAGCATGCACAATGTCTCATCCAGGCCTTTGCTCTCCATTGATACATTCTATAGTATCCAGTGATTCTGGCAGCAGACAGCAAAGGCCCTGATCAGACTGCGCATCTGCGCAGTCTGATCTGGGCCTTTGCTGCCGACGCATACCCTTGAGGCACATTTTCATTTGATATTGCCGTTTAGTTTTCAAGCACAAAATAAATCAAGTTAGTGTCATATACCATAGGTGACGCATAGGCTTAGATCATAGTGACAGATAAGGAGCTATCCAGAGAAATGCTTTTCTTATTTTTCCACAAAAAAACATATTGTGGGTACTCATTGGAAGTGCCTTGGTAAGGTATTTCTGATGATGATTCACAACATAATGTTTTTGTGTAGAAATAAAAATTCTGTTTTTATTGGACTTTATGTTTTTGCTATAAATTTGTCATAGGACTCTTTATAGTAGAAATCTTGCCCAGTATTCAGTATAGGGGTGTTAAAAAATACAGAGAAGTTTCTTGTGTTTGGTTAACACTTGCAATTAACTTGTGATCTGGAATATTCAAAGCTCTGTCTCTTTCACATTACCAAAATGAATCTCCTTAAGTGTTCCCCTAAACTAGTATCTCTCAAGACAAAGCATTTATATCACAGTATCAATTTATGGTATTTGCTTATGTATCACTTAATGTTATGGATCGTGTCAAGCGAAAAAGTGTTTTTGAGCATGTGCAAAATGCACAGATTCAGATTCAGCCTGTGCATGTCCAGTCTCATCTGGGCATTTGATCTCCAAGTCGAGGCAATTCAAATGAGTACCCACAACATATACTTTTATAAACCTGTCATGGTAATTCAAATGAGTACCCGATATATGCTTCTATAAGAAACATAGAACATGCCTCCCCCACCCACCTACCCCTAGAGAAGTCCTCAGCTAATATTCCTTTGAGGTGTGCCCTTATTAGGAAGTTATTTTACTAAGGGTTTTTCAGTAATTTTGAAAACTTAATTGCATGGTGCGTGGTAATTGCATGGTGCGGTAATTAGGTCAAATACGGTAGTAGGATATAAATACAGTATCATCTGATGACAGTTATATCTCACTGATCTTGTCCCATTGTCATGATGTGTATTTTTAGCTCTAGATAAGGCACTTTTGTCAACCAGTTTCTCCACAAAAACATATCATCACGAAAACAAGCCTGTATAATTTTGACTCGAGGCGGTTCTAACAAGTACCCACAATCTATGTTTTGAGGAGAAACATGAAAAATATCAGAATTTTCTATCTGTAAATTTTCATTTTTTGGTGGTAAAATTTTCATTATATTTGAATAGGCGTTTTTTCGTAATGTGTTGTGGGTTTTCATTAGAGCGCCTCGCTGAGGCACTTCTAATGAGTATCCACATGTGTTCATTGGGAAATGAAATATTACCGTGACGTCCATACATGCCATAAGCTGTGGACTAAAATCTGTGAGATAGGGCAAAATTTTAAGGGAGATTTGACAAAATTCTGAGATTTTCTTAAACATTTCTTTGGAACTCCCCAAGCATAGTCTAAAGTCTTTTTTTTTTATGTAGGAACACACCTGGTAATCTCGTAAGGGGTAGCCGCTAGTTATGCACTCAGAATCCTTACGCGAATTTCCGGCCATGACTTACGAGACATCCAAATGTCAACAAACAGACAAATTCTCCTGATTTATTGATTTTTAGTAAATTTCATAGACATATTTTGAAAGATCGGACAATGCTATTCTCAACAACTATCATTTCTGCATCGGAAAAGATAGGTGTGGGCTTGAAAAAACAAACGGCTTTTTTTTTTTATTTCAGTTTCACCCAGAGAAGGGTAGCCCAATATTCCTGTTTTGACTTTTTTACCTGTGCAAAATGAAGGTATTTTCAGCTATCTGGGCTGTGAAATACTTATTTAACATATCAGATCAGACGTACTGCAACCCACGTCCACTTTGAAATACATAAGATGCTTAATTTCCCCAAGCTTTTATTCCGGGGACTGAAATATTTGTGCCGATTATGATTTACGAGGCCTACTACCCCTTACTGGAGCATTAACAATTACAAAAAAACAAAAAACCCTATACATCACAAAACTATTTTTATGGCAGTATAATGAAACTTTTGCTCAATTGAGAGCTTCATACAAAAAATGGCATATCAAAACCCTATTGAAACATGCTGTCTCATTTGCAAAACCTTTCATGGTGTTTGATCGTTTATATGTAAATGGAATATGTTTATATGTAAATGGAATATTTTGAAACTGGTTTGGTCTAAAGTCTAAAAGGTTTTCAAATGCGGGGCATTCTGACAATGACTTACGTTTCCATAAGTGATAAACAGGGCTTGTAATCAGACACCTGACAGCTAGCGTTCTTGTCCTCGTAAGGGTTAATGCCCCCGTAAGGGTATCTGCCTCTAAGTCATATTCTGCACAAATATTTCAGTCCCCGGAACAAATGCTTGGGAAATTTAGCATCTTATGTATTTCAACATAGATGTACCGGTTAGGTTGCAGTGCGTCTTAAATAGATATATTAAATAAGTATTTCATAGTCCAGATAGCTGAAAATACCTTCATATTGCACTGGAAAAGAAGTCAAAACTGGAATATCGGACTACCCATCTCCAGGTGAAACTGAAATAAAAAATAGCTGCTTGTTCTTCTAAGCTCATACCTATCTTTTCCGATGTAGAAATGAAAGTTGTTGGGAATAGCACTGTCCAATTTTTCAAGATGTGTCTATGAAATTGACCCAAAAATCCCAATAAATCAGGAGAACTTACCTGTTTGTTGACATTTGGATGTCTCGTAAGTCATAGCCGGAAGTTCGCGTAAGGATTTTGAGTGCATAACCAGCGGCTACCCCTTACGAGATTACCAGGTGTGAGGAAGCTTGTGAAAACCACAACAGTCTGTGATTTATGTTTATTTCTTCATAAAATCTGTTGTAAAATGCTCTGAAAATTCTCTGAGATTTGAATTTTTTATGGGCGTTGCCTTCCAGACAGGCCAAATTCTGTGAGATTTTAGCTCAGTGTGAGATATGGCCTGTATGGATACCCCCTCATATCTAGAGCTATGGTATTACAGCATTATCAGCATAAGATAATCGTCTTACTTTCGTTGCTATACTAGTCATTAAGATGTTTTATCTCCATATTGCATCAAAGGGCTAAAATGTTTAAAAAGCATTGAATGTTTGATGGATAAATGTTTGACTGTGACTGTCAGTTATAGAATTCTGTAATGTTAACCCTTAACCCTTAAACTGCCCATCACAACAATTGTCGTCTGCTTTTGTCATCTGCTTGTGATTTTTTAAAGTCATTTTTGCAAACGGTGTGGACCCAGATCAGACTGCTCTGATCAGGGTCCACACTGTTTGCATGTATGCAAAAATAGGTTTGAAAACTTTGCAAGAATGTCCAACAGATGATATAAAGAGACGACATTTTCAGATGCAGGTTTGTCTTGGCATTTTAAGGGTTAAAGACCACTAAGCAAAGTTTGTAGCAAATGACACTCTTTTAATTTTGTTTTTATCTTTCAGAAAAAATCAGTCTTGACATTTCATGTAAATCGTCCACTTGGCAGAATTATACTTGTACGGGAGAAAACTCTATCAAAATCATTTTTTGCATCCCTTCTAAAAAGGATCTCCTCAATAAAAGAAAGAAAGGGGAACAAATTCTTTCCTTTTAGAGTAGACCCCTTTCAAAAGGGGTGCAAAAACAAATTTTGACAGTTGTCTCCCCTGAAAGTATATCCAGTTCCGAGTCTTTGTTGTTATCTTGTGCCTTGAAGACCAATTTCTCATGGCTTGACAAATCATACAATTTCTAGTTCTGATAAAATAATGTAAGTTTACATGAAGTATTAACAGTCCTTGACATTCTGATCAATAGCACTCTACTTGTACTGGGAACTCCAGTCACTTAATCTTTAAAAAAAAAAATCATTTAATCCTTATTCTGAATTGTAATAGATAACATTTTATTTTATTTATTTTTTTATTATTTTTTTGAGAAATTAAGCTTGACACTTCATGTGAATTGTCTAAAGCAGACAATTCACATGAAATATTGAGCTTTATCTTCTCTAAAAGTAAAATAAAAAAAAATAAAAAAATATATATATATATATAGGATATTTACTCTTTTGCTGTGAATACCATAAATATTGTCATCGAGTGAAATGAAAACATCAGTATTTTCACGAGTTCGAAGCATGAGTGAAAATTTGAATGTTATCATTACACAAGATGAAATTTTTATGGTATTCACTGAAAAAGAGTAAATTTTCTTTTTATTTTATTGTTTACACACCAATGCACGTTTCTGACGTCATAACTAACGTCACCAAACAAAACATGAACATCATGGCATCGACGTTCAGTGCTTAAGGGTGAAACGCTGGAGAGACAAAAACAAAAAATTCGGCAAATCAAAATAAACTTGATACCAAAATGTTCGTCACTTTCTAACTAAGAAAATGTATACCATCACTTAATAGTTTAGTTCAGAAACAAAGAAATTAGAGGTGTTAAAAAATCTGAAGTGGAGATAACATCCACTTCTGAAACAATTCAGAAAACAGAAGTCATCCAAAGCAAGGAGTGAAAATATAAATCGTATCAGTCACTAGTGAAATGATACGATATCAGTTCACTAGTGATTGATACCACTTTTATTTTCACCAGGTATACACTGATTTCACCGCTAACAATAAAATAAATATATATTTAAGAAAGTCATGTGCTGCAGTTGTAGTCAATGCTTAAAGGGTGAATTTTGATAAAATAGTTATTTGTATGTGTAGCAATATTGTATGTAGTCTTATCTTTATCAGCTGTCTAGTTTGTATTAAGATGCTTAACATGTCTTATAAATATTAGATAAATATTGAATTGTCAAGTAAAATGTCTTATCATAGCACCAGATAATTTTATACCCCATCACATAATGCACACCACAACCTCTTTATACTGGGCAACACAATTGCTGCGATCCAAAGTAAAAAACATGTTTTCTAAACAACTGTGTTGTATATCTAAATAACTGTGTTATATAGCTAAACAACTGTGTTGTATGCAAAGAAAATGTATAGATGATATAGCAAAATGACCATAGATGGTCATTTTGCTATATAATCTATACATTTTGTTTTTGATACAACACTTCTAGGGGCTCACCTTTAAACTGTCAGATATCTGAAACCATCTTATAATTAACTATAAAGATGTTTCAGTGTAGTGGGAGCGTATTATGTTTTTCCACTAGATGTCTGTATGTCCATCTATAAGAAAGTTTATTTTTGAGCAATAACGTCTGTATTTTATTGAATGTTTACCTGCTTATAGATATTGGGAGGATCAGGATTGGAATTGTAATTGGCAAATATACATTTTTCTTTTTTTTTTTTTTTTTTTAACAGAGGTGTGCTGCCTTTTAAGTCCAAAAATAATTTTTGACAGGTAGGTTTTGAGTGGTTGGGTATCATGCTTCCTGATGCATTTATTGTTGTGAACCACATTCGTTTTGGTATTCATTTGAATTGTCTCACAAGAGCAGTTCTATAGAGTACCAACAACTCATTTTAATGTAAAAATAACACCATTAATAATAACATGTATAAATTAACTAATTTATATGGAGCCATGCTTACAAATGGAAGCTTAATGCTTGGCATACAAGGTAAAAATTTTAGCAGGCAACATTTTGAAATATTGTTTCTTACCAGTATTTTTCCCAGAAACGGGCTTTGACATTTCATGCAAATTGACTCCTTAGGAGTCAATTTGCATGAAATGTCAGAGCCTGTTTTTTGGCAAAAATAAGAAAAGTATCATGAATTTGTGGTCTGCTGAACTTGCCCATATAGTAGTAAAAGTCAAATGTTATTGTAAACCTCCAATCATATCAGCTGTAATGTGAGAGGTCTGAGCATGGGGCCCATTTTGAGTTCAGACTCAGATACATATATACTCGTTATATTTCAGGGCCCAGTTGTTCAAAGTGTCGTTAGCTTAACAAGCTCGTTAAAGGTCATTTCACTAACTGTTATAGCGGATTCAATATACAATATTCTGATATTTTTTGCTGGAAAAATGTGAGTGCTTAAAAGCTACTCGCATTTTTTAAGCAAAAAATTTCAGCATATTTGCGTATCACTCAATGTAAATTTTAACGAATCGTTAACTAACGACATCGTTAGCTTTGAACAACTGGGCCCAGAGCATTTAAAAATTAATAATTTAGAGATATATATTTGCTGCAATTTGCAATCACTTAATACTGTACCATGTAGCTGGTTATATTTAATGGGGAATTTTTGTTTTATTGTGTAAAAGTTTTGTTTTATTATGTAACCTTTCCTGTTGACAAATATTACTAAGGTTAAGAATTTTATTGCTATTATTAGGGATTAAATATTGCCTTGGGATCTGTTCATTCCAAGCATTTGTGATGTAGATAAAGGCCTTAAGACATAGACAACTAGGGTAGATCTGATCATCCTAGGTGCCTGTTCAGTGTGGCCAGTGACTTTACAACTGGCTCACAGAATATAAGTATATTCATTGTATCAGCTAACAGTCTAGGCACTGATCAGACTATGTACATTGGTCTCCAGAATGTGTGAAAAAAAAATCAGTCTGTCTGTCTGTCTGTCTGATACAGGTCAGAGGAATGATTAAAAGTTTAGAAGATGGTTTTGCTTGGCACTGTTCATGTTAAAGAGTTAAAGATAGAAAAAGAAAGGTTATGAAGAAATTGTAATAGGGCAGAATCAGTGACAATGTTTGGATTTAATAGGTTTCTGTAATATTGTGGACCATTTGATGCACATTGCAAGAGAAGAGCCCTTTGCCATATGCAGGCAACAGAAGCCCAGATCAGCCTGGGTCATGCAGTCTGATATCGGCCTTTGTCTGCATACAGAATTCATGGATGTTGTAGAATATATCAACAAAAAGAGAAGGCCCTGATCAGACCTCACAGATGTGCAGGCTGATTTGGGCCTTTGCTGGTAGTGTATGATATAAGGGCCCTTCCCTTCCATCACACACTAGCTGTAGGAGGCCAACATTTGCCTACATATTAACAGACCCAGGCATGTCTGCACTTCCAGGCAGTCTGACCCAAGTCTTTCCTTATCTAGTATATACCAACATATAGGGAGCTGCCTGCCCATCTGAGCAGTGTGATCTAGGTCTTGCCTTATCTATTAAACAGACCAGCCTGCACATCCAGCCAGTCTGACTCAAGTCTTTCCTTGTCCAGTAGACTTTTATACAAAGGGACAAGCCTTTATATCCAGACATTTTGACCTGGGTCTTTCCCTATCTAGTAAATGCCTAGACACAGGGAGTTTAACTCTTATCCTGCTGAATGATTTAATTAGCCACACCCATTTCTGACTATCAGCCAATCAGATTACATCATATAATGTTTTCGTTCAAATTCACAAACTGAATGACAAACAGTATAGATCCTGATCAGATGGCTTCTTCAGAAGCCATCTGATTTGAATCTACACTATTTGCAAAGGTAGGGGTTGTCGTGAATAGCACGATAAGGGTTAAAGGATATGTACAGCTCACAGCAATAACCACTGATGTACCAGCTAGTCTGAATCTTCCTAGGGAAAATGTTGGCTTGTTGATTTGTGATTCACTTCAGATAATCAAAATTACCATAATAGACCTAAGTATTGGGACAAGCAGGCATGAGCAATCAGTGTGGACCCACATTAGATGCTGCAGAACGCAGAACTGTTTGCAACTCATCCAACAAAATTTTAATGCATTAACGGGAAACAATATGGCCGTTCAATCTCTAAGACCAGTGTGGCAAGGAGTTTAGGTGTTCCAATATTTAGGGTAAATATGGTAGGGAACATATCATATTTATCCAAAAATTCAGACACCTAATTATAATTGTACTTATTATATTTAATGTAAGTATTGGGGCACCTTAACTGATTGCCATATTTGTCCTATAATTAGTAAAAGCTGGTTCCACTACCTGGTGATGTGTTTAAAATATTGCTGGATGAGTGGTAAACAGTTTAGACCCCGATCAGATGCTTCATTCTGCGGCAACTGATCTGGGTCTTTGATGTTTGCTCATGCCTGTCTGTCCCAATACTTAGGGTTATTACGGTATTACAAGATTTGAACAAGTTCATTTGACTACATAGTGATGCATCTAAGTGTGACAGAATAGCAGTGTAGACTCTGATCAAAATGCTCTTTTGTTTGCTCAGGTCTGTCTTTCAGTTGATTTAGGGTATTAGTGGTAAATTGCTAACTGTTTCAAAGCAGTTGCTGAGAATTAGGATTTGGTTTTCTAGTGAGTGGGGTGAGAACTGAGAGAGTGTTACACAGAATATGCAAAACGAAATGCTAAAAACATTCTTTTGCGTGTCAAAATTCCAATTCTTATAGAATCTAGTGAAGATGTAGGACCTGATCAAACAATGTAAATTAGCCCTAGTCCTGCTGAACACAGATATATGTCCTGCCTTTGCAAACAGTGTAGATCTAGATCAGTTAGCCAACTGATCTAGATCTGCACTGTTTGCCATTAAATATGTGAATTTTTATCAACTATCTGTATCAAGTAATCTGATTGGCTGAAAATTAGAAGTGGGTGTGGCATCTAAATTTATTCAGCATGACAAGGGTTAGTAAACTGACCAAATGTGCCATACTTCTAGATAAGATGGGTACTCAGATACATGTTTTTTTTCTTGCCGTTTTTCCCAATAAAAACATACGGGTACTTACTGGATTCACCTCAGCAAGGTGATTCCAATGAGTACCTCAACGTTTATTTTCATGGCAAAATAAGACATTTTAGTTAAAAAAAAAAGAAAAAAAGAAAAGAATCTAGAATGAAATCTTAACCCATTTTAGCCTAGTGTCCCATAAGAGGGACACTGGCAAACTGTAGACCCAGATCAGACGCCGCAAAATGCGGCATTTGACCAGAGTCTACATTCTTTGCATTAAATACCGGAAATTCTATAAAACATTGTAATAATAAAAACTGACCAGACCCCCTATAATTGGAAATGGACTGGTCCAATGTGTTAAGGTAGAAGAGTCCACTTGGCATAAGTTGGTTAAAGGCATACACTTTGTGTTATTGAGTAGGGCAGTTTACTAGTAGCTCCAGATAAGAGGAATGTTCAGATGAGTATTTTTCTTATTTCTGCATGAAAATATACATGTTGGATACTCATTAGAAGCTCTTTTGATGAGTGCCCAAACATATGTTTTTGTTGAGAAATAAGAAAAATATGAATCCATTTGGTTGAAAAATGTTCCTTCTCTGGTACTGTGGGCAGACTTTTGTCAGACTGCCGGTCTGTGCCGCAGAATGCGGGATTTACTCTAGTCATATGTCATGCCCTCATTAATTGTTGTAGTTTAGCAGCATTATTGTTATAAGCAGTCAGAAAAGTTTGTCATTGTTGAATATAACCAGTTGTATGATACCGTTAGTTTTGCTGCACTCATTCCAAGCATAATAAACAATTTTCTTCTAGTAGTCTTGGGTTTTCTGTGTCTGCCGCCCTGTCTTATTTTAGGCCATTGCTGTCTGCATATGCCCTGAAGACACATGTTGCACAGCTCACATGTAGTTCCAGTATAAATCTTTCCACAAATATACAAAAGAAAGCAACAACAGCAGCAAACAAGACAAACCATTTAGCCTGTACCTTTATTTAAGCCATTGTAGACTGTATGAACTCCCCCACACTCATATTTGAAGATTCTAATTTCGATTTTAGGTATGTCAGGCTATGTGATTTACATATTCCTAGAGAAAAATGGTTGAACTACTTGCCAACACTGGAGACCCAGATCAGACGCTGCATTCTGCGGCGCCTGATCTGGGTCTGCACTGTTTGCCAATTACCCTTTTAGGGAGATCAGATGCAGTGTTCTGCGGCATCTGATTTGGGTCTGCACTGTTTGCCAGTTAACCCTTTTAGGGGTTTCCAGACTACAATAGGTTAAGCATTATGCTTTCTTAACTACAACAAAAATTGCACATGATGATCATTGTGTCCATGCTTATGATCACACTCGTGCACATACATGGGTATGGCATTAGCACTCCTTTGCTTGGCAATGCGTACTAATAAGAATGACATGGTTATCTCAAAGGTGTGTCTATTAGAAATGTTTTGACAATTTCTTTATCCTTTGCGACTACAGTTTCATCTGAGAGATAGCTGCTGTATGTGACCATGGTCTACTTCTCATGCTTCATTGACTTTGTTAGTTTTATGTTCACCTTGTGTTTCTCAGTAACATATAAGGGTATTCCTACCTATACCTCAATTACAACTGAAGCCTGCCATCAGTATATAACCATGACCTACTTTTAATGCATCACTGGCTCTGTTAGTTTTACTTTCACACTGCATTTAGGTCAGTTTTTCAGTAGGGATCAGGGCTAGAGTCTTTTCTAGCAAAAGAGCACACAAATACTGGTTAACTGCTTAGAGGACTAAGCCTGCCCAGGAAAAGTGGTTAGGTAAACTGACCGGCTCGACATGACCCTAATGGGTTGACTGAGCAGTAAAGCCACAACTCAAACAAGGACTAGAGTCTTTGCTTGAACCGCACCGGCATCCTAGGGAGAGGAGCTGAAGCCACCAGAATCTGATCATTCATGACCTAGGTTCTTCTCTCTGTTACAGAGTGTTAGCCGAGGTGTCAGCAGATCAACATACAGGCTGTGAATAAGTTCAGCATACTAAAACATTTTTTATTAGCCTAGAAAATATTTTTATTAGTCTAGAAATAGAGCTTGTTTCCTATTGAAAGAATTTGCAGGAAGTATCAATATGTTTTCTGGAAAAAATATAAGAAAAATGTCACCAATTTGTCATCTGCTGATTTCGCCCAGAGACAGTAAATTGAAGGAAACACCAAGCTTTGTTTTTGTGAGAAAATTAACACTTACTATACTATGGACAGATTAAGCAGACGACAAATGGATGTGTTTCTTATTTTTCCTACAAATTAGGATCTGACACTTCATGCAAATTGTCTCCTAAGGAGACAATTTGCATGAAGTGTCAGGTACTATTTTCTAGGAAAAGTAGAAAAATGTTTCAAAATGTCTGCTAAAATTTTTACCCAGCATGCAAAGTGGTAAGAAAAACATCAATTTTTGTCATCTACTGAGTTTGCCTGTAGTGTACTGATTGTCAAGAGGTAGTATAAGGTAAATATTTATCTTATTTCTCCATACAAACATACATCCTGGTACTCATTAAAAGTACTGAGTTTGCTTGTAGTGTACAGATTGTCAAGAGGTAGTATAAGGTAAATATTTATCTTATTTCTCCACACAAACATACATCCTGGTACTCATTAAAAGTACTGAGTTTGCTTGTAGTGTACAGATTGTCAAGAGGTAGTATAAGGTAAATATTTATCTTATTTCTCCATGCAAACATACATCCTGGTACTCATTAAAAGTACTGAGTTTGCTTGTAGTGTACAGATTGTCAAGAGGTAGTATAAGGTAAATATTTATCTTATTTCTCCACGCAAACATACATCCTGGTACTCATTAAAAGTACTGAGTTTGCTTGTAGTGTACAGATTGTCAAGAGGTAGTATAAGGTAAATATTTATCTTATTTCTCCATGCAAACATACATCCTGGTACTCATTAAAAGTACTGAGTTTGCTTGTAGTGTACAGATTGTCAAGAGGTAGTATAAGGTAAATATTTATCTTATTTCTCCAAGCAAACATATATCCTGGTACTCATTAAAAGTACTGAGTTTGCTTGTAGTGTACTGGTTGTCAAGAGGTAGTATAAGGTAAAATTTATCTTATTTCTCCACACAAACATACATCCTGGTACTCATTAGAAGTGCCTCAACAAAGCTCTACTAATGAGTACCCACAACCTACGTTTTCGTGAAGAAATCAGAAATAATCAATACGTTTTGCCATAAAAACGTGCCTTATCTAGAGTTATGATAAATATACCATATTCGATCTTATTACCGCACTGTGCACTTAGGTTTTTCAAAATTACTAAGAAAACTTGTGGTAAAATATGCATATATCTATTAAGGGTACACTTTAAAAAAGATCAGGAAAGTTTTTATTTGATGATGTTTAGACAATTTTTATCTGATTTTTTTTATAAAAGCATATGTTGTGGTACCCATTTGAATTGCATCGACAAGTGGATGCAATTCAAATGGGTACCCACAACAAGTCTTTATAAAGAAGTAGAAAAAAAGCACTGGCTGTAATCTAAAGACTACGAAATTGCTCGAATGTGCGCTTATAGGGGTATGTGCGGTAATTAGGTTGAATATGATAAATGATATGATGCTGGTCCAGTCTGTCTATAGTCTTCCTTTTATGAATATCACTAAGTGAGCATGAGGGCTATAACCATAAGTCTGTCAATACTGTGAATTCTTTGAGAAGCCTGAAGGAGACGCACACCTGCTCCCAGGCAGTCTTGCTCAGCAAATCCCATTCCTTCCAAGTCTGCATTGTGGGCAGCTCCAACCAATCTACAAATAAGATTTTTTCAGCACTTCAGATAAGCTCATTGCCATAGTAACTTGACCTGATGCTGTGTGTCGTCAAATGGATTTTCCCAGATCAGAGGATGGCATGAGAAGCTTGCATTGAGTGTGATTGAGGATCTGAGAACATCCACAAGGTGTGGTACAAAGCATTACCGGTAGATCATGTTACTGTAGTAATAATGAATTTATTCTATATCATATTTACCCTATGTATTGGGACACCTTATCAATTTACCATATTTGTCCTAAAATTTGAATTAGTCAATTCTACTACCTCTTGATGTGTTTAAAATATTGCTGTATGTGTAGTGAACAGTGTAGGTCCTGATCAGACTCCGCATTCTGCGGCATCTGATCTGGGTCTAAGCTGTTTGCAAAGGCCTGTCTGTCCCAATACGTAGGGTTATTACGGTACCTTCAAGGCTTTAAAATGCACCTTAAATCACCATTCACAACAGTAGCAGAGAGCATTAATAATTTTTCTGTTTTTTTTTTTTTTTTATGAGAAAATGACGTCATGCAGACCATCCACATGAAATGCAAAGCCATATGTTTTTTGAAAAAAAAAAATGTCTGCTACAATTTTGAATGGTGGTTTAATGGCACTTACAGCAATTAAAGATGTGGGAAATTTATGTGCATATCTCTTTGTAGCTTATGATGTCACCATAAACAAGCCACATTAGAATTGATGTGGTATGGATCTGGAAAAATTAAGACACTCAACTCATTTTTTTTTTTTTTTTGATGAAGATGCTAAACTGTTTGAAGGCCATACCATTGATAGGTACATTAATAAAACTATTTTACTCACTTTTCTATGGAAACATGCATCTCATTAAAATCATATTGTGACAATGCTAGTGAGCTTCAATGTGACAAAGTGACTCTTAAAATGCTAATCACTACTGCAGCAGACAACTCTTTTATGTATTTTTTTTTTTCAGAGAACATAGTCTTGACATATCATGTGAAACATCTGCCAAGCAACTACAGCAGATGGCACTTTTAAATCTTTTTAGATCTTTTTTTTTTTTTTTTTTTTTTTTCATAGAAAATAGGTCTGAACATTTCATGTGAATAGTCTTATACCTGTCTGATCCATTTATAATGATTAACCCTTGTCATGCTGAATAATTTAAGAAGTCACGCCCACCTCGTTTTCAGCCAATTACATTACTTGATCCAGGTTGTTGATACAAATTCACATTTTGAATGACAAACAGTGCAGCTCCAGATCTTCAGAAGCGAACTGATCTGTAGCTACACCGTTTGCAAAGGCAGGGCATATCTAGGTTCAGCAGGAACAGGGTTAAAAATAAATACATGTACCTTCTAACAATTTCACAACCAGCAAATCCTGCAGTCTCTGACAATAAATTGGCTTCATATTGGTCTCTGTCACCAACAGATGCTGTCATTGTAGACAGGTATGTATCTACTGAAAAAAAAGTTGGGACCCAGTTGTTCAAAACTAACAACGTCATTAGTTAACATATTGTTAAAACTTTGGTCATTAAATTTGGATTATACGCTAATAATTTTGCTGAAAAAATGTGGGTAGCTTTTGCATTTGTGAATTAGACATTGTACTTAAAAGAACAGTTAACATTTTGACCACTAAAAAGCTTGTTAAGCTAACAATGCTTTGAACAACTGGGCCCAGGAAATTTTTGAAGTTTGTCTGGAGAGATGGGGGTCCAAGACTCCATCTGATCACATATATCATTTTTACAGTGAGTGCCTCTCTCACATCTGACATTACATCTGTAATGTTTACATTAATGACAACCTTGTAATATCAACTACATGTAACCCTTAATCAGTGGTGAATGAAACTTTCTATTTTTTGCAAGTGGGCCTACTTGATCATACATCACAATCTCCAGAAACAAGGCACATTCCTTAATTCATAAGTTATCTGACGGTGGAGGGAATGTACTTTCTAACAATCCTAGGTCTGCCTGCATTCAAGATCAATCAAAATAATCTCCTGGGTCCAGTTGTTCAAAACTAACGATGTCATTAGTTAAGGTATCTTTAAAACTTTGATCATTAAATATGGTATATTTGCTAATACTTTTGCTGAAAAAATGTGAGTAGCTTTTGCATTTGCAAAAGCTACTCACATTTTTTCAGCAAAAATAACTGTGCATTAGATATTGTACTTACCAGAACAGTTAACATTTTGACCATTAACATGCTCGTTAAGCTAACAATGCTTTGAACAAATGGGCCCAGAATCACAGTCAAATTTAACCACTGTCTAATAAGCCATTTTTCAGCTCTCCCAATCAGATCTGAGAGGTTCCTCTTGCAACAATTAATGCAAACTCGACATTAATAACTTTCAGTGATAAATATGTACAAATGAGAGATGAATCCATAACAGTAATCAAATTTTACTGCATTGTCCGTAAGATGTGCTAATTCCTTGAAGTTCTTTTTATTTTATTTGTCTACACTGGATACTGGTTTATCTTGTGACCACTTTCAAAAGAATGCAGTCACCACAGTTCACCAAGCGTAAAAAGAAAAAAGTAAAGAAAAATGCAGAAATAAAGATGCACAACATATGAGAAATAAATGACTGTACAACAACATGTAAAAAAAAGTCCTTTTCGCAAAATATGACAGCCAGGCATAACCCAGCTAGCATTCTACGTAAATCTACATCGGGCTGTCATCGGCAGATGACGGCCCGATATAGATTTACATAGAATGCTGACTGGGAAGCAAGCAGACAACAATGTGGTTTAAAATAACTTCCAGAGATAAATATGTACAAATGAGAGATAAAATCCATAACAGTAATCAAATTTTACTGCATTGTCCACAAGTTGTACTAATTCCTTGAAGTTCTTTTTATTTTATTTGTCTACACTGGATACTGGTTTATCTTGTGACCACTATCATGTAGAGATCACATGGTTATGGCAGTCCCACAAATATGGCACCTTGTTTATGGAGCCACCATGTACATGTATGAAAGTCAGCCACCAAAGGTGAAAGTTGGAGCAAAATTGTTAAAAATGAAGAAAGACCCAGATCAAGTAAGAAAAATCAGCTTTGTAAGGGCTAAACTGTTCACAATATGTTTATTTGGACACCATAACCTTTTATTGTACTTTTGCTAAAACTTAACCCTAGTCCTGCTGAACCCGGATATACCCTGCCTTTGCAAAACAGTGTAGATCCAGATAAGTTGGCTTTTGAAGAAGCCAACTGATCTGGCTCTGCACTGTTTGTTATTAAGTATGGGCATTTATAGCAACAATCCGGATCAAGTAATCTGATTAGCTGAAAATTAGAAGTGGGCGTGGTCTCTTAATTTATTCAGCATGACAAGGGTTAAAACCATCTGTTGATGGAGTATATACTGGCTGAATGGTAAACAATTTAGAACCTCATCAAACTACTGTTCAAGCATGTGTGTTGGAATATTGAGTATAAATACTGTATAAAAAATTTCATGATGAAAACCGAGCAAAGAATATTGCAGTAGTTTCTAAAATGTTCAGAATGATGAATGTCATGTTTGCTCAACTGAATTATACACACCGATATTTCTTTAACATTTGACATAAACATTGCTTTGTCAACTTAACACTTACCATGCTGTGGGCAGATGACAAATTGATAATATTTTTCTTATTTTTCCCAGAAAATAGGTTGTGACATTTCATGCAAATTGTCTCCTCAGGAGACAATTTGCATGAAATGTCAAAACCTATTTTCTGGAAATACAATGTAATAAGAAAAATATTTCAAAATGCCATTTGCTGAAAATTTTACTTGCTAAGCGTTAACTGTACACGTCTTCTATGGCATGCCTCTGCAAAACAGTACATTTAACCCAGGTCCTGATATGCTTCACCTTTACAAACAGTGTAGATTCAGATCAGTTGGCTTCAGAAGAAGCCAACTGATCTGCATCTACACTGTTTGTCATTAAGTATGTGAAATTGTATCAGCAACCTGGATCAAGTAATCTGATTGGCTGAAACTTGGAGGTGGGTGTGGCATCTTAATTTATTCAGCATGGCCAGGGTTAAAAACAAAAACTACTAACTTGTTGTTTTGCAAGCTTCAACCATGGAGTAGGCAAACTTCCTTCTTTCATCATTCCTTTCCTCTATAGAAATATGTCTGTGGTAGGCAAATATATAATTGGCAATTAGTGTCCCAAGATCAAAAGCTGCAGGTCCAATAAAAGCAAACTCCATGTCCATTATTCTGGTATCAGAACCACTGACTAGCACTGACCCAGTATGTAGGTCTCCATGAACTAAACATTCCTTCTTCTCCAGAAAGATTTTCAACATTTTACTGGCTGTTTCGAGAACTTCTTTATCCTTATATACAGAGTCTAGTTTTTCTTTGAGTAAGTCTGAGCAGCGATTTGTTTCATCTTGTTCATTAAAAGGTCTAGTGAATACAAACTCTTCTGTTAGTGCCAACATATTGGAATTCCTGAAATGGAAAAAAAATGATGAACAAAGGAAGAAATGACTACTTATTGTATTTACCATAAATACATGTACTGGGACACCTTAAGTTCTTAACCCTTGTCCTGCTGAACCTGGATATATCCTGCCATTGCAAACAGTGTAGATCCAGATCAGTTGGCTGAAGAAGCCAACTGATCTGGATCTGCACTGTTTGTAATTACGTATTTGAATTTGTATGAACAACTTGGATCACATAATCTGTTTGGCTGAAAATTAGAAGTGGGCATGACATCTTAATTTATTCAGCATGACAAGGGTTAACAAACTTTTTCTAAAATTAAATGAACATTATACCTGTTGATGTTCCCAAAACTGCTAGAAGAGTGCCCAATACTGTAAATCCTGATCAGATGCCACATTCTGACATTCTGTGGCATCTGATCTGAGTCTGCACTGTTTGCTCAGGCTGTCCCAATATTTAGGGTAAATATGGTGCATGGAAGTTATAGAGGAATTGGACATTAGTGGAGCTGGTCATCAATCTCAGAAAGAATGGACAGATTTTTGTATTTTCTGTCTTTCAACAGCATTGCAGTTACTCCTATTTCTGGCAGTATAATGGAAGGGTTATCATGAAAATCTGTGTAATGAGGAGACCAAGTATATTTGCTGAAAAAAATGTGAGTAGCTTTTGCATTTGCAAAAGCTACTCACATTTTTTTCAGCAAAAATATTAGCATATATGCCATATTTAATTATCAAAATTTTAACGATACATTAACTAATGACATTGTTAGTTTTGAACAACTGGGCCCAGACTGCAAGGTATTGCAATACATTAACTAACGACATTGTTAGTTTTGAACAACTGGGCCCAGACTGCAAGGTATTGCAATACATTAACTAACGACATTGTTAGTTTTGAAGAACTGGGCCCAGACTGCAAGGTATTGCAAGCTAAGCTGTGCATATGCTGTTCACATGTGGCAGAGCAGCAGTTTTCTTGAGTGTGTGTGGCACAATTCTGTTGCAGGCATTACCTTAACAGTATTTAATTCATAAAGTGCCAATAGATACTGTAGCGGATGACAGTCTGTTTTTCTTTTTTTCTTTTTTTTTTTTAATTACTTTTCAGAGAAAATAGGCTCACATTTCACATGAATTGTCTCACATAAAATATCAAGTGAGAATATCTCTGACTTACAATAATAATGATAAAATTTTACTTGGTACTTTAACACTTTGCATGCTGGGTAAAAATTTCAGCACACAACATTTTGAAATATTTTTCATATTTTTTTTCTAGAAAATTGGATTTGCCACTTCATGCAAATTGTCTCCTAAGGAGACAATTTGCATGAAGTGTCAGATCCTACTTTCTAGGAAAAATAAGAAAAATATCATCAGTTTGTTGTCTGCTGAATGCCTATTGCATGGCAAGTGTTAGGGGTGAAAGTAAATATGAAATAAGTCAATGAATGAGATGAACCAACTTACTCAAATTCTTTTTCCAGGATTTCCAGAGCGGCAGACCCAATCGTACTTATATGAGTATCAAGATGTACTATAGCTAGATTTTTAGCAATGGAAGATGCAATGTCAAGGCTGAATTCTCCTCTCATTAACTGCTTCCGTAAAAGTTCATATCCCCGAAGATCTTCCATGCACACTGTAACAATAAACAAATAAATAAGTAGACAATTATAAATAAACAACCATGCAGAATTCTCTTGCAGCAGTTTCAATATTTGTTTTATTTTTTGACAGTACATTATATTTGCCCTGAATAATTATAGCACAGCAGCAGATGGCATTCTATTTTTTTTTGAGAAAATATGAATCTTAGGCAGACAGTTTATATAAAATGTCAAGCTTTATTTCCTTGAAAAGATAAAAAGGTATTTTTGAATGTTAATTGTCTGCTTTTGCTGTAAGTTGTAATGACACTTTAAAAGAAATAAACAGTAAACCATTAAAGTGCTAAGCAAAATTGCAGCAGACAGCATTCTAAAAAAATATATTATTTTTTCAGAAAAAATAAAACTTGGCATTTCATGTGAATCATCTGCTAGACAGACAATTCACATGAACTGTCAATCCTTATTTCCTCTAAAAATACAAATTCTTTTTTTTAGAACGTTGTCTGCTGCAGCCATGATTAGCACTTTAAGAGTTAACAGTATATTTCATTTTTCGATCTATCACTCCATCTCATCTTTCAGAGAAGCCTACGAGAAAAACAACAACAAAAACTGTGAGTACTACTGGTATATCAGCAACAGAAGCCACAGTTCATGGACCAGAAATAGCAAAACAACATAAGAATAAGAAAAACTGTCAAACTGTCAATAAACTGAAGAAATAGTTGTTGTTGTTTTTTAATTCTAAATTAATATTCATATGGTAGTGGTAAAAATGTCTGAAGAAGTGTCAGAAGATGTGTAGATAGATATACACTACAACCTCTTTATAACACAGATCATTATAACACGGTTTTGGATATAACACGGTTCAATGATGGATCCAAAAAATGTATAGATTATATTGAAAAATGACCATAAATGGTCATTTTTCAATAAAATCTATAAATTTTTGCTTCGATCATGGTTGATTAACTAACACAGTTTATGCTATGAACCCCAACAATAGTGTTATAAAGAGGTTGTGGTGTATTTAATCATTTATCAACAAATATGAAGTACAACATCTCCACAACCTGAACTAGGATCCACTAGGATCATACACAAAGAATAAATTTTCTGATCAGCATACAGTCTGATCAAGGTCTGTTCCAACTTTGAGTACTTTCTGTAGTATAAAGTCAGATCAACTATATATGGCTTCCACAGGTCCAGATAACGTTTTATTTTTCAACCAAAAAGGATTGATAAGAAAAAAAAAAAGACTAAAAAATAAAACCATAATAATATCTAAATTTATGAAATAGTACAGGTACAAGCTCGTATACTGAATGTTGTATATAGGAGAATGGAGCATTGTATGAATAGTGCATTAAATATTTAAATATTTTGTTGTTTTCTTGTTGAAACAGAAACTGGCCTGTCTGAATAGTGCACCAAATGAGAGAAGATGGATAATTAAGTATAAAAGCCAGAATAGTCCTAACAGACCCTTATAATTAGGGTTTTCTTTGTAACAGGGAGAATGGTAATAATGTTATACACAGGACAAAAATAAATAAGGATTGATATTTTTCTTATTTCTCCATGAAAACATATGGTGACATTGCATGGAAATGAAATGTCAGATCCTGTTTTCTGGGGAAAAAAGAAACATATCATCAATTTGTCATCTGCTGAATTTGCCCACAGAGTGGTAAAGGTTAAATAATTGAATTCTAAATACATTGTGTGTGAACAGCAGAGAACCTTCACTGGCATGTTTGACCCACCGCTCCCCCCCACGCACCCCCCCACACCACACACATGAAAATAGTATGCAGATCTTTGATATTTTTGCACTAAAATATGGATGATTCCAATTACACTGGAACCTCTTTATAAATAGTTCAATTACAAAAACATGCCTATTCAAATATATAGAAAATTTCATCTCCAAAACCTGAAAATTTTCAAATAAAAAAATCTGATATTTTTCATATTTCTGCTCAACTTGAAAATATAGATTGTAGGTACTCATTAGAACCACCACGGTTTTTGGGCAAAAATACGAAAAATAATGTATGCTCCTGTAAACCCCAGTTTTACTATATAAAAGTGGGTTTAAGGGGGTCAAAATTATATAGGCATGTTTTCTTGATGATTATAAGCCAATTTCAGATATAAGATGGTTTAAAAATAGATGCCAAAAGTGTTGCATTCAAACAAAAATGCACAGATTATATAGAAATGGTCATTTTTCTATATAATCTATACATTTTGTTTGGATACAACATGGTTGTTTAACTAACACCATTTTTGCTTTGGATCCCAGCAATAGTGTTATAAAGAAGTTATTGTATAGTACACACAAGATGTTTTGGTGGAGGAAAAAAAAAAAAAAGATTAAATTGTCACCAACATTATCAACTTATCCAGACCTATATTTTCTCATGACATGAACCATTCATACCTGAATATGTGGCTTGGTCATAAAAGTAAGGCTTGGGAACAGACCCAGGTGCAAGCTGATCAAACTTCAGTAAAGCGCTGTTCTCAATATTCATCCTTTCCTTACCCAAAGGAAAACTCTCTCCAAGACACTGAAAATTTAGAAGAAATAATAACCATTGCCATGCTGAATGAATAAAGATGCCATGCCCACTTTTAATTGTCAGCCAATCAGATTCCTAGATCTAGATTGTTGATATAAATTCAATACTGAATGATAAACAGTGTAGATTCAGATCAGTTGGCTTCCTATTCAGAAGCCAACTGATCTGGATCTACACTGTTTGCAAAGGCAGGGCAAATCCAGGTTCAGCAGGACTGGGGTTAGTTAATTTTATCTCTGTCTAGCTGACGTATTGTTTTTTACTTGGAACATTTCAAGTAAATTAATTGTCTGTTTCAGAGAAGGTTCCATGCTAAACCCTGTTTTCTGATAATTATAAGAAAACTGTTTTGAAATAACATCTGCTATTTGTCTTGTTCAGTGTTAACCCTTGTCCAGCTTAACCCAGATATACCCTGCCTTTGCAAACAGTGTAGATCCAGATCAGCTGGCTTCTGAAGAAGCCAACTGATCTGGATCTGCACTGTTTGCAATGAAGTATGTGAATTTATAGCAAAAATCTAGATCAAGTAATGTGATTGGCTGAAAATTAGAAGTGGGTGTGGCAAAGCATTGTTAGCTTAATGACAAACTGGTGACCTATTATAGCTAAGGTATTTTCAAATACACTGATATTTTTGCTGCAAAAATGTGAGAAGCTTTTGCAATGCAAAAGCTACTCACATTTTTTCAGCAAAAAATATCAATGTATTTGACATTTTTTCAGCAAAAAATATCAATGTATTTGCCATATTTCAAGATAGAAATTTTGATGCTAACAAGTTTGTTACATTTTGAACAACTGGGCCCTGGACAATTATAGTAAAGAATTATTAAAGGTGTCCGAATATTTAGGATAAATATAGTATTCTTGAGGTCTGTGAAATTGCCATATTATGCACTGTTTTTTGCTTGTCTATACTGAGATATGAGCACCATCATGTGAAAAGATGATTGGGCATTCTGAGGTGAAGGGAAACTCTTGGCAGGTTTTCCATCTTTTTTGACGATGGAAACACTTTTGTGTTCATGCATCAATCCCCTTCTGAGCAGTGGTTTAATATAAATGGAAAAAAATTTGCTCCCCTTTTAGAGTAGATACCTTTTCAAAAGAGAGCATGGCAGAGTTGTCTCCCCTGAAATTGAACCAGTTCTCCTTAAATGTCCATATCAGTCAGGGAAGCAGTAAAGGATCAGCAAGACCTTTGTTGTACTTCAATACATTCTCCTGTATCAACCATTTTGAAAGAGGACAAGGGCACTGAACTAAGTCGTCTATGTTCGCATATAACTGAAGACATTATCACTGGTCGGCACAAGTGATATTATATAAAATCAAAGTACTGGAAGTACTGAGAGGCAGGCAATTAGCTCACAATTCTTTTTACTTTGCAGTGCTTTTACAAAGAAGACAACCTTTGAAATTTGATTTCGTATCAAACTGGCTCCGGAAAGATTTTAGTTCTAGTGATTACTGCTGAATTCCTGAGTGTTTTTTTTCCTGCAAAGTGTCTATTTTTACTGAAGGAATTAAACCACATGGAGATGTAGAGACTTTGTTACAAAGAAATAGTCTCCCTTTTTAGCTGTGGGGATACACTACTTTTGTTTTATGAATTAATTCCCTTCGACTAATCTGACTGAATCATCCATCGCAGAACATTGCACAACTCATTTTACAATGAAATCTTCATTTCCAATTTTTGGAAAAGAATGTACCAAACAAGAATGTACCACAATTTTGCGATGTTGGGTAACAAACAGTCACAGATCCATTTTCTGTTTAAGTAGTGTCAGAGTGTTTTATTATCCCCCGACCAAAAGGTTCGGGGATATAGCGATTGCCCTGGAGTCTGTCTGTCCCTCTTTCCGTCTGTCCGTCTGTCTGTCTGTAGATGAAACCTAGTGCGGCCCATAACTCCTATACCCTTTGAGCTATTTTCATGAAACTTTATAAGGTTGCAGAGGGCATTGGTAGGAGTGTCGCATGCAAGAATGACAACTCTAACTGACTTAGTTCAGGAGTTATCTCCCATAGTCTCCCAAAATTGTAAAATTTTGTGCGGACCATAACTCTGAAACCCTTTAAGATATTTTCATGATACTTCACCAATATGTAGAGGACATTGAGTAGGCATCTTGCGTACAAGAAAGACAACTCTAGCTGACTCCATTTTGGAGTTACCTCCCTTAGTTTTTTAAATCTTGGGCGGCCCATAACTCTAAAACCATTTAAGGTATTTTCATGATACTTCACTAATAGGTAGAGGACATTGGATAGGCATGTTGTGTACAAGAAAGACAACTCTAACAGTGTTCTTGAGTTATCTCCCATAGTTATAAAATCTTGTGCAGGCCATAACTCAATAACCCTTTGAGATATCTTCATGATACTTGATCAAGTTGTAGAGGACATTGAGTAGGTGTGTCACATACAAGAATAACAACTCTAGCTGACTTGTTTTGGGAGTTATCTCCCATAGTTGTTAAATCTTGTGCGACCCATAACTGTGAAACCCTTTAAGATATTTTCATGATACTTCACCAATATATAGAGGACATTGAGTAGGCATCTCATGTACAAGAAAAACAACTCTAGCTGACTCCATTTTAGGGTACTCTCCCTTAGTTGTTAAATCTTGTGCGGCCCATAACTCTAAAACCCTTTAAGGTATTTTCATGATACTTCACCATTAGGTAGAGGACAAGAAAAACAACTCTAGCTGACTTGTTTTGGGAGTTATTTCCCATAGTTGTTAAATCTTGTGCAGCCCATAACTCTAAAACCCTATAAGTTACTTTCATGATACTTCACTTATAGGTAGAGGACATTGAGTAGAGGTGTTGTGTACAAGAACAACAACACTAACTGTCTGCATTCTGGCATTATCTCCCATAGTCATGAAATCTTGTGCAGGCCATAACTCAATAACCCTTTGAGATATTATCATGATACTTGATCAAGTTGTAGAGGACATTGAGTAGGTATGTCACATACAAGAACAACAACTCTAACTGACTCAGTTCTGGAGTTATCTTCCATAGTTGTTAAATCTTGTGCAGGCCATAACTCTTAAACCCTTTGAGATATTTTATGATACTTCATGTCATGTACACAAAAGACAAGTCTGACTCCATTTTTGAGTTATCTCCCATAGTTGTTAAATTTGCTGACATTCATAACTTCTCTACCAGTTGAGATTTTTTGGTGATAATTAATAGGGATGCTTAGAACATTAAGAAGGAGAGTTGCATTTAAAAACTGTAACTATGGGTTACCTGTTACTCCATTTATTTTCAATTATCTCCCCTGGTGGTAAAATCTTGTGCAGGCCATAACTCTTTAACCAGTGGAGACATTTTAATGACAGATAGTAGAGATGCTAAGAACATAAACTAGGTGTGTCACAATATGTAAGGACAACTCTGACCTAGGAAGTGTTGGAGTTATCTCCCTTACTTATACTGCGGATGCAGATTTATCAGCAATGCATGCAGCAGGCTTTATTTTTCTCATTATTTTTGGATTCTTTGTTGAAAATCACTAGCGAACACAAAATTCAGTTTCTCAGACCAACTGTTGAAGAGTTACAGGCCTTGCAGGTAAAAGGCCTTATATTTCTCATTATTTTTGGATTCTTTGTTGAAAACCACTTACTAGCGAACACAAAATCCAGTTTCTACAACTTATAGTTTGAGAGTTATAATCTTTGCAGGCAACAGGCCTTATTTTTCTCATTATTTTCGGATTCTTTGTTGAAAATCACTTACTAGAGAACACAAAATCCAGTTTCTATGACTTACAGTTTGAGAGTTATAATCTTTGCAGGCAACAGGCCTTATTTTTCTCATTATTTTCGGATTCTTTGTTGAAAATCACTTACTAGCAAACAAAAAATCCAGTTTCAATGACTTACTGTTTGAGAGTTATAATCATGGCAGGCAATGGGCCTTATTTTTCTCATTATTTTCAGTTTCTTTGCTGAAAAGCACAAAATCCAGTTTCTGCAAATTTTGGTTTTAGAGTTCCATCACAAAAAACATGCCTATATAATTTTGACCCCCTTAAACCCCGCTGTTATATAGTAAAACTGGGGTTTACAGGGGTGTACATTATTTTTCTTATTTCTGCTCAAAACATAGATCGTGGGTACTCGTTAGAACAGCCTCCCCGAGGCAGTTCTAATGAGTACCCACAATCTATGTTTTGAGCAGGGCGAGGCAGTTCTAACGAGTACCCACAATTTATGTTTTGAGCAGAAATATGAAAAATATTAGAATTTTTTATCTGAAAATTTTCAGTTTTGGGAGGTGAAATTTTCTATATATTTGTATAGGCGTATTTTCGTAATGTATGTCTGATTCACAGTTGTGGAGTTATCACCCACTGCAGGGTTAAACAAGTGTATCCCTTGATAAACAATATTACATCTCTGATGCCCTAGATTGAAAAAAGACGGCCATTTGCGGTGCGGTCCGGGGATTTGCCATCTCTTCTGATGGCTATTTTTTTATTTATTTTTTATTTTTTTTTTTGTTGTTGTATTAAGCTGTACAAAAATTTCTGTAGATTAAGCAAACAGTGATGACCCTGAGCAGACGCAGAACTAATTCTGTGGCGTCTGATCTGGGTTTACAGTTTGTCAATCCCAAAAATACCTAATTTGGACGCAAACAGTGGTGAACCTGATCAGACTCGGCGTTCTGATCTGAGGCTGCACCGTTTGCAAATGTCCGCAAAATGCCGTTGGACAGAACTATTTTAAATTTCGGGGGGGTGTTTTGTTTTTGTTTGAAGTAAATTTGCAAAACAAAATCCTGCACTGTAAAGAACAGCAATGCGTTCTGCGGCGTCTGATCAGGGTCTACACTGACAAAGTCCCAAAAATGCCTTTGGACAGATCCATCCATTGGACAAAATCTTTTAAAGTTAAGGGGTGTCAAGTTTGTTTGTAAGTTTACAAATGTTCCTGTGTTCCAAGTGGCAAACAGTGTTAGCCGTTCTACGTCTCTCGGATCTGCACTGTTGAGATGGGGTTGCTCGTTCCCACAAGAAGATTTTGTATGACCCTAATTAACTTGACGTGGCACAGTGATTGAAATCTGGTTTATTATCATGTTCGTTTTTATTGTTTTGTTGGGATCAAGTTTAATTGTATAGACCAGATTACCTATCGTCACCTTCATAAAAGTAAAACAGTGAGATGACATGACGGCTTGTTTATCATATCCATTCTCACTGAAAACAACTCAATAATTGACACGTTTCTTTCACTCGTCAGTGCGCATGTGACATTTTACGCGGTAAATTAACCAGGTACATGTACGTAATGTTTTCGCGTTGATCAATGTTCCGTTTTCGAAGGTTTTAGTATTGGTTTCAGAAGCAAACTAAGCCTTTTTCAATTTGAATAAATCTAAAATGATTATTAGGATTCTTTTGGCAATGTATAATGCGGATAAATTCTCGGAACTATAAAAGAAATTTGAGAACTATTTTTCTAGCATAAAATTATTAGAATAGAGATACCTAAAGTGGTCCCCAAAATCAGGTCGAAGACCATAGCTATAGACGAGCTTAACAGCCTGCCTAAAATATACAGACAACTATTGACTCAATAGCCGGTTAGATTGACTTCCAGATGGCATCTCAAATCTGGGAGTCTAATATTTAATGGGTTATTTAGCGCTTAGCTTGGTCAAGGACGTAAATAATAATTTTATATGTCTTTGGCTTGGTGGTTAAAAATTTCAACTGGTGACCTACTGAAATATTTTTTCTTATTTTTCGCAGATAACAGGTTTTAACATTTATGAAAATTGTCTCCAATGTCTAAATCTGCTTTCTGGGAAAGTAAGAAAAATATCACCAATTTATGGTCTGCTAAATTTGCCCAGTGATTGTTAATGTTTAAACTTACTTTTATGTATGGTAATGACCTTTTAATGATCACACTGTGCTCAATAGTCCCTTCAGGGGCTGTTGTGTAGAGTCTGAAGACATCATTAAGGTTCCCATCTCCTATCTCTTCATCATAGATATGTTTTCCAATAAGGGGCTGAAAATAAACTTAAGTTGACTTGACTTAATTTAACCTAACTTAACTTAACCTAGTATAACTAATCTAACCTAACCTAACCTTACTTCACTTAATTTAATCTAATTTAACTCCACATTACTTTACTTTACTTACTTACTTACTTACCAACTTATTAACTGGAGAATATTGCGATCAACAATGATTGACAATATTCTCCAGTTAGTAAGTAAATAAGTAAGTAAAGTAAGTGAGTTAAAATTAAATGAGTGAGTAGGTGAGTGAAAAACGTCTTTAATTAAAGAGAATGACAACATTAAACATATTAGCTAAATTTACATGATGCCCTAAAATATACACATGTATACATATAAGTGACTAATCCGAGTCTTCTCTTTTGTTTTAGTGGCTTTTCTTTGTATAAATATTTGCCACTAACATCAGAGTAACTCCTATTAAATAAATTTAATAACTTAAAAATCGTAAAATTTCAGACAGATCCAAACAGCCACTGTAATTATTTCAGAATATTAAAAAAGAGTAATTTCACATTGCAGTAATCTAATGTAGATGAAATAGCAAACAGTGAAGATCCTGATCAGATATGATCAGGGTCTGCACTGTTAATTACACTTAGGATCATTGTTGTATATTTGCTACACCTTCCATGTATATAAATTTATTGGATGGAATAGCTTAATAAATCATAGAAAATATTCGTTGTTTTAATTCTCAGCATCATATCATTCCTGTTGAAGATAATGGGCAGCAATTACTGGTTTATGAAGAAATACGTAGGTATAAAGAAGAATAAAAATTAAAAGTAGAATCGCACACATAAAGGTATGGAGGACACTGCAAATATTTGATTTCTTCAAAAACCAGGGAAACTTGTAGCCCAGAATCCTTAACAAATCCACATTAACCATATATTTAGAAACGGTCTGTTTTAAAATGGTTTTGGATAAAACACGATGCAAAGAAAAAATGTATAGATTATATACAAAAATGAACGTTTTAAATTTATTCTATCAGTCTTCAGTCTTCAGGGAACAGAGTGTATGACCGATGGACACAGTCTCATCTACCATTCGAGTACCATTCCTATAGCAGTAATCAGCAAGGGGGAATTTTGTTCGAAAGGGATTTTGTCCATCTTATGGAGGGGATTTTGTCCGCCTTGTAAAAATCACGAGGGGGATTATGTCCATCCTGTAAAAAGTTTCAAAGGGGATTATGTCCACCTTGTAGAAAACATGAAGGGGATTTTGTCCACCTATGCAAAAATGAGCAGAGGGGATTTTGTCCGGAGGGGATATTGTCCGGATACCAGCTGTATGATATCAAATAGATAAATGAAACCAGGAGGTACAGATCCCTGGAGAACGTTGTATTTAACCGGTTCACACTTCTTGGAAATACTGCTTTTATGGGACTCTATAGCAGTTTTACTATTTATTAAGCAAAATAGATATCTTATATATTATATCAGATATCTTATATAGGATATAAGATATCTAATATAGGATATAAGATATCTGATATACGAATTCAGATATCTTATATCCTATATTAGATATCTTATATCCTATATAAGATATCTGATATAATATATGAGATATCTTATTTAATTCCGTATATAAGATATCTTATTTATTAATATAGATATCTAATATACTAAATAAGATATCTGATATACTAATTGAGATATCTTATTTGATTTAATAAATGAGATATCTTCTTCAGTAAATATAGCATATCAGATATCTTATATAGCATATTAGATATCTTATATGTCAATTCAGATCTCTTATATAGCATATCAGATATCTTAATTGACATATAAGATATCTATTTTATATAAGATATCTGATAGAATATATCAGATATCTTATATATTATATAAGATATCTGATATATTAAACTAGATATCTGATTTATAGATTAAATAGTAAAACGGCTTTCTGGCAAGCCGTTTTACTATTTATTATACATTATATCAGATATCTTATATAGGATATAAGATATCTAATATAGGATATAAAATATCTGAATTAGTATATCAGATATCTTATATCCTATATAAGATATCTTATATCTGATATAAGATATCTGATATATCATATTAGATATCTAATTTAATTCCACATATAAGATATCTTATTTACCATATAAGATATCTTATTTGTTAAATAAAGATATCTAATATATTAATATAGATATCTGATATACTAAATGAGATATCTGATATACTAAATGAGATATCTTATTTAATTGAACAAATGAGGTATCTTCTTTAGTAAATAAGATATCTTATATCCTATATAAGATATTTTATATTGCATATCAGATATCTTATATAGCATATAAGATATCTTATATGTCAATTAAGATACCTGATATAGCATATCAGATATCTTATATAGCATATAAGATATCTAAATTGACATATAAGATATCTTATACATATAAGATATCTAATATAATATATCAGATATCTTATATATTATATAAGATTTCTGATATATTAAATCAGATATCTGATTTATAGAATAAATAGTAAAACAGCTTGCCATAGGACTCAGTTGCCTGGTAGCATTAAACATCTAGATACAGATACTGGAAATACACAATGATGTTATTAAACTTGTTTTTATTTATGTTTGAACAATCTTTTCAAAACAATGTACAAATAAAAATAAAAAAATAGAATGTCTTGTTCAACTTGATATTTTGTAGAACTTTGAGGTTTCTACAAGTAAAATAAGAAACAATGATGGTTGAGTCTTTTCAAATAAAAATGTACTTAATGAATTATGCGACCACTGTAGACCCAGATTAGTCTGTACGTCCGCTTTATGATCAGCGTCTACACTGCATGCGAATAGAGATTGCACTTTCTATCAGCGAAAAAAATGTCTGGAACTACAATTGTTGCACAAATTATTAAATCCTCTTTTTATTATTTGGAAAGACTCTTTAATGGCATAATAAAAAATATAGGGCAAGTGTGGTTAAGGATCATCTGATATTCCAGGTTTGTTTTTGAAACAATTACCTTTAGGCCAATGTTTGAAAAGGTGTGAACAATTTATTGAATCTGACAGATAGTGGTTAGAGAAGAAAGTGGTTTACAGTATTTAACCTAAGTATTCTGATAGACACACTTTAACAAACAGCAGTCGCACCCCCTGATTAGACATTACATTACAGAGCATCTTATTAAGGTCTGCACACTGTTTGCCACTCAGTAGCACGTATAAGCTATGTCAACAGGTAGTAACACGGACTTAATCAAATTTCAGTATGATAGGAATTTAAGTTGTTTAATAATAAGCAATATTATACCCCTAAATACACATGCAGTAAAAACTGTTAAAGCTCCACGTAGCTCTTTTAAAACGAACCGTTTTGAATATGACCAACATAATAATATTTATTCTTCGGAATTCAAAGGTACAGCTAAATCACTGTTACTATTAGTAATCATTTTAATAAATAAATAAATAATGGTAATAATAATGATAATAATGGCATTATTATCACTATGTTTCTTTTTCATTATTATCACTATGTTTAATTTAGAAAATCATTTTATGAGATAAAAAAGCATTAGCATAGGATTTTTCGAATTATGATATACAGCTTGATTACTATTATAATTATTTCTGAAAATAATATCAATAATAATGTTATTATTATCATTTTGTTTTATTGTAATTTCTTAAATATTATAAATAATCAATTGAATAGATTTACTTTATGGAATGAAATATGACCAACATTGATTTTTACCACATTGTAATGCGGTTACTAGCATCTAAGTCTTACGTAGGACTTATTATCTCCTACGTAGGTGTTAGTAACTCCTACGTAGGACTTATTAACTGCTACGTAGGAATTACTAACTCCTACGTAGGACTTATTATCTCCTATGTAGGAGTTACTATCGCCTACGTAGGACATATTATCTCCTACGTAGGAGTTACTAACTCCTACGTAGGACATTATCTGCTACGTAGGACTTATTATCTCCTACGAAGGAGTTACTATCTCCTATGTAGGAGTTACTATCTCCTATGTAAGACTTATTACCTCCTATGTAGGAGTTAGTAATTCCTATGTACTACTCCTACTAACTCCTACGTAGGAGTTACCGATTCCTACGTAGGAGTTACTGACTCCTACGTAGGACTTACTATCTCCTATGTAGGACTTATTATCTCCTACATAGGAGTTAGTTACTAATTTACTAACTCCTACGTAGGACTTATTATCTCCTACGTAGGAGTTACTATCTCCTACATAGAACTTAAATATTTTTTTCACCTGGAACTAGGACGCTTCCATAGTTTTTCAAAGATATTTGCAGGTGTCTTAAATAATCGATTGAATAAATGGGCAGAAAGCAATGATGTTTTATCGGACTCACAGTTTGGGTTCAGAAAGGGTCGATCAACAACTGATGCGATTTTCGTTTTAAATGCCACTATACAAAAAGTGTTGAATGAAACGGGCAGGTTATTCTGTGCGTTCATCGATCTAAAAAAGGCTTTTGATAGCATTTACTTAAACGGTTTATGGTATAAGTTATATAAAATGTGCGTGAATGCCAAAATGTTAAGAATAATAAAGGATATGTACAGTAAGGTTAAAACATGTGTCAGAGTGTGTAATTCTTATTCTGACTTTTTTTAATGTGCCATCGGTTTGAAACAAGGGGAGGTAATCTCACCCATTTTATTTTCACTTTTCATTGAAGATTTAGAACTTTTTTTTAAAAGGGGATCAAACTTGTGGGCTATCAGTTGATGATATTACTTTCATACTGATGTTGTTTGCGGACGATATGGTAATAATGGGGAAAGATAGAAACGATTTACAAAAAAAATTTAGATCTGTTAGAAAGGTACTGTAATAAATGGAGATTACAGGTTAATACAGTAAAAAACAAAAAATAGTGGTTTTTAGAAAGTGTGGTGGATTATATAATAACGGAACATGGACATATAAGGGAATTTCTTTGGAAATCGTTGACAATTTTGATTATTTGGGTACAGTTTTTAATTATACGGGGAATTTTGCATTAAACCAAGAAACGCTTGTTGGCAAAGGATTAATAGCTTTGAATTGTTTATTATATGATACCAAAAATATGTTCTGAAACCTAAAGTTATGTGTCAATGGTTGATGCATTTGTTGGTTCCATTTGAACTATGTATGTGAGATATGAGGCTTCGGCAAATGTAAAGAAATAGAAGAATTCATCTTTAAGTTTTGCAAAAAATTATTAAACATCACGAAAACACGCCTATATAATTTTGACCCCCTTAAACCCCACTTTTATATAGTAAAACTGGGGTTTACAGGGGTATACATTATTTTTCTTATTTCTGCTCAAAAACATAGATTGTGGGTACTCGTTAGAACCGCCTCGGCGAGGCGGTTCTAACGAGTACCCACAATCTATGTTTTGAGCAAAAATAGAAAAAATATCGGAGTTTTTTTTATCTGAAAATTTTCAGTTTTCAGAAATGAAAGTTTCAATATATTTGAATAGGCGTGTTTTCGTAATGAAGTGAAATCTTCTACATGTAATATTGGCGTATATGGAGAGCTAGAGCGATATCCTTTACACATTGTCAGATATACACGTATTATTAAATTTTGGTGTCATGTTATGAATTCTGACAATATTCTTGTTTATAATTTGTACAACTCACTTGCAGATGCTTGCAATACGGGTACTAATACCTGGGCAAAAGGGGTAAAAAAGCTGCTGGATAACTATGGATTTTCTTATGTTTGGAGTAACCCACATGCCATTAATTTAAAAACTTTCCATTTGCAATTCAAACAAAGAGTTATTGACGTGTTTAAACAATGTTGGTATAATGATATTGCCAACAGTAGGTCACTTTTAATGTATAAAAACTTCAAACAAACCTATGAATTTTGAGCATTATTTAAACGTATTATTACCTAGCAAGCTCAGAGTACAATTATCCCGTTTAAAATCACGAAAACCTACCTATATGATTTTGACCCCCTTAGACCCCACTTTTATATAGTAAAACTGGGGTTTACAGGGGTATACATTATTTTTCTTATTTCTGCTCAAAAATATAGGTTGTGGGTACTCGTTAGAACCGCCTCGCCGAGGCGGTTCTAACGAGTACCCACAATCTATATTTTGAGCAGAAATATGAAAAATATCAGAATTTTTTTATCTAAAAAAATGCCATTTTTTGGTGGTAAAATTTTCAATATATTTGAATAGGCGTGTTTTCGTAATGAGATCATCTGCGCACGAGTTACCAATAGAAACGGGACATTATGCCCAGAATTGGATTGATAGATCTCTTCATGTACTATATGTAATAAATCTGATATTGAAGACGAGTTTCATTTTGTACTTGTCTGTCCTTCTTATAATCAAATATATTTGTCCATATTACTATCAAAGACCCAAGTGTGTATAAATTTATAATGTTAATGCAAAATGCACAACGAAGTTCTTTAAATAATCTAGGAAAATATGTATATGAAGCTTTTGCACTCCGCAGGACACTTTTAACTTCTTATTTGTGTATGTTATAACCGTATTACATGTTGCTAGCCCCACATTTAAGGAGGACTGTTGCACTTATCGGACATCAGGCATTTAGGTGTCCTTCAGTCACCTGTACTCAGAAAATTACGTTTCATTTGATTACAATTACCGAACAGAGAAGTCCCTGATCGAGCCGCGAGGATGGGCGATTTGATTTTGGACTTCACTGCGCATATATTGTGTAGAGGTCCGTTACATGTGCGTGATAAGGTTGTTTTTTTGTTGTTTTTTTTTGCCAGTCATGCTATATATATAGGTATTGTATTTTCACCACATAAAACAGTAACTAGCTTGCTATATACATAGCTCGTTTGCATTTTGTGACTGTCATTCATTTTTTACAAATGTGACCAATATATAAGTAATTACAATATTTACAACATTACTTACATTCGCTATGAATTAATGGAGGTCATCCTCCAATATTACTCATAGTGTATTGTCTGGATATCGTTTGTATATCTGATGTGCAGAGTGGCGGTGTCTCTTTTATGTACATCGCGTAGGGAGGACCCTTATCGGAAGGTGCTGTACCGTAGCCTGGTAGGGGTCTTCGTTGCTCGGACCAGGCTCAGTTATAACTGCGCATCAGTTATATACGTGAATACTGCCTAAACCTGCTGAATGTCATTGCTTAATATACCAGTACCAAATTTGTACAGAGCTAATATTATATGTACTACTTGACAGACATCTATACATTGTAAACGTGAGAACAAGATAAATATTTATTATGCTGACTCATGTATTGCTTTTTCCATGGATTAAGTTTATAGTTATGTCTTGTGTAAATCGCTCTCTCTCTCTCTCTGTTCCTTTCTAGACCTCTCAAGCTGATGTGTATGTAACATTGCAGTCTGGTGTTTGCTAACGAATTCGTTCAAACGATAAGATTATGTGAACCATAAAACACTCATTGTTGCGACCACGGAGTATTTTACCCTGACTCAAATATATTGGTTAGTTGCTGCAGGTCTGGATAAAATAACTGTAAATTGACTGACAGGTATTTGCCTTGTTTGCCTCAGGGGTCGTTGCAATGTGTGAGCAGTGAATGGTGTATTACATGTATCACATAATTTACTAATACATTCACCATGTAGACTTAAAATAAATAAATAAATAAATAAATAAATAAATAAAAGTCTTACCACATCAGATAATTAGGCTGATTTAGTTGCGTATTTCGGTCATGAATGGATATAATACGACGGCCGGGCTTTGAATGAAATTTAGCGAACTCACCTACTTCATGGTTGGTGAGCATTTGTGTTGTGACCTCCGAATTAATTAAGTTTACTGGCATTTGAAACGGGGTGACCGTTACCTCATATTAATGCATGTGTTACATGGTACACCTATAATCGTTAGAAACATCACGAGGTCATTTCTTGATTCTTGTCGGTATCTCTTCTCTACTCTACTCTTACTCTATTCTACAGCATAAAAATACACCACTTGGAGCAAATTTTGTATCTGTTTTCGAAACCTGAACTGCTTTATTGTGACCAGTACATGTTTATTATATGTTGTGAAAGTCATATTTGTCCCTATATATAGCTCTACGGTAGCTTCTTAACAAAACGCACTGTACAAAAAGAATGATATAACAAAATTAATCTTACCTGTACATCTGGTAAATGACCGTACTTCATAAGCAAATTAGTCCACTTTGAATTCTCCATTGCTCATAAACTAATAATAGCACTACCTACACTCTCAATCCATATAAACGATATATGTTGATATATTTAGTATAGTTTAAGTCTAAATAAAATTTCTGTTCTGGTCTGTTTTCAACGCACTTAAAGAGCTACGCTCAACTATCGGCACTCCGTTTCAATTTGTCTACGAAAAAACTGAGTTAGCAAAACTCTGTGCGAGAGAGTAGTAAAGAGCCACAATCAGTGACACCCTGCACAGCCAAACATTTTAGTTGTATTATTTCCTTGTCCGCTTACAGAATCAGCGGGTACTGCGGGTACGAACAGAGGCGATCCTGATCAGACTGTGCAGATGGTCAGGTTGACCTGAGCCTTCGCTGTTAGCATGTTTTTTCACGCTGACCATCAACAATTTCTGTGATAAAGTAGATTTTGATAGACACGTTCACACATCACATACACTCCCTCTTAAGTGGGCCGCTTCAAGCAAAAACATGCCTTCGAACATGCGCAGAATGCGTAGAATGCGTAGATTCACATCATCCTGCGCATCCAGTCCTTTGCTTTCCATTCATACGTTATGTAGTAGCCAATGCTTCTGTTAGCGAACAGTGAAGGCCCTGATCAGACTGCGCGGATGCGCAGGCTGATCTGGGCCTTCGCTGTCCGCACGGAGTGTCCGCATATGCCAGAAGACACGTTTTTGCATGGCGCGGCCAAATTGAAGTTTAAGGCAATGTAATGTCATCAAGACGTGAAATGGAGGACAAAACGTGACACGATCTGATATGATCTTCATTTTCTTATCATAGGAAATGTACCAGCTTTGATAATAAGGTAAACAAATATGTACTAAATTTATGTTATATAATAAAGTAAACAAAATGTCGACCTGACCTTTCAATTTGTACTATTTGTAATATTTACGACATTGTAACTGAGAGTGTGAACTTGGCTTAGAGTCTGGCGTTTAGTGTGTGGCAGTCAATATCAAGTTTGATTTTCACAAACATGAATGGTTTTATATTGAATGTTAATATAAGTCTGGTATTCAATCCAAGTTTATTACCCAGAAAGTACCCAGCTTGGGGTTCAATTCAAAGCATTGTTGCGGCAAAGGTGTCGTGTATCTTGCGTCACCAGGGCGTCCAACTGATATTGGTTTACAGTTGGGCAAGGCCTGCTGTCCCTGCAGCAGGTATGGGTAGATGTTTAATTTCTTCTGTGTCTTCACTTTCATTCATTTTCCTCTTTCTCCCCTGTCCCTCTCTTTCATCGCCTCAACTATCCTATCTCTCTTCTCCCTTTCTCTGGGAGACGACACAAAATGACCCACAAGGGTTGACGTGTCGTTAAACCCCAACACAATCAATCAATCAAAGCATTGTTGCATTGAACTCCAAGCTTGTGAATGAATGCATTGCTTGGAAAACTCTGCTTGAATTATATTCTCAAGCTTGGGGTTTAACCTACTACCCGGAATTGAAAACTTCCTTGTGAGTAAGTCGCAAGCTTGGGATTGAATCCCAAGTTCTTAGTGAATTCCGAGTGAGTGAAATCGGATAAGTCAAATAAGTTTGCTTGGAGTTTCACAGGTCCCAAGAAGAGTGCCCAGTTTGGCATTCAGTCCGAAGCATTGTGCAAGCTTAGGAACGAACTTCATTGCGCAAGCTTAGGAACGAATTTCAAGCTTGGGATTGATTACATTGCTTGGAATTGAAAGCTCTGCTTGTAATTTGGTTGCAAACTTGAGTTTGAACCCAAAGTTTTTATTGAATTCATTGCAAGTCGAGTATGTGAAGTTGGCTTGGGATTCGCAACATGAAGCATAACCCCAGCTAGCATTCTTTATAAATCTATAGCGGGCCATTAGCGGTCCGTCAGCTACCCTGACGGGCCGATGACGGCCCGCTATGGATTTATAAAGAATGCTTACTGGGACCCTTATCCATAAGAGTATGTAGATACGTGGCTTAGGATTCACAGCTTGAAATTTAAATTTTGAATTCCGAACCACGCTAACCTCACTTAGCCTAGGCAAGCTTTGACATCACGAAACATGGCTATATAATTTTGACCCCCTTAAAGCCCACTTTTATATAGTAAAACTGGGGTTTACAGGGGTATACATTATTTTTCTTATTTCTGCCCTAAAACATAGATTGTGGATACTCGTTAGAACCGCCTCCCCGAGGCGGTTCTAACGAGTACCCACAATCTATGTTTCGATCAGAAATATGAACAATATCAGAGTTTTTTATCTGAAAATTTTCAGTTTTTGGAGGTGAATTTTTCTATATATTTGAATAGGCGTGTTCTCGTAATGAGTTTAATACTAGCTTGGCCGAGTATGCAAAATTCGTTCCCAAGCTTTGAATTCAAACCTTCGCTGGACATTTCCATATGCCAGTGGTGTTGCAAATTCCAAACTACAAATCGCTCGCCAACTTCACAGACTTGACCTGCCAATGTCAACTTCACACATCCTTAGTTAACCACGCACTCCTGAACTTAACTTGGAATAATTGAGATTGAATACTAAGCTTGAGAGAGAATACCCAGCGTGTGATTGAATACCAACCTTGGGACTGAACACCGGGCTTAAGATTTTATATCAAAGTTGTTCTTGTTTGTGAAAACTGAGCTTGACATTGAATGTCATATTCCAATAGCTAGACTCCGAGCCAAATTCACACACTTACATTTACTTACAATTAGACATGACTGCCCTAGGCTGGCTCCAGTTTCCAGTGACTAAATATTTTTTTCTTATAATCCTGTTTGATAATCCATTTAAGTAAAGTCAAAATAATATCAAGACTATCTTGATATTATTTTGGTTTTATTTTGGTGAATGATCAAACAGGATTATATATAAAAAAAAAGCAAATAGTCACTAGAAACTGGATTTTTGTATTTTTAGAGAAAATAAGACTTGACATTTCATGTGAATGTCAGACGATTCACCTGAAATGTCTTATTTTCTTTGACAGAAAAATAAAATAAAATAACAACAACAAATATATCGTCTGCTGTTGTGATTTGCGCTTTAAGCGTTGACATATCCTATACATATTTAACATAGGTCAGTCTCAGGCCACGAGCCAATTTGATCACTTGTACACACATTATTTGTATTATTACAATATTGTACTCATTGTTAGTATCAACCATTCATTCTCATTCATTTTCCAACAGAACATGCGTATGGAGAAATTCCTCTTAAATAAGTGTCCTATTTATCCTAAATATTGGTACACTTAACTCCTTACCATACCTGCCCTAAACACGAACCACCACTCTGTACCACTTCTGTGTTGGCAAATCCAGCAGACGACGAAAACATTTTTTTTTCTCTCAGAAAATAGGCTTCGCTGTTTTATGCAAATTGTCTTCTGACAATGTGCATGATACGTCAACGCCTGTTTTCTGAGAAAATATGAAAAACACTTCAAAATGTCGTCTGCTGAAAGTTTTACTCGGCATGCGAAGCGTTAAAGTCTATAAAAGTACTTCTTGTTGGTATATCAAAAAGTTCCATGAAACTTGTTTTTAAGAAGTGTAGTGGTGCAGTGGTTATGTCAATGTGATAATAATCAATATTCTTGCATGGTTTTCTTAGACGTTTCAAAGGCTTTTGATAGAGTGTGGCACAAAGGACTTATCTTCAAATTAAAACAATTTGGCATAGAAGGGGAATTACTCGAATGGATAAGTTACTATTTAAGTGGGAGAAAGCAAAAAGTTGTTATAAGAAACAGCTCATCAAGCTTGAGGAGAGTTAATGCTGGGGTTCCTCAAGGTTCTGTTCTTGGCCCTTTATTATTTTTGGTTTATATCAATGATATATCTGAATCTTTACTTAGTCTTACACGTCTATTTGCTGATGATAGCTCTCTATTTTACTCTGCAGCAAACATTAAAGACATTGAAGGTATTATCAATCACGACTTACGTATGTTAGTTAGCTGGGCTGCTCAGTGGTTAATCAATTTTAATCCCCTTAAAACTAAAGCAATGCTTTTTACCCTAAGAGTTATTGAATCACTACCAAATTCAATTTTTGACGGTACACGTATCAAATTTGTAACAGAACATAAACATTTAGGTTTAACATTTAGCAATAATGGACAATGGCATAACCATATTGAAAATATCCTTAAAAGTGCTTCTAAAGTTATTGGTATAATGAGGAAACTCAAATATACATTTAGTCGTGTTGCTCTAAACCAAATATACCTTTCATACTTACAGCCCATCATCGAGTATTCTTGTGTTGTATGGGACGGCTGCACAGAAAGAGACATTGAGTCTCTCAAAAAACTTCAGAATGAAGCTGCCCGCATGGTTACAGGCTTAACAAGATCAGTTTCCTTAGATAACCTTTACAAAGAGAGTGGGTGGGTGTCACTTATCGAAAGACGGAAGCAGCAGAAACTTATCTTCATGTATAAATCAGTTAATGGTCTTGTTCCTTCATATGTGTCTGATTTAATTCCTCCGCTTGTTGGAGAAACAAATGCCTATAATTTACGAAATAATAACAATATTACTGTTCCCTTTTGCAGGACAGAAATTTCCCGAAAATCATGTATTCCTTCGTCTATTTCGGCATGGAATTCGCTTGACATAGAATTACGTAATTCACCGTCTTTTGTCTAGCTTTAAGTATCAGTTGAAAAAAAAAAAACACAAAATAGTTCAAAGTTGGTAGTAGATATATCTCAGTCCTACATGCAATAATTAGAAACAACTGTAGTAATTTATTTTATGATCTATATATTAATCATCTGTCACCAAGTCCTACATACAGCTGTTCTGAAGAAGTTGAAGATGCAGAGCATTATTTCTTAAGATGCTCACACTTTATCAATGAACGAATTGCACTGTTTCGATCAACGAGGAATTTCAACCCACTAAATGTTAATAAACTTTTGTTTGGAAATGAAAATCTCACACCAGAAGAAAATGTTACTATTTTCAAAGCCGTCCAAACTTTTATCAAGGGCACCAGAAGGTTCACCGATTAGTCTGCAAAGGCCAGTATGACAATTCATCTTATGACATTCCATTCCATTATCTTATTATTTATTTGATTTGTATATTATTTACATTATTATACCTTTCACTCCATCACCTTTTTGTATTTTTGTAGTGCTTACATGTTTACTTTGCCATTATCATGTGTCTGAATATTGCTGTAATGAAGTTCTGTTAGGGGAGGGCCGTAACTAATGTTGGCAGAACTTGTGGCCCGACCCTATTGCTTGTTTAGATGCAATAATATATGTTTAAACTAGTGGTTATGTCTCCCAACTCTGAAGGGGTAGGCATTGCCGTCGAAGCCGGTGTGGGTTCGAACCACACTCAGCCCAGTGGTATTTCATATCTCCCTATTTACTTTTTCCTGAAGTTTTTACATCAGTAATGATCCTAAGCCGGAATTCTTTGTTGAAGCTTGTTTAAATCTTAAATTATAATAATAATTCTATGCTTTAGTATCCTCCCAGCTAGCATTCTACATAAATCTACAGCGGGCCGTTATCGGCCCGTCAGGGTAGCGGACGGGCCGATAACGGCCCGCTGTAGATGTATGTACAATGCTTACTGGGCTGTGGGTTCAGGAGTTCCTTGTATGATAACACCAAAATTATACCCTGTCCGTCTGAGCCTATCCGATGAATCATTCAAAATGAAACTTCTTTTTTAACCCATTGTATACTGAATAGACTCTCCCACACTATAAATTGGAAGAGTCCACTTTCAATTTTAGGTAAGTACTGCTATGAGATTTACGTATTCCTAGAGAAAAAAGGCTAATAGTGGAGACCCTGATCAGACGCCGCGTTCTGCGGCGTCTGATCTGAGTCTGCACTGTTTGCCAATTACCCGTTTACGGGTTTCCCGACTAGAATGGGATAACAAGCGTAGTGGTGCAGTGGTTATGTCTCCCGACTCTGAAGGGCTAGGCGCTTTCGTCGAAGCCGGTGTGGGTTCGAACCTCACTCAGCCCAGTGGTATTTCATTTCTCCCTATATATAGCTCTACGGTAGCTTCTTAACAAAACTTATTGTACGAAAAAGAATGATATAACAAAATTAATCTTACCTGTACATCTGGTAAATGACCATACTTCATAAGCAAATTAGTCCACTTTGAATTCTCCATTGCTCATAAACTAATAATAGCACTGCCTACACTCTCAATAAACGATAAACATTATAGAATAAGAAATATACAACTATAACATATGTTAATATAATTAGTCAGCAAAAAAAAATAAAAACGGTTTTATCAGACAACAGTAAGAAATAGACTTGTCCAAGCCTGATCATTGATTATCTTTTTGTATAATTATTAAAATTGTATAATTAATTATAAAAAATCGAGTCCTGTATCTATACTGTGATGTTACAGAGATAAAAACTAAAGGGGCTGTTACAATATTTTGCTCTTAAAGAGACATTTCCGATAACAAGGAGGGTAAATACAAATGTAGGGATTTGGGCACGTCTAGTAGGAAACCAATATTCAGATATATTATGAGAAAAGCAGAAAATGGGTCAACCTGAGCGTGGGTTTTCTAGACTGACTCCAGTCTCCAGTGACTAAATATTTTTTCTTATAATTTCTATCAAAAACCTTTGCCCACTGAGGAGCAAAAGACACAACGCCTTAAATGTGCCCGGGAACTTTTGAAAACATACAAAGGCTGTAATAGTAGGGTTATTTCTAACTTGCTAACAGGTGATGAAACCTGGGTGCACATGTTTGAGCCACAAAGAATGGCTGATAATAAGCAATGGAAGCAAAAAAGAACAAAAAACACCCATATATTGCCAAGAGAACCGTAAGTTCGAAAAATATGTTGTACGCAATTTTCTTTAATTCAAGTGGGCCAGTCATTCAAGTACCTTGTCCATCTGGTTATACAGTCACTGGCCAATTCTACAAGAATTCTAAGCTGAAGAAAGAGAAAGAGTTTTCAATAAGAAACGACCAAGCAAAGGATGGTCAGAAGTCCACCTTTTACATGACAACGCCTCCTCTCATAAGTGTGAAGTTGTTAAGTCTTTTTTGGCTTCTGAAAAAGTGAAAGTTTCAAACCATCCACCTTATTCACATGACCTGAGTCCCTGTGACTTCTTTTTTTATTATTTCCAAGGCTTAAGAAAATGCTTTCTGGAGATAAGTATACGTCTAGAAGTTCTCTTGGCGGCGCTATTTATCAGTGTCTCCAACAGATACCAAAAGAAGACTATTTATCTGCTTTTCGCGACTGGGTAAAAAGGTTACAAAAAAGTGTTCCAGTAAAGGGGGAATACTTTGAAGGTTGGTAATAAAAATGTGTTTGGTAAAACGTAGCACTGAAGTAATCCGAACCGAGTGACAAAACTTTTTGCAGGACCCTCGTATAAGATATCTGATATATTAAATCAGATATCTGATTTATAGAATAAATAGTAAAACGGCTTGCCATATGTTTTGGAAACAATGCCAATATTGATAGATTGTAGCCTAAGAATCGCATCACGTGTGCGAGTTATAATGATGTTAACAAAACATCATATCTTGCAATGGAAAATTTTCATATATGTTTATGCAGTTATCAGCAAAGTATTCTTAGCTTTGCTAGCAGACGCTTCTTGAAGGAAAATCCCTTGACTGGCTCAGGTCTCCAGTGACTAAATATTCTTTTTTTTCTTATAATCCTGATTGATAATCCACTAAAATAAAACCAAAATAATATCATGACTAAGACTTTTGTGACCACCCTTTATAGTCATGGTGTTATTTTGGTTTTATTTTAGTGGATTATCATACAGGATTATAAGAATAAACAATGACAGACAATCGCGCATCCTGTTCGACCACAATCTTTACAGCAGCGATGTTAGCCTTGGTAACAGAGGTTTTAGGCCTTCCAGGACGGGTATCATCTTCAACAGAAAATTTCCCAGCTTTAAAAGCTTTAACCCACCTAAAAGCTGTGCGCATTGAAATGGTCTGAGGTTCATATATACCACACAATTCATTAAAATCTGCTTTGAATCTATATTAAGCCTAATGCGGCATTTAATATAGCTACGAATTTCAGTTTTCTGGTCCATGTTGAAATGTTACAAGTAAATTGGTCAGTGTATATGACTGCATCTATTTCAATTTGAAATAACTCGGTCAGTTGGAAAGCAATTTGCACGAAATAAACGGGTATCGTTAGCTATTCAACACACTATTCAAGTGCAGTGAAGCATTTTAAAATATACCTGGGATAAAACTAAGGAAGCCTATTAGTGACAGAACTTTTTGCACGGCCCTCGTATAAGATATCTTTTATAAATAAGGTATATGTCAATGAAGACATATGCTAAATAAGATATCTTAATGCATATATAAGATATCGTATATGCTATATAAGATACCTGATATGCTATATGAGATGTCTTATATATAGGATATAAGATCTTATTTACTAAAGAATATCTCATCTATTCAATTGAACAAGATATCTCATTTAGTATATCAGATCAAATAAGATAATTAATATGCGATATAAGATATTTTATATGCTATATGGTATCTTAATTGACATATAAGATATCTAATATGCTATATAAGATATCTGATATGGTATATAAATTAGCTTATATAGTATTTAAGATATCTTATTTACTAAAGATGATATATCATTTATTGAATTAAATGAGATATTTTATTTAGTATATCAGATATCTTATTAAGTCTATCAGATATTTATATTAATATATAACATATCTAATTTAACAAATAAGATATTTTATATGGTAAATAAGATATCTTATATATGGAATTAAATAAGATATCTCATATATTATATAAGATATGTCATACATCTAATATATGATATAAGATATCTGAATTAGTTTATCAGATATCTTGCATCCTATATTAGATATCTTATATCCTATATAAGATATCTGATATAATATATATTTATTTTGCATAATAAATAGTAAAACGGCTTGCCATAAAAATGGTTTAATGAATAAACAATGAAAGTTTCAGTGTAGACTGGCTCCCGTTTAATTGATAAATGAATCTGTATAAAAAACGGCTTATTCTTTACAAAACTCCTTTGGAAATGTCCTTCTCTCTGATTTGGATGATCAGTTATGAGTTTCTGACAGGTAAGGGAGATGATATCACACAACGTCGCGTCAACGTCGTTACAACGCCGCTGCAACGTTGTGACGTTGCAGCAACGTTGTATCGACGTTGTAACCACGTTGTATGTTTGCAGGGAAATAGTCAAGGAGGAATATTTTACCTTTGTTAGATTAGAAAAGTAGGACTCATAGCGTGGTGCCAGGTAAGTTTCTGTGATAGCATGTGGGAGTACTTCACCCAATGTATTCTGCTAGACAACAGCTGCTTCTTGAGTTCTATAGATAGAACAGACAACCAGTATGACGTAGAGCTTCACACTACTTCCTTTCGACATCACTCGGAAAGACGTTTTTGCTTGGCGTTTTAACAATTCTGAAGTTCGAATCCTGTCAATATTTCCTTCGCTGGTACCCTGGTACATTCTTTTCCATACATTCAGCATGTTTAAGAGCACTTTCCATGTTTCTAGCCATTGTAAGCATGTCCGTTAGATTTTTATCCTCCTCTAAACATTTTGTTCTCAACTTTTGTAAAGCAGCCTTGAATAATTTGGTTTTTAATGACAGATTCTATCTGTCATTCTTCGTTGCACGGTTTTAGAGCAAGTGACTTTGACTACTATTAAATTTCGTATTTATCCGCGCACAAAAGTAGACCCAATGTTTTACTGTGTGTATATTAGTACGCCATTGAAGAGCTATCCATACAAAAGTAGTGCGACTTGTGCTTGATCTATGGTGAGTCGTTGAGAAAACCCGCCTTAATCCATGTGCGAACAACAAAGGCGCAAATCAGCCTGCGCGTCCGCACAGGCCGATCAGCGCCTTTGTTGTTCGCTATAGCTCGTTTGTTTTCGACGAAGAAGCGTCTCACAAACTTAAATGGAGAACAGAATGATACCTGGAATTTATTAGTTTCTCATAGAATCTGTCATTTCAGGGCTGTTCAGCCCATTGATTAATTTCTCCTTCTTTGTCTGCAAATTCACAGTTCCCTGATTTCTCGTAGCGAACCGATCAATTGTTTCTTCGCTGAACTGTTTCATATTTCTAAATTCGTATCGTTCAAATTCTTTATATCGGCTCAAAATAATTTGTGAAAGCGTTTCTTGTTTCATCTTAATTTGAGTCATCATTACATCACGAAAACATGCCTATATAATGCTGACCCTAGACTGGTTCCAGTCATTTTTGTTTTGTATCTATTTCTCTCTTTCTCTACAATATTTTTATCATGATCCTCTTTAATCCAACTTCAAGTTACCTATAGCTGAACAAAAACTAGCCAAGGGACTGAAGTAAGCAAAAATTCTACAAGCTATGCAAGTTGTTGTGTCCCCTCAAAAAAAAAAAAAAAAAAAAAAAAAAAAAAAAGATGAAAAAAAAAAAAAAAAAAAAAAAGAAAAGAAAAATAAAGAAAGGGTCTGGGGCCAGACTATGCTGACCCCCTTAAACCCCACTTTTATATGGTAAAACTAGGGTTTACAGGGGTATACATTATTGTTCTTATTTCTGCTTAAAAACATAGATTGTGGGTACGCGTTAGAACCACTTCGTCGAGCGGTTCTAACGAGTAACCACAATCTATGTTCTGAGCAGAAATATGAAAAATATCCGATTTTTTTTTAATCTGAAAATTTTCATTTTGGGTGGCAAAATTTTCAGTATATTTGAAAGGCTTGTTTTCGTAATGAGCCTACCTAAACTTAAGGTCTCATAAATGCCAAACAGTTCATCCTCCATAATGAAGAATTGTCTACCTACGCTTTCTGTTTTCAATGCTTAATCCAACAAATAAGTTTTCTAGCTTTTCAAGATACTTCTTCCATCTTATTCCAAAAGAATGTTTGTCCGACATTGCATCGAAGTTTGGATATGGTGGTAGTCAGGCTATTGTTTTTTTTTTTTTTTTTTTTTTAGTGTCACAGTATATGTCTTGTCACCATTCTCGTCGCTATTGTAATGCACCCGTGATGTTGCGGCTATACTGTGCAGACCCAGATCAAGGTATTTTATATAGGTCTAACGCTGAATAAGGTAACAAACCCAGACAGGATGGTTTACTGTCTTTATTAAATCTAATACACAAGACCTTTAAAATACTTCTGTATGTAACATACATATACAACCCACACACACTCTACTCCTATTCGCGGAATCTAATAAAGGCGAGGCTTGCATTATTCTATTACAGAAACCATTTGTCTTTTCTGTTTCTGTGTTTCGTTCTCAAATATTTACTCTAAAATAAAATTTACGGCAAAAAAAAAAAAAAAAAAAAAATTGGTCTGACCTATTCAATTTCTATATTTTTTTTTAATTTTTGTCTAAGAAATACTTTTTTTTTTTCACTTTTCTTTGCTGAATTTGAATTAATGATGTTTCACAACAATAATGTATAAAAAAAAAAAAAAAAAAAAAAAAATCAGAAAAATTGAATAAGCGCAACTTGTTGAAAATCTGCAAGTTACCTCCCTACAGAGTTCTGCATAATTTGCTATGGGAAAAAGTGAACATTTTTGATTAAAAAAACATCAAAAAAAAAACAAAAAAAAAAACAATACCTAGAACAACATTTTTTGTACATCTTTAATGCAAACAGTTTACACCCTGATCAGACGCCGCGTTCTGAGGCGCCTGATAGGTGTGTACACTGTTTGCCAATGTCACTTTTATGGGGCGCCAGGCATAAATGGATTAATGAAAAAGGCACTAACAAGAGGTCCAAAATAAGTGAACCTTAGCCATTCGTCGGGCGTCAGGATTTTGAAATGATAATGAATTAAGTCGAAGATTAGGTCCAGAAAACACACACTTGGAATGCTAAGTAAAACAGACAGAAAATAGTTATATTTACCAGGTAATCGCTGATTATATACTTTAGTTTACCAGCGGGGACTACCCATATACCACATATATACTGACCGCCACACACACACAAAAAGAAAGAAACACAACATTACTAAATGACAAAAGAAAACTAAGACTAATACCTTATGATGGTGTGTAAAATGTGCATGTAAAATAAAATCTGAAAGTTTGCAATAGTTGAGGATATGTATTTGAATTATGTATTCCTATATGTAAAATATACATGCATATAATAACAAGATAAGTTTTTATTGGAACAGAAAAATTAAGGTATTAATTTTACTTATCTTTGCAGATGAAGTGTTGCATTTCTTTCTTGGGTCACTATACACAGAACCCGCCCGCATAATTGTCTACGCCCATGGACAAGGAAGTGAATCAATCATTGATTCACAATGCATCATTGACCTTATGTCTACAACAAATCCCGGGGAATGGCTGGAGCGCTGAATAAAACAGAAAAGAATACTATTTATTGGAAAACCAACATACACAGGTGTTCTCCATTCACATACACTATTTCGGCACATTCTGAAAGGTTCCCATTGCTGCACTTTATCAAAGGTTATGGAAAATATATTTATTTTGACAATTTTACTTTTAAACTGGGTAGATGTATTGGTACTGTTAAGCGCAATTGATAGCATTTCCGGGACAGCGTGATAAAAATGTATTTCAGTTTTGATGAGGTAAATCTAACAAGAGGACCATGAGGTCCTTATCCCTACCCTGAGTCCTAAGCATACACTACACCAAATTAACAATAGTTGAAATAGTTTCTGGAAATTACATTCATTTCGTTCTATACTCAAAAGGACAGAACTTGCATGTGACATTGACATTGCTATAAAACGGGTCATGGTTATCATTCATTCTAAGCCGGCCTCGGTGGCTCAGTTGGATGCGCTGTCCGACTGGAGACCAGGAGGTCGCGGGTTCAACCCCCGCCGAGGTCGGCAACATTCTTTCGTGGAGATTGATCATGAAATATTTTCTACGGTCATTCTCTCCCTTCCGCTGATTCAAGAAGGGCAGTTGTCAGTTTCTGGCGAAAGAATGTGCACAATACTGGTTAACCGCTTAGAGGACTAAGCCTGTCCAGTAAACGTGTGGTTAGGTAAACTGACCGCGCTCGACATGACCCCATTGGGTTGACTGGGCCGTAAAACCTCAACACAAACAAAATCATTCATTCTGATCAAATTTGGTAGTATCTGAATACCCAGTATGGCACACCAAGCTTCCAGGTATTCAATAGTTTAATTGGTTCTGCAGATGTTTTTTTTTTTTTTGCTATTAACCTTGACGTAAAATAGATCAAGATCAATCTAAGGTCATCACTGGAACAAATTTGGAAGTACTCAGTCACCTAAAGCTACATACCAAGTTTCAAGGCAAATGTGCCAGTAGTTCTGGAGAAGATGTTTCAAGTTTTTTCTGTTTATGGCCTTTGCTGCCATCTTGGTCATGTGACTTGGACCATTTGAACAAATTTTCATTCATCCATTGCCGTGGGAACTGTATATGAAATTCAACTGAAGTTTGCTGAGCCGTTTCAGAGAAAATGCCCTTTGAAATATTAATCGACCAGCAATCCAAGTGGCATGGGGCCTAGGTCACTGAACGGCCTTGACCTTTGGCATTCACAGACATTCATACAGTACCTACGCTTTCACAGACCACACTAGTTTTCGAAAAATGCATTGTTTTACCATTTTCTCATTCAAAAAATAGACGTCAACTCTCTCACCCGATGTTACATACCAAGTTTCAAAGCAAACGGCCCATCGGCTATGGAATGCAAACTTTTGTAAAGATTTTTTTTCCTAGCCTTGGTGGCCACTTTGGTCATGTGACCTGGATTATTTGAGCAAATTTCCATTCATCCATTGCCAGGGGGACCGTGTATGAAATTTATTTGAAAATAGTCCAGCAGTTTCAGGAAAAGTGTTGATGGACCTGCAATAGAAGTGACTTGGGGCCAAGGTCGGTGAATGACGTTGACATTTGGCATTAATAGACAATCATATAGTACCTACTCTCATGTCACAGACCACAAGAGTTTTCGAAATTTGACCGTGCCATAAAATAGGTCGAGGTCAACCTAGGGTCATCATTTGAACAAATTTGATAGTACTCTGAATCCGTAATCTGATCTTACATACCATGTTTCAAGGCAATTAGTCTAGGGCTTTCGGAGAGGATTTTTAAGGTTTTTACCATATTTGGGCATAGCCGCCAACGATCATGTGATCTGGACTATTCGAACAAATTTTCGTTCCCCTATTGTCGGGAAGATGCATATGAAATTTAATTGAAATTGGCCAAGCCGATATAGAGAAAACGTCCTTTGAAGTGTCAAAAGACCTGCAGTCCAAGAGACCTTTGGCCAAGGTTGTCAAATGGCCTTGACCTGTGGCACTCATAGACATTCATATTTATCTTCCCTTATGTCATAGACCACAATAGCTTTCGAAAAATGCTTTAACTTTTTCCTATTTGAAATCCTAAGGGACCAAATTTGACCTTGCTGTAAAGTAGGTCAAGGTCAACCTAGGGTTATCGTTTGAACAAACTTGTTAGTACTCAGTCATGCACCTTATGCTACATACCAAGCTTCAAGGCTATAGGCCCAGTGGTTCTGGAGAAGACTTTTAAGGTTTTTACCTATTTGGGCACGGCCGCCATCTTGGCATATGACCTTGACCATCCGAACAACTTTCGTTCCGCAATTGTCAGAAAGTTGCATATGAAAGGGCATCTTTCATTTCTGCCCACGCATGGAATTTTCTGAAACTTTGTATAATAATAACTAGGCATATGCAACCTATGAAAATGTGCTTATTAAATTGTATAATAAAAAGTTGGACTCAGGACGCAACCTTGACTCACTCCCCTCATGAGCTGATACCTGTCTCCAAATAAGTATGTCATACATCTTAAGTTTAATTTAGTTTTAAGATTTTTGCACTGTGCTGAATGGTGAATACCATAGTAATTCTATTGGTACCACAAAACATTTATATTTAATTAAAGTTAACATTTTCTGATAAATTGATTATAAAAAATCTGAACTTTTTACCAAAACAATGGAAAAAATATCAAAATTAAACTTTCAAAATTAATATGTTATAGTCTTTGTCAAGATTTCATACTACCAGGAAAATTTGCTACATATATCCTCTATAGCTGTGCCAAATTTCATAAAAAATCAAAACCGGTAACATTGTCATTTTAGGCCTTGAATGGATATAGGTCGATTTTTACAAAACTGACTATTTTGTTACATTGATAAAAAACAGTAGAGAAAGGCAGTGTTACAAATACTTCTAACACTTAACAAATCAAAGAGAGTTTAGACAACTCGGAATGAATATATCTTGAGCTACCCATTAAATTTTCATGACTTTCTATTACTTGCCTTCTATTTATATGGACTCTGACTAACCAACTATTACAAATGTAGACAGCATAACAAATTAAAGCAAAAGAAATTCTAATTAACAAATTAGGCTTAACAAAATCTTACACTTTAATTCATGTCAGCAAATCATTGAGCATTTTGTATAATTACTTCCCAAAAGGCATAAAACTAAAATAGGTGTAAAACAGGGGCATCCATTCTCACCATTACAAAAACAGGCATAAAACAGGGAGATCCATAATCTCCATTGTCATATTAAGAAGATGTGCAAACGCACTATTGCAAGTAGTTGTTGCTTGTTTGTTTGTTTGTTTGTTTGTTTGTTTTGAAGAAGGATTTGCATCGCCATCAACAGATTTTAGGATTTTTGGAGATTTGCTTCTGGACTGGTGAACTCTAACCAAACTAAGAACGCTTGAAAAGAAAATAATACCTATAGACTTAACTTCTGATATATCTATAGCTTGCTTGCAATTATGAACACTGGATTTCTTGTCCTGTAACATGTTCAAATGTGTCACTTCAATCGGTATTTCCTGCGATCGAATTGACACAGACACTGGAATTTTTCTCTTTGTTTCAACAGTTATCTTTGATGACAGCAGCACAGAATACTGTTTATGTGGTCTTAACGTTTGCTATCAGAAAAGCAGATCTATCCTTTCTTCCTTACAGTAAGCATATATGAAATTGTTTCTGTTCTGCATAAGTTCTATTCTAGTGCACATTGTTTGACTTAAACAACAAATTGGTGTTCTGTAGTTCTTCATGTTAAAGCTTTAAGATTTTTCCAAAGGTTGTATGACATTCATATTTTAGTCATTTGCCTAAGGACTTCCATACTAGTTTGAAACTCCGCCATATGTTAATTAACACAGGAGTTTAAAACAGCTAACTTGTGTGGTCTTAATGTGAATCTAAAGGATGTATTGAAGAGTTTTTGAACAGTTTTCATTCATTTGGTTGCTGGCAGTTCTATGATATTTAATTAATTCTATTTTCTCTATTTTCACCTTGTCTCTGTTTTTGTGTTTTGAAAGGAGGCTTTTAGTATTCAAGTTTTGTTTTAGTTCTTATACTTAAATTCTTTCTTCCATTGAATATTTTAGCTGAATATAATTTCATTCTTCTTAATACCAACTGCTCTTACTTTACTACTGTGTGTGCCCTGCTGGAAAAAGAACCATTGGCATGTGCCCACACGCAGCTAGTATCCTTTACTTTCTGGGGCATTTGACTTATCAATCAAAATTCAACCACTACCACAGGCCAAACATTTCAAGTCATCAATGCTATCATAGAATTAACCACTGTGTAGGCACAAAAAGGAATTCAACATAGATCTAAATACACATGAAGTGTATCAGTTAAGTAATGAATGCGGTTAGCCGTTTAAAAGAAATACCAGTTTTGTTTTTCAGAACCAATAAATATTTAGACCTAAACTAGGTAAGGTCGTAGTACCAAAGCATTCATCCAAACTCATAAATCCATTGAAGATTGACAATTCTGAATGTTGAAATCAACAGACATGGACCCTGAAGATTTTAAACAGGTGTCCTAGGATAATAATCATTACTTGGTAAGCAAGTTGTGCCCACCATGCCTATCTGCCTGAACGAGTAACTTTAAAGCTAGACCCAGGTTTCATAATCATCATCATCAGTTACAATACTGTTATCTGCTTTTTATTATTTGATAAATACTTCCACAGTCAAGTATTTGAAGTGGAATCCTATATATACAGATACAGAGAACTTGGACTTAGTGTCTGCATGGTCCAGATCATGTAAACGAAAAGTTTTTTTTTTGGAAATGGTGTTCAACAAGGTGCAATTCAGTCAACTGGTTATAAATGAGTATGTACAATTATGGTATCAACTTCTTATACAAATCATACTATATCATGGTAATCCAAATTGAAAGCTATTGATAAGTTGACTTTACACGATACTACTTATACATGAGTATTGGGTAGTTTCATATTTTGCCGACTCAGGCATATATGTATTCAGGCTGTTCAAACAACATGTTACCGGTCTTCAATTTTTATGAAATTTCATGTGTTTATTCCTAATACATATGGAAATTTTTTATGCTGAAATGGTGTCTTGACAAGAATCGGAACATGGTAAAATTGCAGATAATATCTGGATGAATACATAACCTGCAGCTGAAATATGGGGCTACCGTTCAACTTAAGTTATTGTTCCAACACTATTGCTAAGTACATGAAGCCATCCATAGTATCAAAACATGTACTAGTGATGGCCTTAATTAATAAAACATTCCAGCATCTGAAAAATGAAATCCTGCTTACTGTACGAAGGTTAATATTAGGGCACCCCCCTGATTTGGTAGTGGCGGCGTACAAAACACCATAAATTTACAATGGAACTACATTTAAAAGCCAATGCCTCATAATCATTAGTGTTATACCCTGGCAACCATTGTGCAGAATTTCATCCAATTCCAAGCGTGGGCAGAAACCAATGTAAATTTCCTATACCGTGTAAGAGCCCCTTTAATTGAAATTGGCCAAGCCGTTTAGAGAAAATGTCCTTTGAAGTGTCGAAACACCTGCAGTCTAAATGACCTCTAGCCAAGGTCGTCAAATGACCTTGATCTTTGGTATTGACAAACATTCGGGCATGGCCGCCATCTTGGCATATGACCTTGACCATCCAAACAACTTTCATTCCGCAATTGTCAGAAAGTTGCATATGAAATTTAATTGAAATTTGCCAAGCCGTTTAGAGAAAATGTCCTTTGAAGTGTCGAAAAACCTGCAGTCTAAATGACCTCTAGCCAAGGTCGTCAAATGACCTTGATCTTTGGTATTGACAAACATTCATATTGTACCTACTCTCAAGTCATAGACAACAATAGTTTTCTTTCGAAAAATGCATTGGTTCATCTTTTTCCCATTCAAACACCTAAGGGACCAAATTTAACCTTACCGTAAAGTAGTTCAAGGTCAACCTAGGGCCATCATTTGAAGAAACGGCAGTACTCAGTTACTTAATACTACATACCTAGTTTCAAGACAATTAGCTGAGTGACTTGGAGAGGATTCTTTTAGGCTTTTACCATACTTGGGCATGGCCACCATCTTGGTCATTTGACCTGGACCATTCAAACAAACTTGTTTCCCCATTGTCAGAAAGCTGCACAAGAAATTTATATGTAATTGGCCGAGTCGTTTTAGAGAAACTGTCCTTTGAAGTGTTGAAAGACCTGCAGTCCAAGTGACCTCTGGCCGCCAAATGACCTTAACCTTTGACATTCATAGACATTCATATTTACCTTCCCCAATGTTATTTTTCGAATATGAATTGTTTTACCTTTTTGCCATTCAAAAGCCTCAGGGACCAAATTTGACCCCGCTGCAACATAGGTCATGATTACAAAACAATTAGCCCAGTGGTTCTGAAGAAGATTTTAAGGCTCTTCCTATATTTGAGCTTAGCCGCCATCTTGGTCATGTGACCTGGACCATTCGAACAAACTTTCGTTCCCCCATTTTTAGGAAGCTGCATATGAAAGTTGATTGGAATTGGCTTAGCGGTTTCAGAGAAGAAGTCCTTTAAAAATGTTGACGGACGTCGGAGGCCTACCATCCTATAAACTCCTCCGGAGCCTCAGGGACATGTTAAGCATCATACACACAGTTTATTACAATTTGCTACTTTACTGTAAAACGGGTTTCAATGATCATTTCCTACTGTAATAGGGCATTCAACCCGTTTTGTAAAAAATATTTCACTTTGCAACTTTATTACAAAACGGGTTGCAATGTCCATTTCACAATGTACGAGGTCTCAGTCGTTTTGTAATATGACATAATGACCTGGTATGCTTAAATGTGCATTAATTGAAGCTATTAACATGACAAGAATGTCATTTGGACGCCATCATGACAAGAATGTCATTTAGACGCCTTGTCATTTGAAGTATCATCTAGAAAGTTTAGATGACTTTTGCAACATTGTTACAAAACTGGTTTCAATGCCCGTTTTACATTGTAATAAGGCCTCAGTTCGTATTGTAATAATTATTACAGTTGGCTAAAGCATGATTTTCAAAGCAAAATAAAAAAAAATAAAAACTGCAATACAAAGTGATTGAGCTTAAGAATCACATATCACCATAGATATCACATAACGCTTCCTAAATAATGAAATATCTCCTTTTGAAGACCATGTGAAGTTTTCAATTTTACTCAGTATAGATTCCAATCCAAAAAGGTGCCTCGGTATCGGAAGAATTGGCTTTATTTAATTGGAGTTCAGTAGGGTATATGCGGTCCACCATTTGGTCAAAGTAAATATTGTCAGTTGCTTTGAAAAGCATAATTTTATTTGGCAAAATATGGCACAGGGGTCAAATAAAAGACTCAGAATTTAGAGATGTAAGGGAAAATCATTTTCAACATTTTGATTTCATTTTTTTCTTAAGAAATTATGCTTTTCCTGGCAGCAATTTGTCAGTAGCGTGTGTGGCCGCCATTGCTAGAATTGCAGGCACAGATTCTCCGCCTCATGGAGTTAACGTAACGTCTAATCAATACGGTAGGAAATGACTGCCATTCCAGCTGAGTGTTAAGTCTTGCACATTGTTTATCTGGTGATTGGTCCCAGTTCTTCACCAAGCTCATCCCAAATGTGCTCGATAGGATTCGTATCCGGGGATAAAGCCGGCCAAGGTAAAACGTTCACGTTGTTTTGTGCCAGAAGGTTTGCAGTTACGAGGGCTGTATGGGGTCTGGCGTTGTCGTCTTAAAAGTTAAGCCAGGTCCAAAATTCTGCATGAATGGAAGAAGGTTATTATTCAGGAGGTTAACATAGCGTTGAGCATTGAGATTACCCTGTACAACCACAAGATCTGTCTTCACGTTGCCCATGATACCTCCCCATACCATAACACACCCGCCCCCACCGAATCTATCCCGTTCCCTGACCCTGACGCAGCACTGAGCATATCTTTCATTTCTGCGTCGATACACACGGACCCTGCCGTCAGCATGGCTTACGCTGAACCTCGATTCATCACTGAAATCACGTTATGCCACTGACGACCGGTCCAGTGCAGGTGACGTTGAGCCCATATCAGCCTAGCGGCCCTGTGGCGGGCAGTGAGAATCGGACCAGTGTACGGTCTACGAGCTCGAATAGGAATGTTGTTTTGCCTAAGACAGTTTCGGATTGTTTGGGCGTTTACCCCAAGTTGTCGAGCAGTTGCCGTTGCTGGTAAAAATCGGTTACGCAAATGCGTCAGCGTAATATAGCGGTCATCCTGTGGTGACGTCACACGGCGTTGACCAGAACGCGGACGATCGCGGTGCAAGCCTGGTATTGAGGTTATAGATAGTCTGACGAGAGCATCCAAAGTGTTGTGCAACCTCGTTTACCACTGCGCCAGCCTGAAGCATACCAATGGCCTGGTTACGTTGATTTTCAGAAAGACGTGGCATTTCTGTACAACGTCGATGAATGAAACAAATTTGTTTTTTTTTTCTTATCGCTGCTACACAGTAAGTGTTTATCTGTAAGAATGCGTACATGGAATGAATGGAAATTTACCACAGCGTGGGGAGAAGTGAAAAACGGAAACCTAAGCTCGGGTTCCTCGTGCGCAATTCACCAGCGCGAGACTACTGCCATTGTCTTATGTATTGATCGGTTTATGATTTAATGTACTTCTGGACTTTCTATTATAAAGGCAAACATGTATAAATCGGTATAATACCATGTAAAATTTCATTTTTACTGAGTATATGTATATCTAATGGTACAGTTTCCACCAAAATTTATGATAAACGGGACGACTTTGATTTTGATATAGTCAATTTCCCTTTTCTGGATGGCGATGTCCCACGGCGTACCTCATATGGGGTATACATATCTCAACTTATCAGATTCGCCAGAGCTTCTTCAAATCTTAATGACATAAAGCCCTTACTGCCAAACTTCTTAGGCAGGGATATCGTTATTTTAAACTTCGTAAGACGTTTTCGCAGACACAGTGCCTTGGTAGAAAAATATAATATCTTCTGCAACAAGGTAGATCGGAACCAGAATTTTACGGTGACTTAGTGTACAGATTTAAAAAACATATGGGAAAATCTAACTTTTCGGAGCAATTCAGAAAACTTATTAACCGTTATAAAATTTGGCTATAGTCTGGATATTATGCGGCAGACTGCATGCCTAGTTATCAACCCAATCATTGTTGATGGCTATGCTTCACTCTTAAATTGCACAACGGCGTTCGGGCCTCAGATCCAGTGACGGCCTCTTCGTAAAGCTTTAACCAGTGGGTAGGGGCTTGACGATATGTCTTTGGCTTGGCCCGCCGTGGTTCAACTATTGGTTTTCAATTACTCGTCTTTGTTTATCATAGTGATAAATTTGATTTTTATGTTTTCGCTTTGATGCATTGACGAGTTGGGAGCCTTTATGCGAACCGAATTTCAGCTCACCTGAGCCAACAGATCAGGTAAGCTATTGTGATCACTTGCCATCCGTCGTCCGTCCGTCCGTCCGTAAATATCTTTGAACGACTTCTCCTCTGTAACCCCTGGATCAATTTTCTTCAAACTTCACGTGGAGCCTTCTGTAAAAGAGGGATTTAAAATTTATATAAATGGTCACGGTCCATTAATCAAGATGGCCACCATGCCCATATATGGTAAAACACTAAAAATCTTCTCCAGAACCAAGAAAGCTTCAAGACTGAATCTTGGTATATAGCAACATAGACGCAAGGTCTATCAAATTTGTTCAAAGATGACCCTAGGATGACTTTGACCTTTTAACGGCAAGGTCAAATTTGCGTCCCCATGCATTTGTATGGGCAAAAAGTTGAAAAGTCATTTTCTCAATCTGTATTAAAGACTAATGGCTGAAACTTACAATGAGTGATTAAAGTAGTAAAACATTTTGGTTATAATCAAATTTTTGTCCTTTGAGGGTTATTTGCCCTTGCCACTGGGCTATATACAAGTATAAAAGTGTGTGATTTTTAAATGTCTTCTTCTCTGAAACTGCTCTAGCAATTTTCACCAGATTTCACACTGGGCCTTCTGTCAAAAGGATATTGCCAATTTCTTCAAATAGTTCCGCGAAATTGAACAAAATGGCTCGCCATGCCCATATATGGTAGAAACACTTTAAAATCTTCTTCTACAGAACCAAGATAGCTTCAAGGCTTAATCTTGGTATATAGCATCATGGACTCAAGATCTACCAAGTTTATTCAAATGATGACCGTAATTTGACCTTTGACCTTTTTACGGCAAGGTCAAATTTGTGTCCCGAGGCATTTGTATGGGCAAAATGTTAAAAAGTCATTTTCTCAGAATGTATTAAAGACTAATGGCTGAACCTTACAATGAGTGATTAAAGTAGAAAAATATTTTAGTTATAATCAAAATTTTGTCCTTTGAGGGTTATCTGCCCTTGCCACTGGGCTATATACATGTATGTTTTTTGTAATTTTTAGATGTCTTCTTCTCTGAAACTGCTTGAGCAATTTTCACCAGATTTCACATGGACCTTCTGTCGAAAGGGTATTGTCAATTTATTCAAATGGTTCCGCGCAATCGCACAAAATGGCCGCCATGTCAATATATGGTACAAACTCTTGAAAATCTTCTTCCTAGAACCAAGAAAGCTTTGGGGTTGAATCTTGGTATATAGCATCGAGGACTCAAGCTCTACCAAGTTTGTTCAAATAATGATCATAGGTTGACCTTTGACCCTTTTGCCAAATTGTGTCTCTATAGATTTGTCTGGGGGAAAATGTTGAAAAATCATTTTTTTTTTTTTCAATATGTATTTAAGACTAATGGCTGAAACTTACAATGTATGGTTAAAGTATTAAAACGTTTGAGTTAGGATCAAAATTTTTGCCCCATTGGGTTATCTGCCCTTGCCCCTGTGCTATATACAGGTAAAAAACCATGAAATCGTTAAACGTTTCCGTCTCTGAAACCACTTGACCAATATGCACCAGATTTCACATTGGATCTTCTGTCAAAGAGTTGAAGTTTTGTTCAAATGGTTTTGCATCATTGAACAAGATTGATGTCATGCCCATATATGGTAAAAACACTTAAAAAGCTTCTTCTCCAGTTCTAAGAAAGCTTTGAGGCAGAATCTTTGTATACAGCATCGGGGACGCAAGGCCTACCAAGTTTATTAAAATGGTGAGACTAGGATTGCCATTGACATTTTTATGGTGTGGTAAAATTTGTGTCTCAGTTGCTGTGGCAATACTGGAAGACTGTTACATGGCATTTGCAAATATGCAGGTGAGCGAGTTGTGGCCTGTGGGCCTCTTGTTATGTATTTTTGTATTAAGAGTAGCATTGGGACCCAGGGTGAAATTGGTCGGCTGTAAAAGTGTTTTAAACTTTATTCTACTGATCTAAGGCGGTGGTCCCGGTGTTAATCTTACTCTTTGTTGCTTTGTGGTTTATTCTTTCTACAAGGCGATTTGTTTTAAGTCTTGCCTTGTGTTATTTTGTTCTTTTGTTTTTCAGTCCTTTTAGTATTGCGATTACCTCGCTTGGGGAAGAAAGAGCTAATCTTAGTGCTTTTCGTACGTTTGTTCGATTTGCGCTTGTTTGGTTTGTCTGTTTTTTTCTTCCTCTTGGTGTCTGGGAAGGGCTGCGGCTTGTGACTGTGGCACTCCCTGAACTTTTTTTTTTTCTATTTCTGTCATTGTATGTTTTAGATGTATGTCCTGGCGAAATTTTTGCTTTGGACGGCCGTTGTGGCCAATTTTTGGGAAAGAAACTGTCCTTTTGGCTTTCTGCTTGTAGTGGTTTGATCGTGGTGTCGTTGCTTTAAGTGCGTCTTTCTTTCTCTTTGATGTCTTGGACGGAAGATGATAGGTAATTGTATCGATTCCTGTTCATTGCCTTCCTTTCTGTTTATTACAAAACGGGTTGCAATGCCCGTTTCACATTGTAATAAGGCACTCAGTCCGTTTTTTAATAATTATTTCACTTCACAGATTTATTACAAAACGGGTTGCGATTTCCATTTCACATTACATCTTAAAAAAACAAAAAAAAAAAAAAAAAAAAAAAAAAACAAACAACAACATCTGATATATATGTTTTAATCGTCTGTCATGGGCTATTTCTGTAGCTAGATGTGTGATGGTAAAAATATGTGTTTTAAGACCTGCTCTGTATCGATTGTGCTTAATGAGTCGCCATGGCGAATCCTTGTGTTGAGGGCGCGCTTTTAGGACATTGGTTTCCGCCATATGCTCTTTCATCCATTGGGTTCGGCTATGGTGCCTGTGTAGACGGCACAGCCAGAGCAGAGTTGGCTCACATCATGTTGATACGATATTTATGTATATACTCAAAGTACGAGGGTAGTTCAATAAGTTCGTAGAACTCGGTATTTTTCTATACAATTCAATATTTCTTTTTTTCATTTTGGTGCAGTGTAAACCTTTGTCAGTTGAATGATAACAGCCGTTCAGTCAACACGTACATTTTTGCTCTTACTTTTTGTTTGAAAATCTTTACCCATAGGCAAAAATGGAAAGTCAGAATATTGAGTTCAGAACAGTCGTAAAGTTCCTCACTAAGGAGGGTGCAAAGACCAAAGAAATCCATCTGCGCATGGCTGATGTGTATGGTGATAGTAGCCCAAAGTATTCCACAGTGGCAAAGTGGTCAGCAGAATTTAAACGTGGGCGAGACTCCTTAGAAGATGACCCAAGGCCAGGTCGCCCTGCTGATGTCATCAGCCAGGAGATGATCGACCGTGTTGAGATACTTGAGCTAAACAATCGCCGAATCAAAGTTGCCGAACTTGCTTCGGAATGTGGTATTTCTAATGGAAGTGTTTACACTATAATCCATGAACATTTAGGCATGTCAAAAGTATCTCCCAGGTGGGTACCCAGAAACCTGAACATGCCAGATCGTCAGCAAAGGGTGGAGTCAAGTCAAGAACTTCTGGAAGTGTACAATGCCAATCCAGAAGACTTTCACACTCGTCTCGTAACAGGAGATGAAACCTGGCTTCACCACTGGGACCCAGATACTAAAAAAGAGTCCATGCAATGGAAGCGCCCTGGCACACCCCCACCTAAGAAATTTCGTACCCAACCATCAGCCAGCAAGGCAATGGCCACGGTGTTTTGGGACTCCAAAGAGATTATATTGATAGATTACAAGCCTGCTGGTACTTCAGTTATAGGAGAATACTATGCCAATGTCATTAAACAATTAAGGGATGCTATTAAAGAAAAACGAAGGGGAAAGCTAGCTGCTGGTGTCCTTCTTTTGCATGATAATGCCCCTGTGCACAAGTCCAGAGTTGCACAAGCGACTATTCATGAGTGCAAGTTCGAGCAGTTTAATCACCCGCCATACAGTCCAGACCTGGCCCCAAGTGATTACTATCTGTTTCGAAATTTGAAGTCCGACTTGCGTGGAACGAGATTTCGGGACGATAATGAGCTCAAGGCTGCTACAGAGGCTTGGTTTGAGGACAAAATAGACGACTTTTATTTCAAAGGCATAGACTGCTTAAAAGAAAAGTGGGCCAAATGCATTGGGGGTTATATTGACAAATAATGTTGAAACCATCTTTCAATCTGTGAGTTAAACCCCGAGTTCTACGAACTTATTGAACTCCCCTCGTATGTTGGCTGCTTAATTCATATTTTAATAGTCTCTCACAGCTCTTATCTGAGAGGCACTTTTACATTGTAAGGTAATATTATGAAAGGTTTTATGTTGTTGTATAGACTAGCTACTAGTCGGATATCAATATTATTTTCATCAATGAATCATAATCATTAATTTATTTCATGAATTGAAGGCCGTCTACTGCCTACTGCTTGCATCACGTCGTTGATAGCAGCAACTCATCTTGTAGATATCACATGTCAGAGACTAAATATCAAAGACTTGCTATACAAGGTATACATGAAAATTGAATTCGCTTATAGTAAGTACTGATAAAACATGACATCAAAGCCTAGGAGCTAGTCTAGCTGTTATTGAATAGGTGCGGCGTTAATAAACCATACCTTAATTGTAATAAGACCTCAACCCGTTTTGTAATAATTATCATAAATTGTTATGATTTCGAAAATTCGGCATTATATCGCATACCCATGGATATTTACAATGTAATATGATAATAAATCTTATTTACGTCCGCTGTAGGTCACATGTCATCTTGACACAACATGCTTAAATGTGCCTTAATGGAAGCTATTAACATGACAGGAATGTCATTTGGACACATTTTGCATCATCTGGAAAGTTTATTACAATTTGCAACCTTTTACATAACGGGTTTCATTGTTCATTTCAGATTGTAATAAAGCATCAATCCGTATTGTAATAATTTAAACAGTTATGATTATTTCATGATTGTCTACCCAGTTTATGTGCTTTGTGACCTGTGGCCATTTCGTTTGGTTGCCGTGGCAGCATTAACTTTTAAAGTAGGAAAATTTAAAACGGCAACTCCTCCAATACCACGGAGACAGTATGACCCTAATTTGGTAGAAATGTTGCTCGGATAAGGGCAATTCAAAATAAATAAAAACTTGCTAATCCACCGCTCGGTTTGATTGCCATGACAACAGAAAGCTCCTATAGACTTATAATGGGAAAACGGATAAATTGTATTTTTTGCATAACCACTACAGCTTTAAGACTGATTCTTAGTATATAACATCGGGGACTCAAGGTCTACCAAAGGGCATCTTTCATTTCTGCCCACGCATGGATTTTTCTGAATTTTTGTATAATAATAACTAGGCATATGCAACCTATGAAAATGTGCTTATTAAATTATATAATAAAAAGTTGGACTCAGGACGCAACCTTGACTCACTCCACCCATGAGCTAATACCTGTCTCCAAATAAGTATGTCATACATCTTAAGTTTAATTTAGTTTTAAGATTTTTGCGCTGTGCTTAATGGTGAACACCATAGTAATTCTATTGGTACCACAAAACATTTATATTTAATTAAAATTAACATTTTTTGATAAATTGATTATAAAAAATCTGAATTTTTTACCAAAAAATGGAAAAAATATCAAAATTAAACTTTCAAAATTAATATGTTATAGTTTTTGTCAAGATTTCATACTAATAGGAAAATTTGCTACATATATCCCCTATAGCTGTGCCAAATTTCATAAGAAAATCAAAACCGGTAACATTGTCATTTTAGGCCTTGAATGGATATAGGTCGATTTTTACAAAATTGACTATTTTGTTACATTGATAAAAAACAGTAGAGAAAGGCAGTGTTATCAAACACTTCTAACACTTAACAAATCAAAGAGAGTTTAGACAACTCGGAATGAATATATCTTGAGCTATCCATTAAATTTTCATGACTTTCTATTACTTGCCTTCTATTTATATGGACTCTGACTAACCAACTATTACAAATGTAGACAGCATAACAAATTAAATCTAAAGAAATTCTAATTAACAAATTAGGCTTAACAAAATCTTACGCTTTAATTCATGTCAGCAAATCATTGAGCATTTTGTATAATTACTTCCCAAAAGGCATAAAACTAAAATAGGTGTAAAACAGGGGTATCCATTCTCACCATTACAAAAACAGGCATAAAACAGGAAGATCCATAATCTCCATTGTCATATTAAGAAGATGTGCAAACGTACTATTGCAAGTAGTTATTGCTTTTTTGTTTGTTTGTTTTGAAGAAGGATTTGCATCCCCATCAACAGATTTTAGGATTTTTGGAGATTTGCTTCTGGACTGGTAACTCTAACCAAACTAAGAACGCTTGAAAAGAAAATAATACCTATAGATTTAACTTCTGATATATCTATAGCTTGCTTGCAAGCCTATATTGTATTTTGAAATTATGAACACTGGATTTCTTGTCCTGTAACATGTTCAAATGTGTCACTTCAATTGGTATTTCCTGCGATCGAATTGACACTGACACTGGAGTTTTTCTCTTTGTTTCAACAGTTATCTTTGATGACAGCAGCACAGAATACTGTTTATGTGGTCTTAACTTTTGCTATCAGAAAAGCAGATCTATCCTTTCTTCCTTACAGTAAGCATATATGAAATTGATTCTGTTCTGCATAAGTTCTATTCTAGTGCGCATAGTTTGATTTAAACAACAAATTGGTGTTCTGTAGTTCTTCATGTTAAAGCTTTAAGATTTTTCCAAAGGTTGTATGACATTCATATTTTAGTCATTTGCCTAAGGACTTCCATACTAGTTTGAAACTCCGCCATATGTTAATTAACACAGGAGTTTAAAACAGCTAACTTGTGAGGTCTTAATGTGAATCTAAAGGATGTATTGAAGAGTTTTTGAACAGTTTTCATTCATTTGGTTGCTGGCAGTTCTATGGTTTTTAATTATTCTATTTTCACCTTGTCTCTGTTATTTGTGTTGTAAAACATTTTGAAAGGAGGCTTTTAGTATTCAAGGTTTGTTTTAGTTCTTATACTTAAATTCTTTCTTCCATTGAATAATTTAGCTGAATATAATTTCATTCTTCTTAATACCAACTACTCTTACTTTCTTTATTGTTCTTCGCTGATCATATTTCTGAAAAGTTATTCTTTCATTTTAGAAAGAAAGAGTACTAAAGTATTTGGTCAGCAAGTGCATAGATTTTACCTAAAGAAACAGTACTAAGCTTGTATGTGTCCATGTGACACAGACTTTAGTTGTTCATTACTGATTGTATTTAAGCTGTAGTGGTTTTTTCCAATATTGAGTGTCTTCGTGTGTGTTTTGTACCAGCTGTGAAATCTTCTGCTGTGGTTTTGACAATATTGTGTTTTTTTGTATTTACTAAGCGTGAACAAGTAGTCACAGTATTGCCTGTTTATATCAATTCGTTTTGTTACTCTGTTATTTTTTGAGGCATTTATCCAGTTTACACCAAAGTTTATAGTTGATTTTTGGACAAGAAGTCCACATTGTTGTATTTACTCATAAATCCATTGAAGATTGACAATTCTGAATGTTGAAATCAACAGACATGGACCCTGAAGATTTTAATCAGGTGTCCTAGGATAGTAATTTATAGTTGGTAAGCAAGTTGTGCCCAGCATGCCTATCTGCCTGAACAAGTAACTTTAAAGCTAGACCCAGGTTTCATAATCATCATTATCAGTTACAAGACTGTTACCTGCTTTTTATTATCTGATAAATACTTCCACAGTCAAGTATTTGAAGTGGAATCCTATATATACAGATACAGAGAACTTCGACTTAGTGTCTGCATGGTCCAGATCATGTAAACGAAAAGTTTTTTTTTTTTTTTTTTTTTTTTTTTTTTTTTTTTTTGGACATGGTGTTCAACAAGGTGCAATTCAGTCAACTGGTTATAAATGAATATGTACAATTATGGTATCAACTTCTTATACAAATCACTATATCATGGTAATCCAAATTGAAAGCTATTGATAAGCTGACTTTACACGATACTACTTATACATGAGTATTGGGTAATTTCATATTTTGCCGACTCTGGACTATATGTATTCAGGCTGTTCAAACAACATGTTACCGGTCTTCAATTTTTATGAAATTTCATGTGTTTATTCCTAATACATATGAAATATTTTTATGCTGAAATGGTATCTTGACAAGAATCGGAACATGGTAAAATTGCAGATAATATCTGGATGAATACATAACCTGCAGCTGAAATATGGGGCTACCGTTCAACTTACGTTATTGCTCCAACACTATTGCTAAGTACATGAAGCCATCCATAGTATCAAAACATGTACTAATGATGGTCTTAATTAATAAAACATTCCAGCATCTGAAAAATGAAATCCTGTTTACTGTACGAAGGTTAATATTATGGCACCCCCTGATTTGGTAGTGGCCGCGTACAAAACACCATAAATTTACAATGGAACTACATTTAAAAGCCAATGCCTCATAATCATCAGTGTTATACCCTAGACAACCATTGTGCAGAATTTCATCCATTTCCAAGCGTGGACAGAAACCAATGTAAATTTCCTATACCGTGTAAGAGCCCCTTTGTTCAAAATCTTCTTCTCCAGAATAAAAACAACAACAACAACAACAACAAAAAAAAAAAAACCCCTTTGAGACTGAATCTTGGTATATAACATCGGGAAATTAAGGTCTACCAAATTCTTTCAAATGATAATCCTAGGATGGTATTTTACCTTTTTACAACACGGTCAAGTTTATGTCCCTATACCTGTTGAAAAAAAATCATTTTCTCAAACTGTACTGAAGACTTATGGTTGAAACTTACAATGTATGGTCAGAGTAGCAAAAGCTTTTAGTTACAATAAGAATTGAGTTCCCCAGGGGTAGGCTATGTACATGTGTAGAACTGAGTAATCTTTGAACGACTTGTCCTCTGAATTCACATTGGGCGCTCTGTCAATGGGATGCTGACAGGTTGTTCAAATGATTCCGCATCATTGAACAAGATATATGTCTATGGTAAAAACACTTAAAACCGAGAAAGCTTTGGGGTCTGAAAATTGGTATATAGCACCCAGGACCCAAGAACTACCAGGTTTGTTTAAATGATGATCCCGGGTTGACCTTTGACCTTTGTACGGCAAGGTCATCTGTTTCCTCATATATTCTTATAGGGAAAACTTTTCTCAAAACACTTTTAAAAAGAGTAATGGTTGAAACTTACAATATATGATTAAAAGAGCAAAACCTTTCAGTTACAATCAAACATTTTTTTTTATCATCCATGGGTTACCTGCCTCACCGCCCCACCCCCCTCCCCCACTACCCACTGGGCTATATACATGTGTAAAATTGTGGACTCTTTAAACATTTTCACCTCTGAAAGCACTTGATCTATTTTCGTTAAATGTCATATGGTGATTTTGTTGGAATGGTCACACTCTGTTGACCAAGATGTCTGCCATGCTTATATATGTTAAAAACACTTAAAAATCTTCTTTTATTAGAACCAAGGAAGGTTAGAGACCAAGTATTGATATACAGTACTGGGATTGTGAGAGCTGTCGGATTTGTTCAAATGATGATCTCAGGTAGGTTTTTTTTACCTTTTTGGGGGCAAGATCAAATCTGCTAACCTCTACAGCTCTGTGGGGAAAATGTTGAAAAGTTTATTCCTCAAAATGTAATTGCATACTAATTATTGAACCTTACTCTATATGATTAGAGTAGCAAAACCCATGAAACCTTTCAGTTATGATAAAATTATTAACCCCTTGGGGTATTTACCCTTGCTCCTGGGTTGTATACATCTACAAAATCATATATATTTAAATGTGTTTTCCTCTGAAACCACATTTCATGTGGAGCCTTCTGTCAAAAGGAGAATTGAAAATTTCTTTTAATGGTCATGCTTCAGTGACCAAGATGGCTGCTATACCCGTGGATGTTGAAACCTTTTAAAACTCTTCTTCAGAACCGAGAAAGCATTGAAACTGAGTCTTAGTATAGAGCATTGTGGATAGGAAATCTACCAGCTTTGTCAATCCTGGGTTAACCGTTGACCTTTTATGGCATGACTGAATTTGGATGGGCGTTGAGTCGGCGTTGATCCGACGTCAAGACGTCGAATCAGCGGTGGGTCAGCTTTGTGTGCTCGCTAGGTAGATTTTAAAAACAAACCCTTTTGTTAATGCTCGTTCATTTGGATCTCTTTCCTTGATTTTGTGTTTTGTCTAACCATTACATGCCTCTGTATGTGCTACTATGTGGGCCGAAAATTCGATAAATAAATATCTTGTATCTTGTATTGTAGTACTTTTGTTAATTGTTATGTAGTGTTTCACTTTCTAATGTTTTTCTTTTAACAATTATGTAGTTTCAGATACATTCAGTTAAGTTTGGGTAACAGAGTTGCCACCTTTTTGGGAAAGAGTTGCCAGCTCTGCTTGCTTATCTTGTGGCTGCTTAATTGTGGGGGCTTGACGTGCATCTGGTTTTATCAATTCCTGAGTTCACTTATTTATTTTCCTTAAAGGAAAGAATGTGGTACCAGAGGTAGCAAATTATTTCCTTTAAGAGTAGACCCTTAATTGAAAGCGATAAATACTTTCCTATAAGCCCCAGTGGCAAAGAAGCAGACTATTTTATTTTAGCTGATGTCTTTTTATTGCAAATGAGCCATTGCATGACAAAACCAACAAAATGGCTTGTGCGCCAAATGAAGACTCAGATCAGCCTGGGCATCCGCCCATCCTGACGAGAGTCTTCGCTGTCCGCATGAAGAAAGCTTGGGTCCTTAGCTACCCATTGAGCGCACAGCGAAGACTCTGATCAGACTGGGCGGATGCCTAGGCTGATCTGAGTCTTCGCTAGGCGCACTTGCCAGTAGTATTTTGTTGGTTTTGTCATGTGCTGACTCAAATGATATATTATCTGCCGCATGTTGCGCACATGTGTAATGCACTACGCATATGGGTTATAGATTCCGTCTCTTGCATATGAGGGTGTGGATGGGGGTTTATTGATTAGAGAATAATGGCCATTTTTTAACACTGATAAGAGCAAAATCAGAGAAAAATACTGATAAGAGAAAAATGAAACTTAAAATAAAAAGAATAATCGGAAAATTTTAAAGAATAGCAGAACTATTAAGAAAACTGATTAATGAGAAATAAGAATATAAAGAATAAGCTTATTAAAATATATAAAATTGTGTTAGATGTCTTCTGCATTCTAGAAATTAAAACAAAACATTCTGGAGGAGAACCCCCGACCCCCCCCCCCCTCACTCCACCTCCCCCCCCCCCCCCCACACACACCACCACCACTACCACCACTTCACAACAGCATAACGAATCCTCAATTGAAATCAGTCCCCGCACACACTTGAATGTAACCCCTTGTACAGGAAACATCCTCAGTTTAAAAAAAAAAAGCAAAAACAACTTGTACACCCCCATCCCCTCCCACCACCAGCCAGGAGTAAGCTCTAAAGTTTAGAGAGCTGGAGCGAACTGTCAAAAATGCATAATTTGGCTTCTAGACAGAATGGGTGTAAGTGCAATGCCCAACAGACTCGCCCCCTCCCCGGCTAGCACCATCTAAAACAATATTTAAGATTTTCATCTTTATTTCAAAGACAATTTAAAAAAAAAAAAAAAAAAAAAAAAAAGATTAGGAAGTGGTGGAGCAAGACTGTTTTTCTGCAATTTGCATGTAACTATTTTTTTTTTTTTTTTTCAGTTTGTACAAATGCTGAAAATAAGTCTTATCACCTGTCTTCTGTGATCGCCAAATTAAAGAAGATATTGCAGTAAGGCGAGGATTTTCCCTAATTGGCTCAGGCGTTGAAGACCAAATTTCAGAAATACAATATTCAAAATTTTTATTACACATTTCGGTAGTCCGATAACAGAAAGGGAAATTTATGCTTCTGATCTATAATATAAGGAGATAATTCAGTCCTGTTTACCCAATCCCAAAAGCTCCTAAATTAATATACTATATTCAAAACGATGGGAATTACATTTAGTTACCTTTCTCTTTGGGAAATATTTCTTGCCTCAGAATGACGAACACAACACTATGATTGGAAATTAAGGTTAAAAGAATAGTAAGTGCGTGTGTTTGGTATATCTGTTTGCTTGTTTGTGTTGAGGTTTTACGGCCCAGTCAACCCAATGGGGTCATGTCGAGCGCGGTCAGTTTACCTAACCACACGTTTACTGTGCAGACTTAGTCCTCTAAGCGGTTAACCAGTATTGTGCACATTCTTTCGCCAGAAGCTGAAAACTGCCCTTCTTGAATCAGCGGAAGGGAGAGAATGACCGTAAAATATATTTCATGATCAATCTCCATGAAAGAATGTTGCCGACCTCGGCGGGGGTTGAACCCGCGACCTCCTGGTCTCCAGTCGGACGGCGCATCCAAATGAGCCACCGAGGCCGGCTTGGTATATCTGACTTGAATTCTCGCTCTCATTTCCGGTTAAAATGTAAAACTGAATGTACGTATTTCATAAAAGTTGTTACGAAGATATGCGCTCTACCCCCACCCCACCCCCTTCCGCCCCGCGCCCCATCCTTGTCCAGACGCAAGATTCCTTTGGTGGAGATATTTCCTGACATACTTGCGTAATATATATATATGAATGGGAACTTGGGTCTAGTGGGGAAAAAGTATTCAGCGATGCTTTGAAGCTGCATGATGGGGCACTCACAAGCTTGTTAAATTCTTACTCAGGAAACGTGGAACAAAATGCTGCCGATGCTAAAGCAGCAACCTCAGACAGTGACCAGTGACGAAAATGAAGACGTCACATAGATATTATTAGGTTGAACTACAGTAAAAAATAAAGTATGCAAAAAAAAAAAAAAAAAAAAAAAATAGGACTGAGGGATACTCATTTAACATCACGAAAACATGCCTATATAATTTTGACCCCCTTAAACCCCACTTTTATATAGTAAAACTGGGGTTTGCAGGGGTATAAGTTATTTTTCTTATTTCTGCTCAAAACATAAATTGTGGGTACTCGTTAGAACCGCCTCGGCGAGGCGGTTCTAACGAGTACCCACAATCTATGTTTTGAGCAGAAATAGGAAACATATCGGAGTTTTTTATCTGAAAATTTTCAGTTTTTGGAGATGAATTTTTCTATATATTTGAATAGGCGTGTTTTCGTAATGAAGATAGTTGTACATAAATACAAGATACAAGAAACTTTGCTTTACGTCGGTTTTATACAACAGTTAACATTAGCTTATGAGCTATTTCCGGCATTCTAGATATTCAAAAAAATGATTCAAAATACTGAAGTTTAACCCTAAAACTATAAAGATTTACCGTAAAAACATACCGATGTACCAATTCCATCCGGTCTCAGTCCGGAGTGATTTTTCGGCAGAAGATTGTATACTCTGTCTTAAAAAGTTTTAAGGAGTAAAATGAAATGTATTACATTAATTTTTTTTTTATGAAAAATAAACAATTAGGGAAAATACGGGCCTTATTGTAAGATGTCCTTCCCTGTATTGGTTGTTCAAAACAGAAAAATAGAGCACAAAATTATTGACTTTTTTCCTTTGAATCAAACAGAAACTGACTGTGCTTTCTGACTATTGTACTGTGTGGAAAGACATTTTTAGGTTGGCGTTTTATTTTAAGTGAAAATAGCTTGTTCTAGTAGACCAAATCTAATATTGGAAACTATTTGTCTTTTCTGTTTCTCTGTTTTTTTTTTGTGTGTTTTTTTTTTTTTTTCCCTCAAATATTTATCGTAAAATTAAATTTACTACCAAAAGTTAGTCAGACCTATGCATTTTCTATAGTGAAAAAAGATTCTTTTTTTTTTTTTAATTTTTATCTAAGAAAATATTTTTTACTTGTCTTTGCTGATTTTTAATTATTGATATTTCGTGACAATACAGTAAAGAATTTCAGAAAATTTGAACAAGTGGAACTTGTTGAAAACCTTATCCTATCAATTTCTGTATAATTTGCTGTCATTTTTACTCTAGGAAAAAAATGAAATGTTCGATTTGTTTCAAAACCAAATAATAGAATAAACTTTTTGAGTATAAGTAGTTACGACAAAAGGTATTGCATTAAATCATGATCATGTGACAAAAGTTTGCAACTTCTTTCTTATAAAGCGCTAGGCTAAAAACGACTTTCTGAAAGATATCAAAAGCAGAATAATTAAAGAGTTTGGTCAAATGTGTAAAATTGTTTGATGGCTTCCCTGGCACTCTAGATATTCAAACATTTTCCGGAACCCCCCCCTCCCCCCCCCCCCCCACAACCCCTTGGCAAGGGTATGAATGTCGTGACCCCCCCCCCCTTTTTTTTTACTTTGCTGATTTTAATTATTGATGTTTCATGATAATACTGTGAACATTTTCAGAAAATTTTAACAAGTGGAACTTGTTGAAAACCTGCCTCTAAAATAATCTGTTATACTGCATTAGTTTAACGTTACATGAATATAGGAAGAAAGTGTATATATAAATACGGTACCATTAAAGCCATCGAAATTTTAAACAATACATTGTAATTGACTTTTTAAAGAAAATAAGCAGAATTTTAAAGAATAATTGGCTACCCTATCAATTTCTGCTTATTTTGCTGCCATTTTTACTATAAGAAAAAAAAAATGAAATAAAATATATTTCTCGATCTATTTTTTTCAAAACCAATGAATAGGATAAAACTGTTTGAGCATAGGTAGTTACGAGCTCGTTTGGGTGGGTCGGTGTGTGTGTGGGTGGGGGGGGGGGGGGGGGGGGGGGGGGGGGGGGGGAGAGGGGGGCGGGGGGGTGGTAACGGGGCAATTGTGGTAAGTGTGTTCGAGCCAGTATTTTGAAACCTGTCCCATTCAAATACCTGGCCTTTGAAAAAACACACCCATTCATATACTTGATCGTCCAAAATGTTGACCTATTCATATACTACCCTTTGATGTTATATACCCATTTATTGCAGGTAGTTAGACAAATATCGCAGTCAATTCATTAAAGACCAAAGCGAACATGCAGCCTCGAAAAATCTCTGAGCGAAAAATATACTCATATACCGGCCCGAAAAGTGGGGCCTTTCACATATAAATCAAGAAAAATCGGATCAGTCATATACTTTTTGTTGAAAAAAAGGGGCCTTTCCGTACTTTAGGGTAACCGCATATCATATACCTGGCCGCGCGGAAAAAGGGGGCCATTCGGCACGCACATCCGTACTATGCCATATATAGGAAGTTGCCCGACCCCCACCCCACCCCGCCTCTCCCCCACGAGCTTACGAGAAAAGATGTTGCATACACGACAAAAGTTTGCAAATTTACTTCTTACTTCTTTTTTTCCAAAGCGCTCGGCTTAAAACGACTTTCTAAAGATGTATAAAGCAGAATAATTTACGAGTTTGGTCAAATGTGTAAAAATGTGTTAGATGGCTTCTCCGGTATTCTACATATTCAAAAAAAATTTCGGACCCCTCTCGATCCCCACCCCTTGGCAAGGGGGTGGGCGTGGGGGTGTATATGCCGTTAAACCTCAAGATTCCAAAAACACTTTTAGCCCATTACCATTGCATGCCCGCTTCCCCTCCCACCCCCCACCCCCCCCGCAAATACCACCATAATATACACTTTAAGTAATAATAACTTTAATAAGCCGTTAGAATGCAATAGTTTAATATTGTTACATGAAAAAAGGAAGAAAGCATATATATGTCATTAAAGCCATAGACATTTAAAAAAAAAAGATGTTTTTTTTGTTTTTTTTTTTTTAAAGAATAAGCCAGAATTTTAAAGAAACAATAATTTGCTAAATTATTACTGATTAGAGAATTCCAGACCCCCCTCCCCCCACCCCGACCCCTACACACACCACCGACCTTCGTTCGCATCCAGAAATTTGAAGGAACGTTTAAAAAGCTTTTACTTGTTTTAAGTTGTCTACGTAAGCATGATCTATTTCCTGACCCCATGTCAGGCCACAGACGTCAGATCCTAAAATGGGATACTTTTGCTAAATTTAGATGGAGGTGTGAATAGTGTATCCAACCAAACTGCAAGCTGAAGGCCGTGACTTTTGTTGGCATCAGTCCAATATTTTCTGATGCAATAGTTTTGACGAACAATTTACTCAAAAACGGTGAGTTTATGAAATATAGTTCTATGTATTTTCTGCAATCACATGGGAACATGTAAGAATAAAATCAAACGAAACGATGAATATTGACAAATCTTTATTTATTAGTTATGAAAAACTCTATTGCTTTTCAAATTACTTTTCAGAAGACTTTTCTCGATCTTCGATGGCGGAGTAATTCTACTGAGAGGGGGCACCTGACTTCAGGCCTTGCCTACGTGACATACCACGTTTTAAAGCGAAAGAAGATAGATCATTCACGAAATTTTACTACGAATATGGCAGCGTAGAAGGGCAAGAGACACCACCGTGCTCAGGCACAGCCGTGGCACAAAGTTACTCCGACATCATGGCGTAAGTAATCTTTTCTTTTGTATATTATAAATTTTTACATACGATTTCTCCGCCTTGTTCTCGTGCTGTTGCGATTGGGCGCCATTTTTGTAGAGACACATCAACTGACCTCCCGTTCTCTTTTCATTGTCCGTTAATAGACATTTCCGCAAATTGGCAGGAAACTTCCGGCACTCAGCCCCCCGCCCCCTCCCACATCCCCCCCCCCCCCCATGCCATCGTTTTTGCCAGTCCTATCGGTTACTGATAGTGATATGACGCCCCGGTCAAGGTGTGATTTTCTGGGCTATGAGATGATGTGAATGCAGTGCACAGCTCATCAGATTGGGATGTTGAGGGTCTGTGCTGAGAAAGGCATTCACTACCAAGACAGATCTTGGCACTAGGTGATTTTGTCTCGGTAGATGCGGTACTCCATTGCAATGGCCTTTAGAGCCGGTCAGTTGAAACATCAAACTACCCCCAAACCAGCCTTATAATTGGGGGTGAGGGGGAGGAGGTAGGGTAGGGATAGATGTAGGGTGATACAATATGATAGTCGGATAGGGTAACGTATGGTATGAGACGAGCCACTGCATGTCCACTATCACCACAGACCAATGACAAATTTACAAACCTGCTGACCACTATTAATAGACTTGTAACATTTGTAAGACTAGTTCGGTATGTTCTCCCAAAACTGAATGGGTGGTTGGGTGGTGTGAAGGTGTCATGTATCTTTTGTCACCGGGGCGTCCACTGATGTTGGCTTATAGTTGGGCAAGGCCTGCTATCCTTGTAGCAGGTAAGGGTAGGGAAGTGACGTTCTTATTTCTTCTGTTTCTTCACTTTCATTCCTGTTCCTCTTTCTTCCCTGTCCCTCCCTTTTATCTCTTCTGCTATCTCTTCTGTCTCTTTTCTCCCTTTCTCTGGGAGACGACACAAAATGACCCACAAGGGTTGACATGTCGTTAAACCCCAACTCAATCAATCAATCTCCCAAAATTGACTTAGGATTTTACTGAATATTTGGTATCAGTGTCAAAGTAACCCCTATTATGAATAAAAGAAGAGGTTCCTATCAAAATAGAACATTGTGTGAAATTGGCACCACAGCAGAGCAAGGGAAATTTCTCAGAAATGTTAAAGCCCTAAAAACTTTAAACTGCAAAGTAATTTTGAATGATAGTGTAGCGTGAAACTGGGTCTTCTACGAAGTCGAGTACCGTGGTCACCCATCCAGGTACTAACCACGATCTCCGTTGCTTAACTTTGTAAAAAAGCCAATCACTCTACCAGTGTTGCCATAAAAGCCGGCTTCCACAGCGAGGCTGTAGGTGATATATATATACTATTTATTCCGCTACATTTCTCCCACTCTTCTCTTGACTTGGTCCAGAAGTCGCACACGCCTCAAGGCAAACTCGAGGGCGGAGCCTATGCAACACATTAAGGACACTGTTTAATTCCACCACTGCCACCTATGTAGCGTGAAACCGGGTCTTCTACAGTCGAGCACCGCGGTCACCCATCCAGGTACTCTCCGTGATCTCCGTTGCTTAACTTGTAAAAAAAAAAACAATCACTCTACAAGTGTCCCCATAAAAGCTGGCTTCCACAGCGAGGCTGTAGAAGTGAGATATATACTATTTATTGCCGATCTCGGTGGCTCAGTTGGATGCGCCGTCAGACTGGAGATCGGGAGGTCGCGGGTTCAACCCCCGCCGAGGTCGGCAACATTCTTTCGTGGAGATTGATCATGAATTATTTTCTACGGTCATTCTCTCCCTTCCGCTGATTCAAGAAGGGCAGTTGTCAGTTTCTGGCGAAAGAATGTGCACAATACTGGTTAACCGCTTAGAGGACTAAGCCTGCCCAGTAAACGTGTGGTTAGGTAAACTGACCACGCTCGACATGACCCCATTGGGTTGACTGGGCCGTAAAACCTCAACACAAACAAACAATATACTATTTATTCCGTTACAGTAGTCGTTGAAGTAGTTTACAGTTTAATACCTGCATTCATTGATCTATCATTTCAGAAATATGCACGTCATATACAAGGAAGTCAGCTTGACAAAATAGCCATTATTTTGCCATTAGCTTGTGTATACCAGTTTGACTTGTATATACCAATGCTTTCTCAGAAGACATTTTAGAATAGACAGATTAATACACCAGTCAGTCATACACATGGCCTACCCCACCCACCATGGGGAAGGGTGGGGGATGGCCAGGCCAATGTGTGGGGCTTTGACCATTTGAATCCCCATGGGTGGGGGCAGTGGATACAAATGATTGGTGCATGACTGACTAAATAATTTCCCAGCAGCAGCATACCGTCCGTCTTTTAATTTTAAGACGCAAAGTCCATTAGCTTTCTGATTTTGACTTTACTAAGTAGTTTTAATATGTTCTTGTATTGTCAGATTTATAATAATGTTTGGTGTCCAGAAAAGTAAGTGCTGGCTTTATTTTTCAGGTTTCCAAACCTATACTTTTTCCTGGCATTTGCCACATTTGACCAGTCCGCAGCTGAATACAACATAAAAGATGATGACAAGTTCGAGTCTGTTCGACAGCATGGAGTTCTCCCTGCAGCCGGAGGACTATTTGGACCAGACATTTGGTCTGTCGGCGGAGATTTTGGCTGCTGACCTTAATACCGAGGGAGGCATTCTTGATCTAGGACACAGCTTTGATGATGGGTTGAAGTCAACAAATCCTGTGTCGTCACTGGGCCCTGATGAGTCTATAGATGACCTGCTGTTTCAAGACAAAGATGGGGGTAGGTTTTTTTAATCATTAACAGAGCTTCATATAAAACCAGTATCCAGCTAAGCAGTTTATTTTCTCCACTAAAAACATACTAGTACTTGTTAGAGCCTCAAGGAGACAATTCAGACAAATGCCAAAAAAATGTTTTAGTGGACTATTTATGAAAAAAACATTTTTATAAGGGAAAATAAATTGCATTCAATTTGGTATTGACAGGCCTAAGGTTTTTCAGGCATTTGAAGGATTTCAGGCTTTTAGAGCTTGACTTCCTCTTGATTTCAGGGTTTTAGTACTATGCATAAAATACTAAAATTGAGCAGGTTGCTCAATACTTGCAGGTAATTTTTGCCTATGTGGCTGCGTCCCAAAAAAGAACTGTGATAATTATATATATTTTTATTAAACCAACTCTTACCACTTCTAAATATGTTAAATATGAAATAATTGTAAGTTAAAACGGTCAGTACATGTCAAAATAATTACCTCAAAAAAAAAACAACAACAAAACTTTTTTCCATATGGGTCATTGGGACAGTGCCACCAGACCTGTTCACAAAAGGGTGAGAACAATCCCTGGCTTGCAAAATTTTCTGTCTACACAGTCCTCGAACAACTTTTTTTCTCAAATGGTGGACCAAAGTTTTCCATTTACCTCTAATAATCAATTTTTAAAATACTTATTTAGCTATGTACATTTGGAGCAGCCAGAAATTAATATTTTTTAGTGGCTTTTGTTTTGATACATATTCTCCTGAATAAATTGAAATGGCCTGAAGCCCAATTTATAAGTTATATGCTAAACTACTTTGTCATCAGTGTTCTAACTAATAACAAGCTCAAATTAAATATGAGAAAGCTGCCGGATAAATGTTTTTCCTGTGTATGAAAACATGCAAGTACTCATTAGTGGTGCAGAGTATGTGTAAGCAAGTCTGTGGGACACACCAGTCAGACAAGTGATTAAAATGTGCCTGAATATGTTTGTCAGAACGAATAAATTTTTGTCCAGCACATCTGGCCATCCTGTGAATTTCGAGCCTACTTAAAGGGCCCCTGCGAGACTTCTAGGAATTACCCACATGTTTTAGTTGAGAACAGAGAAAAAATATTAACCAGTTTTGGTTTAGAAAAAAAATTAATAACAAAACATTCCGCCTGAAGTTGTGCACAAGTCCTATATGCTTAGAACCGTTAAACTCGAGTTACTTGTAGTCTTAAAGACGTACACAACCTCTTAATGTTACGACATTAACAAGATGATTCCAGATGTAAGACAGTTTAAAATGTGGACCCCACAAGTAAAAAGGTCCAAACAAACTGGTCATGTGTAATAGGAAAAAAAAAATCTGAGAAATAAATGACCTTTTTCTGCATAATCTGTGCATTTTTATTTGGATACAATGTGGTTGCTTGGCTAACAGTTTTTACTTTGGATCCCAGCAGTAGTGCTATAAAGATTGTGTAGTTTCTTGGAGGTTCTGTTGTTGATGTAATGCTAATGTGAACCCTGTTTGTCTTTTAGCTTCATTTGGGGAGGAGTGGATGGAAAACGTGGATTTGAGCGTTTTCCTGGATTCTGACAACTTAATCGTTCCAACATCAGTGCCTCCTCTGGTAGAACAAGCGACGCAGAAAGAAGAAAAGAAAAACCATGCATTTGAACTACTGAAAGCATTACTGACAGGGACCGTCAGCGATGTACCATCTCAGACACCATCAGTAATAAAAATCCCGTTATCACCAGAGGCTGAAGTTCCTGAAGTCAGTTTCTTAACAGATGAATTAATTGCCACCGTGGAGACTGTACAAGAACAGTCTGAACCATTTGGACAGACAATAAATGGACATGAAGTGGCTAAAATTAAATCAGACCCTGATCAGCCATCAGTAGTACATGTAGGACAAGGTTTAGCCTCACCTCTCAGTTCAGATGACAAAACATTTGCTAAAATTGTGTCTGAGCCTAATCAGCAGTCTGTAATAAATATAGGACACTACTCGCCACTTTCAGATAGCATTGAGTCTCTGTTATCATCAGGGCCTTCATCTCCGGAAGATTCTGTTACACTGCACACTGTAGACACTTCCCAGTTGGAAGAAAGTTTTACTTTAAATGATTCTAGTTTTGACAGTGATTTTGTAGACACTGATGTAATACGAGAATCGAAACGTAAAAGTAAAAAGCAAAAGTCTAGGGCATCACCATATGATAGTGATGATAGCATATACCTAAATAAGAAGGACAGAAAAAAAATGCAAAACAAGAATGCCGCCACTCGGTATAGGGTTAAAAAGCGGAATGAAAAAGAAACTTTGCAGCAGCAAGAAAATAATTTAAGTGATAAGAACAAAGAACTGCGAGAGAAAGTTGAGTCATTGCAGCGCGAGATTGCATATATGAAAGAGTTGATGAATGAAATATACAAAGCAAAAGGAGTAAAACGTGAGATTGTATAAGTGCTGCATTGTTAATTGTAATGAAAAACCATGTCAATTGCTTGTTATACTTGACCGGGTATCCTCTGTTGTTTCTGGTCAGTTATTTCATATTCATGCAATCATGTTTCCATTATGAAGTCCTCAGTACTCACAGTTCCAGATGAGGTATTGGTATTAAAGTATTTTTCTTATTTGGCCATGAAAACTTGGGTACTTATTAGAAGCCCCTCATGTAAGTGCTTCTATTGAGTTTCCAGTGTTAGTGGAGTGATAATATTGATACTTTTTGGCTGAAAAATTACCTTATCTGTAACTTGAGTACCAGTCAATCATGGTATTCATTTGTTAGTGCAGACCGTGATTAATATTGAGTGGTGTGTTCATTGATCAGGGTCTCTACTATCCATTTAATACACAATTCTCTGTAGGCATTTCACTGCACTGGTTTGTGTCTTTTTTGTAATCGTGTATTCAGGACTCCATGGGTGGGTGTTGTTACATTTGTTCTGTATTTGTTTTGGGACCCTCTAAGAATTGTCCCAAAGTTGAAGAAATTGCAAGATCTCAAAACCGTTTTATGGAGAAAAGAGATTATTTTAACCTTTAATTTGCCATTCAGAAATATTGCAGACAACATTCTGACTTAACCATTGAAACCTAAAAATCAAAAATGCCACCTGCTTGTTCATGTATTTTTTTTGTGACTGGCACTTTGAGGGTTAAGACCCGTCGCAGCATGTTGCATAGAGAAATTGCATCTTTTTTTTTATTCTCCAGAAAAGCGCATACATGTAGAGTGGATTCGAACCAGCTGGAGTCCTGTTCCATTATGGCCTTAAAATGTTGTAAATATCCATATTATTGCATGTATAGACCATCTCTGGCAGTTCATGTTATAAGAAAATAATAACACATCCTGGTTTATTAACTGAAGGAAGGCTGTATAAATTACAATTCATTTTGAATCTACCCGGACTTGTTGTTCTTGTAAAGTGATATGTTATCATAGCTTTGATTAAGATGCTTTTTACAACTGAAAGTTGTTAATCCTTCTCTTGCTGAACTCGACATGCCCCGTCTTAGCAAACAGTGTAGATCCAGATCAGTTGACTTATGATCTGAAGCCGACTGATCTGGATCTGCACTGTGTTTCATTAAATATGTGAATTTCTAACTTGGATCAAGTAATCTGATTGGCTGGAAATTAGAAGTGGGTGTGACATCTTAATTTATTCAGCATGACAAGGGTTAATACTTACCTCCACAAAAACCTGTTGCGAGTACTCGTTAGAAGCACCTCACTGAGGCAGTTCTAATGTGGTATTGACAAGGTTTTGATGCAGAAAGATAACATATTGCCCCTTCTTACCTGGAACTATGAATTAAAGAGTGGCAGCATGAGAAAGTGTCTGGAGTGTATATGCCTAGCTCCAGGTGAAGTAGATAATTACTGATAATTTGGGAGTACTTGCATTTTGAGATTTTGTACCAGACTATATTGTGTATACTTGCTGGATTGCCATACTGATTAGTTTTGATACGGATCTGGATCATACCATTGAGTACCCACAAGATCTTCTGGATATTCTTTAATGCTTCGCACTCTGTGTAGAATTTTCAGCAGACGACATTTTGAAATATATTCCCGTTTTCCCCCCAAAAAAAGGATGGATTTGACATTTCATGCAAATTGTCTCCATTGAAAACAATTTGCATGGAATGTCAAATTTGTCCTGTTTTCTTGGAAAAGTAAGAAAAATATCATCAGTTTGTCCTCTGCTAAAGACTAGTAAATGTTCATCTGGACCTATGTGAATTATGGCCACAATCTCTACTGCTAGCTTACAGATAACCTACTCATTAACCCTTAAAGCACAATGAAAGCCTGCATCTTAAAATGTCGTCTCACTGTTTGCAAGAATATTCAGCAGACCGTCTGCTGAATATTCTTGCAAACTTTTCAAACCTGTTTTTGCATACAGGCAAACAGTGTGGACCCAGATCAGACACTGATCTGGGTCCACACTGTTTTCAGAAGTGACTTTTAAAGTAACCAGCAGAAGACAAAGCAGACGACAATAGTTGTGATTGGCGCTTTAAGGGTAAACTCTTCGCACTCTGTATAATTTTCAGCAGACATTTTGAAATATATTTCCTGTCTTCTCCAGAAAAACAGGATTTGACATTTCATGTTTCATGTATAAATGTCAAATTTGTCCCATTTTCTTGGAAAAGTAAGGAAAATATTAATTTGTCTTCTGCTGAGACGGAGGTAAATGTTTATCTGTGACCACAATCTCTATTGCCAGCTTACAGATCTCCGAGATGCTATAGTTAAGACTGCACCAGAGCTCTTTCTTCCGGTCTGAAAATGCTGATAATTGATCTGTTCATGAAAAATTTATGGTAAACCGTAGTTCGTACTCGTTTAAGGCACCTTGGCAAGGTACATAAATGAATACCACATACACATATTTTCTTTGGAGAGATAAAGCCTTTTTATACGTCTGTTTGAAAAACAGGACGTATTATGTTATGGGGTATGGCGTCTGTCCGTAAACTTTTTCGTTTCCGGCTAACTCCTCCTACAGTTTGCATCCGATCAAGCTGGAACTTGGTATATAAAGTTATACCATGATGTGGCGCAGCGCATATTGTTTCGGGGGTTACAGTCCACCAAATGTTTGCAGAGTTATGCCCCTTAGAAAATTTCTGTAAACTTTTCATTTCCGGTTAACTCCTCCTACATTTTACATCCGATCAAGCTGAAACTTCATATATAGTTATCACATAGTGGCCTGAATTCCCAACATTCAACATGAAATATCTTTTGATGTAGATGACCTACATGCATGCAAATGTGATAAATCAGTTATACCATGGTTCTGCGCATGTACGTGCGATAATGCACTCGCTCATGCTCGTGCATTATCGCATCATACATGCGCACGAACCATGGTATAACTAAGACTTAACCAATGGATGTTCTATAGTCTCTATGTAAATAAAACTAATGGATGTTCTATAGTCTCTATGTAAATAAAACTAAGGTTAAATCTCAATAACCGAAAATTATACCATAGCTGGACCATGGGATAATTTTCAGATTTGAAAATTAACCCATGGTTTTATTTATAGATCTCGCAGGTGTACTTTAGAATGACTGTCAACTCGTCAGTGCGCCTTAACCTTTTTCACTCCTGGGCTAATTCTGCAGGCGATGACAAGTTGATATTGTCCCCCCCAAAAAAACAGGTTTTTGTTTTCTGGGAAAAACAAGAAAAATATTTCAAAACGTATGTTGAATTTTGTTTCAGCAGACAATTTGAACATTTTCGTATTTTTTCCTAGAAAACAGAATGACATTTCATGCAAATTGTCTCCAAATGTCAAATGTTTATTGGAAAAAAATAAACTATCACCAATATGTTGTCTGCTGAAAATGTCCAGAGTGCTAACCATCAGTTTTCAGCAGATGAAATTTTTTAAATAGTTTTCTTATTTTTTTTCTCAGGTAACTGGATTTGACATTTCATGTACATTGTCTCAACTAGAGACAGTTTGCAAGAAATGTCAAATTCTGTTGGCTGGAAAAACTTAAGAAAGTATCATCAAATATATTGTCCAATCAGATTTTAGCAGTAGTACCTCAGTTAGTTTAATTCAAAAAAGGTGGGGTGTTTCATCCTTTTTAGGATCCTCTAGAAAATCTTATTTGAAATCTTTGGATACTATTCATAACCAAGGTTTACGTCTGGCTCTAGGGGCTTTTCGTACTTCCCCCGTCGAAAGTTTATACGCTGAATCAAATGAACATCATTGTATATAAGAAGAGAGAAATTGTCTCTTCAATATGTTACTAAATTAGCCGCCAGTCCACGTAATTCAGCTTATGATTGTGTTTTTAACCCTAAATATGAAAGATTTTACAACAACAAACCAACGGCTATTAAACCCCTTGGCCTGAGAATACAACTGTTACTTGAACAGGCCAGTATTAATATTAAAACTGTTCAGCCCTTTTCTTTTCCATCAAAAGAGCCATGGACGTTAAACCCTCCAAAGATTATTTTTGACCTTCATAAAAATAAAAAAACAGAAGTCGAGTCGGATATTTTTAAGAATGAATTTTTAGAAATCAAATCAAATTATAAACATCACCTGTCAATTTATACAGATGGTTCAAAACAAGATGAGAAAGTTGCTTGTTCTGTTATTAGTTCAAATTTTACTGATAGTATCAGATTACCTGATAATAGCTCCATTTTTACCGCTGAAGCCAAGGCAATTGATATTGCACTTTACCATATCAGAGATCAGTCTGAAAAACAGTTCATTATTTACTCAGAATCTCTTTCTATATTAAAATCTCTTGAAGATTTACACCATAGAAACCCATTAATTCAGCAAATTCTTAAAAAATATTACCTTTCAGTTTCAAAAGAAATTGTATTTTGTTGACTTCCCAGCCACGTTAATATTCGTGGAAATGAATTAGCCGATTTAGAAGCCAAATCTGCACTATCCTTAGCGATAACATATTTCAAAATTCCTCACTCCGACTTTAAATTGAACATCCATCTATACATTAACAGTAAATGTCAGTCTGTTTGGGAAACACAAACTCAAAATAAACTAAACGAACTAAAACCAAACTTTAACAGCAAATGCACATTCTCTAATTACAGCAGAAAAGAACAAACAAAAATCACGAGATGCAGAATTGGACACACTAGAATTACTCATTCTTATACATTAAAAAATGAACGAGCTCCATTCTGCATTCCTTGTAACGAACCTTTTACAAACATTTTCTTATCACTTGTGCTGAATTTAACTATATTCGCACAAAGTATTTTAATGTAAAAACTATAAAGGAACTTTTTAATGATATACCAACTCAGAAAATACTCGACTTTCTTAAAGAGATCAGACTTTTTAATAAAATATGATCAGTATTTTTAATAACTTAAAATCATTGATACTTTATCTTTTTAAAATGAACACATCAATCCTAGATATTTTTATTTTCTCATTAAATAAAATCATTATATAAGATACAACTTATTAGACGCTATATGCCCTTTTAGGGTTGAGCGTCTATAAATAAAATATCCATGCGTCATCCTTTTTAGTACACAAGGTCAACTGGTACAGCATTTTATCAGACAGCCTATTACCACTTTACCATAAAAATAAAAAAAAAAGAAATAAAAGTACAAAAGTAGAAAAAGATGTACTAAATAAATAAAAGGATAGTTTTTGTAAGAAAAAAAAAAACAAAAACAAAAACAGTCCCATACATTGGTTAAAACAGATAAACCATGTTACTGTCTGTTTTGGGAATACTGTAAATTATATCATAATTTGGTGACCTCTCACTGTCTGACCCAAACTCGGCTCCGCCTCGTTTGGGGTCAGACAGTGAAAGGTCACCAAACTATGGTATAATTTACAGTATACCCAAAACCTCGACAATAACCATGGTTTATCTATAACTTAGACCATGATGTGGAGCAGCGCATATATTATTTCGAGGTTACAGTCCACCAAATACTAGCAGAGTTATGCCGCTTTGAAAATTTCAATAGGTTTTTCGTTTCCGACTAACTCCTACAGTTTACATCCGATCAAGCTGAAACTTGGTATATAGTTAGACCATGATGTGGCGCAGTGCATATTGTTTCGGGGTTACAGTCCACCAAATGTTTGCAGAGTTATACCCCTTAGAAAATTTCTGTAAACTTTTCATTTCCGGTTAACTCCTCCATTTTACATCCAATCAAGCTGAAACTTCATGTATAGTTAGACCATGATCTGGAGCAGCGCATATTGTTTCGAGGTTACAGTCCACCAAATATTAGCAGAGTTATGCCTCTTTGAAAATTTCAGTAGACTTCGTTTCCGGCTAATTCCTCCTACAGTTTACATCCGATCAAGCTGAAACTTCATGTATAGTTAGACCATGTTTGGAGCAGCGCATATTGTTTCGAGGTTACAGTCCACCAAATATTAGCAGAGTTATACTTATTTGAAAATTTCGATTAATTTTTAGTTTATGGCTAAATCCTCCTACAGTTTACATCCAATCAAGCTGAAACTTCATGTACAGTTAGACCATGATGTGGAGCAGCGTGTATTGTTTCGAGGTTACAGTCCATCAAGTATTAGCAGAGTTCAACCCCTTCGAAAATGTCTATTAATTTTTTGTTTCTGGCTAAGTCCTCCTATAGTTTACATCCGATCAAGCTGAAACTTGATTTGTAGTAAGACCATGATGTGGAGCAGCGCATATTGTTTCAAGGTTGCAGTCCACCAAATATTAGCAGAGTTAAACCCCCTTGAAAATTTCTATTAATTTTTGTTTCCGGCTAAATCCTACAGTTTACATCCGATCAAGCTGAAACTTCATAAATACTTACATGATGATGAGGAGCAGCACATATTATTTTTAGGTTACAGTGCACCAAATATTTGCAGATTTATGCCCCTTTGAAATTTTTTGTAAACTTTTCACAGCATATTGTTTAGAGGTAATAGTGTGCCAAAGGCTCATATGAGCTTATAATATAACCATGCTTCTGTGGTGTGTCCTCCGTCAGAAAGCACTTCTCCCTAGAAGCAGCAAACTTCTCTCTTAATTTCTTGGCCAGCTTGGACCCTTAGCTTACAGTTCACCAAATATCAGCAGAGATTATGCCCCAATGAATTTTTTTTAATTTTTTTTTTTTTTTTTTGTAATTCCACTTACAGTTTATATCCGGAGCACTGAATTATACAGGAGCCAGTTAATGTGCTGCATCTTATTACTTGCCAGGGGCGTATAATGCCCCGCTTGGCAGAGCTCAGAGTTCGGACCACTGTTTCCTGTACGTGCCGTTCAAGACAAATTCTGATGTCCCCATTTCTTGAACCTCGGGTTGAAAAATTTTCAATTTATATGCAAATTGTGAAATTGCTAGCATTGCCATACTTATTTTAATGTAGAAATCAAAACTTTAAATTGTTAAAAATACCAAGGTTCTTACTAGGATTTCCAAAATAGGAGGCCCAGAGGCTTTTTTTCCTAAAAATGGGTATCTCATCAAAGAGTGGTCATGTAACTTCGCTAAATTTCTCTGAAAAAGATGAGTTTGGATACATTGGCACAGTGGTCAGTTGGTAGTGTCCACTTTGTGACTGGTTCTAACTGCTCTTTTGCTTGACGCTCAGCATTAAGAAAGTAGAGCTCGGAAGGGTCAGCCCATTGTCATTACGTGATTGGGTGGAATATGGTGTCTAGTAGGTGATATTTCAGTTAAGCAGCATTCTGAAAATGAGAATTGAACTCCCTGTCACACACAGACACTGTCTCGATATGACTGAAAGATAGTGGACAGCTAAGTAAATCCCAAATAAAAAGAACAAATGAGTCCTAGACTCGACTCCAGATAATGAGAAGCCTAAATATAATGTATTTTACAAAAACTGAAGGCAGTCCACAGGGAAGGACGTAATCACAGCACAGCCCTCCCAAAACACCAGACAAGGACCCAAGTTCATGATGTGGCTAAACGAAAAGGCACTTCATGGAACAACATATCCTAAGAACCGAACATACATAACTGCCTTAATAGAACGTTTTGATTGTCCAGTCTTGTCCTTGCTCCAGATACGATTCCAGCTGTATGTCATTTCAGTCAATATAAGGTTCCCTAACTTGATAGTTGATGTATAAAGACAATGATAACCTGATGCAAGGTCATAGCTCTAAATAAGGCACTTTTTTTTCAACCAAAATTTTTCTTAATGGTCCACAACACGTAGATCAAACCCATGACCTGATCAGTTGGACACGCATCCATTTGAGCCACTGTTGCCAACTAGAGCAGAAGAAAACCACTAGCAGAACCATAAAAAGCCTGACTGAAGCAGGTCTGTTTGACTATTTGATGGTGTGTCTAAAATATTCTAAATGATTGCATACAGTGTTGACTGTTACAAGTTTACTATGCTTGTGGAAGCGCGTCTCCAAATACAAAGGGCAAATGCAGTAAGCAAAGGGACCAATATGACCCGAGCCCATGACAAACAGTAAAGCATGTTGATCAGGCCCACTTATTATCGTATGGCACACTTTTTCTGGTTCTGCACTGTTCAAGGCCCAGTTCAAAGCATTGTTAGCTTAACAAGCTCGTTAGTGGTCAAAATATTAACCTCTAGTAAGTACTATATGGAATTCACAGGTATTTTTGCTGAAAAAATGTGAGTAGCTTTTGCAAAAGCAACTCACATTTTTCAGCAAAAATATTAGCGTATATGCCATAATGATAAAGTTTTACAAATACATTAACTAACAACATCGTTAGTTTTGAACAGCTGGGCCCAGGTTTTTTAAGTCAACACATACAAGGAGAACAAAGTATGTGAGCTTTACTACTAAAATGTTTCCCAAGTTAATTGCTAGCATCAGTCAATCTGAGAGCAACCAGTGAAGGAAAAAGTAAAAACCAGGCTCGTACTAGCTGAAAATCCACAAAAAATCCCCAAAAAACAATAGAACACAAATAATTCCATTTATTACATTTTCAGCAGTGATTTACTGAGATTTCTCGGTGAATTATAAGCGATAATTCACAGGATGAATTTTTTCATTTCGAACATTTTGATGTCATAATTGCTAGGCGATGTTGCTGATGTTATTGTAACAACAATAACAATAGTTGATGTTTCGCGGAAAATTTGGTAGAATCATGGAGACCAGTCTGCAATTTTCACGTCCACTCCAGTTGGCATTTTTGAGGAAATACCTGCAACACAAATATAAAGTATGATTTTCTTGATAATCCAGTTCAAGTTTCGTGACGTCGTGTCTGTATTTCAAGCACAGGACAGTTTTTGCATTTAAGTGAAAACAAGATGGCGACTGATTTTCAAACTAAACCACTCCTCCTGAAATTCATGCACTGACGAACTATTTTGGTAGGAAATCACAACGGCTGAATGTGAAAATTCAAAGGTAAAACATGAATGAAAATGTAATAAACAGTTTGTTTGTTTGTTTTGACCAATTACGGAGAAATAATTAACGCATGTAGGCTTTCGTGTAAAAAACTTGTTCACTTCACTCGCTCATTTTTTACGCGCAAGCCTGAGAACACTAGTGAATTATTTCACCGTAATGATTCAAAACAAACAAATAAACTCTATTTAATCAGTCCTCATGTCTTTGCTCATTGGGTGTTTTAGAAAATACTGAACTTCACTGGAGCATTCAACTTTAAAGATTGCAAAGCTGTCCACCTATATCCAAAGTAAATTTTTTATGTATGCAAGCAGAATACTGACAACAAACTGAGCATGCTTAAGATAGGACATTTGAAACAGATATGGCATTTGAAAGCTACTTAATGTTTCACCTATTTAAGATCAGCTTTTGAACTTGTGGCATAAATTTGAAAATATATATATAGAAGGTTGTATTTTGTGACATGAGCACTTCTGAAACATTTGCAGCTTCATAAGTAAAGAAGATGAGGGCCACGGCTTGCTCACCTGGGTGACATAGCCACTGCAGATATGCAGATGTTATGCAACATTTTTCCAATCCTTTCATTGCAACTAAGGAAAAGATCATCATTTGAGCAGTTCTTAGTTTTGAAGAAGAATATTTGGGCCTGTGTCAATGGAAATGATCATTTGAATAAACTATCAATCACTTCAACAGTAGGATCAGTGTGAAATTTGGTGGAAATTGGCTAAGTGGCTTCTGAAGAATTATGATTTTATACATTTAAACAGCACAGTGGCAGGGAAATATAATATTAAAACATAAACAAGTTGACGGCCACCTTAGATTTCCAATCAGAATGATTTTAGCTACTGTTGATCTACAAGTCGCCTCAATTCTTCCAATATAAATGTATATGATATGGCCCATACAAATGCATGGGGAAGCTAATTTGACCTTGTCGTAAAAAGGTCAAACATCAACATAGAATCATCATTTTAGCAATTTTGGTGGATCGCTTGTCCCCAGTAATTTGTGCAAAGATTAGGGCCTACGGCTTATTTGGCTCGGGAGAAGATTGTTAAAGGTTTTTACCATATATGGGCATGGAAGCCATTTTGATCAATGGACCACGCCCATTTTAGCAATCTTTCGTTCTCCTGCCCCAAGGAGGCTCCACATGAAATTTGAGCAACCCTGGCCCAGAGGCTTCATAGAAGTCATTTGAAATTATCAACATTTTTTCCATACAAATGGATTGGGCCCATACAAATGCATACAGAAGCAAACTTGACCTCGCCGTAAAAGGTCAAATGTCAATGTACGACCATCATTATCGCAACTTTGGTAGACCTCCCGTCCCTGATGATTTGTGCAAAGATACAGCTATAAGGCATCCTCAGTTCTGGAGAAGTAGATTTTTAAAGGTTTTTACCATATATGGGCATGGCAGCCATCTTGGTCAATGGACAGCAATTATTTTAGCAATCTTTCTTTCCCTAGCCCCAGGGAGGCTCCAAATATAATTTTAGCAACACTGGCCCAGAGGCTCCAGAGGAGAAGTCGTTTGAAATTCTCAACATTTTTCCCATACACATGCATAGGGAAGCAAACATGACCTCCTTGTAAAAAGGTCAAATATCAGTTTATGACCATTATTTTAGCAACTTTGGTAGACCTCCCGTCCCCGATGATTTATGCAAAGATTCAGCCACACGGCATCCTCGGTTCTGGAGAAGATTTTTAAGGTTTTTACTATATATGGGCATGGCGGCCATCTTGGTCAATGGACCCGCAACCATTTTAGCAACCTTTCATTTCCCTGCCCCAAAGAGGCTCCAAATGAAATTTGAGCAACATTGGCCCAGAGGAGAAGCCATTTGAAATTCTCATCTTTTTTTTTTCCCATACAAATACATAGGGAAGCAAACTTGACCTGGCTGTAAAAAGGTCAAATGTCAATCAATATATGACCATTATTTTAGCTATTTCGGTAGACCTACCGTCCCTGATAATTTATGCCAAGATTCAGCACAAGGCATACTCGGTCCTGGAGAAGAAACAGCTTTTTAAAGGTTTTTACCATATATGGGCATGGAGGCCATCTTGGTCAATAGACGGCAATTATTTTAGCAATATTTTATTCCCCTGCCCCAGGTAGGCTCCAAATGCAATTTGAGCAACATTGGTCCAGAGGCTCCTGAGGAGAAATATTTTGAAATTCTGATCATTTTTCCCATACAAATGCATAGTGAAGCAAACTTGACCTTGCCGTAAAAGATCAAACGTCAATGTATGACCATTATTTTAGCAACTTTAGTAGACCTCCCGTTCCCGATGATATATGCAAAGATAAAGCCACAAGGCTTCCTCGGTTTTGGAGAAGAAGATTTTTAAAGGTTTTACCATATAAGGGCATGGTCAATGGATGGCAACCATTTTAGCAATCTTTCATTCCCCTGCCCCAGGGAGGCTCCAAATGAAATTTGAGCAACATTGGCCCAGAGGCTCCAGAGGAGAAGTCATTTGAAATTCTGAACACTTTTCCCATAAAATGCACAGGGAAGCAAACTTGACCTTGCTGTAAAAAGGTCAAATGTCGATGTACAACCATTATTTTAGCAACTTTGGTAGACCTCCCTCACCGATGATTTATGCAAAGATTCAGTCACATAGCATCCTCGGTTCTTGAGAAGAAGGTTTTTAAAGGTTTTTCCCATATATGGGCATGGTGACCATCTTCGTCAACGGACCGTGACCATTTTAACGATCTTTTGTTCCCCCAACTTCAGGAGGCTCCATATGAAATGTGAGCAAAATTGGCTCAGAGGAGGAGTCTTTTGAAAATGTTAACTGACCACAGACAGACGAAAAGTGATCACTATAGCTCATCCTGAGCCTAGCTCAGGTGAGCTAAAAAAAAAAACTAAAAAAACAACAACAACAACTTGAGTTAATATACAATTTTGTTTAGTCTGTTTAAGCCCTTAAATTTAAATCCACTAAAAGGGGTGTTTATTCTGTTAGTTTCGCACCAACATATTTTGTAAAATTAGGAGTTGCTCACTCAGCAAGAACAAAATGTGTGCATATACGAAATGAGAAAAATTGAATACTGATACTCCCTATTCTGGACTTACATTAAAAAATTCAATGACTCAAACACCGATGGCTTGTTTACCATGGCTGATTTAAACTCATTTTTGAGTCCCAAGATTATTCTTCTGAATAATCGAACCGTGCTCAAATTCTTCTTAAGAAAACAAACATTTTAAATAGGAATACTTTAAGGCATTTTATCATGAAAATGAATGTTGTGTGTACTCATTAGAATGGCCTCATTCCACTGAATACTCATCATACCATTGTTTTATAGATGATCAAAAAAACATCCCTAAATAGACTGGTTTCACATTGTGTGCGCTTGTGCCAATCTGTCAAGATAAGTCTCGAGTCGGCGTTATCCATTCTGTATGGTCAGTTATCGCTGTCCGCAAGAAAAAAGAACAACCATTTTGGGTATCAGCCATCCACTGAACTTGCAACTAAAACTAATCAGGCTGGATGGATGCCCAATCTGATCCAAGTCTTTGCTAGACACACTTCAGTTTACTGGTATTATCTTACGGCACCCCAAATATGTCCTATGTTGAGTTACTATATAGGTCCCAGGTTTGCTTTGATAAGCAATAAAATGCCACCTAATAGGAAAGGGCATCTTTATTAGAGCATGCCTTTCATTCAGTAGGCGTTTGATTGTTTGTTTAGGTGCTGAGTCATCCATTTTATAAAAGGTTAGTGTCAGACAGTCATGGTTTACTGACAATGGATATACCTCCTTTTGGCACAAGCTTATGATTAAAGAGGTTTAATGTTCTGTTTATTATCAAAACAGAAAGATGACATGGAATTATTATTAATCCTTAAAATGCCAAGAAAACCTGCATCTGAAAATGTCGTCTATATCGTCTGCTGAATATTCTTGCAAACTATTCAAACCTATTTTTGCATAAAGGCAAACAGTGTGAATCCCTGATCAGACTGCTCCTAGAGGAGCAGTCTGATCTGGGTCCACACTGTTAGCAAAAATGACATTTAAAATCGCAAGCAGATGACAAAGCAGACGACAATTGTTGTGATTGGCAGTTTAAGTTAATCCATGGAATGTTGTTTTGTTAATGGCAAGTTTATTTAGTCTGCATGTCTTTACGATAAATGGAATAGTTTGTAAATTGATATGTAGACAAAAGTATGGACGGACATAAATGTTTTCTTACTCTAACTGCCATGAGAAACTTGATAGAAATCAGTTACAAGGTATAAAACTGGTAATACACTTTTTTAAAATTGACATTCAGTAAATAAAAAAATATTTCAAAATGACAAAAGGCCAATTAAAACGACTTTCTAACACCCCTGCACGTGTTGTTCCTTATTTGTCTTTACATTTCTAGCCGTGCTTTATCTAAGGTATTTGAGGACAGGAATTTCGTCACGCGCTATCGACGGGAAACCAATCATATTTGTGAAAGTTTCGCCCCCTGGTAAATATGGACGCTAGATTAGCATACAATATTGGCCGAAACATTCATATACATAATAAATTATTTTATTTATTTAGACAGAAAATGATCTATGAGCATATTGCAGTTCTTTGACTTTTTTTTACCTAACGAGTTTCTCTACACCATTCAAACACATTCGTTTTACTTCTTGTTTCCATCGTGTATTTGTTGACGTTCGAAAACGAAAGTAAGTCGGTTAACATTCTTATTTGTTGTTTTATATCTGTCCTTATTAAAGTCCATTGCGGCACTCAAATTTCATACGCTTTGCAGTTCTTTCATGAACACAGGATTTAAGTTTTTATATTAATACATCGTTTATTTATATTTTACACCGTCAGCTGATTGGTTATCCGCCATTTTGAATATTTGTCATCGAACCTTGTAGCTACGTAACCGCGTGACGTAATGCTTAAGAGGTATTGTCAACTACCAAAGGGGAAGTCAGGTATTAAAAAGAATAATGAAAATCAATAAAAAAAATCATTTATGCAAAACTCGCTGCGCTCGCTCGTGCTCAAATGGGTACAACCCAAACTCAACTGTACTTTATCTTAGGCATTTGAGCACGGTTTGGAATAATTTATTTCTTAATTAAATCATTGTAACCTAGTTTATCAGATCAGCTACTTGCCCCAATGTGTGATTACAATTGAAGAGCACCCAGTAAGGGAGATAACAATGTAAAAAAGGTCTATTCTCCTTTGCCTCCTGACCTGGTGCAATGATTTACCCTCAGGGGCTAGGAACTACCAATGTCTAGAACAAATTTTCATGGTCCCGAAGAAGTTCAAACCACTGAAGTTTGACTAAATAAAATACATAGTAGCATATCACCAGAAAAACTCCAAATTTGGGGAAAACGATCGGTTTAAAAAAAACAATAGCAATTCCACCAATGAAATACAAAATTTTATATACTTTAAAACATTAAAATCCTTCAAACGCACATTTATATTTTTATTTTACATGCATAACCAAGAAATACCATGATTTCTACCAGACATAAAACTGGTATTTTCCTTGTTTTCTAAGAAGAAATATTTCCTCTTAGACGGGGAAATAAATCTATTTAACTGGAACTACTTTTTTTTTGTAACATATGAACGGCCTAGATTTTGACCCGTGGGATGATCTCAAATCCTTACTTACCGGCTGAAAATGTTTAAATCCATATGCTTTTTTCGTTGAATCAGGTCACAAGCATAGAAATTAATCCTATCTGAGCACAGAAACACATGAATATCCATTTAAATGGGAATATTTTATCACTTTTCAATCTCTGGATTCGTTTAGTTTTTTCAAAATGGTGCCTGAGTGTTCACTGCTTCGAACTGTCAATGTCTGTGTATTACTACGCCGACCCAAAATAGAAATGACAGCGTAAACAAACTGGCAGACTAGACTTGCCACAAAAGCCTCGTAAATGGTGTATTCTATTGCGGCGAAATGCATGTAATATACAGTTTATTCATTTCTCCTATTTTAATTTCTCCTATTTTAAATATGGGATTTATTAACCTCGGGAGGTAAAAAAAATCCGATAAAGAAACTCGTGCTTCGCACTCGTTTCTTTATCAGATTTTTTTTTACCTCCCTCGGTTTATAACTCCCATATTTAAAATAGGAGAATGAATAAACTCTATGTTATCACACAAGATGAAGCAGTTCTTGTGTCTTATCATTTGTCCACGAAAATACAGTATCAAGAGAAACTCAACATGAGCATCAATACATAATGCTCTTTGTTTTCTGATGTTTGTGACATTTCTTACAAACAGCCAAAGTGTATTCCTCCATATAAACTTTCTGTTTACTCATTAGAAGATTCTTGCTGATATGCCTCTAATGAATACCATGATTATCCTAAGTCTTCAGATCTTAACAAGACACTTGTTTGAACGGTTGATGTGTGACAAACAGCGTAGACCCTATGGCATCTGATCAGGATCTACACTGTTTGCTCAGGTCTGCCTGTCCAAATACACCACAACCTCTTTATAACACTACTGTTGGGGTCCATAGCAAAAACCGTGTTAGTTAAACAACCGTGTTATATGTTATATCCAAACAAAAATGTACAGATTATATTAAAACATGACCATTTATGGTCATTTGTCAATATAATCTATACATTTTTGGGATCCATCTTTGAACCGTATTATATGTATCCAAAACCGTGTTACAAGGCGGTTATAGTATACTAAAGGTTAAATATGGTACCTACAAGGCATGTTTTTGAAGAGAAATAGTTATCTGGGACTTGATACCTCACTTGACTAATGCATCCGTAAAGACATACTGCTGATCCACTGTGTTCTTGAAACTGCATTTAGCAGATGGCAGTTATGTTTTTCATAAATTGCAAAAGAAAGATAATTATTTCATAACGTTGCCCAATAAATACCCTTCCCAGGTAAGCCAAAAAAACAAAACAAAAAACAACCAAAACAAGGCAAACATTCTGATCAAAGTTCAAAATGATTATAACAAAGTTTTCTGCTGATTTGGCCCAGTGACCTAGTTTTTGATACCAAGTGACCCAGTTTCGAACTTGACCTAGAACTCTATGAATATTCATGAATCTTGCTCAATATGTTTGTCTTGATGATTTCTAGGTCAAGTTCAAAACTGGGTCACTTGGGGTCAAAAACTAGGTCACCTGGCCAGATCAGCAGAAAACCTTGTTAACACTCTAGCGGTCACATTTTCGAAGCAATCATCATGAATCTTGCTCAATATGTTTGTCTTGATGATTTCTAGGTCAAGTTCGAAATCGGGTCACTTGGGGTCAAAACCTGGCTATTAACCTGGCCAGATCAGCAGAAAACCTTGTTAACACTCTAGCAGTCACATTTTTGAAGCAATCATCATGAATCTTGCTCAAAATGTTTGTCTTGATGATTTATAGGTCGAGTTCGAAACTGGGTCGCTTGGAGTTAAAAACTAGGTCACCGGGCCAAATCAGCAGAAAACCTTGTTAACACTCTAGCGGTCACATTTTCGAAGCAATCATCATGCATCTTGCTCAATATGTTTGTCTTGATGATTTCTAGGTCAAGTTCGAAACCGGGTCACTTGGGGTCAAAACCTGGCTATTAACCTGGCCAGATCAGCAGAAAACCTTGTTAACACTCTAGCAGTCACATTTTTGAAGCAATCATCATGAATCTTGCTCAAAATGTTTGTCTTGATGATTTATAGGTCGAGTTCGAAACTGGGTCGATTGGAGTTAAAAACTAGGTCACCAGGCCAAATCAGCAGAAAACCTTGTTAACACTCCCGCTCCCCCTGTGCACGTGCACATATATAGACCGCAAGAGCAGTCCCTTCTCTGCGAGAGTAGCCTTCTTAAACCCTTTAAGTGCCATGCAAAATTGCAACAGAAAACATTCTCATTCATTTTTTTTTTTTTTACACATTTTTTTTTTCAGAGAAATCAATGACAAGTCTTGTTTTCTCTGAAAAAGAATCAGAATGTTGAAAGCAGAATCAAAAGCAGGAGCCTGGGAGGCCCAAGATGACATGGAAACAGCTGACAGAGAGGGATTGCAGAGAGTGGAAGCTCTCGGCCATCAACCCTCATGATAGACATACCTGGAGATCTGGTGTGAGATCTGCCATGCGTGCAGCAAGCCAGCTATCTGGAAGGGGGCCCACTGGTGTGGATGTTGCCCCTGTGCATGCACGTTAATCAAAAATCCGATTATGATTATGATGATGATGAATGTTGTCTGCTGCTGTTGTAATTGGCACATTAAAAGTAAAGAAGAGATTTACATCTTGAGGAAGCGAAGAGTCATTGAAATGGCAGGCAAAATATTTTCTGCTTAGAGTGCTTCCTCTAGAGAAGTATTCCTTCACCAGGTAATGCTTAACAAGAAGACCAAGATGGTCCTGTATCTCTCACCTGAGTATCCGACAAGTGAGATGTAGGCCGGGGATAGTTTTTACCCTACGGCTGTAATTTAAACAAGTCGCCCTTCTGCCAATGAAGTTTTGAATCAATTGGCCTTTCAGTTCAGGAGAAGAAGTTCGAAATAGTTTAAGATGGCAGCTGTGGCGGCCATCTTGGATTTTCCCATCAGAACAGTTTTTGCTATTTTTGATCTACAAGACACACCAATACTTCCTATCAAGAATGGAGCAGTTTGTCTTTCGATACACAGGAAGCTCAAAATAGACATTTGAAATGGCAGCTGTGGTGGCAACCTTGGATTCGTGATTGGAACGATTTTAGCTATTTTATTTGCTCTACATTGACACTTCCTACCAAGTCTGAAGTCAACTAGCATTTCAGTTCATGGGAAGAATCGCAAAATACACTTTCAAGATGGCGACCATCTTGAATTTCCAATTGTATTAATTTAAGCTATTTTTGATCTACAAGTCGCGCCAATACTTACCAAGTTTCGTCGATTTGCCTATCAGTTCAGGAAAAAAAGTAAAAACAGATTTTCAAGATGGTGGCCAGCTATAATTTCCAATTATAATTATTTTAGCTATTTTCGATTTACAAGTCACTCCGCTAGGACGTATCAAGTTTCCAGTCAATTGGCCCTTCGCTTCAAAGGAAGTACAAAATATAAATTTTCAAGATGGCGGCAGTGGCAGATTTTTTACTAAAGCGACTTTAGCAGTTTTTGATCTACAAGTCACTCTAATACTCCCTAGGAAGTTTCTAGTCAACTGGTGTTTCCGTCCACGAGAAAATTCAAAAAACATTTTCAAGATAGCATGGCAGCCATCTTGGATTCCTGATTTGAATTGTTTTAGCTACAAGAAGCCCCAATACTTCCTACCAAATTTTGAGTCAGCTGGCCTTTCAGTTCAGGAGAAGAATTTCAAAATAGAGTTTCAAGATGGCAGCCACTGTGGCCATCTTGGATATTTGACTGGAATAATTTTAGCTACTTTTGATTTATAAGTCATCTCGATACTTCCATCTAAGTTTCAAGTCAGTTGGCCTTTCGACTCATGCGAAGTTCATATACATTTACAAGATGGCAGCCTTGTGGGGTCATCTTGGATTTCTGATCAAAATAATTTAAGTTATTTTAGATCTACTAGTCGCTGCCATACTTCCTACCTAGTTTTCGAGTCAATTGGTTTTTACACTCAAGAGAAGAAGTTCAAAACTGATTTTAAAGATGGCAGCCATCCTGGATTTCTATTTGGAATGGTTTTTGCTATTTCTACTCTACAAGTCACCCTGCTACTTCCTGCCAAGTTTTGAGTCAACTGGCCCTTCATTCAGGAGAAGTTCAAATTTAGATTTTCAAGATGGCTGCCAGCTTGGATTTCCAATCAAAATAATTTTAGCTATTTTTGATCCACAAGCCTCCCTGAAACTACCTATCAAGTTTCGAGTTAGTTGGTATTTCCATTCAGGAAAAGATCAAAATAGATTTTCAAGATGGCTGCCATCTTGGTTTTCCAAGCTATTTTTGATCTGCTGGTCTCCCTGATACTTCCTACCAAGTTTCAAGTCAGTTGGCCTTTCAGTTCAGGAGGAGTTCAACATGGATTTTCAAGATGGGCATCTTTGATTTCTGACTGGACCTATTTTAGCTATTTTTGAAAAACAGGTCCCCACTGATTCTTGCTACCAAGATCGAGTCAATTGGCCATAAGGTTCAGGAGAAGGAATTTGAAATAGATTTTCAAGATGTGGCCATCTTGGATTTCTGATTGGCTATTTTAGTAGAGGGTCACCTAGGCAACATTTCTGTGGTCTAATTGAAATTGGTCAAGGGTTATAGGAGGAGTTGTTATTTAAAGCACTGCAAATGACGAACATTGACTGATCGCAATAGCTCACCTCGAGCATTTCATGCTCCGGGGAACTAACAAGCTGTAACCAACATTTTGGAATATTTTTCCTATTTTATTTTTTTGATATTTTCAGACCTTTTGATTTGTCAGTAAAATTCCAGCCAGACTGCTATGTAGCATATGTACAATACCAGCATCAATATTAAAGAAGACTACCCAAACAGAGGCAACCATTTAACAGCAATCACGACGACGTCATAAAAGACAATTTGCATGAAATATCTAACCAAACTTTCTGGGAACAAAAAAATATCATGAATTAGTGGTCTATTGAATAAAACTCATATGTTTAAGGGAATTGGATTCACTTTAATTTTCTGTTTTGTTCTGACAAGAGAGACAGCTTTTGTGACTAAGACCCCTTTCAGAAGAGTTGTCTCTCTCTCTTGAAAGTGAATCAATTCGCCTTCATATTAAATCTCTCAATTTCTAAATCCTAACTAACAAGTGAAACATCCTAAAAGTTTAAGCAGTCATCAAGATATTTCAGAACTGGCAGACTTATCAGCTGGTTTGGTCACAATGTCAGTGTTTTTGTCCATTTCAACAATCCCTCCATTATTACCATTGTCAAAACTTTCATCATCATCATCATCGTCGTCTTCATCATCATCATCCTTGCCAGGTGTGTAGTAATATTCCGGAAATTTCATTGAACAGGAATTAAATTCTTTGACCGCTTTCACGAACTCTGTAGAAATTTTCTTGCTTTCATCACTTTTCATATCGACATAAGCAGAAAAGGCATTTCTAAATTCTACCCCACATGGTCCTACAACCTCTCGTTGTATACAGGGACACTCCCAATTAATAGTGCCATCATCTCGAACTGCACCTAAAATAAATAAAGATTTTCTGAGCACCAGCAGTTCACCACAATCTCTTTATAGCACTGTTGCTGGGACCCAAAGCAAAAACTGTGTTAGCTAATCAACTGTGTTGCATTCAATCACAAGATAAACGCCTAACGGTATTATGGACGGGTTTTTTAAATAATGTAGAAAGTGAGAGTTGTCTTCCTTGCATGGGATACACCTACTGGTCCTCCTCTGCTTCCCTACCAAATATGAAAGCAGTGAAGAATAAAGGTAACATATAACTTTGAAAAATGGTTAACCAAAATGTTAACCTTTTCTGGGACGACGCCAGACGCCCGCCAGCCTGGTCATCGCTATTTTAAAGGACAGATTTTTTTTTTTCAAAAAACCTGTCCAAAAATATGACGACTATATAGAACTAGATATGTGTCCAAAGTACACAAACGCTCTTGTCTTTTGGTCTTCGCCCATATGCCAACAACATCTGGATGCATAAACTTCAACAAGTACATACATATTTTCCAAATGCTCCTTCTGAGCTGTTGTACATTTTGACCTCTTGCCCCACCCCAGAGCAAGACCCAGGGTTAACTACAGCACTAAGTTGAAGGTTAAGAATTGGTTAAGTAGCATACTAAATTTCATTTTCCTAGCATAAAAGGTACCTAAGTTATAGGACCCAAGTTATAAAAGATATGTGGTGGACGTAAACGTCAATGTAAATTTGAATGTAAACTTAAATACTGGTTAGACTCTGGTTACGAATGAGACATAGGTACATATCCACGTACTGACATAACGTAACTGTGAAATGCTATAGGTTCCACTGCTGCCAAGGGCATTAAAAAAGGCCATATAAACCGTCTTATATCCAAAACCATCTTATAATGATGTCTTATAACAAGGTTTAAGTGTATCAACAATATAAGCAACTACGTAATGCTTAACATGGTGGGTAAAAGTAGATTTTCAAAATACTGGCCATCTTGGATTTTTGATTGGAACAATTTTAGCTATTTTTGATCTACAAGTCACCCTGATGCTTCCTACCAAGTTTCAAGTCAAGTGGCCTTTTTGTTCAGTCGAAGAAGTGAAAAATAGATTTTCAAGATGGCGGCCACCTTGGATTTCCGATAGGAACAATTTTAGTTACTTTTGATCTACAAGTCATCCTGATGCTTCCTACCAAGTTGCAAGTCAGTTGGCCTTTTCATTCAGGAGAAGAAGGGAAAAATTGATTTTCAAGATGGCCACCATGGTGGCCATCTTGGATTTCCGGTTGGAATGATTATGGCTACTTTTGATCTACAAGTCATCCCCATGCTTCCTACCAAGTTTCAAGTCAATTGGCCTTATAGTTCAGGAGAATAAATGAAAAATAGATTTTCAAGATGGCCACCGAGACAGCCATCTTGGATTTCTGATCAGAATGATTTTGGCTATTTTTGCTCTACAAGTCACCCCAATGCTTCCTACTAAGTTCCAAGTCAATTTGCCTTTTTATTCAGGGGAAGAAGCAAAAAATAGATTTTCAAGATGGCCATCACGGCGGCCATCTAGGATTTATGATCGGAACGATTTTAGCTATTTTTGACCTACAAGTCGCACCGAAGCTTCATGTAAAGTTTCGAGTCAATTGGCCCAGGTATGTAGAAGGAGTAGGTTTTTAATGCCGCACAGGGATGACGCACGATAGACACGGGACGCCGGACATTGACTTGTTCGTTTGCACTGAGGTTTGACGGCCCAGTTAACTCAATGGGGTCATGTCGAGCGGGGTCAGTTTACCTAACCACATGTTTGGCAGGCTTAGTTCTCTAAGCGGTTAACCAGTATTGTGCACATTCTTTTGCCAGAAACTGACAACTATCCTTCATGAATCAGGGGAAGGGAGAGAATGACCGTAGAAAATATTTCACTATCAATCTCCATGAAAGAATGTTGCTGACCTCGGCGGAGGTTGAACCAGGGACCTCCTGTCTCCAGTTGGACGGCGCATCTAACTGAGCCACCGAAGCCGGCACCGACATTGACTGATCACAATAGCTCACCTTGAGCACTTCATGCTCAGGCGAACTAATATAAGGTTGAACTACATCGCCCGATTCTGGATATCGGCAATCATGCCAAAATGTCAGCCTTATTTCATAAAACATCACCGTTACCTTAACTAACTCTCCACAACCACCTCCTGAAGATCTTACGTTTTTTTTCACAACACGGTGTTGTGTGTGTGGAGATAAACAGCCGTGCATCTCATACCAAAGGCTTACATTAAATGGCAGTCTCCATTTGCCAGTGAAAAAGAAAGAAAAGAAAGAAAAAATATCAACTAGAAAAGGTTTTATAAAAAAAAGAAAAAAAACAAATGCACCACCCCCCTCCCGCCAATCCCGCTAGACCTGTCATTCTTGTACACAACAGGTCACTCGTCCTGTTCTACATTTGTACCAAGCATCATCAAAATATTCCGAAGGGTATTCATGTTACAGAGCAGAGACAAGAAATCAAATTCAAACACAAGAAGAGGAGATAACTCCAAAAGTAAAAAAAAAGCCAAAGTTGTCATTCTTGTATGTGACATGTCGTCTGGCCCTGTTCTTCATTACTACCAAGCACCATCCAAAAAATTCCAAAGAGAGTTTAACTTACATAGCGGACACAAAATCAATGCATAATCATTGTCAAATATAACAAAGGGAGATAACAGCAAAAGTAGGAAAGGCGGAGTTGTCATTCCTGTAAGGAACATGTCCTCTTGTCCTATTCTATATTTCTACCAGATACCATCAAAATATTCTGAAGGGTATTCCAGTAGTGCAGACAAGAAATCTATTTCAAACAAAACAAGGGGAGATAACTCCAAAAGTAAGAAAGCCAGAGTTGTCATTCTTGCAAGCGACATGTCGTCTGGTCCTGTTCTACACATCTACCAAGTATCATAAAAATATTCCAAAGGGTCTTTGACTTACAGAGCAGACATGAAATCAATGGATAATCACTGGCAGACATAACAAAGGGAGGTATCGACAAAAGAAAGCTAGAGTTGTCATTCTTGTACGTGACATGTCATCTGGTCCTTTTCTACATTTCTACCAAGTATTATAAAAATATTCCAAAGTGTCTTTGACTTACAGAGTGGACACAACATCAATAGATTATCACTGTCAAATATTACAAAGGGCGATAATGCCAAAAGTAAGAAAGGCAGAGTTGTCATTCTTGTATGCGATGCGTCGTCTGTATTTCTACAGAATATCATAAAAATATTCCAAAGGGTCTTTGACTTACAGAGCGGACACGAAATCAATGGATAATCACTGTCAGACATAACAAGGGAGAGAACGCCAAAAGTTAGAAAGGTAGAATTGTCATTTTTGTACACGACACCTCATCTGGCATTCTTTTACGCGATACATTGTCTCATCCTGTTTTATATTTCTACCAAGTACCATCGAAATATTCCAAAGGGTATTCCAGTTACAGAGCAGACACGAAATCTTTCTCAAATAAAACAAAGGGTGATAACTCTAAAAGTAAGAAAGCCAGAGTTGTCAATCTTGTATGTAACCCATCATTTCATCCTGATCTACATTTCTACCAAGTATCATCAAAATATTCCAAAGGGTATTCAAGTTACAAAGCGGACAAGAAGTTTAACGCCAACGCTTACACCAATTGGATCCGTCCCAAAAACGCTATGTCCCCACCCCTCCTCACCCCCACCTTTGGAGGAGGGGACATAATTTGCTCAGAAAAGCTGATGGTTAACCCTTGCCTTGCTGAATAAATTAAGATGCCATGCCCACTCCTAATTTCCAGCCAATCAGATAACTTGATCCAGGTTTTTGATAGAAATTCACTTATTTAATGACAAAGTGCAGATCCAGATCAATTGGCTTCTTCAGAAGCCAACTGATCTGGATCCACCCAGTTTGCTAAGACAGGGCATGTCGTGCTCAGCAATAGAAGGGTTAACTGGACTCAAATTTACCTTGCAATTCTGCTTCTTCAGATTGCCTGGCCCTTTCCACTAGCGTTTCCAGAAACGTCTCACCATCATCTGAAAAATCCAATGTACAGTATTTACCTGAACATTCAGACTGACATGCCCAAATTGGAGCAGTTTAGTCTAGATCCAAACCATCTACCATTCAATCAGAAATCACCTGGTAGTCAAAAGGACTTGTTCAAATTTTAGGTTAAATATAATGCAGCTGACAAAACAGTTTTATGTAAATCTATTATTAACCCATTTATGCCGAGTGGACTCTTCTACCTTAAATCTTTGGACAAGTCCATTTCCAATATAAGGGGTATCTGGTTAGTTTTATTGTTATCATGTTTTTTTTTGTTGAAATTTCTAAACTAAATGCAAACAGTGTAGATCCTGATCAGACGTCTCAGGGTCTAACTGGTTTGTCTATGTCCTATATATGGGATGCCAGGCTTAAATGGGTAAACAAAGTTATGCAACCAAACCATCCACTGATTTGTTAGATACAGTGAGGAGGAGGACGATGAGTTCAGGTTTAATGGCATGTCAACTTATGAGGATCATTTGTGCCAAGTACAGTATGGGATCATAGTAACTTAACAGTTTTAAATGATTCTGCAATCAACAAAGTTATACAACTAGATTACATGCTTGCAACAATATATGATTTACTGGTAACCATTACTTCCATAATGCCAGATAGAGATACGGTTACTAAGGTGATAATTTAGTGTAATATCTTTAATCTTTCTATTACACTAAAACATATCTTGTGGAATTCAGTTAGAATGGGCACCCTGAAGCAATGTGTACCAAAATAGGTACTGGTGCAAAATTTATTTTCTAAACACTCCCTTTATCCTTTAGACAACAGTAGCATTTTTATGCTTAATTGCCGTTTGTTTGTGTTGAGGTTTTACGGCCCAGTCAACCCAATGGGGTCATGTCGAGCGTGGTCAGTTTACCTAACCACACATTTACTGGGCTGGCTTAGTCCTCTAAGCGGTTAACCAGTATTGTGCACATTCTTTCGCCAGAAACTGACAACTGCCCTTCTTGAATCAGCAGAAGGGAGAGAATGACCGTAGAAAATATTTCACGATCAATTTCCACGTAAGAATGTTGCCGACCTTGGCGGGGGTTGAACCCACGGCCTCCTGGTCTCCAGTCAGATGGTGCATCCAATTGAGCCACCGAGGCTTGTCCAACACTTTTTGAACAACCCTCATGGCGAGATTAATACAGGCAATTTTCCAGTTCCAGTACCATCTAATACCGTAGTATACGAGGTAATATCATGAACACCAGCACTCTTATATGTAAAGGAAGGGCAGGAAAGGCTTCCAAAGTAAGAAAAAAGTTGTCAAATTTTCGGACCAAAAATGTTCAGTTTACCATTGTACCTTTGTAATGCAGCCCCATCAAGCACGACTCAAATGGCCCAGCATACAAAATGTGCAATAAAAGGCGAAAGAAAAGGAGAGAGAGAAAGGAAGAAAAATGAGGATCAAATTGCAAAAAAAAAAAAAAAAAAAGTAGGGGGAAAAAGAGAGAGAGAAAGGAGGAAAAAATGGGGATCAAACTGCAAAAAAAACCCCTAAAACGCAAACAACAACAACAAAAAAAAAAAAAAAATCTCCATGCGCATACATTTTCCCACTGTGACCCCTGTGCCATGATTTTCAAGTAAGCTATTTTTGATCAGTTGCTTATTTTGGATTCCAGAGGTAAATATCCAACCCTACCCCCATTTTGGCTACTTTTTTCAAAACCCTTGGCCGTTCTAAGGATATCTGGACAAGTGTCTGTATCTAAAGACTTTTCTGAACACTCCCTATATCTGGAGTTTATGTGTATCTGTGATTCCTGTTTCACGACTTCTTACTTTATACCACAGCCTATTCATTAAGTTTAAAAATCCTTGAACAGGCAGGGCTGCTACCAGAAAGCCAATGTGGATTCCAAAAGGACAGAGAACAATTGACATGATCTTCACAGCAAGGCAGCTTCAAGAAAAATGGCAGGAATAGAATGTGGACCTCTACATGACCTTTGTCGACCTTCCCAAAGCATTTGATACAGTCAGTCCTGAGGGACGTTGGAAAATCATGACAAAGTTTTGCTGTCCGGCCAACACTGATGGGTCGACTGTCTCTGAGTTTGGCTGTTCATAGCAATGGTGCGGCAGTTCCATGATGGCATCTTGCACAGGTCCAAAATGTTGGCCAGTTTTCTGATCCATTCCTTGTGACAAATGGAGTTAAGCAAGTTAAGCAAGGCTGTGTACTAGCTCCAACTCTGTTCTGCATGATGTTTTCTACAATGATCACAGATATTTTTCAGGATGGTAATAATGGTATATCTTTCTATTAGGTATCGCTTTGATGTGAAGCAAGCTAAATCTAAGGCGCAGACAGAGGTGCTAGACGAGTTCCTCTTAGCTGATGACATGGCAGGTGTGCTCAAACAGAAAAGACGATGCAATAAGAACGTAAAACGATAATACCCCACCATTATCGTGTCACAGACAGATAACTCTGTCAAAAATTGACAAAAATTGGCCATTAGCAATCCCAAACCAGATCTCCTTACTATCAATGCATGTATCAAGCTTGGTTAAAATCCATTTACAGCTACTTGTCACAAAAATGTGCGGCTTGGGATTGAGGATCTGGACCTCATTCTGAAGGAGAGAAGACTCCGATGGTATGGACATGTGGAATGTTCCAATGGTGCAGTCAAGACAGCCTTTGACATACAGGTTGATGGAAAGCGTGGGCCTGGGAGGCCCAAGACATGGAAGCAGCTGACAGAGAGGGATTGCAGAGAGTGGAAGCTCTCAGCTATCAACCCTCATGATAGACATACCTGGAGATCTGGTGTGAGATCTGCCATGCGTGCAGCAAGTCAGCTATCTGGAAGGGGGCCCACTGGTGTGGATGTTGCCCCTGTACCTGCACGTTAATCAAAAATCCGATTATGATATGATGATATGACACTTACTCAGTTATCATCCGGATACGAAAATATGGGCATGTCTCAGGCTGATAACTCTTGTCAAAATTTGACGAAATTTGCCCATTAGCAATCCCAAACTAGATCTCCACAATATCAATGCACATATGAGGATTGTTCGGAATGTTTGTAGAATTTTGTTATGTCTCTTATAATCTTCATCCAATATACATGAAATTGGGTATGCATGAACCTTTACTTATCCTTAAAGTATTTGTACAAAAAAAAAAAAAAATAAAACCAACCAAGGAAACCAGATATACAGGTTGCCATAGCAAGGCCATTAGGGTACCCGGAGCAGCCCGAAAAAATACCATTTTTTCCAAACATACAAAGTCATGTTCTTGAAGAAATAAACTTAATTTCCGACTGTTAGCTCAAAGTCAAGAAAGTGCGCAAGGAAAGTCTGTTCTGTCTTTACAATGCCTGGTCGGGCAAGTGCCAAAAAAATTGCCAGAACAGTTAGTAGTGCGAGAATTTATGGTAAAAAGTCCGATGAAAAGATCAGTCAATAAATCCTGATAATTGCCAAACTGTCCTAATTAATGCAGACCACCCATGTATAATGGTTTCTATTATCATACTACCATTAATCCAGTTGATCAGGTGTTTCCCCTCCGGCGTGTGCCTTCAATCTTCCATCATAACAGCTGAACAATAATTATATGCTATGGCCTTTGTGTAGTATGAACCAAATATGGTCGGCAATTATTGGTTTTGGATATTTAGTATTTCATTGGCTATGCAACTGATATACACCAATGAAATCAGTCAGTGCTTACAACATTTTGGTTACGAAAACGATAGTACAAAATGATAGGATATAAAAACACAGGTAAGAAATTGAGTTTCCGTTTGAGAAAAAAAAAAAAAAAAACAACAACAAAAGAAAAAACGTGATACCATTACGATTTTGCCTGTTTGCAATACCTTTGTTATTTTCCTCTAGAAATCGGGATTTGCTTAGTGCTCATCAAATAATAATGAATTTGTAAGACTGACAATACTGTGTGTCAAAGTCATAAATGAAAAATTTATTCTATGCTGATTATGATATCAGTAATGAATATGTGTTTGGGTGAAAAAAAAAATGGATAGGTTTGTGATCAGGGGTGGCTCGCCAGCCACTAAGGCTGGCTTTCAGACAAGTCAGGCAGTAAGTTCACCTTCAGAAAAGGCACTGTCTTCTGCAGTTAAGAGACAGTTAAACTCTGAATTAGAAAATAGCAGCAGTTAAAAAGTGAAGTCTTTTAATTTTGAATTGTCCTATAGTTTGTAGGCAGTTCTTCAATCAAGTTAATATTTTCCTTGCAGGTGTATACATTTACATTAAGAATTTGCCTTTTTTAAAGTGAAAAAAAAGATGGCGACTGATTTTCAAACTAAACCACGCCTCTTGAAATTCATGCAGTGACTGGAACTATTTTGGTAGGAAATCATAACGGCTGAATGTGAAAATTCAAAGGTAAAACATGGATGAAAATGTAATAAACAGTTTATTTGGTTGTTTTGATCGATTACGGAGAAATAATTCATTCGTGTTCTAAGGTCTGCTTGTAAAAAACTTGTTCGCTTCGCTCACTTGTTTTTTTACGTGCAAGCCTTAGAACACTTGTGAATTATTTCTCCATAATCGATCCAAACAACCAAATAAACTCTATTTATTCAAGGCTTCAAGCAAATACAAACAAGCAAATTCCATGGGGAATTTATGTCCCCCGCCTTATTTTTAATTGAGGTGTTAAAAATGGTAAAGTTAACCAGAGGACCATTGGTCCTGTATCAATTACCTAAGTATTGAAGCAGGAAACCAGTGATAAAATATAATTTCAAGATTCTGAAAAAACCACATGCATATCTTCAGACCATCCTTAAAGCACTTGTAAAGTTTCAAAGGATCGGCTTAAAACTGTGGTAGAAATTACGGGGTCAAGGTACCTACTCCCTATACGCTTCTGTAGTATTAGAACTAAAATAATGTCTAAGTTAAAAATGCAGAAAAAGTGGTAAAAAATTATTTCAGGATTCTGAAAAAATCCACATGCATATCTTGAGGCCATCCTTAAAGCCCTTGTAAAGTTTCAAAAGGATCGGACAAAAACTGTGGGAGGAGTTAAGGGGACAAGGTACCTGCACCCTATACACTTCTGTAATATCAGAACTCAAAAAATGTCTAAGTTAAAAATGCGGAAAAAGTAATAAAAAAATACTTCAGGATTCTACAAAATCCACCTGCATATTTTCAGGCCATCCTAAAAGCCCACGTAAAGTTTCAAAAGGATCAGTCAAAAACTGTGGGAGGAATTAAGGGGACAAGGTACCTACTCCCTATAGACTTCTGTAATATTAGAACTCAAAAAATGTCTAAGTTCAAAACGTGTAAAAAGTGGTAAAAAAATTAATTTCAGGATTCTGTAAAAACCACATGCACATCTTCAGACCATCCTTAAAACACCTGTAAAGTTTCAAAAGAATCGGCCAAAAACTGTGGGAGGACTTAAGGGGACAAGGTACCTGCTCCCTATATACTTTTGTAGTATTAGAACTCAAAGAATGTTTAAGTTAAAAATGCGGAAAAAGTAATAAAAAATTATTTCAGGATTCTGAAAAAAGCACATGCATATCTTCAGGCCATCCTGAAAGGCCATGTAAAGTTTCAAAAGGATCGGACAAAAATTGTGGGAGGAGTTAAGGGGACAAGGTACCTGCACCCTATACACTTCTGTAATATTAGAACTCAAAAAATGTCTAAGTTAAAAATGAGGAAAAAGTAATAAAAAAATACTTCAGGATTCTGAAAAATCCACCTGCATATTTTCAGGCCATCCTAAAAGCCCATGTAAAGTTTCAAAAGGATCAGTCAAAAACTGTGGGAGGAGTTAAGGGGACAAGGTACCTACTCCCTATACACTTCTGTAATATTAGAACTCAAAAAATGTCTAAGTTCAAAACGTGTAAAAAGTGATAAAAAATAATTTCAGGATTCTGAAAAAACCACATGCATATCTTCAAACCACCCTTAAGGCACCTGTAAAATTTCAAAAGGATCGGCCAAAAACTGTGGGAGGAGTTAAGGGGACAAGGTACCTGCTCCCTATATACTTCTGTAGTATTAGAACTCAAAAAATGTCTAAGTTAAAAATGTGGAAAAAGTGATAAAAAAAATTTCAGGATTCTGAAAAAACCACATGCATATCTTCAGGCCATCCTAAAAGCCCATGTAAAGTTTCAAAAGGATCGGCCAAAAACTGTGGGAGGAGTTAAGGGGACAAGGTACCTGCTCCCTATATACTTCTGTAGTATTAGAACTAAAAAAATGTCTAAGTCAAAAATGCGGAAAAAGTGATAAAACATTATTTCAGGATTCTGAAAAAAGCACATGCATATCTTCAGGCCATCCTAAAAGCCCATGTAAAGTTTCAAAAGGATCGGCCAAAAACTGTGGGAGGAGTTAAGGGGACAAGGTACCTACTCCCTATACGCTTCTGTAATATTAGAACTAAAAAAATGTCTATGTTCAAAATGTCTAAAAGGTAATAAAAATTGATTTCAGGATTCTGAAAAAACCACATGCACATCTTCAGACCATCCTTAAAACACCTGTAAAGTTTCAAAAGAATCGGCCAAAAACTGTGGGAGGAGTTAAGGGGACAAGGTACCTGCTCCCTATATACTTTTGTAGTATTAGAACTCAAAAAATGTCTAAGTTAAAAATGCGGAAAAAGTAATAAAGAATTATTTCAGGATTCTGAAAAAAGCACATGCATATCTTCAGGCCATCCTGAAAGCCCATGTAAAGTTTCAAAAGGATCGGCCAAAAACTGTGGGAGGAGTTAAGGGGACAAGGTACCTACTCCCTATAAGCTTCTGTAATATTAGAACTCAAAAAATGTCTATGTTCAAAATGTCTAAAAAGTAACAAAAATTAATTTCAGGATTCTGAAAAAACACATGCACATCTTCAGACCATCCTTAAAACACCTGTAAAGTTTCAAAAGAATCGGCCAAAAACTGTGGGAGGAGTTAAGGGGACAAGGTACCTGCTCCCTATACACTTCTGTAGTATTAGAACTCAAAAAATGTCTAAGTTAAAAATGCGGAAAAGGTGATAAAAAATTATTTCAGGATTCTGAAAAAACCACACGCATATCTTCAGGCCATCCTAAAAGCCCATGTAAAGTTTCAAAAGGATCAGTCAAAAACTGTGGGAGGAGTTAAGGGGACACGGTACCTGCTCCCTATAGACTTCTGTAATATTAGAACTAAAAAAATGTCTGTTAAAAATGCGGAAAAAGTGATAAAAAATTATTTCAGGATTCTGAAAAAACCACATGCACATCTTCAGACCATCCTTAAAACACCTGTAAAGTTTCAAAAGGATCGGACAAAAACTGTGGGAGGAGTTAAGGGGACAAAGCACCTACTAAAAACTTGGAACCACGCCCCACGGAAAACCAAAAACAGTGTCCCTCCACCTTTCTTCGAAAAGGTGGGGGACAATAAAATTCTATTTCAATATGCTCTCTTTGCATCTCTTTTTACACCATTAGAATAATAACTCTATGTGAGGTAATGGTATTTTCTGACGTGAAATTATGATACTTTTTTTTATTTCCGCTGCAAACGTAGATTGTGGGGTCCCAGCGAGTGCCCATTATCTATGTTTTTGAGCAAAAAAGGAGTAAACTTATGTGTGCCATTGTAAACCTAACTTTTCTGTATATTATCTGTGATTTACAAGCGTATTGCTTTCATAGACTTTTTAACACGACGTTAAAAATGGGACTTCTATTCCTGTTTGCAAATCCTGGGCAAGTAGGAATTTGAGCTGGGCAAATTCTGGACAAGTAGGAATTTTAGCTGGGCAAGTGAAAAAAAATTTTACTTGCCCATTGGGTAAGTGGAATTTTTTTCAATTTATCAGGCCCTGCACTGCACTCTGACATCACAGCAACAAGAATAGCGTGGCTATAAATAACCGTTGCCTGGATTTCATCTTGCGCGCAGTTTGATTACATTGGTCATGGATATACATGCTGACAACTACCTTAACCCTTAAAGCGCCAGTCACAACTATTGTCATCTGCTTTGTCATCTGCTTGTAATTTTGAAAGTCATTTTTGCTAACAGTGTGGAGCCAGATCAGACTGCTCCTTTAGGAGCAGTCTGATCAGGGTCCACACTGTTTGCCTGTATGCAAAAATAGGTTTGAAAAGTCTGCAAGAATATTCAGCAGACGACATAAACAGACGACATTTTCAGATGCAGTTTTTCTTGGCGCTTTAAGGGTTAAGGAACTTTTGGCATTTGTATACTATGGCTCTATTATAAACAATTATCCAAAAAGTCATGGATTTGCCAACAAAGGCTGAAAATTAGCTGGAAGGTGCTCAAATTTACCTTGCACTTCGGACTGTGTGGCTTTTTCTGCTGGCTGTTCCACAAATTCCTCACTACTGTCTGAAAAATCCAATGCACAGATTACCAAAGCATTCAGGGCCCAGTTGTTCAAAGCACCATTAGCTTAACGAGCTGGTAAAGGGTCATTTTGTTAACTGTTTTAGCGGATTCAATATACATGTACAATATTCTGATATTTTTTGCTGAAAAAATGTGAGTAGCGACTCACATTTTTTCAGCAAAAAATTGCAGCATATTTGCGTATCACTTGATGTAAATTTTAACGAATCGTTAATTAACGACATTGTTAGCTTTGAGCAACTGGGCCCTGATTTTTCTGCAGTTAAGTCTGGATCCACACTATCTACCATCACGATGTAGTTAAATGGATGCCCAAATTTTAACATTTACCATGCTGTGGGCACATTCAGCAGACGACAAACTAATATTTTTTCTTATTTTTCCTAGATTATTGGATCTGACACTTCATGCAAGTTGTCTCCTAAGGAGACAATTTGCATGAAATGATGATTTCAAGTTTAACGACTTTTCAACCAATGAGGGTCATTTGCGTCAAAATGGTGTACTAACTTGGTTTTGAATTGAAACAGCTATAATGATACATTAAGTCATAAATTTGCATGAAATGTCAAATCCTATTTTCTAGGAAAAATAAGAAAGGACATTTCAAAATGTCTGCTGGAATTTTTAACCCAACATTCACAGTGTTAAGATAAGTACAGAAAGGAATCATGGTGACGGAATACTTTGAGGTAAATAGTGAAACACGAATCTGCAATCAACAAAGTTATATAACTAAACCATCCCCTGATAAGTCCAACAATGAGCCCAACCCAGCTTTTGCATGTTAAAAAGAGGTAAACTTGATATTTTCATCTTTTTCAAAATGAAATTTTGCAATAACTTTTTAAATATTAGTACTTATGGAAACTTTCTTGAATAAAAGTTGTATAGCATGATAGAGTATTATGTCTCACCTGGATGTCAATTATGGGCTTAGGAATTTCGCAGATTTTTTTTTTTTTTTTTTTTTTTTTGTTGTTGAAAATCTCCATCTTAAACTGCTTAATGTTATGTCAGTGGAAGTTTTTGGAGATGTCAGTGCCATAAACTGTGGACTAAAATCTTGAGATAAGGCAAAATTTTAGGGAGATTTGACAAAATTCTGTGAGATTTTCTAAACATCACTTTGGAGCTCCCCCAATGTAGTCTAAAGTTTTTTTTTTGTTTTTTTTTTGTTTTTTTTTCCATGTAAGAAGCTTGAGAACACCACAACAGTGTGTGATGTATGGTAAACACCACAACAGTGTGTGATGTATGTTTATTTCTTCATAAAATCTATTGTAAAATGGTCTGAAAATTCTGTGAGATTTGTATTTTTTGTGGAATCTGACTTCCAGACGTGTCAAACTCTATGAGATTTTATCTCACAGTGTAAGATATGGCATGTATGGGGGTATATCTAGGTTCAGCATGACAAGGGTTAAGGTTAAAATTTAATGGGAAAATTCTATTTGAAAGAGATAAAAAAAACAAGTTTACATATTGCAGCAAGATACAATTTAAGCATATTTAACTCAGACTGGTTAGTTAGTTTGGAGTTTAACAGCCCAGTCAACACTTTTATGGTCATGTCGAGCCGGGCAGTTTACCTAATGACATTTTTACTGGACAGGATGACCTCTAAGCGGTTAACCAGTACTTGTGCATTTTCTTTCACCAGAAAGTAACAACTACCTTACTTGAATCAGCGGAAGGGACAGATTGTCTGCAGAAAATATTACATAATCAATCTCCATGAAAGAATGTGGCTGGACCTGGCGGAGACTGAACTGGCAACCTCCTGATCACCAGTCAGCTGAGCACTGAGGGTGGCATGTTTTAACTCAGATAGGGTGATAAGTTGAGGTACATGTAATAATATAGGATATTTTTTTTTACGATTTTACAACAAAACATTAACTTCTAGTGCTTATTAGAATGGGCATACTAAATCAATGAGGTAAGGATAGGTACTGGCGCAAAAATCTTCTGAATACACCCTCCGGAGAAAGCCTGCATCTCAACATTATAGTATTCTGGCAGCTGTGACATGCCTTGTTAACCAATCAATCAATCAGGGCCCAGTTGTTCAAAGCATCGTTAGCTTAACGAGCTTGTTAAGGGTCATTTCGTTAACTGTTTTAGCGGATTCAATATACAATATTCTGATATTTTTTGCTGAAAAAATGTGAGTTACATTTTTTCAGCAAAAAATTTCAGCATATTTGCGTATCACTCGATGTAAACTTTAACGAATCGTTAACTAACGACATCGTCAGCTTTGAACAACTGGGCCCAGATTTTTAACAGCCAGGAAACAGTGTCACATAGGGGCTATACCACCTTGTTAACCTTTACAGAGAAGACTTTATGTATACAGTACTATACGTATATGTATACATTTAATTATATGGCTCTAAATAAAAGGGTTATATAGATAAATATTTTCCTTACGTCTCCAGAAAAAACATTATTTTTCTTATTTCTCTATAAAAACATGTTGTATAAAGTACTCATTAGAAGTACGTATAACCTGCTTTTGTGAAGAATCTTGAAAATATCAACTTTTTCGGTTGGAAAAATGTGCTGTATCTAGAGCTGTGTATGTGACAACCTTAGATATTCTAAGATGGCAAAACCAAAAGGCAATTTTTAAATTTAAACAAGTCCATTTGAATTCCGAATGATTTGCCTGGCAATGGCTAAAAGGCCATCTGCGTACATTCTGATCACAATAACTCCAGATAAGGAGAAGTATTTGGTGATATTTATGGGATAATTGTTCTTTTATCTCCATAAAATCATATGTTACTGATACTCATTAGATACATCTCACTCCAGTAATGCTTGATCAAGAAACTATTTACCCTTACTGGCCATCCTGGAAGTCTGTAACTGTTCTCTGAAATAAGCATGAAAAATTATCTTTATATTCACCTACTTCGTAACTTGAGGTAAATCAACATACAACAAACAAACAATCTGGGCCCGGTTGTTCAAAGCGTCGTTAGCTTAACGAGCTCGTTAAGGGTCATTTCGTTAACTGTTTTAGCGCAATCAATATACAATATTCTGATATTTTTTGCTGAAAAAATGTGAGTAGCTTTTCCACTGCGAAAGCTTTTCACATTTTTTTCAGCAAAAAATTTCAGCGTATTTGCGTATCACTCGATCTAAATTTTAACGAATCGTTAACTAACGACATCGTTAGCTTTGAACAACTGGGCCCTGGTAAATGTCCAAAAATTTCAAACACTTTATTCTATACATTTTTGGTCTAAATTTTGCTTGTTATGCAGTGGTTACTTACTTAAAATATTTTGTAGAATGGCTAACAGTGTAGATTCTGATCAGACTGCTCCAGTCTGATCTTGGTCTACACTGTTTGAATACCTATTTTGTCAGAAACTGGTGTATGAATTTTTAGGACATTTATTGTGTATTTATTTGGAAAATAGGCTTGGCAGTTTCAACAGTTTTAAATGGCAGATAGCTGATTTTTAACTGTGAGAATATTCAAATGAAAAGCTGCCATATTTGTATGGACAAAATAAGAAAAAAAATAACAACAAACATTCTATAATGTCTGCTAATGAAATATCATGCTAAGGTTAGTATGGTCCAGCTCTTTATAAAATAGCAAACCTGATAAACAGTATTTACCCAGAAAATTGAGATGATTCCTTAACTCTTTACCATAGTTGCCATAAAATTTGAGTAAGTCCATTTTTCACCCTGTGCATTTCTAAAAATTGCTAGACCAGTGGGAAACAGTGTGGATCCTGATTCTGCAACATCTGATCTGGATTTATACTGTTTTTTTTTTTTGTTTTTTTTTTTCAGGCATGTACATCCCAATACTTATGGTACATGTAAATATGGTATGTTTACTGACAATTATGTCAATTCCTTTGCTGTCTATATCAGAGCCCTATATAACTAGACAAAGTGCCCAGTGGGGCATGTATACCCCCAGACCAGCGCTACCGCCACTTCTTAAAGAGCACAAAGTATTTAGCTTTGACTCTGGAGATGGCAGTTGTATGCTATATGTTATAACATGGAAAGAATTCAATGACACATAATGTGAAGCCCTTGACCTCAAAGGTCAGGAACAGTGCAGGGATTGAGCTAATTAAAACTTTAGCCCTATAACTATCACCATAGACCAGTGAAATCAATCAGTCTTTATAATATAAGCAAAAATGACATTTGTATGAAAAGTCTGTAACTTTGACTTAAAAGCCATACCCCAGCTTGGGGATGGTGCCGAGAAAAACTTTAGATCTATATATACTATCATGCTTAATATTAATGAAACCAATGAAAGGGTCTTCATAATATAGCTTTATAAATTTTAATGAAAATTTTAACATGACCTGCCTACTCAATGTCCTCTACATATCGGTAAAGTATCACAAAAATATCTTAAAGAATTTTTAGAGTTATTGCCCACACAAGATTTAAGTAATCAAGGGCAAAAACTGCAGAATGGAGTTGGTTAGAGTGTCATTCTTGAATGTGATATGCCTACTCAATGTCGTCTACATACTGGTGAAGTATCATGAAAATATCTTAAAGTGTTTTAAAGTTATGTTTCGCACAAATTTTTTACAATTTCGGAGACAAGGGGATATAACTCATGGACCAAGTCAGAGTTGTCTTTCTTGTACCCGACACCCCTACCAAATGCCCTCGACAACCTGATAGAGTTTCATGAAAGTAGCTCAAAGGGTACTTAGGAATTATGGGGTGCACAATAATGCGTTTATGGACAGACAGATGGATGGATGGACGGATGGATTCCATGCTGATAGCCATATCCCCTAAACCTATCAGTAGGAGGATAACGAAATTGAACAAAAGGTCTTGATGGTATAGCTATATAAACTTAGATGCAAATTTTTTTACTTTTATATGAAATTTTTGAGTCTGTGACCTTGACCTCAAGGTCATACCCTGGGATGGGGATCATGCTGAGTAAAACTCTACCTATATCTACCAACATGTAAAATATAAATGAAATTCCTCAAAGGGTATTGATGGTATAGCTATATAAACATAAACTCAAAAATTTTGACTTTTATGAAAATTCTGTGACCTTGACCCCAAGGTTATCCCCCTGGGTAGGATTGGTGCTGATAAAAACTTAAGCCCTATATCTACCATCAGGCCAAATATGAATGAAATCTATCAAAGGGTCTTCATAATATAAGGTCTTATAAACTTTAATGTAAACACTTTGACCCTAAGACAAAAATAAAGTATGAACGAATAATGCTTTAACGGATGGATGGATGGACAGAGGAACGAACAGACGAATGGAAAAGCGAAAACTATATACCCCCACATACTTCATATGTCTGGGGTATAATAAAGTTACCCATAAAATTATTTTTCTTGAACCATTTCTTCATAAAGATTGTGAGTATTCATTAGACTGCCTTGACAAGGTAACATTCATGTTTCATAAGTCCAGATGAGAGTATAGAGATAATTATTTTTCTTATTCCTCTCCATGTTTTTATAAACATTTAAGGAAAACATCCATACTTTTGGGTTGAGAAAAGTGTCTTATCTGGAGCTATGATGTTTTCAGGGAAAAATAAGTAAAACAGCATTTATGTCTAAAAAACTACACACTACCAGGTCTTCCTCACAGTACACATAGCTCTAGAAAGATGGGGTATCAGGTAGATATTTTTCTTCTCCTCAAAAACGTATGTTGTGGGTATGTAGAAGCACCTAAGTGAGCCCTTCCAATGAGTACCCACAAAATATGTTTTTGTGGGAAAAAAAAACAACAAGAAATCAGCGGAAAGCAATGTCACACCTGCGGGGATTAAGTCATACAAGTTCCTACTTGTATTGAAAAACATCTATTTTGCAGTATTCAAGAAATTGATGGGTTAGTTTGTAAGAAAAATGGACAGAGTAGAAAATTTGGAATATTGGCTTGCAAAATTTGATCTAAACCTGTCCATTATTTCATAAGATATTGATATTGAGCGGATATCATTTTTGCCCATTAATCAAGGCCAGTAACTCAGCTGAAAATTGACGAAAAACATCATGTGACAATCCCAAGCTAGGTATTGTTAACAACAATATGTATGCAAAATATCCTAATCCATCAATTCTTTCACAGGATATTGAGTGGAAATTTTTGGGCATAAATCAAGGGCCCCTAACTCTGCTGAAATGAATCTGAGATTTATGTGCAAACAATATGCACATATTCAGACCATGACCTAATGAAGTTTCAAAACTATTGGCCTTAAACTGCAGGAGGAGTTGCGCTCACGAAACCCCCACTGACTATAAGGGTTTTAGGTAAAAACTGACTAAGTTAACAAAGCGGAAAAAGTTGAAAAAAAAAATCTGAGAATTATGAGCAAACAATATGCACATCTACACACCATGGCCAAAACATCTGTGAAGTTTCAAAATGATTGGCCAAAAACTGAAGGAGGAGTTGCGCTCACGAGACACCCACTGACTATAAGGGTTTTAGGTAAAAACTAATTTAACAAAGCAAAAAAAGTAGAAAAAAAAAAAATCTGAGAATTATTAGCAAACAATATGCACATCTACACACCATGGCCAAAACATCTGTGAAGTTTCAAAATGATTGGCCAAAAGCTGTAGGAGAAGTTGCGCTCACGAGACACCCACTGACTATAAGGGTTTTAGGTAAAAACTGACTAAGTTAACAAAGCGGAAAAAGTTGAAAAAAAAAATCTGAGAATTATGAGCAAACAATATGCACATCTACACACCATGGCCAAAACATCTGTGAAGTTTCAAAATGATTGGCCAAAAACTGAAGGAGGAGTTGCGCTCAAAAGTCAATTGTTGACGAACGGACAAACGGACGGGTCACGGCACGCCTATATCGCACCTGCGTGCTAACGCAGGTGCGACAAAAAATATATAATATTAGTAGAAAAAAAGTACCTTATCTGGAGCTAAGAGTATGCACCTGAAAGATGGTTATTAAGTTCCACAGCTCCAGGTAAGAGGGAAAATTGTGGATAATATTTGCACTAAACTGTATCTTGTGGTACTCATGTCACCTCACTGTGGTGATTCCAGCAGTGCTCCAGTAAGATCTGGCACAAAGAGTATTTTACCCCCTGACTTTATAGCTTAATGCTGAAATGCACTCTTAAATTACCGAGCAGAATTCTTTTTTTTTTTTTTTTCTTTTTTTTTGCAGAGAAAATATGGCTTGACATTTCATATTTGCCAGGCAGACAATTCGTATCAAATACCAAGCCTTTTCTCTGAAAACCCATAAAAACTTCATGGCCCAGTTGTTCAAAACATCATTATCTTAACGAGCTCGTTAGTGGTCAAAATGTTAACTGTTCTAGTTAGTATAACATCTAATTCACAGGTATTTTTGCTGAAAAAATGTGATTAGCTTTTGCAAATGCAAAAGCTACTCACATTTTTTAAGCAAAAATATTAGTGTATATGCCATATTTAATGATAAAAATTTTAAAGCTACATTAACTAACAACATCGTTAGTGTTGAACAACTGGGCCCTGGATGTCATCTGCTGCATTTGTCAGTGGCACTGTAAGGATTAAACAGATTCTAAAAGGAATGAAACCTTTAAGATTTGCTGTACCAGTAATGTACACAAAAGAATCAATATGTGGAACACTAAAAATTATGTAGATGCAGAATAGATGTTGGCAATCTAAAAATTAAGTACATGTATACACAATGAACCATCAAGAATAACCTACACGTACGTTACTCTGACAATGATCATTTTCCTATTAAATATAAAGTCCACTGAAAACATTTACCCCCTAAATTTTATTTCAATACTGAAATCCAAAATCTCAGCAAGTATTTTACCCCCTCAGCTTCAACTTCAATGCTGATTTCCAAAGAAATCAGTGCTGAAATACCCTTTACTCCCTCTTATAAATTTGGAGCTCCATTCCAGTGACTGTGTATCCACAAGCTATTTTTTGTGTCTTGTATGCTGCTGTTCTTCTGACAGAACCTGAAGAAACCTTGGATCAACTCTTGTCTATATAATGAGTGCCAAGTGAAGTGTGATCAGTCTGCACAGTTGTGCAGGCTGATATGGGTCCAGTTTTTCAAAGCACCATTAACTTAACGAGCTTGTTAGTGATCAAAATGTTTACTGTTCTAGTAAGTACAGCATCTACATTTAATTCACTGGTATTTTTCTGAAAAAAAAAAAATGTGAGTAGCTTTTGCAACAGCTACTCACATTTTTCCAGCAAAAATATTAGTGTATATGCCATATTTAATGATCAAAGTTTTAACGATACATTAACTAACAACATTGTTAGTTTTGAACAACTGGGACCTGAGCATTATCTTGGTTGTGACTCAGATTGTCTCTGATACTTTACAATCTCAATTTTCATGGAAATGAACAAATGAGCTTCATCATTAGAAAAGGACCCTTATGATATATCCAGTTACCTATGCATATGGGCAGTCTGATCAAGGTCTTTGTAGAATCACTTGATACTTTATAGTATGACAATGAACACAGAAGGACCTGTTCAGCACACTTGAGGACATTTGAAAAGGTACAATTTACTACCCACTGTTGTGTCTAAAATAGCTGGATGAGTGGCAAACAGTGTAAACCCTGATGAGACGCCGAGTTTGCGGCATCTCATCTGGGTCTACACTGTTTGCTCAGGCCTGCCTGACCCAATACATAGAATAAAGTATATATGGTAAGAATTATGCTCAGACAGGTAAAATTATTACCAAATCTTCAGTGATTACTAACTGATTATCCATCACAATGGCAGGACTGATAATCAATTATCTTTTCAGCTCTGATTAGTCAGCCTTAATAGCAGGCCTGTCGAGGTAGCGTCTATGTTGAAGGGGTCTCTGAAATCCAAGGCTCTGGACCATATTGGTGACACATCCTGGAGAGCATCCAGTATAATGAATGTGCACAAATCTGGCTTGTTGCAGGCTGTGAATGTTGGTCACTACATATGTAGGTGAGGGTCCTAAGCAGTGGAGGAGTATTCTAGTACTGGTCACACTAGCTTTGTATATGCAACTGACTTCACTGGATCTGAAAAGTCACTAATGTTACGGCAAATAAAACCAAGTGTTCTGTTGGTCTTGTTGACTGCGCTTTCCATATGCTTTCTCCACTGCAGGTGCGGTCCTTGCTGATTAGTGAATTGCACCCAAGTACTTGCTAATGTCTGCTACCTCTAGAGTGTGGCCGTGGATGAAGTATTGATGATCTGTCTTCTGTTTGTGCCATCTTAATGCATTTCTCCAGGTGGAATTTCATCTGCCATGTTTCTTCCCTGCTCCCTAAGGCTGATAGATCTTCCTGTAGGATTATTGCATAACCTTATTCGCTAAATTCTAAAAACACACCAAAATCTTGCGACACCAAAATCCTATACCAGCAGTTTCACTCAATGCAGTTATTTGACGTGTGTATATGTGTTATATATGCGGTTATGTATGTATATAACAGCTGTATAATGGTTAGAGATTTGAATGACAGAATTTGAGGACGAACTGAAAGGTCAATGACTCTCGAAAACTCATGATTTCTTTTAAAATTAATATGTTAAACCCACCTTAGCACGAATGCAAACAAATTTTTGGCATTAGCTTATTTAGTTTATTTTACTTGTAGTATGTCTTTTAGATCGTTGCTTCGTAATGATATTTTGTTATCAAAAACCATGCACATTTCCAGAACACATGTATGACCTGCGCGGCCGGAAGTGAAGGTAACACAGGACAGACAAGTATTAATTTTTCGAAAAAGCTTGCAATTTATTGGCATTTTTAGTTTTTTTTTAAGAACAATCTGAAACATTTTATCCGTCGATTGTATGGCTTTACATTTACCGGTAGAGTGTACTACTGTGTCTAAGGTTTTCAATGAAGTGTTGTTTTGTGTTGTCGTTTTATGCCATGCAAAATTTATCCTGTGCCGGATCGGCTGTCACGGTTCCGTGATAATTAATGACCTTTCCTTGACATCTCCATAGTCATTGTATACCTACGAAAAAAGAAAATACCGCCGCCTACTAGCAACTTTCCATCACAAAAAAATACAACTTCCTGTATCACGCTAGTAGCGTTTTCCGATCCCGCATGACTGTCCTGGCTTACGCCGGTTCCATGGTTTTGCAGTGACGTTACTAAACGTCATATCAGTTACGCCACAGTGGAACCGAAACTATGACATTGGCCACTAATGACGTCAATATTCGAAACGTAACGTCAGTAGTTCGCGCGTTTCGGCAGGTATATAATAAAGACATCATTACGTGATTTGGTGTACTGTATCACGTCCGGATGAGCTGATATAGAAATTGGGAAGAGTTGGCTGTCTCTTTCACCTCTCACTGGTCAACAGTACATTCTTGGAGAAGAATCCTGACCATTACACGGAAGAAGAAGAAGATATATTATCGGATCACATGCTACGCGTCCCGTATGATCCGATGATAGCTAATCCACGACGTGATACCGTCCGCCAGATCAAGCGACTACAGTAATAATGTGTAGTTATTTATTATTCTTGGACTAGACATCACAAAAACATGCCTATATAATTTTGACCCCTTAAGCCCCACTTTTATATGGTAAAACTGAGGTTTACAGGGGTATATATTATTTTTGTTATTTCTGCTCTAAAACATAGATCGTGTGTACTCGTTAGAACCGCCTCACTGAGGCGGTTCTAACGAGTATCCACAATCTATGTTTTGAGCAGAAATAAGAAAAATATCAAAAGTTTTTATCTGAAAATTTTCTTTTTTTGGTTGTAAAATTTTCAATATATTTGAATAGGCTTGTTTGCGTAATGAATGTGTCCAAATACACAGACGACTTTGCCTTGAGACCTGTCAAAATTCAAAATAGGTAGAATGTGACCAAGTTGAGATGAGTAGATCTAGCTGTGTGTGAACAAAGTGCTACAAACCATGATCAGACCAAACTGCAGACTAGGCCTACAGATGAAAATAGCTTGAGCCTGAAAAAGAGCTAAACATGAACTGGAAAGAAATGCTCAGCAAACAAAATATTACAGCAAATATATGAGTATTAAGCATGTAAACTTCAACCAAAGGTAAGAGTGGTAGGTTTTGGACACAGTGAAAGGATCTAGCTGTTACTATAAACCATTATCCAAAGGAGATGAAATAAAAGTAACTGTAGCTATTGGTCATACTGCCCTTCCATCACCGTCAGGCAGGTCAACACTGTGCGGGGTTATTACGAACACTTCCCCCCCGCCCCTTTAGCCATTGTACAATAGATGTCTCCTGAGAATGTTTTATGCTTACTGAGAAGCATTCGGCCTTAGATCCCTAAAGGTTTGTTTTAACCCGTTTAAACTATTCTTATCTATTTTAATATATCATCTGTTTGAATCCTTTCTCTATTTGCTTTGTTCTTACATACAGTGTTTTTTCTTCAGCTGTCTAACAGACACCGAATCTCCACAAGGGCGTGTGGCAGTATACAATGTGTATCATGCTGCATATGAAAGCAATCAGGAAGAATAACCTGAAGTCCAGAACATGATCAGAATCTTCACTGGGCGCATTTTGGATGCGCAGGCTGTTTCGAGGTTTTGTTGGGCCCATATGTGTTTGAATCCTCGGACTTTTACTGATTTTAGCATTGACCTCCAAACCAAGTCAAAGCCAAGGCCAGATTATGTGCAGATGACTTAATTAGCTCTTTATCTCATGATACTCAAAATCGGCCTCGCCAGCTATTATCTCGCGGCCTTCAGCATCTTGAGTCCTGGGGAAAAGGCTGGGACGTTGAGTTCAGTCTAACAAAGTAACGGGTAGGAAACTTCATAATCGGAGCCAATGGCTCTGATAAGCAAATGTTGTGTGCGTCTTCCGGAGCACGTGCGGCTCTGAATATATAGCGGCTGAAACAAAGTAAACGAAAAAGAGATCAGTCACTCGTCGAAAGAATCTGTTTTTATGGGGTAGTTTTTCTCAAAAAGGAGAATTACATGCTACTCTCAAGTCTTTTAACAGTTTTCTCACATAATAGCTTGTTTGCGTAATGAATGTGTCCAAATACACAGACGACTTTGCCTTGAGACCTGTCAAAATTCAAAATAGGTAGAATGTGACCAAGTTGAGATGAGTAGATCTAGCTGTGTGTGAACAAAGTGCTACAAACCATGATCAGACCAAACTGCAGACTAGGCCTACAGATGAAAATAGCTTGAGCCTGAAAAAGAGCTAAACATGAACTGGAAAGAAATGCTCAGCAAACAAAATATTACAGCAAATATATGAGTATTAAGCATGTAAACTTCAACCAAAGGTAAGAGTGGTAGGTTTTGGACACAGTGAAAGGATCTAGCTGTTACTATAAACCATTATCCAAAGGAGATGAAATAAAAGTAACTGTAGCTATTGGTCATACTGCCCTTCCATCACCGTCAGGCAGGTCAACACTGTGCGGGGTTATTACGAACACTTCCCCCCGCCCCTTTAGCCATTGTACAATAGATGCCTTCTGAGAATGTTTTATGCTTACTGAGAAGCATTCGGCCTTAGATCCCTAAAGGTTTGTTTTAACCCGTTTAAACTATTCTTATCTATTTTAATATATCATCTGTTTGAATCCTTTCTCTATTTGCTTTGTTCTTACATACAGTGTTTTTTTCTTCAGCTGTCTAACAGACACCGAATCTCCACAAGGGCGTGTGGCAGTATACAATGTGTATCATGCTGCATATGAAAGCAATCAGGAAGAATAACCTGAAGTCCAGAACATGATCAGAATCTTCACTGGGCGCATTTTGGATGCGCAGGCTGTTTCGAGGTTTTGTTGGACCCATATGTGTTTGAATCCTCGGACTTTTACTGATTTTAGCATTGACCTCCAAACCAAGTCAAAGCCAAGGCCAGATTATGTGCAGATGACTTAATTAGCTCTTTATCTCATGATACTCAAAATCGGCCTCACCAGCTATTATCTCGCGGCCTTCAGCATCTTGAGTCCTGGGGAAAAGGCTGGGACGTTTAGTTCAGTCTAACAAAGTAACGGGTAGGTAACTTCATAATCGGAGCCAATGGCTCTGATAAGCAAATGTTGTGTGCGTCTTCCGGAGCACATGCGGCTCTGAATATAGCGGCTGAAACAAAGTAAACGAAAAAGAGATAGGTCAGTCACTCGTCGAAAGAATCTGTTTTTATGGGGTAGTTTTTCTCAAAAAGGAGAATTACATGCTCCTCTCAAGTCTTTTAACAGTTTTCTCACATAATAGATAGTTTGTAAATTTGTACGATCTCGTCTGAATTACTTGTGGCGTGGGCTGATCGATGCTGAATAAACTGATCGTCGAAGGTTCAGCGACGCTATTCCCGGTTATTTTTTCATAAAATACATATGCGCCTGGACTGTTTGGCATTTTTTTTATGTGTGAAATGATTGTTTGACCTGTCCCACTTACCGAAAAATAAAAATTGACAACAAACTAATGGAACTGGAGGGCAAATAAACAATGGTTTCGATGGTGTAGGGCGGCTCTGAATATATCGGTCGGCTCTGATAGCTGAGGGCTAATGTTTGCAGAACTTTTATTATAAAAGACAGCCTCTTTCCAGTTGCGAGTATTGAAGCTTTGCAGCAACGTTTGTCTCTTCTGATCTTTGGACATCTATTCTGTGCTGTAACAGTTGATTTTTGCTCTAAAATGTCTTGACGGGGACGTACAACCTCATCAAAACAAGCACAGAAACCGATTATGGCCTCTAGTAGTGGATTTACGTGGATTTTTCTGTTTCAAGATATGCGATGAAATCGATCACGTCATGGGTGCATTTTTTGTGGTCTTGTTTTAGCGGTAGGGGTAACTATGTATGATAGGGGATAGAGACATACATAATGTTTTAAATCTCTGAACAAGCGATCTAGACGTAGACGCTTTTCTTCCATAAACACTCAGAATGAAATCTAAGATGATAATCAAGCACCATAAATAATTACAAGAATGGCGTTTGGAAGAAGTTTTAGACTATCATACCGACCAATTCATGTTTCAAGATTTTTTGTCCCACAAATTTATTTTTGTTTTAGCTTTCTAAGGAATTGTTCTTGCTAGAAGTATGCCATATGGGTTATTTCATCTTGCAAATTTCCATCTACTGATACATTCAAAATATGAATTTGACCTAATTTCACTGTAAAAAAGAATGTAAAGATAAAGGAATAGATATTGTGATTACATGTTCAGACGGAGAGTTTTTGCCATTAATGGTTCACGACAAAAATGGGAAACAATTGACATTGCTTCAGTTAAGCAAACAGTTGTGGACAGCCGTCGGTAAGCTTCAGAAAAGTGAAATAGTGAAAGAACAATTCCTAAGAAAGCTAAAACAAAAATAAATTTGTGAGACAAAAAATCTTGAAACATGAATTGGTCGATATGATACTCTAAAACTTCTTCCAAACGCCATTCTTGTAATTATTTATGGTGCTTGGTTATCATCTTAGATTTAATTCTGAGTGTTTATGGAAGAAAAGTGTCTACGTCTAGATCGTTTGTTCAGAGATTTAAAACATTATGTATGTCTCTATCCCCTATCATACATAGTTACCCCTACCGCCAAAACGAGACTACAAAAATTGCACCTGTGATGTGATCGATTTCACCGCATATCTTGAAACAGAAAAATCCACGTAAATCCACTACTGGAGGCCATAATCAGTTTCTGTGCTTGTTTTGATAAGGTTGTACGTCCCCGTCAAGACATTTTAGAGCAAAAATCAACTGTTACAGCACAGAATAAAAGTCCAAAGATCAGAAGAGATAAACGTTGCTGCAAGGCTTCAATACTCGCAACTGGACAGAAGCTGTCTTTTATAATAAAAGTTCTGCAAACATTAGCCCTCAGCCATTGTTTATTTGCCCTCCAGTTCCATTAGTTTGTTGTCAATTTTTATTTTTCAGTAAGTGGGACAGGTCAAACAATCATTTCACACATAAAAAAATGCCAAACAGTCCAGGCGCATATGCATTTTATGAACCCCCCCCCCCCCCCCCAAAAAAAAAAAAAAAAAAAAAAAAAAAACAAAAAAAAACCGGGAATAGCGTCGCTGAACCTTCGACGATCAGTTTATTCAGCATCGATCAGCCCACGCCACAAGTAATTCAGACGAGATCGTACACATTTACAAACTATCTATTAGGTGAGAAAACTGTTAAAAGACTTGAGAGCAGCATGTAATTCTCCTTTTTGAAAAAAAAACAAAAAAACAAAAAAAAAAAAAACTACCCCACAAAAACTACCCCATAAAAACAGATTCTTTCGACGAGTGACTGACCTATCTCTTTTTCGTTTACTTTTTTCAGCCGCTATATTCAAAGCCGCACGTGCTCCGGAAGACGCACACAACAGTTGCTTATCAGAGCTACTGGCTCCGATTATGAAGTTTCCTGACCGTGAAAGTACAGTTATACGCATTATAAGCTCACGACGACCAGCTCAAAACCAGTATTATCTGCACGAAGTTCTCTTAGAAGCAATACCATTAGCAACTTATATAGAAGTAGATATTTCAGAAAATCTCTCCTACTCTCTTTCGACATCTTTCAGAAAGTCGTTTTGTGTGTGTGTGTGTGTGTGTGTACGCGCGCGCGTTTGCGTGGTGCTTTGCTTAGGAAAAAACTAAATTAGCAAAATTTTGTCATGATTCAATGATGCAATGCAAAAGACGTAACTATCTATGCACAAAATGTTTTATTCTATTAAGTGGTTTCATTCAGTACCCCATACCTAAAACGTCCCATGCACTTTGTGGGCGCTTGGTGGGGGTGTATGTAACGTATTGCAATCGGAGCATTTTTCTGTCTATATAAAATATATGAGGACCCTCTTTACCACGCCAGCTTTTGTTTAAGAAATAGATTAGCTCTATTGATTTGTTGAGTAATAAATCACTGTTTGGAGGTCAGTTGTAAAGTAGATCAAATCATGAGCGCGGAGCTATCTGGCACAGTTCCGACGTCATTTTGAACTTTGCTGACGTCAGTCTTTGTTTCCACGACTTTAGACGGTGTAACGTCGTTTTTTCTCGCGCCAACAACGTAAGAAATGCATGTAAACGTCAGCGTTACAGTCAAAAACTGTTGGCGGGACTTCTTTAATCGACGGTAGAAAATTGAAAGAATCTGAAGTATACAATTACATTTTCGTCGTTTTCTATGTGTTATAAACGAAATAGATAAACTCTTGTGCGTGATTTGTTGAGTGATTTGTGTGTGATTTGTTGAGCAGTTTGTTGGTCATTTGTAAGAAGATAAATCACTCGCGCTCCGAGCTCGTGATTTGATCTACTTGACAACTGGCCTCCAAACAGTGATTTATTACTCAACAAATCACTGCTTGGAGCTGATCTATTTCTTTAAAGGTCTTCCACTGGAGGCACCAGGCTGCCAACCTATTTCTCTGTCACCAAAGTGCTGGAGGCCTCAGTTCAAAATCTTTTGGACTTATGATTAGGTCAGTTTCTCAGTAACTGTACGGGTCAGGCTTATGGTACTTGGCACACAGTTGTATGTGAGGGGGAGGGGGGCGGGCCCTGAATGCAAATGCACTAAACCATATCTGGCACTGGCAGTGACCTATATTCCATGGTTCACTGAACAAAAATTTAAAACTTTCATTATGTTTAGATCAGTTTCTCTGTAATTTCACAGGACAGGCTTGTGGTACTGGACATACTTGCACAAGGGGAAGGGGGGATGAATGCACTAAACCCTATTTACGGCCAACTAAACTTAGAAAATTTAGTGTACCCTTTTGGGTTCAGAAATTTCTCAGTAATCACATGGGACAACCAATGATACTTGGGACACAGGTGTATTTTGGAAGGACAACTGAATGCAGTGAACCATATCTGATCTTGACCTACATCTCTCAAGTCACTGAACTCAGAAAATTTACTTACATCTGTTATGGTTCTGTTTCTTAGTAACCATAAGGCCTAGGCTCTTCACACTTAGACCACAGTTGCCCCCTTACACTTTGCATGCTGGGTAAAAATTTCAACAGACGACATTTTGAAATATTTTTTCTTATTTTTCCAAGAAAATAGGATTTGACAACTCATGCAAATTGTCTCCTTAGGAGATCACATTTCCAGTTTGCCATCTGCTGAATTGGCCATCTGCTGAATTTGCCCATAGCATGATAAGTGTTAAGCAGCTGATGCCCACCACCAGTCTATGACCATGACCGACTTTTCATCATCGTCGACTTTGTTAATTTTATGTTCTCTTTGATTAATTGCAAGTACCAGGGACTTGGTTCTTGGACCAAATTTTCATCCATGGAGAGCAGTAGAATAAATGAAGCACACAGAGTAAATGGCAACATACGTCACACTGTGAATTTATTTAGCCCTTAAAGCGCCAGTCACAACTTTTGTCGTCTGCTTTGTCTTCTGCCGGTTACTTTAAAAGTCATTTCTGCAAACAGTGTGGACCCAGATCAGACTGCTCCTTTAGGAGCAGTCTGATCTGGGTCCACACTGTTTGTCTGTATGCAAAAATAGGTTTGAAAAGTTTGCAAGAATATTCAGCAGACGACAAACAGACGACATTTTCAAATGTAGATTTTCTTGGCGTTTTAAGGGTCAAGTTTTTTCAGTAACTGTGTAGGTTAGGGATTTGGTTTATAGAATATATCCTGCCCACATATTTTACTTCAACATACAAAAATGGTAATTCAGTGTTGCTTGAATCTAGGGCAAAGTTTATATCTTTTATCTATATAGCCTGACAGATCTCTTTGAGATGCCAAAATATCATTCCATAGATATTTCATATCCAGGATGTATAAGCAAAGTGCAACACTGCAAAGTGGTCATGGTTATTGGAACAAGCCTGACAGTCATAAAAAAAAAAAAAACTTACAAAAACAAGGGGCTACCATCTCATTCTTGTACACAAATATGTCAACCCTGTAGTCAGAATATTATTACAAGGTTTCTGATAAATCAGCCTCTGTGCTAAAGAGGTTTCATGATAATAAGAGACAAGATATCACTCAGACAAGATATCACTCAGACAGAATATGCAAAGGTAAATGGAAAGATGGGCATTTAAAGCTTAGTGTGCTGGGTAAAAAAAATCAGCAGATGATATTTGAAAATATTTTCTCTAATATTCCAAGAAAACAGACTTTGACATTACATGTAAATGGTCTCCTATCCTACAGAGACAATTTGCATGAAATATCAAAGCCTGTTTTCTGGGCTGGGGTTCAGCCGAACCCCCATTGGAGTCCAAATTATTCCATTTCCATGGTGAATTTTGAGAGAATGCTAGCAAAAAGGACAAATCGACTCCCCCCTCCCCCTTAACAAATTTGAACCCTTGTCTAAAAATCTGTCCCTCAGCCATGAATTTTCAGTTTTTCTTCTGTTGTGGGCTTGAAAATTAGGCCAAGGTCACCAACATCTTTCATTTTTTGTTATGTCCCAATTATATACCAATGAAAATTTGGTAAAAAATCCAACCACTGGTTCACAAGATATTGTGCAGACAAGAAAGCGCCACACTGATGTCAACGCAAACTGGATTCACACAAAAACAATGTCCCCCTCCCCTTAGATGGGGGTGGGGGGGACATAAATCTTATTTGTCATCTGCTAGTTTGCTTTAAAAGGCTAAAGCTTGTAGAAAGAAGAACTGAAAATTTTGCATTTTTTTTTAAAATTTTATTTAAAATTTATTCCTCTAGGAGGACACATAACAATTATATGTACTCGTATACGAGCTGCTCCAAGAGACAAGAGGCCCACGGGCCACAACTCGCTCACCTGAGTGAAACTGCCACTGCAGATATGCAGATGGCATGCAACATTTTTCCAATACTCTTATGACAAGGCAATGGCTTAAACAGTTTTTGAAATATCTTGCTTACAAGGTTAAAATGCTGAAATTTTTAAATGTCACACGTAAAACAAGTCACCCCCAATGCCTCCTACCAACTTTCGAGGCAACTGGCACTTTGGTGCAGTAGAAGAAGCAAAAAATACATTTTCAAGATGACAGCCATCTTGGATTTCCGATCGGAATGATTATAGCTATTTCTGATCTACAAGTCACCCTGATGCTTCCTACTAGGTTTCGAGTCAATTGACTTTTAGGTTTAGGAGAAGAAGCGAAAAACAGATTTTCAAGATGGCTGTCATGGCGGCCATCTTGGATTTCCAAGTGGCACGATTTTAGCTATTTTTGATCTACAAGTCATCCCGATGCTTCCTAGCAAGTTTGGAGTCAATTGGCCTTTCGGTTCAGGAGAAGAAGCGAAAAAATAGATTTTCAAGATGGCTGCCATGGCGGCCATCTTGGATTTCCAATCGGCATGTTTAGCTATTTTTGATTTATAAGTCGCCCTAATGCTTCCTAACCAGTTTGGAATCAATTGGCTTTTGGGTTAAGGAGTAGAAGTGAAAAATACATTTTCAAGATGGCTGCCATGGCCGCCATCTTGGATTTCCGACCGATACGATTTTAGCTATATTTGATCTACAAGTCACCCTGATGCTTCCTAGCAAGTCTGGAGTCAATTGGCCTTTCGGTTCAGGAGAAGAAGCGAAAAATAGATTTTCAAGATGGCGGCCATCTTGGATTTCCGATCGGAAGGATTTTAGCTATTTTTGATCTACAAGTCACCCTGATACTTCCTACCAAGTATTGAGTCAATTGTCCCAGGGGAGTAGGAAGAGTAGGCTTTTAAAGCAATTGTTTGTTCCCCCACCCTAAGGAGGCTCCATATGAAATTTGAGCAAAATTGGCTCAGAGGCTTCAGAGGAGGTTGTTTGAAATTCTCAACAATTTTCCCATTCAAATGTATGGGTCTCATACAAATGCATAAGAAAGCGAACTTGACCTTGACGTAAAAAGGTCAAACGTCAACGTATGACAATTCTTTTGTCAACTTTGGTAGACCTCCCGTCCTTGATGATTCCTGCAAAGATTCAGCCCCAAGGCATCTTCGGTTCTGGAGAAGAAGATTTTTAAAGGTTTTTACCATATATGTGCATGGCGGCCATCTTGGTCAACCGACCAAGACCATTTTAGCAATCTTTCGTTCCCCCACCCTAAGGAGGCTCCATATGAAATTTGAGCAAAATTGGCTCAGTGGCTTCAGAGGAGAAGTCGTTTGAAAATGTTAATGGACGGACGCACGGCGGACGAAAAGTTATCACAATAGCTCATCCTGAGCATAGCACAGGTGAGCTAAAAAAGAGGGTCTTCAAGCATGAGGAGGCAGTAAATGCCCAGATTCGCCTTCCCATCTTTGCACAAGTCTTATCAGACTTAATGCTTAGTGTGCTGGATAAAAATTTCAGGACATTTTGAAATATTTTTTCTTTTTTCCCAGAAAAACATGTTTTGGCATTTCATGCAAACTGTCTTCTAAGGAGACAATTTGCATAAAATGCCAAAGCATATTTACATGGGAAAATATGAAGAAAAAAAAATATCATCAATTTGTTGTTTGCTGAATTAGTCCAGAAAGTGGTAATGGTTAAGAATCACTGAACATTGTTGAATGTATGGATGTATAGTAGAGTCCCTGATGAACTTACGGGGTACATGGCTACTGGCTAGATTTACTGCTGACTTACGCCTTATCCCTTGTCCTGCTGAACCCAGATATACCCTGCCTTTGCAAACAGTGTAGATCCAGATCAGTTGGCTTCTGAAGAAGCCAAGTGATCTGGATCTGCACTGTTTGCCATCAAGTATGTGAATTTATAGCAACAATCTGGATCAAAGTAATCTAATTGGCTGAAAATTAGAAGTGGGCGTGGCATCTTAATTTATTCAGCAGGACAAGGGTTAAAAGACACCTTGGCTCAGGGCATAGCTCACATATAACAAGACACATTGGATGTTTACACATGAAAAAAATATTTGGACTGCACAAGCGAAAAAAAAGATACCATATTAACCCTAAATATTTGGACTCCTTGTCATCCTTGTCCTAAAATTTGAACAGGTCCATTTTACTACATATTGATCTGTTATTGGACAGAGTGGCAAACAGTGTAAACCCTGATCATCTGCCACATTCTGCAGCATCTGATCTGGGTCTACACTGTTTGCTCAGGCCTGTCTATCCCAATACTTAGGGTTCTTTCAGTACCTCATAGCTTTAGGTAAGGGACAATTTCCCACCAAAAAGCATTGATATTTTCTTATTTCTCCATGAAAATGTATGTTGTGAGTACTCAATGGAAGCACCTCATTGAGGTATTTCCAGTGAGTCCCTATATGTGGTGATGTATCTAAAATTGCTTAAGGAATTGCTTAATGCAGACTTCTCAAACTGATTCTCTTGGGGCAATCTACACAAACACTATTTGCTCTGGCTTCTATCCAAATATTTAAGGTAAATATTGCAGGTTGGTGAATTTCATACATGCATCACAGACTAGTTTGGTCTGGTTTAGCCTCAACTAAGGCATCTACAGAGTACCTGTAATGCAGCCCAAATTTTCAACACTGCCATTTCTGATAAAACAACATAATCCATAGCTCCAGATAAGACACTTTTTCAACCGAAAAGTACTGGGCCCAGTTGTTCAAAGCATCATTAGCTTAACAAGCCAGTTAGTGGTCAAATTGTTAACTGTTCTAGTAAGTACAATATCTAATTCACAGGTATTTTTGCTGAAAAAATGTGAGTAGCTTTTGCAAATGCAAAAGCTCCTCACATTTTTTCAGCAAAAATATTGGTGTATATGGCATATTTAATGATCAAAGTTTTAACGATATATTAACTAAAGACATCGTTAGTTTTGAACAACTGGGCCCTGATGTTTAATTTTTTTATTTCTCCACAAAAACATATTTTGTGGGTACTCATTAGAAGCACCTTGCTGAGGCACTTCTAATGAGTATCAAAAACATTTGTTGTGGAATGAAAAAAATTATGTAGATACCCCCTCTTATCTGGAGCTATGACAATCATATAGAAAGACATCCTTGGTCATCCTAGTACAGTGTATTTTGTATCCTACTTTCACTGATGAATCAAGTGTTAACATAATACATAACACCTGGGCCCATTTGTTCAAAGCTAACGACATCGTTAGTTAACAATTCATTAAAATTTACATTGAGTGATACGCAAATATGCTGAAATTTTTTGCTGAAAAAATGTGAGTAGCTTTTGCAGCTACTCATATTTTTTCAGCTAAAAAAAATATCAGAATACTGTGTACTGAATCCGCTAAAACAGTTAACAAAATGACTCTTAATGAGCTCGTTAAGCTAACGATGTTTTGAACAACCAGGCCCTGGATCACCGAGGATAATATAAAGGGGCTTAAGGGGAAAAGATACACTTTCAGGGGAGGTAACTCTTTCAAAACTGAGTTGTCTCCATTCTGAAAAGATATCTACTCTAAAAGGACAGAAATTGTATACACTGGAATGAATTCTTTCATTTTAGGGTAAACCCCACCATTTTACCATTGGATTCTACAGTTCCCAAACATTCACATAGGTATTAACAAGGGGAGAAGTCAAAGGACAGTATTTGTTAACTTTGCATCAAAATATATCTTGTAGGTAGTCATTAGAATCACCCCACTGAGTACCTATATTTTGGTGCAATACTAAAAAAAAAAAAAAAATTCCTAAATATACCACCTTAATTATCACCTATGCTTTATTAAGAGTGTGGTAAAGGCTTTGGTCAGACATATATACGAGTATGAATAAATGCAAGCTGAAAAAGGCTTTCACTATCTTCATATGCCTTACGTCTGCTTCTGTTTGCCTGATCTCATCCTTTACCACTCTGAAGGCTAATTCAGCAGACAAAAAATTATGATATGTTATTTTTTCCAAGAAAACGGGATTTGACTTTTCCTGTAAACTGTCTCCACTGCAGGCAGTCTGCATGAAATGTCAAAATCATTTTTCTGGGAAAAAAACAAACAACATATTTCAATATGTCATCTGCTAACCCCTGATCAGCCTGCACAACTATTCTACTGCATAATGGTTCTTGCTCTCCACTCGAATATTCTACAGAATGTACTAATTTTGAAATGGACAATGAAACCCTGATTACGGTAGACTTTGTGGATTCACAGGCTGATCAAGGTCTTTGCTATCTGAATAAAAACACCTTTTCTCAATATTTCTCCATTTATTCTTACGACATGAAAGCCGTAACAAAGGAATGAAGCATAGCTGAAAAAATTCTCATGCTTGCCATGGGAATCAAACCCTGTCCTCCCAGTTAAAAATCCAATGCTCTAACCACTGAGCCAAAGAGTCGACTCCCTGACGCAGTTGTCAGAGATTGAATATATACATGTACTTAGAAGCTATGCCTAATCTGCTAAGGCAGATAATCGAAGGTAGGAGTGCTCGGTCGTAACACTCCCCCTCTTCAAGGAAGTCATCATTTATGATGACCTGAAGCCATTTTCGGCATATAAAGTCCAATCCCGATGAGCCCCCATCTTACGACACGAAAGCCATAACAAAGGAATGAAGCATAGCTGAAAAAATTCTCACGCCTGCCGTGGGAATTGAACCCGGTCCTCCCGATTAAAAATCCAATGCTCTATCCACTGAGCCAAAGAGTCGACTCCCTGACGCAGTTGTCAGAGATTGAATATATACTTAGAAGCTATGCGTTATCTGCCGAGGCAGATAATCGAAGGTAGGAGTGCTCGGTCGTAACATTATAACTTCATGTATAACTATTAATAATGGACAATTTCAGCAGATGACAAACTGATATTTTTCTTATTTTGCCCCACAAAATAGGCTTTGTTGTTCATGCAAATTGTGAGACACTTTGCATGAAATGTCAAAAGTAATTTCTGGGAAAAATAAGAAAAATACCTGTAAATGCCATCTGCTGAAAACTTTTAGTCACCATATTAAGGGACTTATAATTAAAATAATGTGCTAGTATTAACAATACACAAGTCATTTGTGTATTACCGGTATAGTAAAAATTTATTTCTATTAAATTTCTGGAAAAAGGATCTACACAAAGTGCAATTATTTACAGGTATAAAATAAATATAACAGTGACAGTCCTATGCATGCGTAAAATTATACAGAAAACATTTTTAACCCTTAAAGCAGCATTCAAAATTATTGCAGACAACTGTCTCAGATATTTTTCAGTGAAAATAAGGCTTGATGAGATGATTTGCATAAATAGCCATGCCTTATTTTTCTATGAAATAAAATACATCTTGTTTTCTGCTTATGTGACTGCCACTTTAAATATTAATCTGGGCCCAGTTGTTCAAAGCTAATGACGTCGTTAGTTAACGATTCGTTAAAATTTATATCGAGTGATACGCAAATATGCTGAAATTTTTTGCTGAAAAAATGTGAGTAGCTTTTGCATTGCAAAAGCTACTCACATTTTTTCAGCAAAAAATTTCAGAATATTGTATATTGAATCTGCTAAAACAGTTAACGAAATGACCCTTAACGAGCTCGTTAAGCTAACGACGCTTTGAACAACTGGGCCCTGACATCTAAATGGTAGGAAGCACCAGGGTACATGTGAAAAGCAAAGGTCCATATAGGACTGAATATATATTTGTAATTTGTCAACAGATTTTATAGTAAACAATTATTCTGCATTACACTGCACATACCAATGCTGCCTTAATATGCCTCAAAAGCCCTGCAAGTATGAGTTTGCTTCTCTTCTTAAAAAGGGTTATTCTTAATTGAAACAATTTACTCCCCATGGCAGAAAACTGTAGAAACCCTTTTGAGAAGTATTCCTGTATCAGAAAAGCAAATTCTTGCCTTTGGAGTGATCTCCACTTGATAAGAAGACAAAAATTTAGAGCTTAGACCACAGACCTCTTTTGAGGTTTTTATTTCACTTTAAGGCGAACTAACACTTTCAAGGGAGCAATTCTGTCAAAACATTTTATCTCCTTCTGAAAAGTGATCTGCCCTAAAAGGAAAAACTTTTGTTACCTTTGGGAGCAATATCTTTCATTTTAGAGCAGACCCCTTTTCTAAAGGCACTTGTGCATGTATGCAGGCACAAAAGTTGTCTCCCTTTTAAAAATGGCAGAAAATCAACCAAGTGTATAGTAAAAAAAAAAAAAAAAAAAGAAAGAAAAAAAAATTCTTCTGGGTTGCCACCAGCCTGTTAAACTAAATTCCCTGATTTTTTCTGAATTTTCTCTGACCTAATATCAATTTTCATTTTTTTTCACTGACCAAAAATGCCAAAATTTTATGGCCTCTACACACCCTTATGACCATCCCATTCTCCCAATTTTTTTTGACTTTTGACAATGTCCTCTATAAGATTTGTTTTTTTTTCTTCTTTCTTTCACTAAACAAAGTACAATAAGCTTTGTTAGCACTGTTAGTTTCTATCCAACAGACAGTGAAAATACTTATTTCTATCCTAAACAGCTGTATTAGTATACTCCTTGCTTGGTGGTTGTCAAATTTTGTATCCCCCTTTATAGCTCTCAAATTACACCTTGAAACCAGTATGCATGCACTACCGATTTCTAAATGCACACAGCTTCCCCATGTTTTCCACACACAGCATAGCTCTAGATAAGGTGCTTTTCTGTTGACCAAAAAGTACTGACACTTTTCTTATTTTTACATGATCACATACATTTTCTAATTTCTCCATGAAAACATGTTGTGGTACTTAGAAGCGCTTCACTGAGGCACTTCTAATGAGCCCCCACAACATATGTTTTCATGAAGAAATCAGAAGATTATCTACCTGATACCCATTTTATATAGAGCTATGATACAGCATAAAAGTATTATTTTTACAGTGATTTTGTTTAATGCTGATTATCAAACCGTATTTTCAAGATTGACATGAACCATTCTATCTCTGTTTACAATGCACATTCAAACATAAATTGCATGAAACCTCTTCAGTCATCTGACCACAAATCTAGTTACCTTGGTATGTACAAAAATTCTAAATTTACAGTACAACAGAATTGTCTTCACAAAAGGTTTTGAAATTACACATTTTGATTGTCTTATATGGTAGCAATCAATGGCGAGGACAAAAAAGAAATGCTATCTCTAGCAAAATGTGTGGCTCTCACTAACAATTTTTGAGCAACTATCAGTTTATCATATCGCTATAGGCCTATAGCTGAAACATTTAGGTTTTTTGATCGTACAGTCAAACCTGTGTTAGTGGTCACCTCTATTAAGCAGCCAACCTGTATTAAGCAGCCAGAGGAAAGTTGCCCCAAAATTCATAGACATATATTTGAACTGTATTATGCAGCCACCTGCTTTCAGCAGCCACATTTTAAGTTTCCCATGGGTGGCTGCTTAAGACAGGGTTGACTGTATTTCCCCTAGCTATCTGGACAGACAGGCCTGAGCAGATAGTACAGACCTAAATCAAACTGCTTAGGAGTTTGATCAGGGTCTGCACTGTTTGCCATTCAGCAACACTTTTTACACAGATCACCAGTTAGTCGAAGGAACTTGTTCAAAATTTATGATAGTATGGAAAGGAGCTGCAGTGTCTGAATAATCTTGTTCTATCAGACAATTACCTTACCATCTTTTTCCTAAATATTCATACATGCCATACCTCACACTGTGAGACAAAATCTCACAGAATTTTGGCCCTTCTGGACCCTGTTTCCCATAAGATTTTCAAATCTCACAGAATTTTCATACCATTTAATAAGCTATTTTTTGAAGAACTAGAAATTAATCACACATTAGCATGGCTATCCCAAGCTTAAGTCATTAAAATAATGGCTTTTAACTTACTACTGTAAGCTTGAAAGTGACTTTCATAAAAATCTCACAGAATTTCATCAAATCTCCCCTAAAAAATTGCAAAATCTCACAGATTCCTGTCAACAGCTAATGGCATGTATGAATATTGGGACACCAGTCCTTAACTCCTCTCCATACTTGTGCTAAAATTTGAACGTCCATTTTACTACCTGTTGATGAGCCTAAAAATTGGTGGATAGTTAGCATACAGTGTAGAACCTGATCAGATGCCACATTCTGTGGCATCTGATCTGAGTCTACACTGTTGGCTCAGGCCTGTCTGTCCCAATACATGTACTCAGGGTTATCAACACTCAGGGTTATTTCAGTAAAATTACAGTTAAATATGTAAACAATAAGAGCAACAATACTTTAACTTTTCCCTGATAAAAAGGCTTTGTGAACAAATACATTATCGTATAGTAAACAAATATTTTCTTTCTCAGTGAGAAACTTCTGCATTTTCACCCAGGTGGGCAATTTATGTTTGTAACTTCGAGAAGATCCCACTTGAATAAAATCGATAAAGTCTTCTAAGAAGCAACTTTAAAATGTATTTTTTTTTTTTTTTTGCATTGAGTTTATCGGCCCAGTCAACAATATTTCAGTCATATCAAGCTGTCTTGCAGAGAAAGTCAGAGAGAAAAGAAGTCACTGATGATAGAGCAAAAGTATTAGCAGAAAGGGCAATCACCTATGACCCACTCATATTGATTGACTGCAAATAACTTCTTCAACTTTGCCTTTCCCTGCAAGACACAATAGTCCTTGCACCCCATATTAAAAAGAATGGCTTAAAGAACAATCAGGAACCATTATATACCACCATTTATTATTGCACAGGTTTGGATATACAAATGTAACATGGTTTAAGCGAAGAAAATTGTGTGTTTCCAAAAAATCTACTTATCCTGGGCCCAGTTGTTCAAAGCGTTGTTAGCTTAATGAGCTCATTAAAGGTCATTTCGTTAACTGTTTTAGTGGATTCAATATATAATATTCTGACATTTTTTGCTGAAAAAATGCTACTCACATTTTTTCAGCAAAAAATTTCAGAATATTTGCAAATCACTTGATGTAAATTTTAATGAATCATTAACTAACGACATCGTTAGCTTTGAACAACTGGGCCCTAGTATTTTTGGCCCTACTTTTTTGAGGCATCTGGAGAAGAGTCTTACATATTTCACACGTTTTTAGTAAAAGAGAGTGAGATTTGCAAAATTTTTTATTGGTCAACATGTAAAACTGATAAATACAATAGAGAACATTATCATATTATGCATTATTACATGTATTACTAAAAATAGAAACACAAGTTTAGTAATGCTGTCCAATAGGGTTTGTGGTACATACATATAAATCATATAAAGTTCACCTGAGCTTCCATAATCACCCTCTCATGAAGCCATATTAGCCAGCACATACACCCATATAGACCTGCTACATGTCTGTGTGCGCAGATCATGTCACTTTTTCCATTACTTTAACGACAGAGCCTGAAAACACTCTTTCTTCCAGTTTTATCTCTAATGGAACACTCTACACCATTTTTATGGACAGTTCATGACTTAAAAAAATATATGTAATAAATTTATGACATAGCATCTAGCATTGCTTTACTAGGCATATCGGCCTGGTAACTCCATATAGACACTAGACATGTAATATCATATAATTCCATCGCAAAAAACATGCCTATATAATTTTGACCTCCTTAAACCCCACCTTTATATAGTAAAATTGGGGTTTAAAGGGGTATACGTTATTTTTCTTATTTCTGCTCAAAAACATAGATTGTGGTTACTCATTAGAACTGCTTTGCCTAGGCAGTTCTAATGAGTACCACGATCTACACTTTGAGCAGAAATATGAAAAATATCACAAGTTTTTTTATCTGAAAATTTTCAGTGTTTGGAGGTGAAATTTTCTGTATATTTGAGTAGGCATGTTTTCGTAATGTAACTACAAATTTACTAAAATATTCATTTTTAAAACTTTAGGTTTTAATCAGTCTTAATAAAAATACTCAGTTTGAAAGGGATTTCTGTATTCTGTCATATCTTGCTATGATTTTTCTGGGGCTGTCTATTATCAGTACAACTTTCTCTTTTCAGGACACCTCTTTTTTATGTTTATGCATTTCTCGATATGCAAACCATGTATGTATAGAACAGTTTACATAAATGAGACTGGAAAGCAACTGACATAACTGCTGAAGTTTTTATAAATGAATTTCAAATATTATTTGATGAATAGTTTTGTCACAATTATTACTCATACATTATTGTCAGTGAGCAGTCTGTGAGTTACCCTGTACCAGTTAAACAAATATACCACAAGCATTTTATGCAGTCTGGGCCCAGTTGTTAAAAACTTAACAAAGTTGTTAGTAGTGTTGGGAATCAGAGAGGAAAATCACAATTGATTATTGGGAAAGTAAAACCAATTGATTATCGATTATACAATCGGATATTCCATAATTGGCATTAAATAAAAAATCATTATAGAATATGCGTTCTATGTTTCTATATTACTTAAAATGCAACAGCATATAATAGCACACGTGTAGCTACTAGCGAGGGTAATTTAAGATATAGGTTGTTTCAAGACAAATATTAAAGCAGATTTTGCAGCCATGGTTCTATTCAACAAGTCTTTCATAATACTCTTAATTTGTAGGTTTCATTATGTGACCTTTGGCCCACGCTTCTAAAAACAGAATTTCAAATAATCGATAGTGAAAAAAAAATATCGATAGTTGCAGATAGTGGGCTCATCAGATTAGTTTTCGATTATTTCGATTAATCGGCACAACACTAGTTGTTAGCTAAAATTTCTAACTTGAAATACGGCAAATACACTGATATTTTTTGCATATGCTAAAGATCCAGATTGTTGATATGATTTCATGTAATGAATGACAAACAATGCAGATACAGATCAGCTGACTTCTGGAGCAAATTCATTCCTTTAGAGTAGCCCAGATTATTGAAACATATATGTACAGCTGGCACAGAGTTAAACTACAGATTTTGATATTTTTGTATATACTTGAGGTAGGCTGCTTAATAATCTTTCATAATTTATACATGTATATGAAAAGTCCACTTGGCTACCTGCTGGATAAGTGGCAAACAGTGTAGACCCTGATTCAGTGTGGATGCTTTCTGTGGCATCTGATCTGGGTCTGTACTGTTAGCATAAGCCTGTCCAAATAATTAGGGTAAATACAGTTTGCGGCAATACAGATTTTCCCCATGTAATAGCTCTTTTCAAAACATTTATAGCCCTAGATAAGGCACTTTTTTTTTCGACACAAAAGTACCAATATTGTTCGTATTTCTCCTTGAAAACGTATCCTATGGGTACTCATACGTCTTCCTGGAGAAATAAGAAGAATATTATGTGGATAACCCCTCTTATCTGGAGCTATGGAATTATTAAATGCCATTATTACTCAACCTTCACTCTATATCATACTTATTCTAAAATTTGAAGACGTGATTGCACAGGGATGTGTTTAAAACTAAAACTTACAGAATATCAAACAGTGCAGAGCCTGATCAAAATTGCCACACTAGGAGCAGCAAATCTCTGTGTACATTGTTTGCTTAGGCACATGTTTCCAAATACTTGGAGAATAAAAAAAGAGGGTACCCTTAAAGTGTTATTCAAAAGTAAACAGAAATAAACCAATTTTCAAAGGGCATCTAGCTCTGAATATGAGGTGAATCAAAAGCAGTACATGTACTTTTCTTATGTTTCCAAAAAACATATAGTGGGTACTCTTTAGAAACACCTCCATGAGGTGCTTCTAATGAGTACCCACAAAATGTTTTCAAGAAAAAAAATAATGCTTTTTGGTTAAAAATATGTGCCTTATCTTGAATTGTGATGGGAGGCAATTATGCAGCTTTCCTTTAAAATCTGATTACTTTCCTGCCATACACTGGTAAATTAGTGAACTGATTCATGTGACCTATTATTTCCAAGGTTTTACTTGAGCCACAACATGGGAAAAGGCCTTTCTGCCATGTCTGCACACCCAGATCCAGCCCCTGCAATCTTGTCAAGACCTTTTCCCTTCGCATAGCTCCAGATAAGACACTTTTAAACCAAAAGTATTTAAATCTTTCTTATTTCTTCACAAAATCATATGTTGTGGTTACTCAATAAAAAGCCTTGGCAAGGCACTTCTAAGGAGTACAGTAAATGTCCTAAAATTTCATTCACAAAAGTATCTGGAAAAAAATGGCATAAGCAAACAGTGTAGACCCAGATCAGGGTCTACATTATTTGCCATTCCACTAAGTATTTTAAGAAATGACTGCATTAAAAGCAAAATTTAGGCGAAATAAAAGCACCGCAAGCATAATACCCCGCCATAGCAATTATTTGTTTATGTATTAAAGTTATTGTTGCGAAAATGTCTGGAAAGAAAACGGCAGTGACAGAAAACAATCCTAAACCAGATCTTAATAATATCAATGCATATAGCAAGTTTGGTTAAAAGGCCTTGTTATTTACTCAAGTATTCATCCAGAAATGAAAATATGGGCGTGCCTCGGGCAGATAACTCCGTAAAAATTTGACGAAATTTGCCCATTAGCAATTCCAAACCAGATCTCTTTAATGTCAATACATATAGCAAGTTTGGTTAAAATCCCTTGTTATTTACTAAAGTTATTGTCCGGAAACGAAAAAAAGGCGTCTTGGGCAGATAACTATGTAAAAATTTGACGAAATTTGCCCATTAGCAATCCCAAACCAGATGTCCTTAATGTCAATGCATATAGCAAGTTCGGTGAAAATCCCTTGTTATTTACTCAAGTTATCGTCCGGAAACGAAAATATGGGCGCGTCTCGGGCAGTTAACTCTGTAAGAATTTGACAAAATTTGCCCATTAGCAATTCCAAACCAGATCTCATTAATGTCAATGCATACAGCAAGTTTGGTGAAAATTGCTTGTTATTTACTGAAGTTATAGTCCGGAAATGAAAATATGGGCATGTCTTGGGCAGATAACTCCGTAAAAATTTGACGAAATTTGCCCATTAGCAATCCCAAACCAGATCTCCACAATATCAATGCACATACCAAGTTTGGTGAAAATCCATTGATGTTTACTCAAGTTATCATCCGGAAACGAAAAACGGACGGACGTACGACGGACGAATGGACATAGGACAACCAACGTGAAACCATAATACCCCGCCACTACTGTGTGGTGGGGTATAAAAAGTATGGAATAAAGTGTTCAAAATTACAGGATATTTACCGTAACTTTTTGAGGAGAAATAAGAAACATATATATTTCGCTACCCCTCTTATCTGGTGCTATGTCATAGTCAATATAATCTCCACTATCAAATCACTCTGTAAGCAGATAACAAAGGCTCTGATCATACAATGAATGCCCATTCTGATCTACTCTCCTTTCGACATCTTTTTGAAAGTTGTTTTTTGCCTGGCGCTTTACACAGAAGTAAATTTACAAACTTTTAGCATGACTTAATGCAATACCATTTTTCGTAACTACCTGTGCACAATAGATTTTATTGTAGTCATTGGTTTTAAAATGATCGAATATTTTCATTTTTTCCCCATAGTGAAAATGCTGCAAAATATGCAAAAACCCGATAGGATGGTTAGTTTGGAAACAGATTTAACTTTCTGAAATTTTTACAAATTTGTAATGGAACATGAATAATTTAAAATTAGTGTAGAAAAGCAAAAAATATTTAAAAAAAAAAAAAAAAAAAAATCCAAACATCCTGTTTACTACAGAAATTCCATAGGTTAGACCCATTTTTGGCCATAAAATAAATTTTGCAGTAAATATTTTAAAACTAAGCACAGGAACAGATATGACAAATGGCTTCTGATAAGAAATTGTCAACCACAAATCAATTTTTCCATCTAGAATAAAATGCCAAATGAAAAATGTCTTTCCTAAGGATGTCAAAAGCACAGCAGGCTTTTTGTTCCCTGCACACACTACCTAATTACCTCAAGTATTCGGACACCTCAACACCTTACCATACCTCTTCAAAAATTTACAACCCGATGTTGTGTCTAAAAATTGCTGGTTAAGTAGCAAACATACTGCGGCATCTCATCTGGGTCTATACTGTCTATTCAGGCCTGTCCGAAAAAATATGGTATAAGGGATCTTTTTTTTGTATCATGGCTGAAGGAAATTTAAAATTCTAAAAAGGTATTCCAGTTATATATCAGTATCTTTGGTAACCAACTGTTCTGAATGTGATGTTGACTGTTTGTCTCCTAGTGACTTTTTACTAACCAACATCAGGACAAGAAGAGCTGGTATATGTATCAAAGTAAATCTAAACAGTTGTCTAGACGAGTTACTATCACCTTTTCTGTAAAATTGCCATGCTAAGTAAGTCATACACAGATTAAGTGGTAATGAGTCTGCCGCGAAGGTCCATGTGGTTAAATCTATCACCGGAGCTAGTGTACACAGTCCTATCATACCGACACTATACCGTAAAGCCACACGCTTACACAGTGCTGGATTCACAACAGAGGTCATTCGATAACCACTCCTGGAATAGTCTGGCCGTAAATTCCAGCTAAGAGCATTGAAATGAGGGAACTGCCAGGCGTACATGATTGCAGCAAGTAACATGGCTCCTGAAAGGGAAAAAAAAATGATGTGAAATGGATCTATAATGAGAATGGATACACTTCATGAGAGACAAATGACAAAATCGTCTGCCTCCCTCCTTAAAACATTTCTAAACTAAAAGAAAAGTTATTACTCCCCTTTCAGAACAGTTCCATTTTCTGAAGGGGCTTACTATTCAGGAAAGCAAACAAAAAATCACAACAGTTGTCTCCCCTGTCAAATATGACACAAAATCTATCAACAGTATCTAGTTCCCTTATGTCATATTCAGGAATTAAAGACCAGGGTCCAGTTGTTCAAAGTGTCGTTAGCTTAATGAGCTCGTTAAGGGTCATTTCGTTAACTGTTTTAGCGGATTCAATGCACAATATTCCAATATTTTTTGCAGAAAAAATGTGAGTAGCTTTTGTACTGCAAAAGCTACTCAGATTTTTCAGCAAAAAATTTCAGCATATTTGCCTATCACTCGATGTAAATTTTAATGAATCATTAACTAAAGATGTCGTTAGCTTTGAACAACTGAGCCCAGATCAGCCTGTTCCACTGCAGTCTCATAAGGGCCTTTGTTTATTGCTAAAAGAATGACTAGATCAGCATATGTTTTCTAAAAAAATGAGAAAAAATAACAATACAACAATGCCTTACCAAGAGTTATGCTGTGACAGTGACCACCGGTCTGATCAGAATCCACACCATATATCATATGATACACATCTATATAGTCTACAGGATTTAGACATTCTGTGTTCAAGACATGCAGATACTGATCAAAGTATGTCTGTGTTCAAGACATGCAGATACTGATCAAAGTATGTCTGTGTTCAAGATGTGCAGATACCGATCATATTATGTCAGTGCAAAGGTGTATGTTTAGCAAGCACTAGGAGAAAATTCTTGTACTTAAAGAACATTTGTGGCAACTGTTGTCCTATTGCAAATATTGGTTTATAAGTGATATATATCAACAAAGGAACATTTAAAGTGTTATTCAAAATAGTAGCTTATAACATTCAATAACATTTTTTTCAACCAATTAAAGCTTCAGATGGTTTTGTTCCATCACGGTGGTTTTGATTATCTGTTTCACTGTGATGTTTCACAGATGAGGTTAAGGACCCCTATGGAGTCTGAACATACATTTGTACAGACGACCCTCTTTATACTGACACTTGATAGAACGACAAAATTCGTTATAATGACAATTTGACCGTCACAAAACCTTTGCTTAAGAGGAAACAATTAGTCACAAATTATACAAGAATATTATATTTAAGTTTCTTTAGAAACATACGTTTTGGACATTTGTTAGAATCGCCTCATTGAGGCGATTCTAACAAATATCCAAAACATATGTTCTGAGAAGAAACAGGAACAAAACAAGACCTTTCTTACATATCAATCTGCTCATTAAGTATTCTGTATAACAGCAAATTCATTTTAATGGCAACGTCTTTGGGAACAAATGGTGTCTTTGTAACCACCGTTCACTGTAATTTGGTTTCTTGCAATTAAAACTGGTTTAAAACCCGCAGTATTCCTACTGACCATAACCAAGGTAATTCCGCTTTGGCAGTTCTTATTTGTTTGTGCTTCAGTTGTTTCTTCTGTAGCATTGGTTTTGTTGTTATTTGTTCCTCATCTCTCCTTCATTTTGTGCCTCAGGAAGGCTATGCTTTGTGGTTGTGGCATTTCCTGGGTATCTTCACTTATATTTTTGACATTTAATGCTTAGCACTCTGGGTAAAATTTTCAGCAGACAACAATTTGAAATATTTATCTTTTTTTCCCCAGAAAACAGGGTTTGACATTTCATGCAAATTGTCTCCTCAGGAGACAATTTGCATGAAATGTCAAATCCTGTTTTCTGGGAAAAATAAGAAAAATATCATCAATTGGCCATCTGCTGAAAATGCCCAGAGAGTGGTAAAGGCTAAGTGAATCATCTGCCTAGCACACAATTTACATGGAATGTTAGAATTTTGTTTGTTTTTAAGGATACTGATACCTTAAAGATTAATATTATTGTATTTACCTGCAGACTGAACATACCTGATTCAATTGATCCTGTACAAGCTGTCCATCCCATCACCGGAGGTATTGCACCAACAACTGACCCCACCCAGGTATTAGCTATACTGTATCGCTTCATTGGTGTATAGACAAGTGTGTAGAGACCAACATTGAATGCTCCTAGAGCAGCAGTAAGAGGGTTAACTCCAGCAGTTAGAATGGTCAGCCCTAATGACCCGGATATCACAGCAAAACTCATAGCATGGAGTGAACTGAAATAGATAGGAACAAATTTCTTTGGTTTGCCATAATATAGGGGCCTTATCAATGAAAAGCTCATAGGGTTTGTTAAGGAGGAGTATTTGTTGATAATTCTGGGACAATGTTTCTTTTGTCTTCATAAAAACATGTTTTGGGTACTCATTAGAAGCACCTCAGTGATGTGTTTCTTATAAGTACGCACAACATGTTTGAGTTTGAGTTTAATGGCCCAATCAACACAATTAAAATCAGTTGTTTTTTTTACCTAACCATACTTTTACTAGGCAGGCTTAGTCCTCTAAGCGGGTATCCAGTACTTGTGCACATTTTTTATGCCAGAATCAGTGGAAGAAGGAGAATGATTGTAGAAATGTAGAAAATGTTTCAAGATCAATTTCCACTAAAGAATGTTGCCAGACCTGGCGGGCATAGAAATGGCGACCTAATCACCAGTCGGATGTGCATCCGATTGAGCCACTGAAGCCAGCCTAACATATGATTTTGTGGAGATATTTTTATGCAGAACTTGAAGAAACTGTCCCAGAATTATCACCAAATATTCCTCCTTCACAAGTCCTCTGAAGCTATTTACACAGAGTGACAGTTTCATAGAGACAATGGGTAACTGCAGCAAATCATCTCCAGCAGTAAACCAGAAGAAGGCGCAATGGATGCAGCAGTCCAAAACTGAGATTCAGTTTTTATCATAAGGATACATTAGACTGATACACATGCATCCGATCAATTATTTACTGATTCCAGCTTTTTTGTTTTTAATTTGTTTTCCTTTTTCTATAAAAGATCAAATTTTAAATAACAACTAAATCTAGTTAAAGTTTTTTAGAACAAAATAACTTGAAATGTTTATCAAATGCTGTAAAACGAAATTTTTCTGATACATACATGGGTATACTGGTATACTGATTAGCATGTAGAGTGTATTTGGCTACTTGATTCACTGTACCTGCACATCAATCATGAGCAGATAATTTCCTGTGTTTTCCCATTTAAATGAGATGTAATATATTCACTAAGAAAAAGAAAAAAAAAACCCAAAAAACAAGAGGCCCACGGGCCATAGTTCGCTTACCTGAGTGACATAGCCACTGCAGATATGCAGATGTTATGCAACATTTTTCCAGTTGGATCATTGCAACAAATGAAAGGATCATCATTTAAGCAGTTCTTAGTTTTGAAGATGAATATATGGGCATAACAGGCAATGGAGCAATTTAAACAAACTCTCAATCACAACTGTAGGATCAATGTGAAATTTGGTGGAAATTGGCTAAGTAGTTTCTGAAGAGTTGTTTAACATATCACAATTTTATACATGTAAACAGTACAGGGGCAGGGAAATATAATAAATGTCAAAAAGATTGCCTTCGGTAACAAAGAACTCACTATGGATTAGAAAATGGTAGTCTCGGTTTTATTGACTCTTCATAAGCAGTGATGATGTTGTAACACTGCTTACTGCAGTTTCGGAGGAGCTGTCATTTAAAAATTCATTTTTTTGTTTAAAATTCAATGTTGCCATGGCAATCAAACAAAATGGTCACTGGTAATAAAACACATACACTGGGTAGACAATCATCCAATGATCATAACTGCCAAATATGATTCACATCACTTCACTGGTTATGGAGAAAATGCAATTTAACAATTTTCTCATTATAAGTCCATGGGAGTTTTCTGTTGCCATGGCAAGCAAACCAAGAGGCAGATTGGCAGACTTTTTGCTATTTTCAATTGCCCTTTACCCATTTAACATTTGTACCAAATTAGAGTCTTCTTTCTTCAGTGGTTTTGGAGGAGAAGTCTTTTTTTTTTAAATTTAATGTTGCCATGGAAACCAAACAAAATGGCCACTGATCATGAAACGCACAAACTAGGTAGATAATCATCAAAAGATCATAACTGCCATATATGGTTCACATCACTTCACTGGTTATGAAGAAAATGCAATTTAATCATTTTTCCATTATAAGTCTGTGGGAGCTTTCTGTTGCCATGGCAACCAAACCAAGAGGCAGATCACCATAATTTTAGCTATTTGAATTGCCTTTACCCAAACAACATTTGAACCAAGTTAGAGTCATACTGCTTCAGTGGTTTTGGAGGAGTTGTCGTTTAAAAACTTCCTTTTTGCCCCTAACCAAGCAACATTCTTACCAAGTAATGGACAAATCGCTTCAATGGTTTTGGAGGAGTTGTCGTTTGAAAGTGTTAACAGATGGCAGACGGACGGACAGACGAAAAGTGATCATAGGTGAGCTAAATATGCATCTTTTTGCCTCCATCCTTCCCCACTCTTATTTCTGCAAATCTAATGGACCTCTGCCCTTTGCTTTGTACCCTCAATCTGATCAATTAGGATATGGGCATATGGGTTCAAACTGGGGCTGCATACTCCAGCATAGATTGCACAAACATTCTATAAGCAGCTTTCTTGGTTTCTCAAGTAACTAGAGAAAGGTTCCAGCACAGAATGTGTATATCATAAGTTTAATGTAAACAATAACACCTGATAATATTTGCTGTGAATGCTAATAATATTCAAATTCTAACTTCTTTTATCTAAGAAAACTTCTTCCTATTTCTCTCCCAAAAAGTAACTTCTCCCTAAATTTCTCTTGCTAGCTTGATCCTTAAATGATCTGGGCCCAGTTGTTCAAAGCTAACAACGTCGTTAGTTAACGATTCGTTAAAATTTACATCGAGTGATACGCAAATATTCTGAAATTTTTTGCTGAAAAAAATGTGAGTAGCTTTTGCAGTGCAAAAGCTACTCACATTTTTTCAGCAAAAAATATCAGAATATTGTATTTTGAATCTCCTAAAACAGTTAACGAAATGACCCTTAACAAGTTCGTTAAGCTAACGACGCTTTGAACAACTGGGCCCTGGGTATTCAGAGATTGAAAAGTATTGGAATCCCCTTTTACATCAGAGGACTTGTTAAGGAGGGGTATTTGGTGATAGTTCTGGGGTAATGATTTCTTATTTCTCCATAAAAACGTATGTTGTGGCTATTCATTAGATCGAGGCACTTCTAATGACGATTTACATGAAAAACAAAGCCTTATTTCTCAGTCTGGGCCCAATTGTTCAAAGCCTCGTTAGCTTAACGAGCTCGTTAAGGGTCATTTCATTAACTGTTTTAGCGGATTCAATTTACAATATTCTGATATTTTTTGCTGAAAAAATGTGAGTAGCTTTTGCACTGCAAAAGCTACTCACATTTTTTTAGCAAAAAATTTCAGCATATTTGCGTATCATTTGATATAAATTTTAACGAATCATTAACTAACGACGTCGTTAGCTTTGAACAACTGGGCCCAGGTAAATAAAAATAAATATATGAAACGATAATACCCCACAATATCAATGCATATACCGTTTAGTGAAAATCCACTAATATTTACTCAAGTTATCATCTGAAAAACGAAAATATGGTTGTTTCCTTGGCTGATAACTGTCAAAAATTGACAAAATGTGCACTATCCCAAACCAGATCTCAACAACATCAATGCACATACCAAGTTTGGAAAAAATTAAATGATATTTACTCAAGTTTTCATCCAGAAAATCGGACATGTCGAGGGCAGATAACTATCAAAAATTGACTAAATTTGCCTATTTGCAATTTCAAGCCAAATCTCCACAATATCATTGCACATACCAAGTTTTGTGAAAACCTATTCACATTCACTCAAGTTATCGTCTGGAAACGAAAATATGGACAGACGGACGGACAACAGAAGAACAGACAGATGACCAACATGAAACCATAATACCCCGCCACTATTGTGTGGCAAGAGATAAAAATCAAAACATTTTCTGCTGCAGTTGTGGTAAGCACTTTAGGGTTAAAGATCAATTACCTTAAACGCCCTCTGACTAGCACTCTGTTCTTTGTTCTGTTCATCTGGGAATCAAATGGCACTTCAAAGAACTAGAAGAAAGCAGAAATAAAACTGTATTAAAGGAGAAATGGATACATTTGGTACTTTATCTACTATATTTGACAAAGGATACAACTTTCATGATTTCCTGTTTGCCTCCTTGCACACTAAGTCCCTTCTGAAAAGAGGTTTACTCTAAAAGGAAAGAATTCTCTTCTTTTACTACATTTAGAATATGGTAAATGTCCTAAAATTTTGTACACCATAGTGACCAATAAAAAGGCATATATAACAGTGCAAACCCAGCTCAGACTGCAGTCCGATCAGGGTCTACACTGTTTGCCTGCTCACTATGTTAAAAAATAGCTACAAAAAGAGCAAAATTTAGGCAAAATCGGGTAAGGAATTGAGTTCAAAAAATAATAGGGCTATTACCGTAATACAAAATTTGCATAGCCATCCTATTGTGTTCTGTCAAGCTGGTAATGAGACTTCCCATACTCTGTTATATATATGTTAATAAATATATAAGATAAAATTATAGGACCTCAAAATAGCATAAAATAAAGTAATATAAATATACATGTACAGATATATGTAGCAAAATATGCACACTCTTTTATATAAACAAGTAACCTATGGGTCACAAATGGCTTGCCCGAGTGAAAGCGCCACTTACAGTGAATTCACTTAAGCAGTCTGCAAGATGCTATCTAACAATTTACATTACATTGTCACAGCCATATTTGGCATGGCAACAAATCACAAGCTCCCATGTGCACAGAAAACATCAATTTGATAGAAGATAACCAAATGAATATTACCATAGCCTGTTCTAGGGTTGACATAAAAATGTAAAAATATAATACCCCGCCATTATTGTGTCGCAGGCAGAAAACTGTAGAAAAATTGATGAAATTTGCCCACCAGCAATCCAAAACCATATCTCCTCATTATCAATGCATATATCCAGTTTGATGAAAATCCACCTAAGTTTATTAAAGTTATTGTCCTGAAACAAAAATACAGGTATCTTGCGGGCAGATAACTCTCTCAAAAACTGAAGAAATGTGCCAATTAGCAATCCCAAACCGTATATAGTCAATATCAATGCATATACCAAGTTTGGTGAAAATCCACTGATATTTACAAGTTATCGTCCAAAAACGAAAATATGGACATGTCCTGGGCAGATAACTGTCAAAAATTGACAAAATTTGGCCTTTAGCTATACCAAGTGAGATCTTCACAATATCAATGCACATACCATTTGGTGAAAATCCACTGACATTTACTCAAGTGAATGTTCGGAAACAAAAATACGGATGTACCGACAGATGTATGGACACATAGAGAACCAACGTGACACCATAATACTCAGTTACAACTGTGTGGTGGGGTATAAAAAGTGTCTTATCTAAAGCTACATGTATGCTGCATATACCTTTAACAAGAGGCCCTTAGGGCCAAATATCGCTCACCTGGAACAACTTGCCCAAATGCCATCTTGGAATCCCCATCAGAATGATTTTCGCTAGTTTTGATCTACAAGTCACCCCGATACTTCCTATCAAGTTGCCTTTTCGTTCAGAAGAAAACAGGTCAAAATAGATTTTCAAGATGGAGGCTGTGGTGGCAATCATGGATTTCTGATCTTAACAATTTTAGCTCTTTTTGATCAACATGTCACCATGAAAAATCCTACCAAATTTCCAGTCAACTGGATTTTGGAAATTGCTCAGGAGAAGAAGTTCAAAATAGATTTTTAAGATGGCAGCCATAGCAGCCATTTTCTGATCAAAAACAATTCAGCATTTTTTTATCTACAATTTGCTCTGATATTTCATACCAAGTTTAGAGTCAACTGGCCATTCTGGTCAGGAGAAGTACGAAAGAGATTTTCAAGACGGTGGTGATGGACTTCTGACCGAAAAGACTTTAGCCTTTTTTTTGATCTACAAGTCATCCCTATTCTTCTACCAAGTTTCAGGTCAATTAGCCTTTCAGTTCAGGAGAAGTTCAAAATAAATTTTCAAGATGGTGACCATGATGGCCATCTTGGATTTCCAATCTGAACTAGTTTAGCTATTTTTAACTTACAAGTCACCTCGATACTTCCAATGAAGTTATGAGTCAATTAGCTTAATTTTCAGTTAAAGAGAAGAATTAGGAATTATATTCTCAAGATGGTGTCTGTGGCAGTTATCTTGGATTTCTGATCGGAACAATTTTAGCTATTTTTGATCTACAAGTCATCCCAATACTTTCTACCAAGTTTCGAGTCAATTAACCTTTTCCATCAGGAAAATGTTCAAAACCGATTTTTATGATGGCCGCCATCTTGGATTTAAGATCGGAACAATTTAAGCTACTTTGGCTCTACAAGATGCCCTGATACTTTCTACCAAGTTTCAAGTCAACTGGCCTTTCAGCTCAGAAGTTCAAAATAATTTTCAAGATGGTTGCCATGGCAGCCATCTTGGATTTCGGATCGGAACAATTTTAACTATTTTTGATCTACAAGTCGCCCCAATACCTGCTCCAAATTTCGAGTCAAAAGGCCTTTCGGTTCAGATGAAGAAGCTTGAAATAAATTTTCAGGATGGCCACCATCTTTGATTTCTGATTGGAACAATCTGAGCTATTTTTGATCTTCAAGTTGCCCCAAAACTATCTACCAAATTTCCAGTCAATTGGCCTGTCGGTTCAGGTGAGGAAGTTCAAATAGGTTTTCAAGTTGGCGGCCATGGTGGCCATCTTGGATTTCTGGTCAGAATGATTTTAGCTACATAAAATTTCCTACCAAGTTTCCAGTCAGTTGGCCTTTCGGTTCATGAGAAGTTCAGAAAGATTTTCAAGAATGCGGCCATCTTAGATTTAAGATCAGAACAATTTTAGCTATTTTTGATCTACAAGTTGCCCTGATACTTTCTTCCAAGTTTTAAGTCAATTGGCCTTTCGGTATAGAAGTTCAAAATAGATTTTCAAGATGCCAGGCATCTTGGATTTCCTACTAGGTGACCTAATAATCTGATACCAGAATTTCTTACCATATATGTCCTAAAATTTGAACAAGCTGAGATGACTGCCCGCTAATGTGTCCCCAAATCTCCTGAATGAGTGGCAAGCAGTGCGGACTTAACCCTTGCCCTGCTGAATAAATTAAGATGACACACACACCTCTCATTTTCAGCCAATCTAATTTCTTGATACAGGTTGTTGATACAAATTCATATACTTAATGACAAACAGTGCAGATCCAGATCAGTTGGCTTCTGAAGAAGCCAACTGATCTGGATCTACACTGTTTGCAAAGGCAGGGCATATCCGGGTTTAGCAGGACTAGGATTAAGGCATATTTGGTGATAATTCTGGGATGATTTTGTTTTTTATTTCTCCATAAAAAAACATTTTATATGGCTATTCATTTGAAGTGCCAAACAAGTATGAATGCCTACAACATATCTTTTTACAGAGAACCTGACAATATCATCACAGAATTGTCATCAAATACTCATCTTTAATAAGTCCTCAGCAGTGTAAATCCTGCTTGTTTAGATCTGCTATCCTAATTCTTAGGGTAAATATGATAAAAAAAAAAATGGCTAGGCATACCTGATTAATAGCATTTGCTGAGCATGAGGTCAGTGTTGTTCCAAGAGAACACAACAAGAAAGTTCCAATATGGAATGGTGCTGGTGCCATAGCATATCCAGCCATTGTTGTTATCACAACTAGGCCTGAAATCAAACAAGAGAAAAAGGTCCATATCCTCCGTATTGTACATACAACCGCTTTAGAATACATTGCTGCTATAACAGTTTATTTTATATTGCTCAGTCATTAGGACTGTAGTAATGTATGTTTTTCTTTATTTTTCTCTTTATGGGAGGAAAAGTTGGGATCAAGATACTGTGACCTAAGCATTTTCCTACCAAACTCAGAATCCCTTGCAGACACAGTTCACAAAGATGTTTTATTTCCAGTTGAACAGGTCACTAGAACAGTGTTTTCAGGTTTTCAAAAGAAAACGTATGTCCCCCACTAGTTTGAACAGACCTATTGTTGAAAAAGGTTGTATCTATAATTTATCTTTATTTTGCGTGTGTGTGGTCGATGGGGGCCATTTTCCAAAGTCTAAGCCCTAGTGTGACCTTGAAAATGGGGTCAAGGTCACCGAAATCTAATCAGTTCTTGTCTCTGTCTCAACAATATAGCTGTACAAGTTTGGTCAAAATCCATCCATTCATTCTGGAGATAGGGTGCAGAAAAGACATTTTCCAACAATCTGAGCCCTCCTGTGACCTTGAAAATGGGGTCAAGGTCATCAATATCTAATCAGTTCTTTTTCATGTCACAACAATATAGTTGTACAAGTTTGGTCAAAATCCATCCATTCCTTCGTGAGACAGGGTGCAGACAAGTCATTTTTCAACAATCTAAGCCCTTGTGTGACCTTGAAAATGGGGTCAAGGTCACCAAACTCTAATCAGTTCTTTTCCATATCACAACAATATAGATGTACAAGTTTAGTCAAAATCCATTCATTCTGGAGATAGGGTGCAGACAAGCCATTTTCCAACAATCTGAGCCCCCCTGTGACCTAATCTAATCAGTTCTTGTCCCTGTCTCAACAATACAGCTGTATGTTTGGTCGAAATCCATCCATTCATTCATAGATAGGGTGCCGACAAGCCATTTCCAACCATCTAAGCCATCATGTGACCTTGAAAATAGGGTCAAGGTCACCAAAATCTAAACAGTTCTTTTACATGTCCCAGCAATCTAGCTGTGCAGGTATGGTCAAAATCTTTTTGTTCCTTCAGGAGATGGGGTGCAGACAAGCAATTTTCCAGCCTTTTCCAACAATCTTAGTTATCGTGTGACCTTGAACATGGGGTCAAAGTCATCAAAATCTAATTAGCATTTTTCCCCCACCCAATGATAAATTTGTGTGTTTAGCCAAAATCCATCCATTCATTAAGGAGATACATGTAGAGTGCAGACAAGAGGCTACGCCGACAAGGACGCTGACGTCGACAGGATCCGCACTAAAAACAATATGTCTCCCCCTATGGTGGGGAACATAAATATACATGTAGATAAATTCCAATATTTGCTATTACCTAACTTTCTTCTTACAGGAAGGGGTGGGGGTATGATACCCTGGCCTGGGCAGCTTCCCCCACCCCGCCACCCCCACCAGGGGTGAAGATACCCTGGCCTGGGCAGCTTGTCCCCCACTCCTGGAAATTTGGCAAACTTGGATCATAAAAAATATTATCAATATAAACACATATTTCTCATGCATAAACATTAGAATTGTAGCAATACCTGCTTTTACCTATTTTTCTCTTTACAAGGGTGTTAGGGCCAAAATACTGTGGCCCGAGTAGTTTCCTGCCAACCTAATAATACCTTGCAAACACAGTTCAGAAAAAATTTCCCATTGAACAGATCATTAGAATACATGTACTTCCAAAATTTTCTATAACCTATCTTCATTTGCTCCCCCTCACCCCCCACCTCCCTGACTATGGCCAGGGCAGTTTTCCCAAACCCCCTTCACAACACACACCTGACCTGAAAACTTGGCAAACTCAGATCAGAAAAAAAGCTATTTAATCATTTTAAACAACATTTTTAAAGCTCCGACATTAAAAATGTAGTAATACCTGCTTTTCCTATTTTTCTCTTCAGGGAAGGGGTTGGCGCCAAGATTAGATACCACTGCCTTGGTATTTTGCTCTCTACCTTAGAAAATCTTGTAAAAAATTCAGAAAATTAATTTTATCTTTTTTAAAACAAATTTCCCATTAAACAGATCATTTCAATTATTTCCATTATTAACTATTACCTATCTTTCTTCAGACAGGAAGGGGAAGGTTTTGGATACCCTAGCCTTGGCAGTTTGCTCCCCACAGGGGTGAAGATACCCTGGTGGCCATGGCAGCTTGTCCCTGACCCCTGGAAACATGGCAAACTCAGATCAGAAAACATTATCAATTGTTTTAAACATAAATTTCTAATACAGAGCTATTAGAATTGTAGTAGTACCTACTTTCACCTACATTTCTCTTTATGGGAAGGGGTTGGGGCCAAAATACTGTGGCTCGGGCAGTTTGCTCCCAAACTCAGAAAATCTTGTAAACAAGGGTCAGAAAATTATTTTCATCTTTTCTAAAACAATATCCCATTTAACAGGTCATTAGAATATCTCCATTATTTACTATTATCTATCTTTCTTCACATAGGAAGGGATGTGGGTAAGATACACTGACCTGGACAGCTTGCGCCATATGGGTGGATACCCTGGCCTGGTCAGCTTGCCCCCCACCCCTGGAAACTTAGCAAACACAGATCAGAAAAGTTGCTTAATCAATTCTTTAAACATACATTTCTAATGCACAGAGAGTAGAACTGTAGTAATACCTGCTTTTTTTGTCTTTACGAAAAAAGATTGGGGCCAGATACTGTGGCCCTAGCAGTTCTTGTAAACGAAGTTCAGAATATTATTTATATTTTTTTTGTACAGAATTTCACATTGAATAGGACAGTTGAATACCAATATTTACTTTTACCAGTCTTTCTTTGGACAGGAAGGGGTGGGGGTAAGGTACCCTGGCCTGGGCAGTTTGCTCCCCTCCATCCATCCCACAAAAGAAATACAAAGAGGACTTGTTAAGGAGGAGTATTTGGTGATAGGTCTAGGACAATTTTTTCCAGATCTCCATAAAAACATGCTGCAGGTATTCATGAAAATTGCCTTGGTGAGGCGTTTCTAATGAGTACCCACAAAATATGTTTTTATGGAGCAATAAGAAAAATTATTCCAGAATTATCATCAAATACTCGTCCTTAGCAACTTCTCTAAATTCATCAGGATCCAGTTGTTCAAAGCATTGTTAGCTTTAATGAGCTTGTTAGTGGTCAAAATGTTAACCCTTGTCCTGCTGAACCCGGCTATATCCTGTCTATGCAAACAGTGTAGATCCAGATCAGTTGGCTTCTGAAGAAGCCAACTGATCTGGATCTGCACTGTTTGCCATTAAGTATGTGAATTTATATCAATAATCTGGATCAAGTAATCTGATTGGCTGAAAATTTGAAATGGGCATGGCATCTTAATTTATTCAGCAGGACAAGGGTTAACAGTTCAAGTAAGTACAATATCTAATTCACAGGCATTTTTGCTGAAAATGCAAATGCAAAAGCTACTCACATTTTTTCAGCAAAAATATTAGCATATATGCCATGTTTAATGATCAAAGTTTTAACAATACCACATTGTCAGTTTTGTACTGGGCCCAGATGTATAAGCAATTATTTCTGCACACCATTTCACTGCAATGTACCAAGAGAAGAAAGAAAACTATAACATTTTGCATCTAAGTATTTCAGTAGACAAATGTGGAACGAGTGATGTTTTATTGACAAAATGATACATGCAAATAGTGCAGATCTAGATCAGATGGCTCCTGAAGAAGCAGTCTGATCAGGGATTTACACGATTTGCTATTCCAGTAAATTTGTGAAAAAAAAAAGTATAAAAAGAAAAAAAAATACAACAATAAGGTATGGTGTATTGTAAAGTATTGGAAACTTTTGGACATTTACCTTAATTGTAAACTTACCAGTGAGTCTGATTTTAGACAATTTGAGGTAGTGCTGCAGTAGTTTACTACTATCTATTGTCACTTCTTGCCATAAATGTTCCTCAACTGACTCAATAATCTGAGAGGGATTTGTTTCATCTACAGACACTGCGTCATCTAACTTCACATTTATAATAGAAGATGCATCAGGTATATGAAACGAAACTTCTTTAGCAGAATGAGGTGCATCAATGTTTAATATCACAGCTGACTTTGCAAAATGTAAACTAAAATGTTTCATGGTGGCTCCATTCTTTGTACTTTTAATTTGCTCCAAAACAGCACCATCTGGTAGTTTCTGTACATCTTCACACTCGGGCAAAGGAGCATCTTTCTGATTAGTTTGTGTGGTTTGCTCTGTTTCCGCTTTAATCCCATCATTCAATTTATCAGCCAACTCTCTGTCTACTGCAGCAAACCTGGCAGCATTCTGCAACAAAGGTAATAAACTTGTATTTGGGCTGTGCCAAGTGAAAAAGTGCTTTTGGGCATGCACAAAATGTGCAGCTTCACATTATCCTACACATGCCCAGTCTCATCAGGACATTAGCTCTCCATTTAAACATTTTATAGTATCCAGCACTACAAACAGCTGAATCTAGTCCCAAAATAAAATAATAAATAATAAAAAAAAAGGCAGTATAACATACAATGTATACAGAATAAAGTGAATTCCTATTTTTATATTTTAATGCTACTTATTCCATTATTTTTATTTATTTATTTTCTCAATACTAATTTTTCTTATCCTCCATTATTTTTCCCTTCACACATCCCATTATTTTGCATACAGCATGACATCGAGGTCATTTTCAAAGACCATCAGATTCAGTAGCAGTTTTTGTCAAACCAGAATTGTTTTGCTAAAAGCAAATATAGTTGTTATTCTCTAGTTTAATTCTGCACCAGGTTTGGTTTGACAGTCTCTTCATATGTGCGAATCCATACTGTCATCTATATTCGTCCTTTACCAGTGTTTTTCATTTAAAAAACCATGATACATTTTGTACAAGTCCCTGTGGTCAGGACCATAAGGAGGCAATAATGTTTTAATCGTTGGCAGTTCCCTCCTAGTTGCTGTGGTTGCACAGAGGCTACTTCCTATACAACTGGGAACTACCCAGGCTTTCCTCCACCACTGAACTGTCCTCTGCCATTATAGTCAGATATGACTGTCTGGGAGTATATGATAGAAAGATGGCATACTCCTTTTGAATGAATCTGGGTTGTTTCGGCACATTTGTTTTCGCCAGTTTTTAGGGTAGTTCTTTTTGGCCTTGGCAGTGGGTCGTTTTGGCCCAATTTTAATAGGGTAGGGTATAGACATGGATTTATCGGACAGACGGACAATGCCAGGATAGATAGATGCCTCACCCTTCATTAAATGAATTGTTTGATATATAGTTAATAGGTTTATAAAGACAGACAGACGGATGGATGGAGTTAAAGTAAATGGGTTTATAAAGATGGACCGGTGGATGGAAGGATAAAAGGATGGATTGTTTGGAGTTAGAATGGGTTTATAAAGACGGATGGGTGGATGGATGGATGTATGTATGGATGGATTGTTTGGAGTTATAAGTAAATAAGTTAACATAATACAATGTTAGATAATGCTACATAGAGCCAAAACCGATGGATGTATTACCACAAAAACACCTTATGGCCTCGTCTGTCATATTAAGCAAGCTGATCACAATGCAATGCTAGACATGATATCTTAGACTAAATAGACTTGTCAGAAAAAAGCTATATCCAGACCTTACCTTATCAACCCCTACCTATGACACAACAAGACTTCTTCAAAGAACAAAATTATTGTTTAAGGATAATTTTGTTTGGCCCAGTCAACCCAATAAGGTCATTTAGAGTGTGGTCATTTTACCTAACCTCATTTTTACTGGGCATACTTAGTCCTCTAAGCGGTTAACCAGTATTGTGCACATTCTTTTGCCAGAAACTGACAACTGTCCTCCTTGAATCAGCGGAAAAAAGAGAATGATTGTAGAATATATTTCATGATCAAATCTCCACAAAGAATGTTGCCGACCTGGCGGGTGTCAAACCCACAACCTCCTATCACTAGTCAGACATGCATCCAACTGAGCCACCGAAGCCTGCATGTTTAAGAATAATACCCGGCTGTCCATATCTGGTTGAGAGATTTGCCATGTGTGCCACATATGATAAATCATTGACAAAAAACACAAACTGAACACTTGCCTCACACTTTCAATTTAAAAAGTTCTTTAACACGGGTGGTAAACCTAGGAACTACCACGAAATTGTGTTAACGTAATTTCGTTCCCACGCCACATCCGGGACATAGAGGGGTAGTGCCAACGTCATAAAATAGACAAACAAAGGTTGGTGATTTTTATTTTTATTTTATTTTACCACGACAAATGAATTATGGGGAAATCGGGCAATGTGGTTCCATGTAAATATGTCTCAGCTTCGTCTATGGACCCAAATTTTATCGGAAAAGTCATTTGCTTTCTTCAAATCTTTCTACCTGCACTGAGCATCGGACCACTTGTTCCCAGAGTATTTTGCCAGTGGGAAGAATTTAGCCTGTCTCCGTCGATTTGAGCTGGCATTTGAAAGCATTCGCCGATGAAAATGATAAAAAAAGCTTACAGAAAATGCATATTTTGTGGAACAAACACATAAATTAATAAGTGTGAAAAAATTTACCTTTTAACTTGTGCAGATTCTAGACAAAACATTTCCTTCATGTAATAACCCTTAGTCTTGGGACAGATAGGCCTTTACAAATGGAGTAGACCCAGATCAGATGCCATAGAATGTAGGGTCTACACTGTTTGCCATACATACAGCAATATTTTAGACATATCAAGAGGAAATAGAATGGACTACATGTATTTCAAAGTTTAGGACAAATATGTTAAGCAGTTAACCCTTCTATTGCTGAACACAACATGCCCTATCTTAGCAAACAGTGTAGATCCAGATCAGTTGGCTTCTGAAGAAGCCAACTGATCTGGATCTGCACTGTTTGTCACTAAATATGTGAATTTCTATCAAAAACCCGATCAAGTAATCGGATTGGCTGGAAATTAGAAGTGGGCGTGGCATCTTAATTTATTCAGCATGACAAGAGTTAAGGTGTCCCAATACTTGGGGTAAAGGTGGTACTTAATATATTAATGACATTTTGCCATTACAATTATTTACATGAGGTGATACAAGAGTATGCTAAAACACATAACCCTGCCTTAACACATTAACCCTTGTCCTGCTGAATAAAGTAAGAAGCCACACCCATTTCTAATTTTCAGCCAATCAGATTACTTGATCAAGGTTTTTGATATAGAGCCACATACTTAATGGCAAACAGTGCAGATCCAGATCACTTGGCTTCTTCAGAAGCCAACTGATCTGGATCTACATTGTTTGCAAAGGCAGGGTATATCCGGGTTCAGCAGGACAAGGGTTAATTAAATGAGGACCTTAAACTCCTCAGTGGACTCTGCAGGACCTTAGACTCCTCAGTGGACTCTGCAGTGGAGTCCACTGAAGAAGGGAGACCATTCCACAAAAGGATGGTCCCAGCTGAGGGCATCTGTATAGGAAAGATATCTTCTGTACTGAAAAGGGTCAAACGACTTACCGAAATACCAGAATACTACCGAAATACTGGAATACCCGTGAAAAATACAGGAATACCTGTGAAAGACACACTTACTGAAGACACCAATACTGGTTTTAATTAATAAAGAAATATTATGTCAACACAGAAAAGGTATTGTAACTGTGAATAATTTGCAAATTGTCTTTGAATGTTGTCTTTGAAAACATTGTTAATAGTCCGCTAATTCAGAGCTGGAATACCACCGGAATACCCGTCAAAAACATGACTAACTATCACTTTGAACAAAAACTGCATAAGACTTTTGTACAAAGCTTATATCAAATGAGCTATTTGACTGTACTGAAAATCATGTGATGTCTGTCCCAAGGCTGGAGCAGGGGTCAAGCATTTTCCCATATCAATATCAACTGCCCCTGAATGAATTTTGAGGAAGAAAGCTAAGGTGGACAATCCCTTTGGGCTTTCAGTGTTGGCCACTGCAGCTCAATCAGCATTTCACTGACATGGCTAGTGTTCCTCTACCAGCAAGTCCAACAGGCTGCTGTTCTCTGCACCTTCTCTAGTTGATTACAATGAGATTTTAGATGAGAATTCCAGACTGCAGCTGCATAATCTGTTTAGGATGCATAAGTGTTTTGTATTCAGCCTCCTTGGTTTCTTTGGGTGCCAGTGACAGATTCCTGTGGAGAAAACCAAGGGTTTTAGTTGCCTTGGTTGAAACATCAGATATGTGCTGATCCCAATCAAGATTGTCTGAAATACATGTAGTATCCTCAAGATATTTAGCAGACTGAACATATTCTAAAACCTGATTGTGTAAAGAATTATTTTGTATCAATTGCTATGTTGGAGGTGTTGTGTCACCGTCATGGAGTGACACTTGGCTACATTAAATTTTATTTGCCTATCTGCCTCCCACTGTGCCAATTTATCTAGGTCTTACTATAAAATTTTATAACCCTTAAGGGACAAGACATTTCTATTTAAAACACAGTCATCTGCAAACAGAACCAACAGAATCTTTTTACTATCCAGATCATTTATAAAAATTAAGAACAGGACCGGTATAAATACCGACCCTTAAGGGACACCAGATAAAACAGGAACAGGATCTGATGACTGGCCTTCTAACACAACATGCTGAGTAAGTCCAGACAAACATGAGCTTTGTTTGTGTTGAGGTTTTACGGCCCAGTCAACCCAATGGGGTCATATCGAGCGCGGTCAGTTTACCTAACCACACGTTTACTGGGCAGGCTTAGTCCTCTAAGCGGTTAACCAGTATTGTGCACATTCTTTCGCCAGGAACTGACAACTGCCTTTCTTGAATCAGCGGAAGGGAGAGAATGACCATAGAAAATATTTCATGATCAATCTCCACGAAAGAATGTTGCCGACCTCGGCGGGGGTTGAACCCGCGACCTCCTGATCTCCAGTCGGACGCTGCATCCAACTGAGCTACCGAGGCCAGCACAAACATGAGCTTACATTACGAAAACACGCCTATTCAAATATGTAGGAAATTTCACCTTGAAAAAAAAACTGAAAAGTTTTAGATAAAAATTCTGATATTTTTTCATATTTCTGCCCAAAACATAGATTGTGGGTACCCGTTAGAACCGCCTCACTGAGGCGGTTCTAACGAGTACCCACAATCTATGTTTTTGAGCAGAGATAAGTAAAATAATGTATACCCCTGCAAACCCCAGTTTTACTATATAAAAGTGGGGTTTAAGGGGGTCAACATTATATAGGCATGTTTTCGTGATGTCCACTTTTGGGTGGATGCTCTTATCCCATAATAACTTAATTTGTATGTGTGTGGTACATTGTGGACCACCTTTGCGAAGTCCATAATGATAACATCTCTTGTTTATGTCCACTATTTATTGAACCTTCAGAATCAGAGTATTTTGCTGGTGACATATCAATAGGCAATCATTCACCATCAAGATTACTGGCAAGATCGTGGACAAACTGCAAACTAGACCAAGTCTCATATGATCTAGTGCCAGTGGGACATAAAAATCAGGCCAAAACGATTCACCAAAACTGGCCGAATATCCCTGGCCGATGTGACCCGGCCAAAACGACGGGGAATGCAAACCTGTAGGTGCACATTCTCAGGTCAGGTATTGTTAAGAAGTGGTTACTGACTGAATATACTCACACGCCAATGACTTTTATGTAGAGTTGCACTCTCTGTGTTCTTTAATTTTATATGGCTGTTGTGCAAACTGAAATTTCTTTCGTAATACAAACGTTGACAGAAAAGCGGATTGTCTCCTAAACTGGTGGATCGCAAGCATTTTGAACATGCAAATCTAATAGGAAATGCTATGCGTAGTGGTGCACTCATGATTTTGTCATTATTTTCATTAAAGATAGCACTTCTTGTGGGCTTGAAACTCCGATCATCGCAGTCACGTTTTTATTTTGATCGTCGCCATAATTGCTGAAGGTCAACAGAATTCTGATTTTCTCGGCTCTTTCCGCTTAAAACATATTGTATAACTAAGGTAGCAAAAACCAAAAAGTCAAAGACGTAAAACATGTATAAGCTTTTTTAAATGAGTATTCGACGGTCGATTAAAATCAGAATCGGCCGACTTACCGGAATAACCCGAATTAACAGAATAACCTACCGAAATCCAGAATAACCCTTGGAAACAGCCGCGAAATCAATGTTTTTTTTTGGGCGAAATCAACCTATCAAAATCAGTTTGGGAGGTATATCTCGGATTTTTTTTTATTTTATGAACAAATATGTTTATATGTTATATGTTTATGCAGCAGTATGCAAAAATGTCATGATGAAAAAAATATTATTCAGTGAGTTTTTTTGGAAGAAAATGTAGATTTTGTACTGATACCGCCAAGTCCGTCGACCGCGAAATCAATCTTTCTTTCTTTGGCGAAATCAACCTATAAAAATAAATCTTTGTTGCAAAAGAAAATTTTCTTTTATTCCACGAATAAATATAACTTTATTCAATGCTGCATAGAATATATGATTTTCATTGTTCATATTTTTTCAACAAATTTTTAATTTTGTGTATCAATTTCGCTGGGCCAGGGTTCCGTGAAATCAACTGTCATTGACGAAATCAAAGCAATAAAGACAAATATATACTTTCAGACCTTTACCAAATAAATTTGCCTTTTATTTGAGAATACACAAAATTTCAGTTCCTTTGTTTAGATTTTGAACTTGATTTTAAACAAAAGATGTCACCCCGACGTGGGCTCCTGACCGGAATATCGAAATTATACGAGTATTTCTTGGTAATTAATACCCATCTTGTATACATATCTTATATAGACTGTTTGTACACAAGTACATGTACCCTTTCTTTTTACAGGAAACTAAAAATGCTATTTATAACCAGTGCAAATATGTGTCTGCATGAATTTTTTTACTTTGAAATATGATAGGTAAACGTTCCCAACGGACACGCAGCGCCGCAGCAACGTTGATTCGTTGATGAGTCAACGATGAATCGACGATGCGTGTGCCAACTGACACCATACTGAAAGCATGTCCAATAATCCTAACCTTAGACAAACTTAACTTAACAATAAGTACACATCTAGCTTGTGGTTATTTCAATGTACACCCCAAGCTCCAGCTCCAAACTCACCCTATCGTGAAGTCCAAGAGCTGGACCTTACCCGGTCAACATCTGTGTTCTGCAGATGATGACGCGGTGAGGCCTTGCTGTTGGTCCTCTGGTACGCTTTCAGATATATACATGTACAATGCGAATATCATTATATTTACAATTCACAGTTCTTGTTGTGACCGTCAATAAAGTTCTGTTCTGTTCTGCAATATGTGTGTCCTTTTTGCGTGGTCCGTAACTTGCATATGCGAATTCAAAGGTCAGCGGTCAGCGGTTAAATAAGCCTTAAAAGATGTATCTAATATTTCGTTTCATAAGTTTGTGATATTTTAATTAAATATCTATGAATGTACGAACTTTGATTAAAAATCGGTTAAGTTGATAATAAACCTGGCCTTCGAAATATGATCGATGGATTTAATACACAAATCTTGATATACTTATTTTGATCTACCCCTTGGCCCAATTTGAATAATACGATATTTAAAAAGAAAATACAAGTTTGTCAAAGTGGTAATTTCAACCATTTCCCACAAAATCAAAATTTTAAACCTTTATAACTTTCTTATGGGTTGGTTGTTTTGGTTTGAAATTTGTTGCAAAATGTTCAACTATTCAGGGCTGCCTTTCTTCCAATCTACATGTACACGTATAGATAGATAGATAGATAGATAGATAGATAGATAGATAGATAGATAGATAGATAGATAGATAGATAGATAGATAGATAGGCAGATAGATAGATAGATAGATAGATGGCAAGCACACTTATTGGCAAGGTACAGGTGTTAAAGAAAGCCGATAATCCTTTAATCATGATTGCCGCCTACTCGGGACGCGTGATCGTTAATTGATTTACCGGGTTTTAATCAACTACTGATGGTGTGTGATCGTTTATTGGATTACCTCTTTAATCTGGTCAGGTAATAGAATAGAATAGAATAGATTTATTTCAAAATTCCAGTAGGCATTAAAGCCCATGAGGATATAATACAAACATATACGATGGCATATGACATAATCGATAAAGATACAAAAGCATTTTTTTGTAATTACCTGAAAAAAAACAAAAAGGCTTCAATTATACAAAATCAAATACGTTGTGTATACAATTAAGATGATATCTCACAAAATAGGGAAATCAGAAAATTAGAACAGTAGATTGTGAACAAACTCAGTTGCACTAGCCGTATCTTGCCAGACATCTGAATCCCATGCCACAGGAACGTGTGGCGGACCAATGACCAGACAGCAGTAATATAAGTGCTTTAAACAGTTTCCAACAGTACCTCCTTTTTTACTTTACAGGATAAATAAATAAAAATCACACTTTAATAAAAAGGAAACAAGGGGAATATTTTTGGGGGGTATATGCTAATATCTGCAGATATTTATTTATTTATTTATTTATTTATTTATTTATTTATTTATTTATTTTGGTACGGCTGATGTAGGCCTACCGGACATTTTTTGGGGTATGGCTGATTTACCAGATATTTCTTTTGGGTAAACACTAGATGCTGGGGCCCAGCCTATATAGCAGACAAAATTCAGAGTACCACCCACACCCCCTGGGAGTATACGTATATCCCTAGTATTTAAAAAAATGATGAAATCATGCAATTAAGTGCCATACTGTGACATGCGATGCTTGCGAACGTTGGGAGCGCCGTTTGTATGATACAGATAATTATTTTATTTTTACCTTTTATGAATGTAGTCGCCTTTTTTCTGCATTTTAACGTCTAGGACTCTGGATAAACATTTGTACAGACGACATTTTGAAATATTTTTTCTATTCTTTTTTCCATGAAAATAGGCTTTGACACATCATCATGTGCTGTTACCAGTCTGGAGCGAGTTACTTTCTAATTGGGGCGAGTTGTCTTATGAATCTTGGGCGAGTTGTCTTGGGGCGAATTTTATTTTAGGGGCGAGTTGTCCTGCACCCGAATTCTATCTATCTATCTAGTAGCACTGGGGCTCCCCCCCCCCACCCCCCCCCCCCCCCCACACACACACACACCCTCGCGCGAGGATTACGGGCAGAATTATTTACCGCCCAACCTTGAAATAAAGGCCTTGTGATGTTATTGCTAGTTACACATTCTGCTTACATTGTCTTTCCCATTAAGGAAATTTTGGCGTTCGTGTACTATGGCTCAATTGTAAACAATCGCCCCCAAAAATATGTTTAACTAACTAGTTGACAGTTTTTTTTTTTTATAAAAGCTTTAACTTGAAATGAAAATTTGTATTTATCTACCTTAATTTTTTTAATGACGTCATTTTAAATAGCCAATCAATGTTATCGTTACAAATGAGCATATTGCACAAAATGTCAGAATGGAGAACTGGAACGTAAAAACTAGTGAGATATAAATTATGGTGTTAAATAACCACAAGAAGCACGGATTACATTTATAGTGGGGTGTCCCAAGGCTTGACTGGACTGATGAATCTCGCAGGTCAAGCTGCGGACCACCCGTCCGATTTGTTGTTCGTAAATTTCAATCAAGATTGCACGTAAGATTATTGTTTTGGTTTCATTAAACATTTTTGAGAGGAACATGAAAGAATGTTATTAAATGTTTATAATGTGGTAAGCTATATTTTTCTTGATGCTGAACTTTAGGGTCAATCAGAGCACAATACGAACTGGGTCTTCTGACAGCCCAACTATAATATTTCCCCTGGCTATTTTGAGATCTGACATCACAGTAATGGACAAAAGCAGCTTTTACCATTTTGTTTTTCTTTTGAAAGTTTTGTGAATGACCGCAAGGCAACTCTCTTTCTACCTGTACTATAGTTGGTCTTGTTCAGCCATTATGAGACTGGAGCATATTAAGGAAGGCTATCAACAGGCAGAAGGTTGGTTTTACAGGATGGACCATTGAACAGCACACACCTACTAGAAGAATGCCCACAAGGGTGTAAGAGCATCTGGTGCTATAAGCATGTTCAGACCCAGAAAGTTTCTACACCTAACAGGATCAAACCCCAGATTTCCAACATCAGTAGGCAGTGTTCTAACCACATGACACATGTCCTGTGCATCTGAGCAGTCTGATCTGTCTGTTGTCTGCAGGAAGATGCTGCATCCTTGGCGATCCAAAATATGCGATTATAAAGCTACATAACAGATCTTTCATACAAAATTAACCACTTGCCCATGAAAATTGCTATAAGCCTTTAATCAGAAGGTGAAAAAAATGGCCCAAATTAAATATTAACTGAAAGTAAGTTAAATCCACAAACTGTAGCAAAATTGTTAACTCTTTTGAGTTAAAGAAAATTTAACGTAGAAATTATGCTCCTGACTGGTTAATGAAAACCTGCATATTTGAATCTTTGAAGAGACCGCTATACAGTAAATGTCCTAAAATTTCGGACACAAGCCAAATCTCCAACGTCTGCAGCAGAATGATCAGACAGGTCTGCAATGTCAAGCCTCAAGACATTGTCACCACCAGGTCCAGTGAGCTATTTGTGTGGCTTGGCATTGAGGATCTAGACCTTATGCTGAAGAAGAGAAGGCTCCGCTGGTATGGACATGTGGTTTTGTTTGTTTGTGTTGAGGTTTTACGGCCCAGTCAACCCAATGGGGTCATGTCGAGCACTGTCAGTTTACCTAACCACACGTTTACTGGGCAGGCTTAGTCCTCTAAGCAGTTAACCAGTATTGTGCACATTCTTTGGCCAGAAACTGACAACTGCCATTCTTGAATCAGCGGAAGGGAGAGAATGATCGTAGAAAATATTTCATGATCAGTCTCCATGAAAGAATGTTGCCGACCTTGGCGGGAGTTGAACCCGCGACCTCCTGGTCTCCAGTAGGACGGCACATCCAACTGAGCCACTGAGGCTGACATGGACATGTTGTACACTCCAATGGTGCAGTCAAGACAGCCTTTGACATAAGGTTGATGGAAAATGTGGGCCTGGGAGGCCCAAGATGACGTGGAAGCATCTGACAGAGGGATTGCAGAGAGTGGAAGCTCTCGGCTATGGACCCTCATGATAGACATACCTTGAGATCTGGTGTGAGATCTGCCATGCATGCAGCAATTACATGTACCTGGAAGGAGACTCACTGATGTGGATGTTGCCTCTGCACCTGCATGTTAATAAAAAATATGATGATGATGATGACCAAAGTTTCTGACAAATTGCCATGTGCAGACAGTGCAGACCCAGATCAGACTGCTTCTGCAGGAGCAGTCTGATCAGGGTCTACACTGTCTGTCATTCCACTAAGCATTTTAAGAAACAACTGCATAAAAATGTAATTTTAAGCCCAAAAAGTATGGAATAAAATGTTCGAAATTTCAGGACATTTACCATACTGTTGATGTGCTTCTTTCCCCACTAGTGGCAACTTTTGTCATCTGCTGATAACCTTTGCAAACAGTTTGGACCCAGATCTGGCCTGACTAAACATCGGGCCTAATCTGGCTCCAAACTGTTTGACACTCTAATGGTATTCCTGAAAGATTTTTTTGAAAAAGCTAATTTAAAAAAAAAACATTCACAGACAACAAAAAAGCATGCAAAATTACCTAGCATGCAAAGAGTTAAAACTGCTGGATGAGCAGCAATTGGTATATAGACCCTAGACAGGTGCAGCATTCTGTGATTAATGTTTACCCATGCCTGTCTGTCAAAATACTTAACTTTGCATACTGGGAAATTTTGCATGCTTTTTTGTCATCTGTGGATTATTTTAAATTACCTTTTTTTTTCAAAAAAAAAAAAAAAAAAAAAGAAAAAAAAAATCTTTCAGGAATACCATCTGAGTGTCAAACAGTTTGGATCCAGATCAGTCTGGCCTGATCGGGTCCATACTGTTTGCAAAGGTTATCAGCAGATGACAAAAGTGGCCACTGGGTGGGAAAGAATTATGGTGCACTGTAAGTACAGTGTATGGTAAATGTCCTAAAATTTGTACACCAAAGTTTCTGACAAAACAAGATATGCTAACAGTGCAGACCTAGATCCTAAAAGAGCAGTCTGATCAGTGTCTACACTATTTGGCATTCCACTACGTATTTAATAAACAACTGCATAGAAAAGCAAAATTTAAACAAAAAAGTGTGGAATAAAGTGATCAAAATTTAATAAATTTACCATTCTGCATAAGCTGGTTTTTAACTTGATTATTGTCTTATACTCATGCATGTTTCAGGTCACTTGCAGTTGGAACAAAGGTTGGATACAAGTTGTTTTCTCTGAGTTCAGTGGAAAAGCTTGAACAGATATATGACAATGGTGAGACAGAATTTTACTTAAAAATATTTTCTAGCTGGAGCTTAATTATCAACCACAAAGGACCATTTTACTAGCTGTTGATATGTCTAAAACTGTTGTAGATTAACAAACAGTGTAGACTTGGATTTGATGCTATTCTGCAGCATCTAATCTGGGTCTACTCTGTTTGCTCAGCCCTGGTTATCCAGATACCTAGAATAAACACTTTACACATCCTAGAGTTTGAAATTGTCAGTTTGACTTCCTGTGAGTTTTGATGGGTCTTAACTCTTGTCCTTCTGAATAAAGATGCCACGCCCACTTCCAATTATTAGCCCATCAGACTAGTTGATCCAGCTTGTTGATTATACAAATTTACATACTAAATGACAAACAGTGCAGATCCAGATCGGTTGGCTTCTTTAGAAGCCAACTGATCTGGATCTACACCAGGGCTCTGGAAATTTTGAAATCTGAATCGGTCCAGCCGATGACGATGACGTCATCAATGAGCCCATTTCCAAAAAAAAAAATGTGTATATCACCTGTCACGAAAACTAATGACAATTGGCAGTGCTATAACTCCTTTTAAATAATACACCTCAACTCCGTTATATGACGGAAGTCCGGGTACAACGAGCATGATCAAAGCTGGTGTCATCAATAAATACAGTCAGGTATGTAAAAAGAAAGAAAAAAAAAAAAAAAAAAAACAGAAAAAAAAGAAAAAACGGTTTTGATGTTATTTCCACCTCCGCAGGGTTTTCCTAAACTATTTATAAACAACCTGATTCCCGTCTTGTATAAGCGCGAAGACGGCGGGAAACAGGAGAGACTTTCATGGACCTAATTAAGTCTAATAAAAAAAGGCCTGTGCCACGGGCGGTTTTGCAGTTTTCAGTGTTTCAAGATTTAATCAGACTGCTTAAATTTTAAGCACTGACCAATCTTGCCTAGCGCAAGTGGTGCATTACTTATTTTTACTGTGAAATCTACCTTGAATTATACTCGCGTGTTATGGCAATCAACAAAAAAAAAAAAAAAGAAGCAATCAATTATACCCAGATCAGACGCCGTTGTATGCGACATCTGATCAGGACGTACACGGGTTTGGAATTCATTTATCGAATCTGGGACCGACAAACCGTGTTGATCAAAACAAAAAAGAAGAGGAAGAAAACGGGTGCGTTCAAGCGGTGCATTCTTTTATCACTCTCAGTAAAGCGACCTCTGATCTTTTGGACACGCCGACTGCACCTGGATGTTTTGCAGTCTCAGTGTATTCACACGTGTCACACAAACGGATTAATTATCAGACTACCGTTACTGATGATTCGTGTTAATCGCTTGTTTACCGCACAAAGGTCAGTGAAGTGTTGATTTTTTGACAATGTTTGGATAATGACGTAATTAATTTGTGCTGCGGGTAGGTTGCCGTTATTCAGCTGTCTCTCCAATATACATGTCAAATGACCGTTTAGAGCCTTTTAACTACCATAATATCGCATTTAAAAGGTGCGCGGACGTTGTCAGTTTGGAAAGACTTGACCGTTTGTGATTTTTTAGACATCATTGATTTGTGAAAATTGATTGGTTTGGGAAATGTTGGACCGATTTATTAGCGTTTTGGGGTGTTTGAAATCGGTCCAGAATTCTTAATTTCGGTCCAGACCGGCAATTTTTCCGGTTTTCCCGAGCCCTGATCTACACCATTTTCAAAGGAAGGACATAACCGGGTTCAGCAGGACTACCTTAAAGTGCCAATCACAGCTGTAGCAGATGACATTTTTATACCCCCCCACACAATAGTGGCGGGGCATTATGGTTTCATGTTGGATGTCTGTGTGTCTGTCAGTCCGCCAGTCAGTCGTACGTCCATCCGTTTTTCATTTCCTGATGACAACTTGTGTAAACATCAAAGGATTTTCACCAAACTTGGTATGTGCATTGATATTGTGAAGCTCTGGTTTGGGATTGCTAATAGGCAAATTTCTTCAAATTTTTACAGAGTTATCTGCCCAAGACACGGCCATATTTTCGTTTCTGGGTGATAACGAGTAAACATCAATGGATTTTCACCAAACTTGGTGTGTGCATTGATATTGTGGAGATCTGGTTAGGGATTGTGAATGGGTAAATTTCATCAAATTTTGATGGAGTTATCTGCCCGAGACACGCCCATATTTAAGTTTTCCAGACGATAACTTGAGTAAATGTCAAGGGATTTTAACCAAACTTAGTATATGCATTGATATGAAGGAGTACTGGTTTCAGATTGCTTATGGACAAATATCGTCAATTTTATCTGCCAAGCAGACAATTCACATGAAATATCAAGACTTATTTTCTCTGAACAACAACAAAAAACATCAAAATGCTGTCTGCTGTAATTTTGCATCGTGCTACCAGGATTAAAGTGCAACTCGGCAGCAGTCATTGCAAATTACTGCACTGTTTGAATGGCATACGTATTGCAGACGCTAGCCGGCCTCGATGGCTCCGTTGGATGGGCCGTCCGACTGGAGACCAGGAGGTCGCGAGTTCAACCCCCACAGAGGTCGACAACATTCTTTTGTGGAGATTGATCATGAAATATTTTCTACAGTCATTCTCTCCGTTCCGCTGATTCAAGAAGGACAGTTGTCAGTTTCTGGCAAAAGAATGTGCACAATACTGGTTAACCGCTTAGAGGACTAAGCCTGCCCAGTAAACATGTGGCTAGGTAAACTGACCATGCTCGACATGACCCCATTGGCCGTAAAACCTCAACACAAACAAACAAATATTGCAGACCCTAATCAATCATTATCAAACTGCTTTAGGGGCAGTTTGATCTGGGGCTGCTCTGTTTGCTCTGGCATTTCTGCCTTAACATTTAAGGCAGCTATGATATTCTTGTTTTGGGGTCTAGAACTACTAAAGTAAATTTCTCTCTGAATTGTATTTTCAGGCTTATTTATAATATTTTTATAACCCTAAGTATTGGGGCAGACAGACCATGTTGGTGAGTTTGAAGTGAAGGTCGGTGTTCACCAGGGCTCAGTACTCAGCCCGCTTCTCTTCATCATTGTGCTTGAAGCCTTATCACGAGAGTTCTGCTCTGGGGTCCCCTGGGAGGACCTCTATACCAGTGACCTTGTTACCATTGCTGAATCCCTCGAGGAATGTGTCAGGAGGCTCTTGAATTGGAAAGAAGCAATGGAAAAGAAAGGACTGAGAGTAAATGCAGGAAAGATGAAGATCATGATATGTGATATGGGCCTGGACCTCTTGCAGAGTTCAGGCGAGTTTCCATGCGCCATCTGTCACACTGGAGTGGGCAGCAACAGCATCTTCTGCAATGGCTGCAAGCTCTGGGTGCACAAAAAATGCAGTGGGCTCAAGCGCTTGACAAAGGACTCTGACTACAGATGTACACAGGAACTGCAGCCGTCTTCGATGGCTCAGTTGGGTGCGCTTCCGACTGGAGACCAGGAGGTCACGGGTTCAACCCCCGCCGAGGTCGGCAACATTCTTTCGTGGATATTGATCATGAAATATTTTCTACGGTCATTCTCTCCCTCCCGCTGATTCAAGAAGGGCAGTTGTCAGTTTCTAGCGAAAGAATGTGCACAATACCGGTTAACCGCTTAGAGGACTAAGCCTGCCCAGTAAACGTGTGGTTAGGTAAACTGACCGCGCTCGACATGACCCCATTGGGTTGACTGGGCCGTAAAACCTCATCACAAACAAACAAACACAGGAACTGCACGCCCCTTGGATGGAAGACCACAGAGAGAAGTCCAAGTCGGACCTGACAACCTGGAGGTGGTAGCTTCCTTTTGCTACCCAGGAGACATGCACTCAGCAGCAGGTGGCTGTGAACTTTCAACCACAACACATATGAAAACTGCCTGGAAGAAGTTCAAGGAGCTGCTACCAGTTCTCTCTTCATGCCACCGCTCTTTCAAGACACGTGGCCTTGTGTACAGCTCTTGTGTGCGGAGTGCAATGCTCCATGCCAGTGAGACTTGGCCAAATGACAAAACCAAACCTCCAACTTCTGCAGCGGAATGACAGGGCAATGATCAGGCAGATCTGCAACATCAGGCTGCAAGACACTGTCACAATCAGGTCCAATGAGCTACTTGCATGGCTTGACATTGAGGATCTAGACCTCATTCTGAAGGAGAAGGTTCTGTTGGTATCGACATGGAATGCTCTAATGGTGCAGTCAAGACAGCCTTTCACATACAGGTTGAGGGAAAGCGTGGGCCTGGGAGGCCCAAGATGACATGGAAGCAGCTGAGAGAGAAGGATTGCAGAGAGTGGAAGCTCTTGGCTATCAACCCTCACAATAGAAATATGTGGAGATCTGGTGTGAGATCTGCCATGCATGCCGCAAGCCAGCTATCTGGAAGGGGGCCCACTGATGTGAATGTTGCCCCTGTACCTGCATGTTAATCAAAAATCCAATTATGATGATGATGATGACAGACATAAGCAAGCAGTGTAGACCCAGATCAGACACCACAGAATATGACATCTGATCAGGGTCTACACTATTTGCCACTCGTCCAACAGTTTTTATCCACATCAGTCTGTAGTAAATGAGCTTATTCAAATTTTGGGACAAGTAGGGTAAGGAATTAAGGTGTTCCAATACTCAGGGTAAATACAGCAACAGACAATAAGTTCTGTTGCCGGCCGGGGGTTTACAGGATCCCCTGGTCACTTGCTTTAGTTCTGCAGGCAGACAAGAAAGACCATATCAGACTGCAAATGCTCATGCTGATCTGGGCCTTCATTGTCTGTGTATGAGAGAAGGGCCCCCACCGCCTCCCCATTTAGCATCATGCATGGTCTTAACCCATGAAGTGCTAATCACAACTGCAGCAGACAACATTTAGATTTTTTTTATTGTATTTTTAGCTCGCCTGAACAACGTTCACGGAGAGCTATTGTACTACCCCCGGAGTTGGTGTCCACAAATGTTAAAGTTTTTGTTAGTTTTTAAGACCTCATTATTTCCTAACCTTATCACCGATTTGTTTCATCTTTGGTATGATGATATATATTGGTCTAAAATTTTGCGCAGTACCATCCCCACCTCTCTAGGTCATGTCAAGGTCAAGGTCACAGACTTAGAATTTTCATGTTAAAATTTTATGTCAGAGTTTTTAGGATTTCGTTACTTCTACACTAAATGATGGATTTTGTTCCTATTTGGTATTATGATAGACTGGTCAATCGATTTTATCAGCACTCATGACCATGATCTTGAGGTCGAGGTCACAGAATTAGAATTTAAATGTTAAAGTTTTTGTTAAAGTTTTAAGACCTCATTATTTTCTAACCTTATCACCGATTTGATTCATCTTTGATATTGTTATACATATTGGTCCAAACTTTTGCACAGTACCATCCCCACCACCCTAGATCTTGTCAAGGTCAAGGTCACAGACTTAGAATTTTCAAGTTAAAATTTTATGTCAAAATTTTTAGCATCTTATTACTTCTACACTTCACGATGGATTTAGTTCCTATTTGGTATCATGATAGATACTGGTCAAAAGTTTTTATCAACACCATCAGCACTCATGACCATAACCTTGAGGTCGACTTAGAATTTAAATGTTAAAGTTTTCGTTAAATTTTTTAAGACCTCATTATTACCTAACTTGATCACCGATTTCATTCATCTTTGGTTTGATGATACATATTTGTCCAAAATTTTGCACAGTACCATCCCCACCACCTGAGGTCATGTCAAGGTCAAGGTCACAGACTTAGAATTTTCATGTTAAAATTTTACCTCGAAGTTTTTAGGATCTCATTACTTCTAAACTACATGATGGATTTAGTTCCTATTTGGTATCATGATAGATATTGGTCAAAACATTTTATCAGCACCATCAGCACTCATAACCGTGACCTTGAGGTTGACGTCACAGACTTAGAATTGAAATGTTAAAGTTTTTGTTAAAGTTTTTAAGATCTCATTATTTCCAAACCTTATCATCGATTTGATTCATCTTTGGTATGAAGATACATATTGGTCCAAAATTTTGCCCAGTTCCATCCTCACCACTAAGTTCATGTTAAGGTCAAGGTCACAGTCATGCAAAAATTTTCCTGTTAAAATTTTATGTCAAAGTTTTTAGGACCTCGTTACTTCTAAACCAAATGATGGATTTAATTTTATGTTTGGTATCATGATTTATATTGGTCCAAAGTTTTTATCAGCAACATCAGCACTCATGACAATGACCTTGGGGTCAAGGTCACACACATAGAATTTTAAAAATGTTAAAGTTTTCATTTACGTTTTTAAGACCTTTATTATTTCCTAACCTTATCACCGAATTGGTTCAACTATGGTTTGATGAATATTTTGCATATTGCGATCCAAAGTGTATATTTGTTGAGTCTAGCCTGTTGGTCATTAAACTAATGGGAAAACTGCACTGCAGTATTACAATACACAACTGAACACTTAGCATGCTGAGTAAAAATTTTAGAAGATAACTTTTGTGAAATGTTTTTCTTATTCCTCCCAAAAAATAGGCTTTGACATTTTATACAAATTTTCTCTGAAGGAGAGTTTGCATGTCATATCAAAGCCTTTTTTCTGAGAAAAACAAGAAAAATATCATCAGTGTCGTCTGCTGAGTTTTCCCATAGAATGGTAAAGGTGAAATCCCAAATGGACTAGTCCACTCCAGTTTCCAAGATGGAAGACTCCATTAGGTATAAATGGGTCAGCCCTTTCAGCCCGAATGGCTACATTTGCAGACAGTGTAGAACCAGATGAGACAGCTCGTAACAAGCCATCTCATCAGGTTCCACACTGTTTGCCATTCTGTTACTGATTTTTCATCTCGAAAATATACCTATACAATTTTGACCCCATTAAACCCCACTTTTATATAGGGAAACTGGGGTTTACAGGGGTATACATTATTTTTCTGTTTTCTGCTCGCAGAAATATGAAAAATATCTTAGTTTTTTATCTGAAAATTTTCAGTTTTTGAAGGTGAAATTTTTAATATATTTGAGTAGGCATGTTTTCGTAATGTGACAGAAATCCCTATTTGCAACAATGGATGTGTCCAAATTCAAAGATGGAAGAGTCCATTTCAGGAACTCTATGGTGAAAGGGTTCATCATTGTTTTTCAGAGACGGATGATATCTGTATTGTTGAGAGATTGTTCTCAAGCAGTCTTGTTGCTATCGTCAGCCTGTCTTCTCCCAGAAAACTTAAAGTGTGTCACTTTAAGAAGGGTACCGAAATATGTAACTATAGTTACTCCAACTCAATACTGGCTGTGAAACTGAACAGACAGGTAGGAAATTCTTATCTTATACATAGCTCCAGATAAGAGGTTGTATCCAAACAATATTTTTCTAATTTCTCCTTGAAAACATGCATACTCATTAAAAGTGTCTTGGTGAGGCACTTCTAATGTGGTTAGGTAAACTGACCACGCTTGACATGACCCCATTGGGTTGACCGGGCCGTAAAACCTCAACACAAACAAACAAAACACCTTATCTGGAGCTTTGCTTATATCACACTGCATTTTTTGCCTTGATGGTAAACTTTGGAATACTTATTATTCTGTCAAATACAGATAAAACCCTGGGCCCAGTTGTTCAAAGCTAACGACATCGTTAGTTAACGATTCGTTAAAATTTACATCAAGTGATACGCAAATATGCTGAAATTTTTTGCTGAAAAAATGTGAGTAGCTTTTACAGTGCAAAAGCTACTCACATTTTCTCAGCAAAAAATATCGGAATATTGTGTATTGAATCTGCTAAAACAGTTAACGAAATTACCCTTAACGAGCTCGTTAAGCTAACAACGCTTTGAACAACTGGGCCCTGGTCATGATAATTAATATAATTGTTATATCAATAAATTTGACTACAGAGAGCTAGAAAAAAATGAATAAGTAATAGTTTTAGAAATCATTGATAGGTGCATTACCTGTTGAAAATATAAAAAAAGAAAAGTATGGACATTAATGACAGTTGACCAAGTTAATATACATGTATATCTACATGTAGTTAAAAATAAGGTTAAGATGACAGTGAGTGCAGTAAATATACATGTAATAGATTAAGAATTGATGTATTTATGGGTCTTTTAGTATACTGTAGCTCCAGATAAGATGCTTTCTTTCTTTCTTTTTTTTCAACTGAACAGTTGACATTTCTCTTCTTTCTCCTCACTGCTTGTTCAGGTCTCCAAAAGAGTAACTACAGTGAGTAGTTTATACAAGGTGGTTTCTTAGGAGCTTTTTATGACATGCAAAAACATGTTTATTAGCAAGCAAACAAATCACATAAAAAGTAAAATAAACTATAATACACAAAGTATAGGGACAAACATGCCTGTGCAAACAACATAGACCCAGATCAGGTGCCATAGAATGCGGAATCTGATAAGGGTCCATAGCAACAGATAAGGCACTTTTTTCATCCGAAAAATGCTGATATCTTTCTTATTTCTCGACGAAAACATACATGTATGTTGGGGTACTCATTAGAAGCGCCTCACTGAGGCACTTCTAATGAGAACCCCAACATATGTTTTTGTCAAGAAAATAAGAACACAACACTGAGGCGCTTCTAATGAGTACCCCAACATACGTTTTCGTCGAGAAATAAGAAAAATAATATGTGGATAACCCCTCTTATCTGTAGCTATGACCTGGGTCTGTGTTGTCTGCCACTGTTAAATCAACCAGTAGTAAAATGGCTTTGTTCAAATTTTAGGATAAGTTTGATAAGTAGTTAATGTGTCCAGGGCCCAGTTATTCAAAGCATCGTTAGCTTAATGAGCTTGTTAGTGGTCAAATATCAACTGTTCTAGTAAATACAATATCTGATTCACGGGTATTTTTGCTGAAAAAATGTGAGTATTTTTTCACCAAAAATATTAGCATATATCTATGCCATATTTAATGATCAAAGTTTTAACGATACGTTAAGTAACGACATCGTTAGTTTTGAACAACTGGGCCCAGATATTTAGAGTACCATAACAACCCTAAGTATTGGGACTGACAGGCTTTTTCAAACAGTGTAGAACCAGATCAGATGCCACAGAATGCTATTTGCCACACATACAGCAATGTTTTAGACACATCAAGAGTGCTAGAATGAACTATTTCAAATTTTAGGACAAGGATGGTAAGTAGATAAGGTGTCTGGAAGAGTTATGGAAAATATGGTAGTAAGGTTAAAGCCTTCTAAAGAATTATTTGAGCGGCAATCTGATCAGTCTTCATTGTCTTCATTGTCCCTAATTATGAAAAAAATCTTTGCCTCTTTGCTACCCAAAATGCGCCTAGTGAAGATTCTGATCCGACTCACGAATGTGCATGCTGATCTGAATCTTTGCTGAACACATCCGAATTTCTTGCACTGTGGCTCATTTGTTCTTATTATATGATCAGGGCCTGGTTGTACAAAAATAACGATGTCATTAGTTAACGTTTCGTTAAAACTTTGATCATTAAATATGGCATATACGCTAATATTTTTGCTGAAAAAATGTGAGTAGCTTTTGCGTTTGCAAAAGCTACTCACATTTTTTCAGCAAAAATACATGTGAATTAGACATTATTTTTACTAGAAAAGTTAACATTTTGACCGCTAACGAGCTCGTTAAGCTAACGATGCTTTGAACAACTGGGCCCAGATGTTTCTTTCTGTATGAATGGATGCCATTAAAATTCTATATATATTTCTTGTTTTATTTCAGCGTCTTATAGTGTGTTTGGAAGAAAGCCTGTACATACACAATATACGAGACATGAAGGTCCTACACACGATAAGAGACACACCTCCCAACCCCCATGGTCTGTGTGCTCTCTCTATTAATAATGATAACTGTTTCTTAGCCTATCCTGGAAGTAACCTAATAGGAGAAGTTCAAATTTTTGATACTATCAACCTGGTAAGTTATCTTATATGTAGTGTTTTCACTGTGTCAGTTGCTTCTGCCTTTTTGCGAGTGATGATCGCAAAGAATTTTCATAGTCAGCTATTTTTAGGAACATGTCTTTTGTAACATTTTATTTTAATAGGCAAGTTGTGAAAATGAAGTACCAAGCTGTCTGTTTGGGTCATTTTAGACTTTTAGTGAATAAAGGTGAAGAAATTTGATAAAAATTGCCTGAAATAAGCACAGCTCCATATAAGGCATTTTGTTTCGCCAAAAAGGTTTTTTTTTTTTATTTATTTTTTGGACATAATTTATTACCTTGTTATTTTACAGCGAGCGGTGACTATGATACCAGCTCATGATAATCCACTTGCTGCCATAGCCTTTAATGCTCAAGGGACAAAAATAGCTACAGCTTCAGAAAAAGTAAGTACAATGTACATGTACCAAGTACACCACAGCCTCATTATAGCACTATTGCTGGGATACAAAGCAAAAAAAGCAAAAAACCCCGACAGCTAAACAACCATTTTGTATCTTAACAAAAATGTATAGATTATATAGAAAAATGACCATTCATGGTCATTTTTCTATATAATCTATACATTTTTGTATAGATTAATCAGCCATTTTCTATAGAGGTTCCAGTGTATATAGTACATCAAATGAAAATGGCATAATGTATTATCCCCATTATGAAAAAACACCTGTTCAAATACATAGAAAATTTCATGTCCAAAAACTGAAAATTTTCAGATAAAAAACTCTGATATTTTTCATATTTCTGCTCAAAACATAGATTGTGGGTACTTGTTAGAACTGCCTCAGCGAGGCGGGGTTCTTGCGAGCAGAAATAAGAAAAATAATGTATACCCCTGCAAACCCCAGTTTTACTGTATAAAAGTGGGGTTTAAGGGGGTCAAAATAATATAGGCATGTTTCCGTGATGCTAAGTATTCAAACAGATTATGAGATAGACCTGAGCAAACAGTGTAGATCCAGATCATATGCCACAGAATGTGGCACCCAATCTGAGTCTACCCTGTTTCCCACTCATCCAGCAGTTTTTAGATACATCAGCAGGTAGTAAAATAGACTTGTTCAGATTTTATGACAAGTATAGTGAGGAGTTTAGGTGTCAGAATATGTAGGTAAATACTTTAGATGAACGGTATAAGGATCAGAACAGGCTGTTGATCCGCGCAATCTGATCAGTCTTTGCCACAAGATGACAGAATCACTGGATACTTAACCCTTAAAGTACCAAGCAAAATTTGTAGCAGACGACATTCTAAAATTTTCATTTTTTATTTTCAGAGAAAACAAGTCTTTGATATTTCGTGTGAATCGTCTGCTTGGCAGTTGGCAGACGATTCAAATGAAATGTCAAGACTTGCTTTTTTTCTGAAAAAAGAAAAACAAAATGTTGTCTGCTTTAGTTGTGATTGGCGCTTTAAGGGTTGTCATAATTCCAGTTAAGGTGATACCATAGTTACCCTTTACATATACCCTAAAATGTCTCAGAATAGTCCCCTGAGTCTGGACCTGTCATAGTGTCCTGTCAGCTTAGAAGTATATTTATTTACCCTAAGTAAAGTGAACATAATTCTCAGACAGGGAAGATGATCCATGACACCCATCAAGAATCCAAAGAACTAATAATGTCTTTCATAGCTCCATATAAGGTACTTTTTCTGACCAAAAATATTGATATCTTTCTTATTTCTCTACAAAAACCTGTTTTATGCTTGTATTTTATAGGGTACTGTGATACGAGTGTTTTCTGTGCCTGATGGACAGAAACTGTTTGAATTTAGAAGAGGAGTTAAAAGGTGAGATTGTCTGCATTTACCACCCATGTTTTCATAAAAGTCCCAGCTTTCACCTTTGTCACATTGCCAAAAGCTATAGGATGCCTTCATGAAATTAGGTGGTAGATTTCCCTGTCAAGACATTGGAGCCCAGTCACTGCATTTCCTTTAAGATAGCATGTGTCAGTCTGCACAGGTTAATTAGTCTTTGCTTTCCGCCTGAAGATGCATTGGATCCTTGGCTGCCCACAGAGTGCCGTGTTAAGACTGATCAGACTGAACAGGTGTGCAGGTTGATCTGTCTTCGCTGGGTGCACATGCAGTCTTGTAGGAAATGCTATGCTCCGGCTCATATGTATGTATCCTACCATATCAGTAAAGGTGTTAACCCTTTAAGGCCTTAAATTGCCAAGAAAACTTGCATCTGGAAATATTGTCTATTTATGTCGTGTGCTGAATATTTTTGCAAACTTTTTATACCTATTTTTGCATACAGGCAAACAGTGTGGTCCCAGATCAGACTGCTCCTAGAGGAGCTGTCTGATCTGGGTCCACACTGTTTGCAAAAATGACTTTTAAAATCGCAAGCAGATGGCAAAGCAGACGACAATTGTTGTGATTGGCAGTTTAAGGGTTAATCAAGGTGTGCATTTTTCAGTATCAGTTTCAAAGATTGTCCATAGATTGATAGCCAGAACACAGCTGTTTGTCATGACTGCTTTAACAAGCAGGAGCAACATAGGGATCTTTTTTCAGTGGCTTTGTTGGTGTTGTTGTCAATGCCAAGAATGTTAAATCAGTCATGATGCACCCTGCCCACTGCCGTCAGCCATTACTCACCTTGACATACTTTTCACGCTTGTGCGTTTAGCTCAATTTCTGGAACACCACCAGCAGTCACAACATAGTGATTCGGCGAATTTCTTGTTTATATCTTACCATAGTGGTTTATACACATACAATAGTGTTTTGTAGGTTTGCAAACAAAACTGCATAAATTTGGTCACTTGACTCACTGCTTTAAAGGGAATTTCAGGGGAAGCAACTTTTTCAAATTTTGTTTTGTCTCCCTTCTGAAAAAAGGCCTACGCTAAAAGGAAAGTATTTGGGGGCAAATACTTTCCTTTTAGAGTAGACCCCTTTTCAGAAGGGAATTGGTTTGCAGGAAAGCAAATAGGAAGTCACAAAAGTTGTCACCCTTGTATAAAATGGCAGAGAATCTTCCAGGTGTAACCAGTACCCTTGAATGTGAAGATTTTTGCTTTACTACAGTTTACTAAATTTTTTCTCATTGTGTTTTTCAGATGTGTTCATATATATTCATTGGCATTTAGTTCTGACTCCATGTATTTATCAGCTTCTAGTAATACAGAAACAGTTCATATATTTAAATTGGAAACACACAAAGATAGGTGAGTACTACCCATATGATCTGGATTACCTGAAGTTCTGTATAAGAGGAGTATCTAATTACTTGGATGCCTTAACCCTTAAAGCGCCAGTCATAACTAAAGCAGACGACAATTTTGATTTTTTTTTTATTTTCAGAAGATTCACACGATTCACACGAAATATCAAGACTCGTTTTCTCTGAAAAATAAAAACTGAAAATTTCAGATTGTCGTCTGCTACAAATTTTGTTTGGCGCTTTTATTCTCTTACTATACTTGTCACATAAGTTGACCAAATCCATTTGACAACCTGATGATGTGTCCAAAATATTTTGACAGAAGACAGTATAGACCCTGACAAACTGCTTCTCTAGTAGTAGTTTAATCTGGATCTAAACTGTTTGCTCATGCCTGTCTGTGAGAATATTTAAGGTAAACACTGTATGTGATTCACTAAATACAGTAGAACTTCAATGGCTCAAACATCTTTGGGACCATGGAAATTTGTTCGAGACATGGGTAGTTCGAGCCACTGAGTGTTAATCATAGTGCAAGGTCAGAAGGCAAAAGAAAATAACCTAGGAATGTCTTTTCCGTCTTCTATAAAATAATGGTATGTTGAGTGTACTCATTAGAATTGCCTCGATGAGGCATTTCTAATGAGTACACACAACATACATTTTTATGATAAAAGAAGAAAATTTCCATTAAAGTCCCAAAATATTTGTTTTCTTTAGCTATCGGAAGAATGCCCTAGGCACTCAAAAACGAATTCAAATCATCCACGGTAAATGAGCCATCCATGTTCGAACCATCGAGGTTATACTGTATTATACATGTATATCGTATATCAGGGCTTGGGAAACTGCTAGTTTTTTGGTTTGAAACAGATTTTTTATGAGCTGAACCGAATTTGACTTCAAAAGGACATCTGAAATTTGGTTTCTAACTGCCATTTCCAAAGAAAAAAATGGCTACTATTTACTCCATAACAGTCAGTTATTTTCAGTGACATTGGTTACCTTTTTTGGCTTTCTGATAACGTTTCACATTGAAGCATCCAGTGAATTCAACACACGCTATATATTGACTGAGCGGATTACCTGGGGAATATCATGTTCGCAGTGACCCATCAGATAAATGTGTCAATTATTGGATTATTCTCAATGAGAAAGGACAATGGGATAAACAAGCGATTTTCTTATATTTTACTTATCTAGAGTATGATTTAATGAAGATGACAAGTTGCAAATATTTGCAGTGGATGTGCAACTCTGTTCAATGTAACATGATCCCAACATGATAATAAGATTGTTTTTTTCATAAGGCGGGCTCCTGCCACTATGTTTCGTGATCAGGGCTGGAGAAAATGTCGTTTCTTCAGTCTGAGACCAGTTTTTGAATAGCTGGACTGATTTTCACTGCAGAAGGACATAAAAAAAATCGGTCCATGATAATTCTAAATTCGACTTTAAAATTTACACCTTATCTGGAGGTGTAAAAACAAACAAACCCTTTTGTCAACACATAACACCAACCATGTACCGGAAATCGCCTTGAGCATTCTGGTCATTATCACAATGCTACTTGATCAACATGTCAAAAATAAATAACTGCCCATTTGACTGACGTGTGAAAAAATCAATACTGGCTGTTACCATATTTGGCCTAAGTATTGGGACACCTTAATGCCTAACCATGCTGGTCCTAAAATTTGAATTTCATTTTACTATGTCTAGCTGCTTCTTTTATACTTTTATATTGCTGGATGAGTGATAGACAGTGCAGGTTCGAATCAGAGGCCACCTTTTTTGTGGCATCTAGCTCTGTACTGTTTGCTCAGGCCTGTCCCATCCTTTGGGGTTATTACAGTAAGTATAAAAGGAACAGCCCTTCAGAACTGCTTGGTCAGGCATTACAACAATGAAAGATATTTCTCTCGCTGTTGTTAATTTGATAATTTGATTTTAAAAGATCTGTTTAATGTGCTTCATTGTAGTTTTAATGTACCCAGCCTGCCAAAGTGGGATGTGCTGGGCCTTGATGTGGCATTAGTGAAATTAATTTTTTTAACATGGCCATTAGAAAGAAAAAATAAATGTAGTGGCTAGCTGCAGCACAACATGAATATGAAAATGTGACTTGCCATGATGTGAAGAGATTCAGGTTGTTTCCCTTTTGCATTCTTCACTGACTGAGTTCTTGGATACTGTGAAAGTGGAAGTGAAACAACATTATGTCGCAATTGTCTGATAATATTAAGCTATATTGCTGTTTATAATTGTGATACTTTTGCGTATTTAAGTTCAGCAAATGCAAGCAATGTTGGTATGTCATTCCTTATGTTTATAATGAAGCAGCATTTATGTTTGGAAATTGTAATTAGACAATTCAGTGTAAGGGAAAATTCAATGGTAAGGGAAAATTCAGTGATAAGGGAAAATGGTTATCTCCGCTCGGCAAACTCCGTACATGCATCCGTAAATGACTCTGCAAACTCTGTAAATGTGGTTAAAAATGACTTGACTGATTGGCAATTTTCAGTTTCTCAAGCCCTGCTGGAGATGTTACCATGCGTATTCAGACATGTTAAGTTTTGAAAAATAAAATGAGGAAAACACTCTGAGACAGCAAGGTCGAGCCAGGATGGCGAGCACTGAAGGCGCGAAGCGAATCTAGGGGGTCCGGGGGCATGCTCCCCCAGAAAATTTTTAAGAAATTGGTGTAAAATGGTGCATTCTGAGAGCTATTTATTACACTTTTTTAAGCCCTACTCTTAGTTGATTCGGTCCTCTAGCAATAAGCCTTTTCTTATATGATGTTTATATCCTGGAGTTTAATAACATGCATATTGTGTAGTAGGCTTGGAGAGCCCCTCTGTCATGTTTTTTTTTTTTCACCCATTTTCTCGAATTCCCAACATTAACTTGTGTTCTGATGATCCCACGTCTTACGGAAAGATTTTTACAAGCGCAGATGCTTATCAAATGATTGGCAGTTCAATCGCATCGCCATTTTGATTTAACTTGTCAACAAGAAACAGATTGTTTTATTTCTGGTTGTTCCCTTTCTCTGGGATCCTGAGGACAGGTTACAGAGCTTCAGTTTATTGTAACACCTTTTTTCGGGGAGAAAAGCCCCGGAGATGCCAATCTTTTCGCCATTTTGGACAAAGTTTCCCACAATGCAATAATGGCATCAAGACACTTTGATTTTCATATTTAATGTGTGTCTCCCATTCAATCTAAGCATTTATGCGCTTTCGATCGATATTTGGACTACTTCGGATCGAACCAGAGTTTTTTCCAATTTACAAGTGTAGCTTTTCAAAAAGTTTCGACCCAAAATTGGGACTTTCGTTTTTTTCCGGAGATTTTTTAAAATTTCGTGAGGTGTGAGAAAAGCTGTTTTTCCGTGACCCTCCCGCGATTTTCGGGAGACTTAACATGTCTGCGTATTCGAATAACGCACATTCATATCAGCTGCAAATATACATAGGCTGTTCAGTGTATCAGACTTGTGGATGTATGAACTGATCAGGGTGTGCGATGTTGGAATTTTAACAAGGATTTAAACTTTGTCAAAGTGTCAGCATTGAGTATGCAATGTGTAGCTTTGGTTTGCTTTAGTCATCATGTTATCATCACCAAGAAATATCTCTTGCGTCTAGAAACGAGAGAGAAATAATAATAATAATAAAACGCTCTTAGAAAACTACCATCAATCACGGAAATTACCAAAACCCAAGATTGGTAAACAAGACCAGAAATGGCAAAACATTGGACCGATTAACGATTGTCAGTTTCTGGAGCCCTGATGTATATAGTCTGACAATATTTTTCTTACTGCATCCACTATCTCCAAATATTGATTACTGCCAAAGAATTTGAGTTTAAAAGTTCCTGAGCAAATGATACACCCTGTGTCACAGTGTTCAGCTGGAATTCAAAATTAGAGGGATGTAGGATGCATAGCACCAGATAAGAGAGTGTATCTAGTTAGCATTTTTCTTTCTTCTACGTCAAAACTTATCTGATGAATATTCATAAGAAGCACCTCACTGATGCACTTCTAATGAGTACTCACAACATGTCTTTGAAGAAAAATGAAAAATATCAGTTTAGAAATAAATCACAGTTTTGCGGTCATATGTAATGTAAATCAAATCACAAGCATGTAGCATGGGTAATTTATCTCCTGCAATCTGGCAAGGAATAATGCACTAGTGCTGATCTATTTCAAGTCTAACACACTAAAAGTTGAGGAAAATGCTGTTGTTTCCTTCAGATTCTCCCAGCCTTCAGCCATTGTTTGAAAGAATTCCGCCAGCACCATGGACTGCAATACATTTTTATTCATAACATATCTGATGGATGAAAATGACATTACACCATATAATGCTAAGGAAATGACATTTTAAAAGGTCATAGAAAAGCAGCTCTTTGCATAAGGCACAGTGACTTTTTTGAAGCACGAAACACAGCTTTTTATCATTGTTACACCATAGGTGGCCAAGACGCACCGAGGGTGACTTCCAGTTTGATTAAGTTCTGGGTTGGGCGATGCCTAACTGTACCACTACACAGAAGACTCTAACAAAGTTAGAATTTTTCAGCATTTTTTTTTTTTTTTTTTACATACACTATTTACACTATTTACAACATATATATTTCTGGCGAAAGAATGTGCACAATACTGGTTAACCACTTAGAGGACTAAGCCTGCCCAGTAAACATGTGGTTAGGTAAACTGACCGCGCTCGACATGACCCCATTGGGTTGACTGGGCCGTAAAACCTCAACACAAACAAACAACATATATAACACAATACAGACAATACAATCCACAATTCCAAGCAAGTCTCTTCACGCTGGCATGGTTGGGGACTTATACTGGGAAAATTACTTGATTAACCTGGCTTGGTTAATCTATTTTATACTATATGACCCCAACCAAAATGAGGAGAACTCTGTGCCAATGTGAAGAGATTGCCTGCCTTCCCTTCCTTCACCCTATTACAGTAGGCTCTCTTTCTACTTGCTCTAGAGCACTGTCCAACTGTTCATTTTATTTAGAGCACTCATATTTGACATGTTTTTCCCGAGATATATTTCTTTCATTTTAGAATATATTCTATGTTAACAAGGCCTACGTGCTGTTTATATTATACTGGTCATTGAGACCTAAGATTTCTCCTAATGAACTTAAAACTTCAGAAAAACATTTTTCCAAGAATTCATTTGTCGGCCTCTGCTCGACCTCTTGTTCTCTGTTTAGGTATTGAACATCAAAATGTTATTGGAAACATCAAAATATTCTTGGAAGGACACAACTACAATAAACAAAAACAGAGACTACGGACATATCCTGCAATAATACAAGATGAAGTCTGCTGTTATGATTCTACCCATTATTCTCCAATGACGCATGTCACCGTATAGACTGAGTGACATCATTGACATTGCAGCTGGATCCCCGACGCCATGATAGACCCATCATTGGCATCGATGAAACTCAGTGGAGGCAGTTCAGAATTGTTTTTGCATCTTTTCTGAAAAGGGTCTTCTCTGAAAGGAAAGAATGTACTTACCTTGGAAGCAAATCCTTTCCTTTTAAAGTAAACCTTTTTCAGAAGGGATTTGCTGTGCAGGAAAGCAAAACTGAAGTCATAGACTTAATAAAAGCCCTAACAGCACTAGTTAATCGATTGTCTCTGAGTTTGGGAAAATGGTCTTGAACAGGGACAAGACTGTTTCATTTAATCCTTAACTTCCTGTAATTTAAGCAAACAGTGCAGACCCTGATCAGATGTTGGATCACAGCAACAAGAATAGCTTGGCTATAAATAAATGTTACCTGGATTTCATCTAACACTCTGTTAGGTTGCATTGGTCAGTGATAATCAGTTGGACAAGTACCTTAAGGAAATTTTGGAGTTTGTATACTATAGCTTGATTGTAAACAATCAACCCAAAAAAAGAAAATTTACTGAATTTGTCAAGTCTTCTTAGATGTACTACTGTTTATTATACCCCGGCAAACTTTGTTTGTGGGGGGTATACTGTTTTACGTTGTCTGTCCGTCCGTGTGTCCGTCCGCAACGCTGTTTTTTTTTCCTAATATCTTGAAAACACAGTGATGGATATTCATCAATTTCTACATACACATTGATATCAATAAAGATGTACCTACATTAGAAAAGTAAGGGCTAGTGGCCAGTTCTCTTGGAGTTATTGCCCTTTGTAAAAATTTTTCTTAATGCAGAAAAAAGGCAGAAAAAAGTTTGTGTGTACACTATATCTTTAACCAATGGCTGGAATTTGGCCAAACTAGCACAGATACATCATCAGGATGGGGGGAAGAAGTGATTAGATTTTGGTGACCTTGACCTTATTTTCAAGGTCACTACATTATAAAGACTCAAAAAAAGTGAGCCTTGTTAATGCAGTAAAAAGTTTGTGTTCACATTATTACTTTAACCAATAGATGGAATTTGACCAAACTAGCACAGATACATCATCAGTATGGGGGAAAGAAGTGATTAGATTTTGGTGACCTTGATCTTATTTTCAAGGTCACTACATTATAAATACTCAAAAAGGAGCCTAAAGGAGCCTTGTTAATGAAGTAGAAAGTTTGTGGGCACAATATCTCTTTAATCAATGGCTGGAATTTGACCAAACTAGCACAGATACATCATAAGGATGGGGCAAAGAAGTGATTAGATTTTGGTGACCTTGACCTTATTTTCAAGGTCACTACACTATAAATACTCAAAAAAAGTGAGCCTTGTTAATGCAGTAAAAAGTTTGTGTTCACATTATTACTTTAACCAATAGATGGAATTTGACCAAAGTAGCACAGATACATCATCAGTATGGGGGAAAGAAGTGATTAGATTTTGGTGACCTTGATCTTATTTTCAAGGTCACTACATTATAAATACTCAAAAAGGAGCCTAAAGGAGCCTTGTTAATGAAGTAGAAAGTTTTTGTGCACAATATCTCTTTAACCAATTGCTGGAATTTGACTGAACTAGCACAGATACATCATAAGGATGGGGGAAAGAAGGGAATATATTTTGGTGACCTTGACCTAATTTTCAAGGTCACTACACTATAAATACTCAAAAAAGCGAGCCTTGTTAATGCAGTAAAAAGTTTGTGTGCACAGTATCTCTTTAACCAATGAATGGAATTTGACCAAACTAGCACAGATATATAATCAGGATGGGGGAAAGAAGTGTTTAGATTTTGGTGACCTTGACCTTATTTTCAAGGTCACCACATTATAAATACTCAAAAAGGAGCCTTGTTAATGAAGTAAAAGGTTTGTGTGCACAATATGTCTTTAACCAATGGCTGGAAATAGACCGAACTAGCACAGATACATCATAAGAATGGGGCAAAGAAGTGATTAGATTTCGGTGACCTTGACCTTATTTTCAAGGTCTTTACTCTATAAATACTCAAAAAAGTGAGCCTTGTTAATGCAGTAAAAAGTTTTTATGCACAGTATCTCTTTAACCAATGGCTGGAATTTGACCAAACTAGCACAGATACATCATCAAGATGGGGGAAAGAAGTGATTAGATTTTGATGACCTTGACCTTATTTTCAAGGTCACTAAATTATAAATACTCAAAAAGTGTGCCTTGTTAATGCAGTAAAAAAATTGTGTGCACACTATCTCTTTAACCAATTGCTGGTTTTATTAGAGTTTGGTGACCTTGACTTTATTTTCAAGGTCACACCGGTACTTTGAAACTTAAATTTTGTTAGAAAAAGGTTTTATGCTTTATGCGGGTGGGGGGTGGGGGTATCGAATAAGCGCTGCTTTTTTTCAATTTTCATTTTGTTGTCTTTCAGTAAACCACAGGATGAATCCCAAGGGTGGATGGGATACTTCGGCCAAGCCCTGAAAACTTCAGCTAATTATTTACCAACCCAAGTAACAGAGATGTTCAACCAAGGGAGAGCATTTGCAGTGTCCAAATTACCATCCCAGGGCCTTAAAAATGTCTGTGCAATAGCAACGTAAGTACATGTGAATTTGATTGAGTCATGCCGTAGGAAAAGGGGTCTGCAAGCATATGCAGCCTGTCATGCTTAGATATGCACATATACTGGTTAACTGCTAAGAGGACTAAGCCTGCCCAGTAAAAATGTGGTTAGGTAAACTGACCGTGCTTGACATTATCCCATAGGGTTGACAGGGCTGTTAAACCTCAACACAAACAAAGATACACGCACAGCATGTCTAAGTCCATAACTCTAGATAAGACAGTTATAAAGATAAATATTTCCTTATTTCTCATCAAAGACATACATTTCCTTATTTCTCATCAAAGACATACGCTTTGTGTACTCATTAGAAGCACCTCACCAAGGTGAGGTGCTTCTAATGAGTACACTAAGCGTTTGTTTTTATGGAGCAATTAGAAAAATATAGCACAACATTTTCACTTCAAAATAAAAAAAAGTATCTGGAGCTGTGAATTCTGATCAGAGTCATTGCATTTTATTATTAATTTACACTATTAACCAGTGGTGGTGTAAGCAGACAACAAACATCCTAATCAGAGCATGTAGATTTGTAGGGTGATTTGGCCCTTTTCTGTTTGCATATATATGTAAGTTATGTTTTCTTGTGACACAACACAGGTTGGCATTAATGGGTCAGATAACCTTGTAGCGAATAAGGGGAGTATTTAGATAGTAATTCTTGTTAACATTATGCCAAAGCATGTATTCAAATACCTTATCTTGCAAATACACACACATACAAGTCTTTCATGGAAATTGATCATGAAATATTTTCTATGATCATTCTCTCCCTTGCGCTGATTCAAGAAGGGCAGTTGTCAGTTTCTGGCAAAAGAATGTGCACAAATGCTGGTTAACTGCTTGGAGGACTAAGCCTGCCCAGGAAAAGTGTGGTTAGGTAAACTGACTGACTTGGCATGACCCTAATGGGTTGACTGGGCTGTAAATACTCAACTCAATCAGTCAGTCTGATTATGCAGTGCCTTGTTTACTGTCAGACAAAATATTTAGATCTTAACCCTTGTCTTGCTGAATAAATTAAGATGCTATGCCCACTACTAATTTCCAGCCAATCAGATTACTTGATCCGGGTTTTTGATAGAAATTCACATATTTAATGTCAAACAGTGCAGATCCAGATCAGTGCCAACTGATCTGGATCTGCACTGTTTGCTAAGACAGGGCATGTTGTGTTCAGCAAGAGAATGGTTAAGCACTAGCACACCAAAGTTGACAACTTTGCAGAACTGGCTGACAGTCATTGAAAGTGAAGGCATTTGTGAAAATCTAGCAGTAAAGGTTAGACAAACATTACATACAGGGCCCAGTTGTTTAAAGCATCATTAGCTTAACAAGCTCGTTAGTGGTCAAAACGTTAACTGTTCTAGTAACTACAATATTTAATTCACAGGTATTTTTGCTGAAGAAATGTGAGTAGCTTAATGCAAAAGCTACTCACATTTTTTCAGCAAAAATAGTAGCTTATATGCCATATTTAATGATCAATGTTTTGACGATACATTAACTAATGTCATCATTAATTTTGAACAACTGGGCCCTGATTTTTAACTGTATATTTTAATGGTAAATTTGTAATGTTTGCCTGAGAAAAACAATAACTGTTATCCATGTGAGCTTTATAGTGTAGAAGCAGAAATGGAATTCAGCATAGATCTTGATAGAGGCTTCTAAGATATACTGACTTAGAGACTTCTCAGATATCCTGTCTTGGGATCCAGGTTTAACCCGTATAGCCCTGTAGACCAAAACAGATACTTTTGCAGTCAATGTAAATCCAGAAGAGACGGCTTTTAATGAGCCAATTCATCTGAATCTACACTGTTTGCCATTCTGTTCTTGATTTACAACTTTCACTCTTTTGACAACAATGGATGTGTCCAAATTCACAGATGGAAGTGTCCTCATTTACCTGGATTAGTACTAATTACACATGTCATAAGGCCATTTTCTGATAGTCCCAGGATACACCATAAAGGGAAATAACTCTCATATGGAAATATTTGCCACCCTCTCATTATGGGCTACTATTAAAGAGAAAAAACTTAGGATTTGCCTCCCTTCTCATTGGGAGCCACTCTTTCTCTGGAGGTGTGGTCTGATATGGAGTCATACTGGTCATCACCCAGTGTATGTTTTGGTGAATGAATCACTTTCAAACAGAGAGTATTGTAATTTAAAGCTGTTGCTTCTCCTTGAAAGGACACTTCTGAAGAAGGACAGAAGTGTTTGTGTGACTATGGGATGGGTGCTCCTGACTGCAGATCACAAACTCACTGGATTGAATTCCACTGAAGATGGAATTCAGCTCATGACTTCTGTGCTTTATTGCACAGAGCATTTCATTATCGCCTTTCTGTCATCTTCACCATGGCATAAGTTCTGTTGAAAGAGATGTAAACCATCATCAAGCAGAAAAGTGTTTGAGTCCTTGGCATGAAGCACTACTCATTGTGGAAAGAATTTACTTCTAGTGGATGGGGGAGTAAATTCTTTCTTTTAGGAGTAGACCCACTTTGAGAATGCTGCCAAATACTTTCAGTTCAAAGTGATGTCCCTTGGAGGGATAGCTATTTTCCATAAATATATGAATACATGCCTTGTTTCTAGGATGGTAGAGTACATTGGAGAAGAAAGGTATAACTTCTGTGAACCATTTCTGACATACTATGTACCTAATTGCCTGTGTAGATAACACAGAGATGGATTGGTCTGTGTATTCATACTGTCTGATCACTGTCTGTGAAATTAATCTATTTTTAATTGTATACATTGAAAATTCAATCCAAACAGTGAAGGGTCATCAGCTCTGACTGACACATCTAGATATGGCTATGAATGATTTATTGATTGTTGATATTGAAGCTAAACTACAAATGAAAAAAAATGAAAAAAAAAAAAAAAAAACACAAAAAAAAACAACATCTTGTGGCTAGTCACTGGAATTGCCTCAGCAAGGCCATTAAAATTTGTACCAAGAAGATATTACAAAAGTAAAAGAAAACTAAAATAAAACCCCCTACCTTTTCACCTCAAGATTCACTTGATTTAGTGCTATGAATGCCCTGATAATATATGTGTAGGTATAATGCTTTTCCTTGCAAAAATCCTTCCCATTAATTACCTTATGTTTTCAGCATAGGTCTAGATAAGAGTGGGCATCAGGTTAATTTTTTCTTATTTCTTCATGAAAACGTTGTGGGCAGGCTTTCAAGTGCCCTCCATTGAAAATGTAGGAATATAGTAGTAATTTCAATCATGAAAAGTAAGGATAGTAGGGATAGTAGTTTTCAGATTTAGAAAAAGCTATAATAAGCAAACAAAGTTGTCTCTGAACAATAAAATTACATTACCGTGGAAAGGAAATGCCAAAATAAATGTTCAAAAAAAGAGTTACAACTGAAGTAAAAATATTTTATAAACTTTTGCATCATTTGTTTGCGTTGAGATTTTAGAGCCCAGTCAACCCATTGGGGTCATGTCAAGCGTGGTCAGTTTACCTAACCACATTTTTACTAGGCAGGCTTAGTCCTCTAAGTGGTTAACCAGTATTGAGTGCATTTTTTCGCCAGAAACTGAAAACTACCCTTCTTGAATCAGCGGAAGGGAGAGAATGACCGTAGAAAATATTTCATGATCAAATCTCCACAAAAGAGTGTTGCCAACCCGGCCGGGGTCGAACCCCCAACCTCCTGATCACCAATCTGGCACACATCCAACTGAGCCATTGAAGCAGGCACTTTTGCATTGTGGCTGCTCACATTAAATTGATCTGATTTTTACAAACCTCGAGTGAGCAAAGCAAACAAGGGGAAAAAAAATTACTATTTTTGGTCAAACATTTTTGGACTAAGTAGGGTTAGTAGGGCATTTTCAGAAAAAAGGTAGGGAAAAGTAAGAGCACAAACAAAAATAGGGAAAAGTAGGGCCTGCTTGGAAGCCTGTGTGGGTATTCATTAGAAATGTTGGTGACGTGCTTCTAATGAATACCCACAGCATGTTTTTGTGGAAAAAAATACCGGTAAGAAAAAATATCAATACTTTTGGATTGAAAAAAGCATCTTACCAAGGGCTATGTTCAGACCCCTTAACATTCTATTATATACTTAACAAAGTCTTTTTAAATGCCTACTGGTGTGTTTAAAAATACTGGAAAAAAAAGGCAAACATTGAAGGCCCAATCAGTGTTCATTACAAATGGTTTTATCTGGGTCTACATTATTTGCTCGGGCCTCAGTCTCGATGTTTAATCAGCAACAACACACACACGCACACACATGCACACACACACACACACACAAGATTTTTAATCATGTTTTTGAATTGAGCAACAGATGTTTTGTTTATAGAAATGAGGTTGTTACATAAGTTTAATGCTTAGCATGCTGGGAAAAGAAAATCAGCAGATTGCATTTTGAAATATTTTTATTTTTCCGAGAAAATAGGCTTTGATATTTCATGCAAATTGTCTCCTAAAGAGACAATTTGCATATAATGTCAGTGGCTATTTTCTGGGAAAAATAAGAAAAGTATCAACACTTTGTGTGCTGGGTTTGCCCATAGCATGCTAAGAGTTAGTGAATTTGGATTGAATTCTGAACAGAATGAATAGTTACACTGGCTACTCTCTCTCTCTCTCTGTTGTTCACATTGGCAGTAAGGTACTATTTTCCTTGTTTTGGCTCTAATGAAAGTTTTACATACAATCATGTCTCTTTATGTTAAAACCTGGTACGCTGATTACAAATATTAGCAGTCAACAGTATAAGGGGAATGAATACAGAGGAAACTTTGTAAAAAGAATGTTTTTGTCTCCCTTCTGAAAAGGGATCTACAATAAAAAGAAAGTGGTAGCAAATTTTAGAATAGACCAACAGTTCCAAATATTAATCCTTCTCTTGCTGAACACGACATGCCCTGTCTTAGTAAACAGTGTAGATTCAGATCAGTTAGCTTCTGAAGAAGCCAACTGATCTGGATCTGCACTGTTTACCATTAAGTATTTGAATTTGTCTCAACAACCTGGATCAAGTAATCTGATTGGCTGAAAATTAGAAATAGGCGTGGCATCTTAATTTATTCAGCATGACAAGGGTTAAAGGCACCTTTTTCAACGGAAAGGTATTGACAATTTTTCTTATTTCTTCATTAAAACATACATTGTGGTACTCATTAGAAGCACCTTGGCAAGGCAAGTTTCAAATGAGTGCCACAACATGTGTTTTCATGGAGAAATAAGAAAAATATGCATCTGGATATTCCTGTTATCTGGGCCTATGAGAACTATTTTCAAGAAGGGCTTGCAGTGCAGAAAAGCAAACTGGAAGTCAATGAAGTTGTCTCCATTATGAAAATTTGCAGAAAATCTAGCAAATGTAATATGTATCTAATCCCCTTAAAACCTTTTTTTTTTTTTAAGCTTTTTCTGCAGAAATTACTGTATTTACCCTAAGTATTTGGACACCTCAATTACTTACCTTATTTGTTCTAAAATTTGAACAAATACAATTTACTACCTGATGTATCTAAATATTGCTGGCTGAGTGGCAAACAGGGTAGACCTGATGAGATGCGTTTTGCAGCACCTCGTCTTGGTCTGCACTGTTTGCTCAGGTATGCCTGTCTGAATACATATGGCCTGGACATTTCCTGTGAATGGTCTCCATCTTTGGAAATGATTTACAAAAAGATGAAAACTACTTTCTGGGAAAGTTAAAAAAAAAAATTAGGTGCATGAAGTGAACATGTTTTTTGGGGTATATGCATACAGAGATCAGAAATACATGCAGATAGCGATAGCCCAGGTCAGCCTTTGCATTCACACAGTCTGAGCTTGGCTTTTGCTATTCTCCTTCAGAATCAGTGGATACTATAAAATACAGACAACCTTCTTTATACCAACACTCGATACAACGACAAATTCGTCATAATGACAGTTTGAATGTCACGAAACCTTCGCTTAAGAGGTGACAGTTGGTCACAAATTATGCAAGAATATTGTATTTAATACTCTAAAGAAACATGTTTTGGATATTTGTTAGAATCATCTCTCTGAGGAAATAAGAACAAAGAGATGATTCTAACAAGTATCCAAAACATGTTCTATGAGGAAATAAGAACAAAACAAGAACTTTCTTTCAAATCAATCTGCTCATTAAATATTCTGTACAACAGCAAATTCATTTTAATGGCAACTTCTTTGGGGACAAATGATGCCTTGTAATGAGGCTTCACTATATATTGACATACAGGAGTAAATCTCACTGGACTGTGCATGCCCATGGTTATCCTAATATGCAAATTTCAAATTTGTTAAAAAACACCTATTCACTTCATGTGGCTCAGATATCACTCTTTGTAATCTGTTGCGTTTGTTATCAGCCTGTAAAGGGATAAAATGTATTATTCTTGAAAACTTATTCCTTCATGGACAGTTTCTCTGCATCTGTTTAGTTTTCATACTTTATTCATTGTATTACTTGGGAATCTAATCTTGAAGAAAATAAGAAAAATATCAGCACTTTTTGGATAAATAGAAGGCTTGTCTGGAGCTGTCCACATCTACCGTATTCGACCTAATTACCGCAATGCCGTAGTCTTCAGATTACAGCCAGTGTACTTTTTGTCAACTTCCTTGTAAAGGGGGGGGGTCGGGTGGTGCGAAGGTGCTGTGTATCTTACATCACTGGGGCGTCCAACTGATATTGGCTTACAGTTGGGCAAGGCCTGCTATCCTTGTAGTGGGTAAAGGTAGAGGGGGGATGTTTTTATTTCTTCTGTTTCTTCACTTTCATTCCTGTTCCTCTTTCTTCCCTGTCCCTCTCTTTCATCTCCTCTACTCTCTCTTCTATCTCTTTTCTCCCTTTCTCTGGGAGACGACACAAAATGACCCTCAAGGGTTGACGTGTCGTTAAACCCCAACACAATCAAAAAATCCTTGTAAAGGCATATGTTGTGGGTACTCATTTGAATTGCATCGACTTGTTGATGCAATTCAAATGAGTACCCACAACATATGCCTTTATAAAGAAAATCAGACAAAAAATTGCATAATCATCATCAAATATGTCCTTTTCTGATTTTTTTTAAATGTACCCTTAATAGGTAGATACATATTTTACCACAACTGAGTGTTCCCATTAATTTTGAAAAACCTAAGCGCACAGTGCGGTAATTAGGTCGAATATGGTAATTTTGTATCCTGAGAAGAAGAAAAAAAAAGGTGATAAAATAAAAGACGAAAACCTATTTTTGAATTTTGATTCAGTCTTGAGGGTATGCTGAAGGTTAATACAGCTGGGATCACCATCCTGAAAAGAGCCTTGGATTTGTGATCATGCTCACATTTGTTACTGTTATATGTATTTAGCTTGCCAAGATGATTTATTTGATCTTTTTGATTGTCTCCTATTCTCTTTTTGACCTTTTTAATTGGTATATCATCCATTTATTATTTCCCATTTTATTGTCACATGTATAAGATATGTGTATTATCCATCATTAGGCAAGACCCTATTGTTCAAAATATTGTTACCTGAGCAGAGTTGTTCAACCATGGGCGACATTTAATATTATACATGAGAAAACAGTATTAAATAAACTAATAGTTTTTATGAAAAAAAAAAACAACAACAAAAAAAAAACAAGAATAAAACAGATAGTTATGCTAGGCAAGCTACTCCTGTTATTTTTATCAAGAGATACTAGTGTATTCAACATGTTTAAAATTAATGTTTAATGTCAAATGTACACATACTTATCAACTTCAAGCTGACTGCATTGAAGAACTGTGCTAGGATAATTAAAGTGTTTTAAAATCAAGATCAGTTTATGGAACAAATCCAGTAATGGTTACAAGGGTTATTTTATCAGTTATTTGGAAACATCTGGATGGCTGAAGGGTCAGCACTTCTGACTTCAGATCATGAGGTCCTGAGTTCACAACTTAAAGGAAAATGCTAGTCACCATAAATATATGAGCCAGTACATGACAAAACCTACAATAAGACCTGTGTGACCAGCAAAGACTCAGATCAGCTTATACAGTGGTCATTTCATATGAAAGTTATGAAACTCGCCAAAGGCTCGTTTCATAAATTTCATATGAAATGAACATGAGTGTAAGATTCTGTTTATCATGTGACCATTTTAAGTTGGATTTTATCGCCCTTAAAGTTGACAATTGTTCAGCAGAAATGCATGGTTGACATGGACGTCATCATGACTTTACTTGTTCCCACCAAAGTGTTATCTAACGTGTGGTCATACAATCTTTATGACATGACGTTATCCACTGAATAACTGCAACATCATATGATAAGCGGTATTATTATGAAATTTCTCACAAATGTAAAGCACCATGAGACAATGTGCAGGACACAAAAAACTGTAACTCTGGTTAACCCACTTTTGGAGTTGTGGCCCTTTGAACATAGTAGATATTGAAAATAATCATTCCTACTATGTACGAAAAAAAATGGAAACAATCACATTGAACATTTTAATCAAAATTAACCAATGTGCATGCATCAGTTTTGATAATATTTAAGGAAAGACTAATGCACCTTCCCTTTGATTCTATTTTTGACAGAGTTATTGCACTTTCTTGATATATGTGCAGTGGCGAGGCATGGTGCAGTGCTTGCAATGCTTTTATTTCACTAGTGACTGATACAATTAATATTTTCACTCCTTTCTTTGGATGACTTCGGTTTTCTTCATTGTTTCAAAAGCAGACGTTACCGCCACTTCAGATCTTTGAACACCTCTACATGTACTTGTTTCTGAAACTACCAAGTTGGGTGTGCATTTTCTTAGTCAGTGAGTAAGGAACATTCTGGTTTCAAAATCATTTTGATTTCCTGAAATATTTTTTCTCTCTTTGTGGTAAGCACTCAGTGTTAATTTCATTATGTTTCTGTTTTGTTTGGCAATGTCATTTATGATTTAAGAAGCGCTAAAGCATGAAAACAATAAAATAAAAAGAAAATTTGCTTTTTTTTCTTAAATACCATAAATTTTTTCATCTGGTATAATGAAAGAAATTCAAATTTTCACTCCTGCTTGGCACTCCTAAAAATACTGATGTTTTTGTTACACTCGATAAAAATATTTATGGTATTCACTTCAAAAGAGCAAAAATATTATATATACAGAATTTGGGCACCTTAACTCATTACCATAATTGTCCTAAATTTTGAACAAGTCCATTTTATTACCTGTTGAAATGACTAAAAGCTGCTGAATGAGTGGCAAACAAGGTAAACCCTGATCAGACAAGACATTGTGGAGCATCTGGCTTGAGCTTACACTTTGCTTATGCCTGCTTGTAACAATACCGAGGGCAAATACAGTACTTTGTAGGTCATTTAATTCAATAGAGACACTGACCATGTCCTGGCTGATCTGGGTTGTCATTTTGTTTACATTTTAGGATATTATTTTTTCCTGTTATGTATTCATCCACTCTTTTTATATCCATACATGTAAGCACTATACGGAATGGCACTATATGGTAAATGTCCTAAAATTTCGAACACCAAAGTTTCTGACAAAATGACATATGCAAACAGTGCAGATCCAGATCAGACTGCAGTCTGATCAGGATCTACACTGTTTGTCATTCCACTAAGTATTTTAAGCAACAGGTGCATAAAAAGCAAAATTAAGGCAAAAAAAGTATAGAATAAAGTATTTGAAATTTTAGGACATTTACGATAATCAAACAAATATAAGTGTGACATGGCCTTCAATATCTTTTGTGTGTGTGAGAGAAAATTAATCATCCAAATATTAACCCATTTTAGACTGAAAGAACTCCCCCACACTATATATGGGAAGATTCTAATTTCAATTTTAGGTATGTCAGGCTATGTGATTTAGATATTCTTAGATAAAAATGGTTGAACCATTTGTGAACAGTGGAGACTCTGATCAGATGCCGCATTCTGCATTCTGCGTTCTGGGTCTGCACTGTTTGCTAGTTACCCATTTTGTGGTCTCCAGACTACAATGGGTTAACCCTTAAAGTTCCAATCACAAGTAGTAGTAAATAGACAACATTTTGACAACATTTTGACTTTTCTTTTTATCTTTTGAAGAAAATAAGTCAACATTTTATGTGAATTGTCTGCCAAGCAGACAATTCACTTGAAATGTCAAGACCGTCAAGACTTACTTTATTTGAAAAATAGAATAAAAAAAGGATGTCTTCTGCTACATACTTTGCTTGGTGCTTTAAGGGTCAACTTTTGGGACAGCTGGAAAACTTTGGAATTGAATAATGCAACTAATGTAAATGGCCATGTTAACCATAAATATTGGGACATCTTGATCCTAGTCCTGCTGAACCCTGATATTTCCTGCCTTTGCAAACAGTGTAGATCCAGATCAGTTGGCTTCTGAAGAAGCCAACTGATCTGGATCTGCACTGTTTGCCACTAAGTATGTGAATTTATAGCAACAATCAGGATCAAGTTATCTGATTGGCTGAAAATTAGAAGTGGGCGTGGCATCTTAGTTTATTCATCCTGGCAAGGGTTAACTCCTTACTATGCTTATTCTAAAATTGCAACAAGTCCGTCAACTATGTTAATGTGTCTGAAAATTGATTGGTGAGGCCAAACAGTGTAGACCTTAATTAGATGCCAGTTTCTGTCGAATCTAATTTGGGTCCACACTCTTTGCTCAAACCTATCTGTCCTAATACTTTAGAACAAGATAAAATATTTAGACGTAACTGTCTAAGTACCGGTGCAAATTTTGTTCATGTTTAGGTAGAGATATGGGACAAGGACATCCTAAAGTTTAATAAATTTTCAATGTAACAGGTAAAAAAAAAAAAAAAATAAGAATGTGATTCTTTAATGTTTGCTTTTATTAAGCTTTATGAAATTTCTTGAAAATAAAATTGACATTAATCTGTTTATAAGTATTAAGCTTTATGAAATTTCTTGATTGAAATGAAAATAAAATAGACATTAATCTGCTTATAACACAGTTTAAGATTTTTTATATTTGTCAGGATCGTCATAAACCGAGGATCCCGGCAAATTTAAAAAGTCCTTAGTCAGCTAATCGAATAGTCTACCATATATAAAAATCCAGCTATATTAAGAGACCGGCATGTGAATTGCAACGGTCTCTTAATATAGCTTTGGATTTTTATGATATTTTGTCAGGTCTTGATTTTATTTCAAAAATATTTTCCTTTTGGAATTTAGCAGTAGTGAAGGAAAAATGCTTGTAATAACTGGCTAGAAATTTGTCAGTTTTGAAACTCAAAACTCAAAATGAATTTATGAGTTGAAACATCAGAAAACATACCTTAGGACATGTGTGCCCATCGAAGAAAAAGCTCTGCCTGCACATTTGCACAGTCTTATCAGTGCTCCAGCTAGGATTTCAGGGCAGAGGGGTGCCGGATAAAGCACTTTTTGAGCGGTCTTAGAAAAATGAGGGCACCATGTGTCATGTGATGTGCTGAGTATCAACTCTGGGTAAAATTTTCAACAGACAACATACTGAAATATTTTTCTTATTTTTCCCAGAAAACAGGATTTGACATTTCATGCAAATTGTCTCCATTGGAGACAATTTGCATGAAATGTCAAATCCTGTTTTCTGGCAAAAAATAAGAAAGATATCAATTTGTCATCTGCTGAATTAGCCCAGAGAGTGGTAAAGTTAAATGTTGATAACTTTTTAAATTTGGTCTGATTTTAATTAAATTTTCACCAAAATGTAGGGTTTGATGTCTGGAGTTGAAATAAGCCAATAGGTAGCTTTAAAAAGGCAGAGGGATGGCAGAAATGGGCAAGAGAGGCGGCCCATCCCTCTGTATAGGGCTAACTGCAGCACTACTTATCAAAACCTTTACTGGGCTCATTTTGGATAGCCAAGGATGTAATTTTTTTTCATGAGGATAAAAAAGACTGATCAGACTGTACAGATAGTCTGATCAAAGTATTTGTAGGGCGCACATGTCAGAAGTTGCGTTTTCTCATGTTGAGACTTATATGTGAATAGAACAAGCTGTTGGCTGTTAAATCTATAAAATCTTTAAAGAAAAAATGATATTGACCAAAATGCAGCAAGTAAATAACTTTATGTTTAATATTTAAATTCTGCATGCAAGTTGTTGAAAAGCATCTACATGTAATATTCTTGACATATATCCTAGGCTTTCTTGTTAACAAAGACTTACTGTTTATTTTTAGAATTCAAAAAGTCCCAAGACTTCTAGTAGCTTCCCAAGATGGCTATCTGTATATTTACAACCTTGACCCTAATGAAGGTGGAGAGTGTATGTTACTACGGCAACACAGGTAGGTATTTTCTACCTTGATTGTTTTACGTGAGACTTGTAGGAACATTTTCTTTTACAAATGGCAAAGATCAAAACCATGTGTGCAATTTCAGGTTGTACTTGCAATATACAAGTCTTTATGGAGAAAGAAGAAAAATATCAGTATATTTTTATAGACAAAGCAACTTTACGAGTAGGTTTTTTTATCCTGCCACACAATAGTGGCAGGGTATTGTGGTTTCATGCAGGATGTCCATCTGTCCATCCACCTGCCCTCCTGTCCATCTGTTTTTTTTTTTTTTTTTTGTTTTTTTTTGTGTGTTTAACTTGTGTAAATATCAACAGATTTTCACCAAACTTGGTATGTGCATTGCTATTGTGGACATCTGGTTTGGGGTTGCTAATTGGCAAATTTCATCAGTTTTTGACAGAGTTCTCTACCACTTAATAGTGGTGAGCTGTTAACATTTCACAATTTTAGTGTTTATGGATACTACATTGCCAAAAGTTTCTATAGGAAAAAAAAACCAAGGGCTTGAAAATACTGGCATGATTGTCCTCAAGTTTGAGACTATCTTTGATGACAAATGGCACATGCTATCAGTGTAGTCCCATCAGACTGCTCCTGATTAGGGTCTACACTGTTTGGTATTCCACCAAGTATTTTTTGAAAGAAACAGTAGAAAAAAAATTAGGTAAGAAAACTATAGCATTACCATTTATGTTGATCTGCACTGTTTGTATATGTGTTAAAGAGAGTAGCATCTGGAGATTTTACTGCCATTTTTTCAAAGGTAGATAACATTTGCAGACAGGATTTTCTTTACTAAGATTTAAATCCTTTCAAAAATGGGGCAGATTTTTCTCCTTAAAACAAGACCCCTCCCCACCACCCCCTCTTCCCCCTGCTCCCACACCTCCTCCACCATCCACTAAGAGAGAGAGAGCAGTTTGGTACTTTAGGATATAACAATGTAGTGCTTGGTCAGACTATATGGCTTCACTGTCTGATTTGAATATTTACTGTTTACATAATTATCTAAATATACCTGTTCTTTTGACAAGCTCAGTTTTATTAAAATATGAAAACATCATTTTATTGAGCCTCAACATCAGGAACTGTACCCTCGGAAATGCACGCCCAGCATTTGTGCAGTCTGATTAGAATCTTCACTGAGCTTATTTTGGATTGCCGAGGATGCATAACTTCATCATGCAGACATCAAAGACTGATCAGACTGCAAGGACGCAGGCTGATTTGAGTCTTTGTTGGGTGCACATGTCAGAAGGTACGTTTTCTCATCTTGTGGCTCATATAACTATAATGTAGATCTTCTTGACTGCATTTCACCACCTCCACTTTAACCCTTGTCATGCTGAATAAATTAAGATGCCACGCCCACTTCTTATTTCCAGCCAGTCAGATTACTTGATCCGGGTTTTTTTTTTATAGAATTCACATATTTAATGACAAACAGTATAGATCCAGATCAGTTGGCTTCTTCAGAAGCCAACTGATCTGGATCTACACTGTTTGTTAAGACAGGGCATGTCGTGTTCAGCAAGAGAAGGTTTAATAGAGTGCTAAAACAAAGAGGAAAAAATCATGTTGCTATTGTTTAGGTCCAGAACAGGGAATATACAGAAGATAAGTCAGAGGACTTATTAAAGAGGATAATTGGTGATAATTCTGGGATAATTTTTCTTATTAATTTTTTCATAAAAAAAACAACATATGTTGTGGATAATCTTGAGATGCTTCTAATGAGTACCCACAATATACGTTGTAATGGAGAACTGGAGAAAATTATTCTGAGATTATCATTAAAATATTCTTCCTTAACAAGCCCTTTGGTATTTTTTTTTTTTTTTTTTTTTGTTATTTTTGCAACAAAAATGTCTTGTAGGTACTCCTTATATTTGCCTGAGTGAAGGCAGTGCCAAGGAATATGGTTAATATGGTAAAATTTCTAAAACAAATGGCCACTGAAGGAGCAGTCTGATCAGGGTCTACACTGTTTGCTATTCCACCAAGCATTTTAAGAAGCACCTGCATAAAAAGCAAAATTTAGGCCAAAGTATTGAATAAAAGTGTTCAAAATTTTTGGACATCTACTGTACCAGCATGATATTTTTGATGCAAAATTATCCTGAAATGGTCTCATTTATCATCTTATCTTAACCCTTGTCATGCTGAATAAATCAAGATGCCACGCCCACTTCCAATTGTCAACCAATCAGATTACTTGATCTAGGTTGTTGATACAAATCACATTCTTAATGACAAACAGTGCAGATCCAGATCAATTTGCTTCTTCAGAAGCCAACTGATCTGGATCTATACTGTTTGCAAAGGCAGAGTATATCTGGGTTCAGCAGAACAAGGGTTAAACTGCGCTATTCCAAGTACCAAATAACAAGTTGTGTAGGTTTTATAGGTTTCTTTACAGTTTGGATGGTAAACAGACAGAGGGTCAAGTGTCCGAACCACCATCATCACAAGAGAAACCGCTCGCACACCCAGCGAACCCGGTATCTTATGCAGGCTCTCTGAAGCGAGCCGAGCCAACCAGTGAAGGAACACCGCCACCAACAGGTAAGCCACCTGGGGTAGCAACTCGTGTCGTCTCAACTTCACCACCATCTGGACTCCTTTCAACTTCACCCCAGAGGCTCGAAAGTTATGCGGAAGTTGTACGGGGCCTGGGTGGGCCTCAAGACATTGCCTTGGACATGGGGGATGTTTCGACTGAAATAGGCGTGATATTGGCAGGGAGAGGTAAACCATGTAATATTATAGTGGACATGCACCTTCCATTAGCTTTCTTATTTGTGGTGATATAATGTTCACTTTAATTTTATATCTGCAAGGAGCCACCATCTTATGAGATACACCACCCTTATCATAAAAAGGTCCTTGGCCCAGTTGTTTAAAACTAGCAATGTCGTTAATTAACATATCATTAAAACTTTGTAAAACTTTGATCATTAAATATGGCATATACATTAATATTTTTGCTGGAAAAATATGAGTAGCTTTTGCATAAATTGCAAAAGCTACTCTCATTTTTTTTTCAGCAAAAATACTGTGAGTTAGATATTCTAGTTGTTAGAACAATAAACATTTTGATCACTAAAGAGCTTGTTAAGCTAACAATGCTTTGAACAACTGGGCCCTGGAGAAACAAGTGGATAATAAATATTCTTCCTACTTTCCCAGAAAATGAGGTTTGACATTTCCTGCAAACTGTCTCTGCAGGAGACAATTGGCACCAAATGTCAGACCCTGTTCTCTGGGAAAGTAAGAAAACTATCACTAATCTGTCATCTGCTGAATTGCCCAAGGCTGTGCTAAATGTTAAATTTTAGAGACTTAACCCTAGTCCTACTGAACCCAGATATGCCCTGCCTTTGCACAGCATAGATCCAGATCAGTTGGCTACTGAAAAAGCTAATTGATCTGGATCAGCACTGTTTGCCATTAAGTATGTGAATTCGTATCGAAAACCTAGATCAAGTAATCTGATTGGCTGAAAATTAGAGGTGGGCTTGGCATGGGTTAAGGTTGAAGAAAGACCAAATACATAGCCAAAACTGACCAAACTGGGCCCAGTTGTTCAAAGCGTCGTTAGCTTAACGAGCGCGTTAAGGGTCATTTCGTTAACTGTTTTAGCAGATTCAATATACAATATTCTGATATTTTTTGCTGAAAAAATGTGAGTAGCTTTTGCACTGCAAAAGCTACTCACATTTTTTCAGCAAAAAATTTCAGCATATTTGCGTATCACTCAATGTAAATTTTAACGAATCGTTAACTAACGAAGTCGTTAGCTTTGAACAACTGGGCCCTGGCCTTTGCATAGTAGAGATTGTTTGGGGATCATAACATACACTGAAACCTCTTTATAAGATTGTTTTGGATATAAGACGGCTTAAAGGTGGACCCCAGGGCCCGGTTGTTCAAAGCGTCGTTAGCTTAACGAGCTCGTTAAGGGTCATTTCGTTAACTGTTTTAGCAGATTCAATATACGATTTTCTGAAATTGTTTGCTGAAAAAATGTGAGTAGCTTTTGCACTGCAAAAGCTACTCACATTTTTTCAGCAAAAAATTTCAGCATATTTGCGTATCACTTGATGCAAATTTTAACGAATCGTTAACTAACGATGTCGTTAGCTTTGAACAACTGGGCCCTGAAGTGCTTATCGAAACAAAAATGTACAGATTATATAGAAAATAGCCATTTATGGTATTTTGATTAATAATCTATACAGTCTTTCCAAACAAAAATGTATAGATTATATAGATAAAGGACCATTTACAGTAATGTTTCGATGTAATCTCAAAATTTTTGTTTGGAGACAGCATGGTTGTTTAGCTAACATGGTTTTTGCTTGGGACCCTAGCAATATGTGTTATAAAGAGGTTGTGGTGTAATATTACTGTGCATAGTCATTCTATAGATGTGTTTTAAAATGATGGTTGGCTCCTTGCTGCTGGATTATGGCTTGAGTTAACAATATCCAGGATATACACAACAATTCCTAGATATGGTTATAGTATGGTTCGGAAAGAAGTAAACAAAACTGTCATAGATGACGAGGAATAGTAAAGGAGAAATATTTGGTGAAAATCATGTGATAATTTTCCCCGGTTCTCCATAAAAACATGCTGTGGGTACTCATTAGAAGTGCCTACAAGGCTGTATGAAATAGTGTCTAGGAATTGTTACCAGTGCATCCTGTAACTCCTGTTGGCCTGTGTGGGTCATTAGTTTCTATAGCTTCTTGATCTACACCATTCCCCTCCCATCCTGCCAGGTATCACTTATAAACAGAAATACTTTTGAATTGAGAATCAAGATTAGAGCAGTATTCTGAAGGTAATTTTTCTTGTTTTTACTACCCAAATTTTGTTCTTAGTATTCCCATGTAGGCAATTTTAATGCTTAGCATGCTGGGTAAAAATTCCAGCAGATAACATTTTGAAATATTTTTTATGTTTTTTCACAGAGAATAGGATTTAACTGACATTTCATGCAAATTGTCTCATGAGAAAAATAAGAAAAAAATATCAGTTTGTCATCTGCTTAATTTGCCTTGAGAGTGGTGAAGGTTAACAAGTACTCAGTACATTTTTTATGCAAAGCAACTAAACATATCCTGATTTTTCACCAAAATTAAACCTTATCTGAGTTAGTGTTAAAAATCTGAAGTGTATTTTTGTAGAAAGTAGTATTATCACACATGCATGTAATGAAGACAGAACAGTGGCAGATTTACAGAGTGTACGGGAGTTTCAGTTGACCCCCCTTAGAGTCCAAATTGTTTCATTTTCATAGGGATTTCTTAGAAAATATATTGTATAATGGTCAAATCGAAACCTCCCCCCACCCCATACACACACACGCACACACACCCTCCCCTCCCTCCTCAGCAAATTTGAACCCCATCCAAAAATCCTGGATCCGCCCCTGTAAATCAGTGTACACTGGTAACATGTGAATCCATGTAGATTGTTTACCTGTGAATCCATGTAGACTGGTTACCTGTGAGTCATTGAGGACTGGTTACCTATGAATCAGACTGGTGACCTGTGAGCATAGATTGATTACCTGTGAATCAATGTAGACTGGGCACCCAGAAAAGCTGTGTATCCATGCAGCCTGGTCTGGCCATATTTTCAGGGAGGCAACTATATCAAACCTGTTTTGCCTCCCTTCTGAAAAGGGGTCTACTCTAAATGGAAAGCATTTGCTACCAGATCACAGAATCAGGTCCTTAGCACAAACAGATCATAGGCCTTCATTTTACTTTGATACATTTTACAGTATCATATTCAATAAATAGACAGTGAAGAACCTGATTAGACTGCATTATTGTGTTTGCTCGCTGGGCTTTTACTGTCCTCGTATATACCAAAGCTACATTTCTGCTTGGTGTGGTCCATTTAGTGTGGGAAATTCCAAATGTTCTCAGGAATGGCAATGGCTGGAGCCATACTGCACAGAGGTTACAGTCTTGTCTTATTTTGTGTTCGCTAAAATTATCTTACAAAATTCAAGGGTTGAGTGCAAGACTAGTATAACTCAAACATATTTTTGAAACCCTTGTTTAGGGGCAACTTTGACCCCCTTTGTAAACAATGCAAATTTAGGTGCCATTGCTCATACGAGCAATGGCACCTAAATTTTCATTGTTTACAGAAAGAAATGTTGTAATCTTCATAACGCCTTCATGGTGAAGGGATTAAGTTCGGGGGGAAAAAAACATCTGACTTACTACTGTCTTGCGCTCAACCCTTGAATTATGATACTTTCTAATGCATTTTTTTTTTTTTTTTTTTTTTCAAAACGATAAAACATTTTAAGTTAGTCATGTGTGTGATTAGTAGGTCAGCTTTAGTATATTACAATATACATTAAGTTCTAATTATTGGAATAGCAACTTGAGAAACTGCACTTTATGACTTGTGCCCAACACAGATTGAGTCAGCAGGCATATTCATGTTTCGTTGTCTTCATTGTCTCCCTGGAGAAATTCTGAAACTTTGGCTATCCACAGAGCTCTCAGCAAAGACCCTGATCAGACTGTAGGCTGATCTGTCGTTAGCTGGCCTGGTGGCTCAGTTGAATACGCCGTCTGACTGGAGATCAGGAGGTCGCAGGTTCAGCCCCTGCCGAGGTCGGCAACATTCTTTCGTGGAGATTGATCATGAAATATTTTCTATGGTCATTCTCTCCCTTCCGCTGATTCAAGAAGGGCAGTTGTCAGTTTCTGGCGAAAGAATGTGCACAATACTGGTTAACCACTTAGAGGACTAAGCCTGCCCAGTAAATGTGTGGTTAGGTAAACTGACCGCGCTCGACATGACCCCATTGGGTTGACTGGGCCATAAAACCTCAACATAAACAAAATCTAAGTCTTTAAGATGGGCACACATCATAAGGTACATTTTGTGTCTTTGTGACTGGTTTGGTGTAGAACAACAAGCTCGAGATATTATTTAGTTTAGTTTTCCCACATAGATGTATGGAAGACATAAAACATAACCTCAGTAATATAATCAGTGTCTGTCAGCCTTGTCGTAGATAATGTTGTTGGTCAAAATTGCATATTTAACATCCAGAGAGACTTTTGTCATGAAACATAGTATAGAAATTCCACTCATCACATTATGTTATACCAAGAAACATTGGTCATAATGACCTGGGCCCAGTTGTTCAAAGCTAAAGACATCATTAGTTAATGATTCGTTAAAATTAACATCGAGTGATACGCAAATAAGCTGAAATTTTTTGCTGAAAAACTGTGAGTAGCTTTTGCAGTGCAAAAGCCACTCACATTTTTTCATCAAAAAATATCAGAATATTGTATATTGAAACTGCTTAAACAGTTAACGAAATGACCCTTAACGAGCTGTTAAGCTAACGAAGTTTTGAACAACTGGGCCCTATAGTTTTAGTTTCCCTGCACTTGGATGTCTGTTTGGTGTATCCATTATGTTCCTATCATTTGTAGTTCATCATCAGCCATAGTCATTATAAACATTGTTAAATTCATAGCTCCAGACATAAGAAGATTACCTAAATAAATATTTTACACAAAAGCATATTTTGTGGATACTCACTGTGGCACTTCTAATGAGTACAAACTGCATAAATTTTTTTGAGAAATAAGAAAAATATTGACAAATTTTGGTTGAAAAAAGCACCTTGTCTGGAGCTGTTGTGAATGGTAATTAATTACTTAGACTGTACATTATTATTATTATTATTATTATTATTATTATTGTTACTGTTATTGAAACAGCTCTGAAAAAATGTATCCAAAGTGTATACCAATACCACTTACTGCGGGAAACCAGTGGTTTCTTAGGGTAGAAAGAGGAATTATTTTTCTTCTAGAATATTATACCAATTTATACATAGAAACATTCAAAATAAAATACCTTTTTTCAAGTTATACATGGAAACATACAAAAATACTTTTTATACCTTTTATTCATTTGAACAAAATTTATAACTTTAGTACAACTCAAATTTATGTAATTACCTAAAAAACAACCAGTGATAGGTTGAGAATGCATTAAATACCATAGTTACTGTAAATATTTGGACGGACAGGCTTGAGCAAACAGTGTAGATCCAGATCATTTGCTGTAGAATGTGGCATCTGATCAGGGTCTAAACCATTTGCTAGTTATCCAGGGCCCAGTTGTTCAAAGCTAACGACGTCGTTAGTTAACGATTCGTTAAAAGTTACATCGAGTGATACGCAAATATTCTGAAATTTTTTGCTGAAAAAATGTGAGTAGCTTTTGCAGTGCAAAAGCTACTCACATTTTTTCAGCAAAAAATAACAGAATATTGTATATTGAATCCGCTAAAACAGTTAACGAAATGACCCTTAACGAGCTCGTTAAGCTAACGACGCTTTGAACAACTGGGCCCAGCAGTTTTGACACATCAAGAGGTGGTAAAAATGGTTTGGTTCGCTTAGAGAACTAAACATGCCCAGGAAAAAGTGTGGTTAGATAAACTGACTGTGCTCGACATGACCTAATGGGTTGAGTAGGCATAAAACATCAACACAAACATACAAATGGTCTGGTTCATATATATACATATGTATTAGGACTAGCATGTTAAGGAGGTGTCCAAATACTTAGGGTAAGTACCAGACCAGGAACGGTTTGATCAGGACCTGCACTGTTTGCTATTCATCTTTCATATTTTTGACACATCATAAGACAGTTAAATGACTTCCACAAATTATAGCAAGAGTGTGGTAAGGAGTAAAAATGCAGATATTAAATCTACTTACATTGACATGCGTGATTTTTTAACAAAACATTATTTCATTAAAAAAAAAAGTCCAATAAGTGTCCACAGCATGCTTTTGTAGGGAAAAACATTGTCTTGATAAACCCTCTTGTTTCATATAGGCTTGCAGTAAATGTTCTAAAAATACAAACATACACAAATTAAACCTAAAAGGGGAAAAACCAGTTTTTCAATGAGAGGCAATTTAATTGCTTCCATTTGCATAATTAGTTACTTCCCTCAAAGAATTCCTCATGGTTTACTATTTGAAATTCACAGATTAATGTTAAGTTTTTTTCTCTGATTATACTCCTGACATACGAAGTAGGTGGGGGTATATAGTTTTCGCTTTTCTGTTCGTTTGTACGTACGTTCGTTCGTGCGTTTCTTCATACGTTCGTTCGTTCGTCTTTCCGTCACAGGGTCAAAGTTTTTGCGTTAAAGTTTATAAGACCTCATATTTTGAAGACCCTCTGATGGATTTCATTCATATTTGGCATGATGGTAGATATAGGTCTAAAGTTTTTATCAGCACCATCCCCACCCCAGGGGTGACCTTGGGGTCAAGGTCACAGATTTAGAATTTTCATAAAAAAGTCAAAGTTTTTTTGTGTTTAAGTTTATATAGCTATATCATCAAGACCCTTGAGGAATTTCATTTATATTTGACATGTTGCTAGATATCGGCTTAGAGTCTTACACCACATGATCCCCACCCAGGGTGTGACCGAGGTCAAGGTCACGAACTTAGAATTTTCATATAAAAGTAAAAATTGTTGCGTTTAAGTTTATATAGCCATATCATCAAGACCTTTTGTTAAATTTCATTATCCCCATATTGAAAGGTCGAGCGGATATAGCTATCAGCAAGGAATCTGTTTGTCTGCCCGTCCATCCGTTGAAGCATTATTCGTTGATACTTTATTTTTATGCTCCCCGAAGAATTTCGGGGGAGCATATAGTCGCCGCTTCGTCCGTGCGTCCGTGCGTCCGTGTGTCCGTGCGTCCGTGCGTCCGTACGTCCATGTGTCCGTGCGTCCGTGCGTCCGTCCCGCTCTTGTCCACGCAAATTCTCGGAAACTGCTTGTCGGATTTCAATGAAACTTCATGGGAATATTAAGTATCAAAGGTGGATGCGCATATCACCTGCGTGTTCTGGTTCGATGATTTTTCCAAGAGTTATTGCCCTTTGATGAGTTCTGCATGAATATATAGGGTACTGTTCGTGTCCACGCGAATTCTCGGAAACTACTAGTCGGATTTCATTGAAACTTCATGGGAATATTAAGTATGGAAGGTGGATGTGCATATCACCTGCGTGTTCTGGTTCGATGATTTTTCCAAGAGTTATTGCCCTTTGATGAGTTCTGCATGAATATATAGGGTACTGTTCGTGTCCACGCAAATTCTTAGCAAATACTGGCAGAAATTCAACGAAATTTTAATGGAATCTTAAGCAGCAATAGGGGATGCGCATATTGTTCAATCTTTCACAGTAATCTTTCCAACTGAAAACGGAGTTCCATTGCACACAGCCTTTCATTACCAATCTCTCGTCATTCTGATATGACTGAAATGTTGCTAAAAAGAATGTAAAATCACAAGTCATCCATCTAAATTAGAGTTGCAGATAAATTGGATCAAAGTGAAAGAGGTTAGTCTTGTCGGATGGTCAAATGACCTCTTTAACAGTCGAGGGGGTAGGATCAGATCCATTTTTCAATCTGTCTGACATTTTATATGCGGCACCCAATTCGGAACCATACCTGGTGATAGATCTATGAGGATTGCCTCTGTCTATGAGAGTAAGTCTTCAATAAATTGTATTAAACCTTTTTACCCAATAAATATAGCTAAACTACCACCTAGAATCTTGGGGTATGGAATCGTACCTGAAGACACTTCCTTTCATTTACTCCAACTTTTATGTTGCTGATGTTTTTTGACAGTGCCTTCAGGCAAGCTTATCTGTCCACCAACAGGTTTTGTGATACTCCATTTTGAAGTACAGTGAGTATACACAGTATACCGCTCTTTATCTAGGATAATGTTTCCTGTTCCGACTATTGCATGTTCGGGGAGCATCCATCGGTTTCACCGATATTCTTGTTGTCTTAGGGTCAAAGTTTTTATGTTAAAGTTTATAAGACCTCATATTTTGAAGACCCTTTGATGGATTTCATTCGTATTTGGCATGATGGTAAATATAGGCCTTAAGTTTTTATCAGCACCATCCCCACCCCAGGGGAGACCTTTGGGATCAAGGTCACGGACTTAGAATTTTAGTTATTTAAATCAAAGGGTCAAAGTTTTTGTGTTAAAGTTTATAAGACCTCATATTTTGAAGACCCTTTGATGGATTTCATTTATATTTGGCATGATGATAGATATTGGTCTAAAGTTTTTATCTGCACCATCCCCACCCCGGGGATGACCTTGGGGTCAAGGTCACGAACAGAATTTTCATAAAAAAAGTAAAAGTTTTTTGTGTTTAAGTTTATATAGCTGTATCATCAAGACCCTTGCGGAATTTCATTTATATTTGACATGTTGGTAGATATTGGCCTAGAGTCTTACTCAGCATGATCCCCACCCTGGTTGTGACTGAGGTCAAAGTCACAAACTCAGAAGTTTCATATTAAAGTAAAAGTTTTTGCGTTTCAGTTTATATAGCCATATCATCAAGACTTTTTGTTAAATTTTATTATCCCCTAATTGAAAGGTTGAGCGGATATAGCTATCAGCAAGGAATTTATTCGTCTGTCCATCCATCCATTGAAGCATTATTCCTTCATACTTTATTTTTGTCTTAGGGTCAAAGTTTTTACATTAAGGTTTATAAGACCTTATATTATGAAGATCCTTTGATGGATTTCATTCATGTTTGGCGTAATGGTAACTATAGGGCTTAAGTTTTTATCAGCACCAACCCTATCCCGGGGAATAACCTTGGGGTCAAGGTCACGGACTTAGAATATTCATAAATAAGTCAAAATTTTTGTGTTTATGTTTATATAGCTATACCATCAAGACCCTTTGAGGAATTTCATTTATATTTTACATGTTGGTAGATATAGGGCTAGAGTTTTACTCAGCATCATCCTTATCCTGGGGTATGACCTTGAGGTCAAGGTCACAGAAATTTCGTATAAAAGTAAAAACAAATGCATCTAAGTTTATATAGCTATATTATGAAGACCCTTTTGTTGGTTTCATTAATATTAAGCGTGATGGTATATGTAGGTCTGAAGTTTTTCTCGGCACCATCCCCAAGCTGGGGCATGGCTTTTAAGTCAAGGTCACAGACTTTTCATACAAATGTCATTTTTGCTTATATTATAAAGACTGATTGATTTCACTGGTATATGGTGACAGTTATAGGGCTAAAGTTTTATTTAGCTCAATCCCTGCACCTGTGCCTGACCTTTGAGGTCAAGGGCTTCATATTATGTGTGATTGAATTTTTTCAATGTTATAACATATAGCATACAACTGCCATCTCCAGAGTCAAAGCTACATACTTTGTGCTCTTTAAAAAGTGGTGGTAGCGCTGGTCGGGGGTATACGTGCCCCACTGGGCACTTTGTCTAGTTTACCAATTTTTGCAAATGATCAGTTCTACTTGTTTAGTGCTGACAAACAGTCCATTGTACTGGAATTTCTTTTGTATCCTAATGTGAACCAGAATGTTTTTTTCAACCTACATTTTACATCCTGACTTTCACAAGTTTATGTTTCCATCTTTAAATTGTACACATCTGGGCCCAGTTGTTCAAAGCATTGTTAGCTTAATGAGCTCGTTAGTGGTAAAAAATGTTAATTGCTCTAGTAAGTACAATACCAAAGTCACAAGTAGTTTTGCTGAAAAATTGTGAGTAGCTTTTGCAAATGCAAAAGTTACTCACATTTTTTCAGCAAAAATACTGACATATATGCCATATTTAATGATCAAAGTTTTAATGACACATTAACAAACGACATTGTTATTTTAAACAACTGGGCCCTGGTGTTGCAAATAAGACTGTCAGTTAAACAACAAAAAACAGAATGACAAACAGTGTTACTGTAAGTCTGATGAGAGGGGTCATTACAGTCAGTTTGCAAAGGTAGTTGTTTTGGCTCGGTGGTGGTGGTGTGGGGTCATTTCCTATATAGAACAGTTCAGGGATGTGCTGCTAGAATAGGTGTACTTTTCATGCCTTAGATTATATGATAGGTGTCAATTTTATCACACAATTATATAAATAGCCCCCATTTCTAAAGCAGCATTATATCAATAGTCCATGAATTTGCAATTTTGGCAGAAAAAGTAGCTTTAGTCTTACATGGCCACATACATAATCAAAATGTACATATATTTTTGCATATAATTCCAAAGTAAGTTGTCTGTTTTGGTTCAACTAGTGTTTACTAATAATCTTCTATGAATAGGGTACAGTCAAACCTGTGTTAGTGGTCACCTCTATTAAGCAGCCAACCTGTATTAAGCAGCCAGAGGAAAGTTGCCCCAAAATTCATAGACTTATATATTTGAACTGTATTAAGCAGCCACCTGCCTTCAGCAGCCACATTTTAAGCTTCCCATGGGTGGCTGCTTAAGACAGGTTTGACTGTATCTTTTTACATGCAAATTATATGAATATGTATGTTTTGTCAGTCTGGAAATTATATGAATAAAGGGTGTCTTCAAAGTTCCAGTGGCACACCCCGCCCAAATATTTTCCGAGTTACCCCCACCCCCCGAGTGTTTTGGTCTGCACGGCTGAAGGGAGTATTTTGTTTATTAGCTTAAGAACTCATTATTTAGTTTTGCATTGCCCAGGCTAATTTATGAGAGCTTGATAATCTGCTTATTTTAACTGGCAATGATTTTTGCTTTTGTTTTGTTTTGATTTTATCAGTTCCAAGTTTTATGCTAAAAGGATAAGGTGTTGGTTTCATGACAAAATGGATCATTTGAAACAGTATTTCCACAGTTATTGCCCGTGATATAAAATCTTTCAAGAACAAATTTAAGACAAGGAATATTTTATCGAGACATTTTCTACTCATGACTAAAATAATGTTTTTTTTGTTTTTTTTTAATTGTGCTGTTTACAAATTAGATAAGTTTCTAGTTTCACTACAAAATTTCTCAGCAAACTGTGTAGACCAGATTTATCCCAGTGAATCATTGCATCTGATCAAGGTATACATAGTTAATCACACATCCAGCAGTTTTTGGGCACATCAACAGGTAGTAAAATAAAGTTGTTCAAATGTTAGGACAAGTATGGTAAGGAGTGTTCAAATATTTAGTAGTATTGTAGGGATGATTTACGGAGTACCATATTTACCATATGTATTGGGACAGGCAGACCTGAGCAAATTAGAATGAGGTGTCTCATCAGGGTCTACACTGTTTGCCACTCATCCAGCAATTTTTAGACATAACAACAGGTAGTAAATTGTACTTGTTCAAATTTTAGTACAAGTATGGTAAGGAGTTGAAGTGTCCAAATACTTAGGGTAAATAGGTAGTATTGTAGGGATGATTAACAGAGTAAGGTGAGTTTGGTAGGTAGTTCATGGGGCTGGATTCACCTATAGACTTTCTGCCATTTTATACATGGAGACAACTTTTGTGATTTCTCGTTCACTTTTTTGGCACTTCTGAAAAGGGGTCTACTCTGAAAGGGAAGGATTTTCTCCCCTGGGAAGTAAATTCTTTCCTTTAAAGTAGGTCCCTTTTCAGAAGGGAGACAAATACCGTCTTACAAAGTTGCCTCCCCTCAATGTGTATATATTACCCTCAAATCATCTTTAATAACACATAGTAATAAATTAAGTACTGTATTAATAGAATGATTAACTTTTATGAGAAATTTTACAAGTATATATTCAAAAAATAAACCTTTAGTTCCCTTCTCTTAATTACTTATAAATATATCATAATCATGTAAGACTACATGCATGAACAATATGATAATACAGTTGACTCTCGTTATCTCGATCTCCCTTATCTCGAATAACCACTTATCTCGAAGTGAAAATCTGGTCCCTGCCTAAACATGAAACTCTAACAACAGGTAAAAAAATATTGTCGAAAAGAGGAGCAATTTCTCCTTTTCCACAATATTTTCAATATATCTCTAACTTCAAGAGCCCAGTTACACATATATTTGTTAAATGTGGTTGTTTGAGTTATTTTTTCCTCAATTCTACAAATCTGATATGTCAAGGTACGGATATCTCGAAGTATTTTGGAGATTCTCTTGGAATTCGAGATAACAAGAGTCAACTGTATGTGAATATAAACTATAATAAGTAGAATCATAGCTCTAGATAAGAAGGGGTATTCAGATAATATTTTTATTTTTCTACAAAAGCAGAAATAAGAAAACTCAAGACATTTTGTTGGAAAGAGGTGCCTTATCTGGAGCTCTGAGAATGATAAGTTTTTCTGAAAATTTATACATGTACCGGAATATATGAAAAAGCTTTATTTCAATATGTTTAACCCTTGTCATGCTGAATATATCAAGATGTCATGCCCACCTCAAATTTTCAGCCAATCAGATTACTTGATCCAGATTTTTGACATGAATTAACATACTAAATGACAAACAGTGTAGATCCAGATCAGTTGGCTTCTCAGAAGCCAACTGATCTGAATCTACACTGTTTGCAAAGGCAGGGTATATCCGGGTTCAGCAGGACTAGGGTTAATTACTTGTATATCGTAGACAATAATTTTATTTAATCTGATAGACTATCTGCATGAACAAGGTCTATAAATTGTTTAAATATTAATACCATATTTACATAAAATATTCAATCATGCTAGAGCAAATTGTGAAGACCCAGACCAACTTGCTCAGTTTGCTCAGGGTCAGCACTGTTTACCATTCAGTCAGCACCTTTCACTCACAGCAGCAGGTAGCCTAACCCATTAAAGACTGTATAAACTCTCCCACACTATATATTGGAAAAGTCCATTTTGATCTTAGGTATGTCAGGCTATATGATGTAGATATTCCTAAAGAAAAATTGTTGAACTTATTGCAAACAGTGGAGACCCTCATCAGATGCCGCAGAATGGTGTCTAACCTAGGGTCTGCACTGTTTGCCAGTTACCATTTAGGGGTGGCCAGTCTTCAATGGGCTAATAGACTTGCTCAAAATACAAATGTATATGGTAAGTACAGCTCTGGATTAAGGTGTCTTAATATTTTAAGATAGTGATGTACCTAGAAATCATAAAAATGTAAGGATGTCAGACTGATCAAGGTCTGCATTGTTTGTCATTCCACCTCATATTTTGTGAAATAAATGCATAAAAAACAAAATTCAACAAAAAAAAAATATATATATATATATGATAGAAAGTGTTTAAAATTTTATCACAATCACATGATAGAAAGTGTTTAAAATTGAATCAGATTTACCATACCCAATATTTTCTCTGAGCAGACACTCAGACAGAAGGCACTGTTCACACTGCATAGGCATACCTAGGACTTCACTTTAGGTATATTTTAGACATAAAAAATTTTGTAATAAAGACCCTTTACTCATGGATCATCTGTACAGTCTGGTATCGTAGCTTCAGATTAGAGGGGGTATCAGCATAATATTTTTCTTACTTGTTCACAAAAACATATGTTGTTGGTACTCATTAGAAGCACCTCAGTGAGGTGCTTCTAATGAGTGCCACAACATATCTGTTCATGGAGAAATAAGAAAAATATCAATACTTTTCTGTTAAAAAAAGTGCCTTATCTGGAGCTATGTGGTATGCCTGTACATGGTACCCTTCCTGAAAGGTCTTGTTTTGTTCTTATTTCCTCACAGAACATATGTTTTTGGATATTTGTTAGAATTGCCTCACAGAGGCAATTCTAACAAATATCCAAAACATATGTTTCTTTAACATATCAAATACAATATTCTTGCATAATTTGTGACTAATTGTTACCTCTTAAGCCAAGGGTACCATGACAGTCAAATTGTCATTATAATGAATTTTATTGTCATATTGAGTGTCGTTATAAAGAGGGTTGTCTGTATACTGTGAAACATTTATCTTTTCTTGTTTTTTTTTGTTTACATAGCTGCTTTGGAATTTGCAATGGGTTTGTAATTCTTCATTTTTTTTTTCTTAGTTTGTTCCTAGTTTTTTTATGAATGATTCAGTCCATACTCTTTATTTAATAGCATGCATCAAAACATTTACTTGATATACAGATGAAATTCTGTTATGTTTTGACTGTAAACTCATGGTTTGCTGTCAGACATATATAATTAACTATGCTGCAGACAAGAGGGGTGTTACGAAAGAAATATTTTAGTTTTTCTCCTTATAAAGCAAAAGAGCAACAAAAAACAAAAGGCAGAAAACGTAGATTGTGGGTATTCATTAGAACCGCCTCGGCGAGGCAGTTCTAACGAGTACCCACAATCTATGGTTTGATTGAGAGCATTCATAGTTACATGATTCTGATGAGATGTCAGAACTGTTTTCTTGTAAAAATAATAAAAACACTGGTACTCTTTGGTTGAAAAGAAAAATAGTAAAATTTTGAGCTTTATATTCCAGGAAAAAGAAACTGATTTTAGCAAAAATGTACACAAGCTTGTTTTTTTGATAATTATTCTAAATATTTTGGACAGCTTAACCCTAGTCCTGCTGAATGCAGATATGCCCTATGTTTGCAAACAGTGTAGATCCTGATCAGTTGGCCTCAGGTTGCACTGTTTGTCATTTAGTATGTGAATATGTATCAGCAGTCTAGATCAAGCAATCTGATTGGCTGACAATTAGAAGTGGGCATGGCATCCTAATTTATTCAGCATGATGACAAGGGTTAACTCCTTAATCATACATAGGAGTAGGCTCACCTAAGCCTGAAATTGGCCCTGTGTATTTACAAAAATTTCAAAAATGCTCAACCTAAAAAGTTATTTTCAGCACTTATGTAGGAAGTAGAGCACTATCTTCTAGCATAGCTCCAGATTAGGCACTTATTTCAACCAAAAATTGTTGATGTTTGTTTTATTTCTGAAGGAAAACATATGTTTTGGGTATTCAACAAATTTCAAAGTTTTATGTTAAAGGTTTAAAAGTGTCATATTATCCCATCCGTCTTGTGGATTAAGTTAAAACTTGGCATTTTCTTAGATATTGGTTCACAAGGTTTATGCTCACTCCTGCATTTGACTTACGAGGGTCCTGCAGAAAGTTTTGTCACTGGGTTCGGATTACTTCAGTGCTACGTTTTATCAAACATATTTTACAAACCTTCAAAATATTCCCCCTTTATTGAAACACATTTTTGTAACCTTTTTACCCAGACGCGAAAAGCAGATAAATAGTCTTCTTTTGGTATCTGTTGGAGACACTGATAAATAGCGCTATCTTCTAGCATAGCTCCAGATTAGGCACTTATTTCAACCAAAAATTGTTGATGTTTGTTTTATTTCTGAAGGAAAACATATGTTTTGGGTATTCAACAAATTTCAAAGTTTTATGTTAAAGGTTTAAAAGTGTCATATTATCCCATCCGTCTTGTGGATTAAGTTAATACTTGGCATTTTCTTAGATATTGGTTCACAAGGTTTATGCTCACTCCTGCATTTGACTTACGAGGGTCCTGCAGAAAGTTTTGTCACTGGGTTCGGATTACTTCAGTGCTACGTTTTATCAAACATATTTTACAAACCTTCAAAATATTCCCCCTTTATTGAAACACATTTTTGTAACCTTTTTACCCAGACGCGAAAAGCAGATAAATAGTCTTCTTTTGGTATCTGTTGGAGACACTGATAAATAGCGCTGCCAAGAGAACTTCTAGACGTATAGTTAATTCCAGAAAGCATTTTCTTAAGCCTTGGAAATAAAAAGAAGTCACAGGGACTCAGGTCAGGTGAATAAGGTGGATGGTTTAAAACTTTCACCTTTTCAGAAGCCAAAAAAGACTTAACAACCTCACACTTATGAGAGGAGGCGTTGTCATGTAAAAGATGGACTCCTGACCATCCTTTGCTTTGTCGTTTCTTATTGTAAAATTCTTTCACTTTCTTCAGTACAGAATTCTTGTAGAATCGGCCAGTGACTGTATGACCAGATGGACAAGGCATTTGAACGATTGGCCCATTTGAATTAAAGAAAATTGCCTACAACATCTTTTTCGAACTTATGGTTCTCTTGGCAATACATGGGCGTTTTTGATCTTTTCGCATCCATTGCTTATTATCAGCCCTTCTTTGTGGCTTAAACATGTGCACCCAGGTTTCATCACATGTTAGCAAGTTAGAAATAACCCGACTATTACAGCCTTTGTATGTTTTCTAAAGTTCCCGGACACATTTAAGGCATTGTGTCTTTTGCTCCTCAGTGAGCAAATGAGGTACCCACCAAGCGCAAACCTTTTTCAGGTCCAAACGCTTTTTCAGAATTGTTTGCACACTGCCTTCTGATATGCCAGTACAATTAGCTATATCTCTGACAGACAATCGCGCATCCTGTTATGACCACAATCTTTACAGCAGCTATGTTAGCCTTGGTAACAGAGGTTTTAGGCCTTCCAGGACGGGTATCATCTTCAACAGAAAATTTCCCAGCTTTAAAAGCTTTAACCCACCTAAAAACTGTGCGCATTGAAATGGTCTGAGGTCCATATTTACCACACAATTCATTAAATATCTGCTCCAGGACAGGTATCATCTTCAACAGAAAATTTCCCAGCTTTAAAAGCTTTAACCCACCTAAAAACTGTGCGCATTGAAATGGTCTGAGGTCCATATATACCACACAATTCATTAAATATCTGCTTTGAATCTATATTAAGTCTAATGCGGCATTTAATATACATTGTAGCTACAAATTTCAGTCTTCTGGTCCATGTTCCAATGTAACAAGTAAATTGGTCAGTGTATATGATTGCATCTATTTCAGTTTGAAATAACTCGATCAGTTGGAAAGCAATTTGCACGAAATAAACAAGTATCATTAGCTATTCAACACACCATTCAAGTGCAGTGAAGCATTTTAAAATATACCTGGGATAAAACTAAGGAAGCCTATTAGTGACAGAACTTTTTGCACAGCCCTTGTAGAGGTAAAGGTCAGAGTCATAGAACAATGTTTTTAAGTTTTATGTGAAAGAATTTAAAGATCTATATCTCCTGAGTGCCTTAATGAATAAATCTGATACTTGGGTTGATGTTGGATGTTGTCCAAAGTTTTGTTATGAGTAAGCCCAATCTGCTTATTGAGCTTGCGGCCTAGGTCTCAGTCTAAGAATTTTCATGTTAAAAATTTATGTTAAATCTCTTAATGCCTTGATGGATCTAGTTGATAAATGATGCTATATGTGGTAAAATAGAGATAGGGCCTGATTAGACAGTTTCTCATAATTTTCTTTGAAGAGGAAGGGATACACTTTCAGGGGAGGCAAAATTATTTTCTCCCTTCTGAAAAGGTGTCTACTCCAAAAGGAAAAAGGTTGCTCCACTCAGGAGCAAATTCTTCCTGTCAGAAAAGAATTCTTTTCAGAATTGGCTTGCATGGTGTCCAGGAAATCAAACAGGAAGTCACAAAAGTTGTCTTCCTTGTGAAAATGGCAGACAATCTAGCAAGTGTATCCAGTGCCTCATGGTGATTCAGATGAAAAGTGGCCCTGGATTCAGGGAAAGAAATAATTAAAACATAGCTCAAGTTAAGGGGCGGTATCCAGATTATATTTTTCTTATTTCTCTATGAAAACATAATTTGTTGGTACTCATTAGAAGTGCCGTGCTGAAGTGCTTCAAATGAGTACCCACATCATATGTTTTCTTGGAGAAATAAGAAACTATCAAAACTTTTTAGTTGAATATTACCTTATCTGGAGCTATGGAAAAGGAAAAACATGTAGATATGATACAAAATATGAGAAAATGGCCATTATGCCATAATTCTGCAAATTGTGATGGCTCAGCTGAGCCTGACATTTCTAATCTGATCAGGTCCTGAGGTTATAAATCTTTTTTCATGCTCAACTCAGCTGAGCATGAAAATTTCTCTGCTAATAAATATGAAAATGCCAACTATAGTTGGCATTTTCATATTTATTAACAGAGAAATTTTCATGCTCAGCTATGTTTAGCAAGAAATAATTTGCAATTATTAGTAATTTTAGGTTTATTAGCAGGACATTTCATGCTCCGTTGAGTTGGCTATGAAAAATGTTTTATAACCTTGGGGCCAGGTTTTCTTTGTCTGCCTATAAGATCTTCAGTATCCAGTGATTCTGTGAGTGGTGATGCCTTTGATCAGACTGTAGAAAAGTGAAAGCTGATCTGGGCCTTTATTTTAAGGGCCATTTTCCCATGTTGTGCAATAAAAAATGGTTAGTTATCTTTACATGTGTGCATGGTATGAATGCTTTCTACCTTCACCTTATTCGTTTGGCATTTTTATTTTCAGATTCTCAGCCATTCCAGGAGTTTGAAAAAGGGGCCACAGGACGGGATCTAGGAGAAGGGGCTGGACTCAATGCATTACGATTAGATGATGATAATGAATTTCCACCAATGACACATAAGGTGGACTGATCAGTTACTGACAAATAAAAATGTGATAATAACCATTGACAATGTCAAACCAGTCATACTCAACTATTTCAGCAAATGAGCCATATGCCACACTAAAAAGGAACTTAAATACACAGTCTAATCAGGCATTTCACTGTTTGGCCAAATGAAGGAAAAAACTATTAAATTTACTTTGATTATACAGAAAGCGTGATGGACTCAAAATGTATTCACAAAGGCATGGATGTTTGTTTGTTTGTTTGTGTTGAGGTTTTACGGTCCAGTCAACCCAATGGGGTCATGTCGAACGCGGTCAGTTTACCTTACCACACGTTTACTGGGCAGGCTTAGTCCTCTAAGCAGTTAACCAGTATTGTGCACATTCTTTCGCCAGAAACTGACAACTGCCCTTCTTGAATCAGAGGCATGGAGAGAATGACCGTAGAAAATATTTCATGATCAATCTCTACGAAAGTAGATGGATGTTGGTATTTGGTGGGCTTGCATGGAGGAGGAAACTGTAATACTGGGAGAAAACCACTGACCTTGTATGGGCGACCACCACTCTGCCACAAGCCAGTACCAGGAATAGAACCAGGGCCGCAGCAGTGACAAGCAAATGACTTACCTCAGCCGGCCTCAGTGGCTCAGTTGGATGCGCCGTCCGACTGGAGACCAGGAGGTCGCGGGTTCAACCCCCGCCGAGGTCGGCAACATTCTTTCGTGGAGATTGATCATGAAATATTTTCTACGGTCATTCTCTCCCTTCCGCTGATTCAAGAAGGGCAGTTGTCAGTTTCTGGCGAAAGAATGTGCACAATACTTGTTAACCGCTTAGAGGACTAAGCCTGCCCAGTAAACGTGTGGTTAGGTAAACTGACTGCGCTCGACATGACCCCATTGGGTTGACTGGGCCGTAAAACCTCAAAAAAAAAAAAAAAAAAAAAATGACTTACCTCTTGAATACTGCATATTCTGCTGGTGAAGAGTGTAACACATGCATAACTCCAGATAAGAAGGGGATTCACATAATACCCTTCTGATTTCTTCACGAAAACATATGCTGTGGTACTCATTAGAAGTGCCTTACAGAGGCGCTTTTAATGAGTACCACAATATATACTGCATAGGTCTAGATAAGAGCGAGTATCAGGTAAATAGTTTTCTTATTGCTTGACCAAAACATGTTGTGGGTACTCATTAGAAGCGCCTCACTGAGGCACTTCTAATAAGTACCCACAACATGTTTTCGTCGAGTAATACCAAGGCGCTTCTAATGAATACCCACAACATATGTTTTCATGAGTAATAAGAAAAATATAGATATTTTTTGGTGGAAAAAAGCGCCTTATCAAGAGCTATGTATAGTTTTTTGGAGAAAGAAGGAAAAAAACACTTTTCATTTGGGAAAAAGTGCCTTATCTGGAGCTATGTCTTTGATAAACTGCTTTTTTTTTTTTTACAATCAAAAGTATTGATATTTTTTTTCATACCTCTTTACCAAAATGTATATACGAGATTGTGGTACTCATTACTTTACCAAAATGTATATACGAGATTGTGGTACTCATTAGTAGCTCATTGCTTGCTGGTGATCTTCCGATGCGTATCCACAACACATGCTTTCAAGGAGAAATGAGCCAGTGCACGACAAAGCAACAAAATGGCATGTGTGCCCAGCGAAGACTCAGATCAGCCTGGGCATCTGTTGTTTTTGTTATGTGCTAGCTCAAATAAGAAACTTATTTATCTGGATACCCCCTTTTCTGCGGTTATGGAAAAGGGAAAGCCAAGCTTGTCACGTATGGATCATCCTGGTTTGCATGTGTACAATGCCCCTATGTTAAGTAGCGGCAGATTGACAAGAAGAAAAAATTCCATCACTGATACGCAAATGACTTTTTAGGTATGGATAATGATTTGCAACGATTTTAAGTTGACACATTTATCAGTAGCCCAAATCTATGAACTGAATAATTAATTTGTGATCTTTGATATTCATTATTACCATTTAACAAGAAAAAGACATGCAAACAGAGAACACCATGATCAGCCAGCACAACCATCTAGTCTGATCAGCATCTTCTCTGTTGATATATTTTAACCCATTTATGCCTAGCGTCCTATAATGACGTTATGTCTAATGACGTAATGTCCTATAAAAGGGACTTTGGTAAATAGTGAAGACCCATATCAGACACCAAGAATGCAGTGTCTGATCAGGATCTTCACTGCATTAAGTACAGGAATTTCTATAATAAATGATAATACAAATAACAAATCAGACACCCCATAAATTGGAAATGGCCTTGTCCAAAGAGAAAGATAGAATATTCCACTAGACACAAATGGGTTACAATGTCCACCGATTCTACAAGTGGAGTCTAGGCCTTCATTTCCTGCATATGGCTGTAGCTGTTTGCTCACAGTGCTGATCAAATGATAATAAGAGTCAGCACACGACAAAACCTACAATTTGCATGTGACCAGCAAAGACTCAGATCATCCTGTACATCCACCCTGTATGGCAAGGGTTCTTGTTCATCCCTTTTTGGATAGCCTGGAGGCTGTAGAAGGTACATGCAATTAATAAAGACTCAGATCAGACTGCAAGGATATGCAGGCTGATCTGAATCTTCGTTGGTCATATAAGTAATATGAAAATAGGCTTAGCCTAAATGCGAGCACAGCACAGACCTATATCTGCACTCTTCAAAAGTCCTTCACAGCATCATTAAAGAATGAATATCAGTATAATAAAAATACTATATAAATCAATAATAAATAATAAAAGTAATCAGCAAAATATGTTTGGGACACTTATTGACTCTCATTTCTGGTCACTTCTTGATGCGTATTAGTGAGACCTATAATCAAGTCCCCCAAGTTCCGGTGACAACTTCCGGGAAGAAAAAAACGGAAGAAAATTGGTCAGAGCGATTTCTGCTGAAAGTATATATCGTTGTATGTTACTTTTTCTTGATTATATTCTCTACCATAGAGTTCACTTCATTCGTGACGCACAAAGCGCGTCACGAGCTGTGCTCACTATTATTGTAGGTTTTGTTGTGTGCTGGCTCTTTCAAAATTGTCATGTAAGTTAGAATGTTGAATGTTGGGAAGACATCTGTCTTCTCCGAAAACAGATGTCTATTTTTTTTTTCTGTTGATGTTATTTGTTGATGACATAGAAAGACAAAACAAAAAATGTGACATGAACAAGCACTGTCACATTTAAAATTGCTGTTTTAATGTTAGTCAACAAAATGTTACAATAAACATTTGTTTCTTAGCCTTCAAACATTGCACTTTCATTACAACATGCTTAGTAAATGCAGTGAAGTTGTTATTTGTTTGCATATTTTTTTTCTTAGTTACATGTAAGTCCGTGTGCTTTTGGCAAACAGTGTAGACCCAGATCAGACACTGCAGAATGCAACATCTGATCAGAGTCTACACTGTTTACATAAACTACAGGAATTTCTATTAACCCTTGTCCAAGAAGAAGCCAACTGATCTGGGCCCAGTTGTTCAAAGCTAACAAAATCGTTAGTTAACAATTCGTTAAAATTTACATTGTGTGATACGCAAATATGCTGAAATTTTTTGCTGAAAAAATGTGAGTAGCTTTTGCAGTGCAAAAGCTACTCACATTTTTTCTGCAAAAAATATCAGAATATTGTATATTCAATCCACTAAAACAGTTAACAAAACAACCATTAACGAGCTTGTTAAGCTAACGATGCTTTGAACAACTGGGCCCTGGATAGACACTGTCATTAAGCATTTGAATTTGTATCAACAACCCGGATCAAGTAATCTGATTGGCAGAAAATTAGAAGTGGGCGTGGCATCTTTATTTATTCAACAGGACAAGGGTTAAACATTGTAATAATAGAAACTAACCAGACACCCAGCTATTGGAAATGGACCTGCCCAATGAGTTGTGATAGAAAAGTCCACTGGATGTAAATAGGTTAAACAATGAAGCCATATTTTCAGAACAGAAAAGTAGCAGTGATTTGACATATAAAACAGGCAAAGGGTATGGAATTGTTAACAGTGATTATACAGATTTGTAATGCTGTCTGGCAGCAGAGTTGCATAGATGTAGTGCCTGGTTGATTAACAGTGTTTCAATGATTATTGAAGTGTGTGTTGATTTATTTTTTCAGCTGGTCAGTGGGGTCAAATTGCTGATTTGTAATTCTGTTTCAAGGCATTTAATTTTTGCAGAATATTGCGAACAGGTGTCTTTCTGGTGGTTTAAATGAGCTGTGTGTGTGTATGTGTGTGTGTGTGTGTGTGCGCACAGTGATTAGATTTCCAGATATTTTATTATTATGAAGATAGTGAAAATAAATTCCTTGCATATATTTTCTCCTAGGCAGTATGCAGGTCTTATTCTGTACCCATTAGCAAGGCATTTTAAATTGAAAAGGTGTCTTAATGGTTGTTTAAATGCATTTTATTTTTGTGAATGTTGCTATATTTGTTAGATTTCTGGGGCCCAGTTGTTCAAAGCATCATTCGTTAGTGGTCAAAATGTTAACTGTTCTAGTAAGTAAAATATCTAATTTACAGGTATTTTTCTGAAAAAAATGCAAAAGCTACTAACATTTTTTCAGCAAAAATATTAGCATATATGCAATATTTAATGATAAAGTTTTAATGATAAGTTAATTAACGACATCGTTAGTTTTGAACAACTGTGCCCAGATATTTTATTATCATGAAGATACTGAATAGCTCCAGATAAGAGTGATCACTTAATAGTTTCTTTATCTGTCCACAAAAAACATGTTGTGGGTACTCATCAGGAGCGCCTGGATGAGGTGCCTCTAATGGGTACCACAACGTATGTTTTTATGGAGGAATAAGGAAAAATATCAGTACTGTCAGTTGAAAAAAACCCAAAAAAAACAACTTAAAAGTGACTTATCTAGAGCTATGAGATAGTGAAAACAGATTCCTTGCACATTTTTTTTCTTTTGCAAAAAATTACCATATTCGTCCAAAATTTTTGGACTCCATAATTCCTTACCGTACTTGTCCTAAATTTGAACAAGTCCATTTTACTGCCTGTCAGTCTGTAAAAAAAAAACAACAACAAAAATTGCTGGACTGAGTGGCAAACAGTTAAAACCCAGATCAGATTATTCTGTGGTGTCTGATCAGGGTCTTCACTGTTTGTTCATGTCGTTATGTCCCAGTACCTATGTTTTTATGGTAATTTTACTTTTTTAACCATTAGCTTTATCTAGATATGATGACTGTTTCAATTTAGACTGTACATGACAAGACCACAATGATATACAGGCTGATCTAGGCTTTCATCACCTGTATATGCTCAAAAATACTGTTCCTAGGTCTTCACCATCAGCTAATGCTCAGAGATGCTTGTGCTCCATCCCTATATGCTTGCAGACAGATTCTTTCTTGGCAGGTCTCATAAGAGAACAATACAAACCCCAACAAACTGAATGAATCTAAGATGAAATGGTGCACTTGAAAGATTTTACCATCATTTTGTAAAGGAGAACTTTGCAGCATGTAAGTATATAAAACCTTAAAAAATGGGTTCTACTTTTAAAGGAAAAAAGAAATCCTCTTTCTCTCTGAAATTTTCCTTTTAAAGAGTACTATAATAACCCCAAGTATTGGGACAGACAGACCTGAGCAAACAGTGTAGACCGAGATCAGACACTGCAAAATGCAACTGATCAGGGTCTACACTGTTTGCCATTCATCCAGCACTATATTAGACACATCATTAGGTAGTAAAATGGACTTTTTTCAAATTTTAGGATAAGTGATAAGGGGTTATGGTGTTCCAACACTTAGGGTAAATATGGTAGTGCCCAATGAGAAGGGAGGCAGGTATTTCCATTTCCGAATAGATATACCTTGTAGGTTTATCCATTCCCCTTAAATGCAGTCTGGCCCGGAGTTCATAAAACTTTTTTTCATGCTTAACTCAGCTGAGCATGAAATTTGCCTTGCTAATTAATCTCAGATTACCATTAATTGCAAATTATTTCTTGCTAAACAAAGCTGAGCATGGAAACTTCTCCGTGAATAAATATGAAAATGCCAACTATTTTTGGCATTTTCATACTTATTAGCTGAGAAAATTACATGCTCAGCTGACTTGAGCATGAAAAAAGTTTTATAACCTGGGGCCCTGATCTGAACTGTTGCTGTTTGCATATCACAGTAAACAGCTATGGTAAATCTCCTAAAATTTCAAACACTTTATTACATACTTTTTGACCTAAATTTTTTTATGGAGTTGTTTCTTAAAAATAACTAGTGGAATGGCAAGCAGTGTAGACCCTGATCAGACTGCTCCATCAGTTTTCCCCTCATGTACTCAAGGGCAAATTCAGCAGTCTGATCTGGTTCTGCACCGTTTTCATATGCCACTTTGGTGTATGAAATTTTAGGCTATTTACCTTAAGTACATAGCTGTTCCCATGTTTTCCCATGTAACAGTAATGCTTTTGTGTGTCCTCAGTTTGATAACATTATCAGTATTAGCTCTTTGTATTCTAGCCATTTTTTTTATCAGGGAAAATATGAGAAGTGAATCGTGAATAAAGGTGATTGGCTACACCTCCAAGGGAAACAGTTTTGACATGGAAATATTTGCCTCCTGTCTCATTGCAGGCTACTCCTAAAGGAAAGAATTGCTGTTCGTGTCTTCAGAGGTTACTACCTTTACAAAATGAAGGCAAATTCTTTCAGATGTGTCCACTTGCATGAAAATGATGCTGGTAATATATAAATTCTGCTTGTTTAGGATTAACCCTTGTCCTGCTGAATAAATTAAGATGTCACGCCCACTTCTAATTTTCAGCCAATCAGATTACTAGATCCAGATTATTGCTGTACATTCACATACTTAATGGCAAACAGTGCAGATCCAGATCAGTTGGCTTCTTCAGAAGCCAACTGATCTGGATCTGCACTGTTTGCAAAGCAGGATATATCCCAGTTCAGCAGGACAAGGGTTAAAGAAGACAATGAACTCATCTATGAAATGTTGGGTATAAATCTGTAAACAGATGTTTATTCAAGTCTTCTTCAAGATGCTGTGGTATTATGCAGACGAAAAATAGATTCCTTGTTTCTCAATGAAAGTATATGATCTAGAGACTTGTTAAGGCTTAGGATGCTAAGTAAAATTTTCAGCAGATGACATTTTGAAATATTTTTTGTATTTTTCCTGGTTTTGACATTTCATGCAAATCGTCTCCTGAGGAGACAATTTGCATGAAATGTCAAAACCTGTTTTCTCGGAAAAATATCATGAATTTATCATCTGCTGAATTAGCCCAGAGACTGGTAAGTTAGATATTGCAGCTCCAGAAAATGCACAATTTTCAAGCAAAGTTATTGATAGTTTTCCGTAAAAGATATGTTTTGGGTACTTAATAGAGGCATCTCACTGAGCTGCTTTCTAATGCATACGCTCAACATACATTTTCGTGGATAAACACGAAAAACATTTACCTGAAGCACCCTCTCATCTAGAGCTCTGTATTCTCACCAACATGTTTCTGATGGTTGCCTGAACATGTACTTTTGGGGAGAGGTAAGGAAAACATTTGAGCCTCGGTGGCTCAGTTGGATGCGCCGTCTGACTGGAGACCAGGAGGTCGCGGGTTCAACCCCCGCCGAGGTCGGCAACATTCTTTCGTGGAGATTGATCATGAAATATTTTCTACGGTCATTCTCTCCTTTCCGCTGATTCAAGAAGGGCAGTTGTCAGTTTCTGGCGAAAGAATGTGCACAATACTGGTTAACCGCTTAGAGGACTAAGCCTGCACAGTAAACGTGTGGTTAGGTAAACTGACCACGCTCGACATGACCCCATTGGGTTTACTGGGCCGTAAAATTTCAACACAAATACAAACAAAAGGAAAACATTTGTTACAGTGTGAGAAAAGAGCCCTGAGACAATATGAGAATGAAACATATAAGCATGTGCAGCCATGAAATGTCATAATGGAGTCTTTTCTGTTAAGTTCTACAGTACAAATTGATCCTGTATGCAGACAAAAAATGCCCTGATCAGACTGGGTCTGCAATGGCTGCATAAGGGCCCTCTGTTTATGATGAGTCATGTTTATCTACATACTCTATTCTCTCAAAACTCATTAATGCTTAGCAAGCCAGATAAAGATTTAAGTGGGTGTTGTTTTGAAATATTTTCTTATTCTTTCCAGAAATTAGAGTTTTATATCTCATCCATATTGTCTCATTAAACTTTATATCACTCTGTTAACAAATTCAGCAGATGACAAATTGATGATATTTTCTTATTTTTCGCAGAAAATATGCTTTTGCATTTCATCCTAAGGAGACAATTTTCATGAAATGTCATTTCTGGAAAAAATAGGTATTTAAAATTTTTTATCTAGCTTGGTAAGGGTTCAGAGACAGTTCCATCACTACAGATAAGAGGGGTATTCACATAAAATTTTTCTTACTTCTCAATAAAAACATATGTTGTGGGTACTCATTAGAAGTGCCTCACAGAGGCACTTCTAATGAGTATCCCCAACATATGTTTTTGTTGAGAAATAAAATAAGAAAACTACCAATAATTTTTGGATGAAAAAAGTGCCTTTTCTGGAGCTATGAATTTGCATGAAATTTTATACCGTGTTTTATACCCTAGGCAATATATTGCCAGTTATGTTGTCTTCTGAATCTGCCCAGAGTGGTAGACTTTAATATATTTTGCAATGATTCCACATTTGATCAGCCTTTTATGTCGCAATTGGTTTTACCACATATACTGTTAACTTAACAGTTTTTTTTTCCTGCATTTTTGCTGTGCTATCTCAGCTTATATCTTGAGGTCTGTTGAGGATATCAATAAAGATAATGTTGGGTTGAAAAGCTATATTACCCTGACAATTTTGAATGATGCAAGTTTGATTTTCTTTATTAATATATTGTTTCATTTTATTTATTTCATTTTTCTGTCATTTTTTTTTTTTTTTTAATTATTATTTTAAACTTAAGCATACTGTGAGCAAAATCAGGGTGTAACAGGTCGATGATTTATTTTCTTATTTTATTTATTTTTTTATTTTTTTTCAAGAAAATAGGTTGGACAGTTCTCTCCAATCTCTGGATTGTCTCCTAATTTGCAAAAACACTTTTTTTTCTGTGAAAAAAATGAGAAAAAGTATTCAAAAACATGATCTGAAATTTTTATCCAGCATGCAAAGAGTTAACGTGCTGGGTAAAAATTTCAGCAGACATATTGGAATATTTGTCTTATTTTTCCCAGAAAATAGGATTTGACATTCCATGCATATTGTCTCCTAAGGAAAATATCATCAGTTTGTGATCAGCTGAATTTGCCCATGGTGTGCTAAGTGTTAAATAAATATTTGGTTGTCAGTACTTGAGTATTGCTATGGGAAAAGCAACAATGTCTCATGCATGCAGCAGGGATCCAGACCAGCCTATGCATCTTTACAGTCAAAAGGTACAGTCACAGCCTAAAGTCATGTTCTTTTTGATTGTGCATACACAAATGTTAGCAGTATTGTCAGGACATTCCTATACATTGTATTTATTGATAAGTCTGTTGTTTATCACCTTATTTGAGTATTTTGATGAGGAATGAACAAAAGTATCTATAGTCTGCTTCAGAAGTGTAATTGAGCCAAAGCATGAGTTGAGTTACCTCTGGACATTGTACTCCCAGCAAAGACTCAACAAATTTGCAGTGTCTGAGCTGTCTACTGAGTCATTGCTGGACACCCAGTGGATAGACAAGGATCCAATATTTTGTCATTCAGACAGCAAAGGCATGCAGATCTGGGTCTTAGCTGTGCACACTTTGGAATGTTTTTTCCCCATCTGTAGATTTTCACATGGTCTGTAGATCAGTAGAAACATTTGTAGATTTTCATATGGTCTGTAGACCTGTATCCACATCTGTAGGTTGTCACATGGTCTTTGGACCTGTATCAGCATCTGTAGATTGTCATATGGTCTGTGGACCCATATGATCATCTGTAGATTGTCACATGGTCTGTAGACCAGTATGAACATCTGTAGATTATCACATGGTCTGTAGACCCATATCAACATCTGTAGCTTGTCTCATAGTCTGTGGACCGGTATCAACATCTGTAGATTACCAAATGGTCTGTGGACCCATATCTACATCTTTGATTGTCACATGGTCTGTAGACTTACATGAATATCTGTAGGATGTAACATGGTCTGTAGACCTGTATGAACATCTGTAGATTGTCACATGGTCTGTGGACCCCCATCAACATCTATAGATTGTCAAATGGTCTTTGCACCCATATCAGCATCTGTAGATTGTCAAATGGTCTGTGCACCCATATCAACATCTGTAGATTATCACATTGTCTGTGGACAGTTATAAACATCTGTAGATTGTCACATGGTCTGTAGACCTGTATGAACATCTGTCACATGGTCTAAAGACCTGTTTGAACACCTGTAGATTGTCACATGGTCTGTAGTCCTGTATCCACCACTGTAGATTGTCATATGGTCTGTAGTCCTATATGAACATCTGTAGAATGATCATGGTCTATAGGCCTGTGTGATCATCTGTAGATTGTCACATGGTCTGTAGACCTATATGAACATCTTTAGATTGTCACATGGTCTGTAGACTGTAGATTATCACATGGTCTGTAAACCCATATCAACATCTGTAGATTATCACATGGTCTGTGGACTGGTGTCAACATCTGTAGATTATCACATGGTCTATGGACCCATATCCACATCTGTAGATTGTCACATGGTCTGTAGACCTGTTTGAACATCTGAAGATTTTAACATGATCTGTAGACCTGTATGAACCTCTGTTGATTGTCACATGGTCTGTTGACTCATATCAGTATCTGTAGGTTGTCACATGGTCTTTGCACCTATATCAACATCTGTAGATTCAGATTGTCACATGGTCTTTGCACCCATATCAACATCTGTAGATTGTCACATGGTCTGTGCACCCGTATCAACATCTGTAGATTATCATATGGTCTGTGGACAGGTATCAACATTTGTTGATTGTCACATAGTCTGTAGACCCGTATCCACATCTGTAGGTTGTCACATGTTCTGTAAACCTATATGAACATCTGTAGATTGTCACATGGTTTGTAGACCCATATGATCATCTTTAGATTGACACATGGTCTGTAGGCCTGTATGAAAAACTGTAGATTGTCATAGTCTGTAGACCCATATGAACATCTGTAGATTATCATATGGTCTGCGGACCTGTATCAGCATCTGTAGATCGTCTCATGGTCTGTAAACCAGTATGATCATCCATTGGTTGTCATGTTTTGTAGACCCGTACGATCATTTGTAGATTGTCACATGGTCTGTAGACCTGTATCAACATCTGTAGATTGTCACAGGGTCTGTATACCTTATGAACATCTGTAGATTATCACATAGTCTGTGGACTTGTGTCAACATCTGTAGATTGTCACATGGTCTGTAGATCTGCATGAACATCTGTTGATTGTTACATGTTCTGTAGACCCGTATGATCATCTGTAGATCCTTACATGGCCTGTATACCTGTATGAACATCTGTAGATTATCACATTGTCTGTAGACCCGTATCAACATCTATAGATTGTCACTTAGTCTGTAGACCTGGATCAACATCTGTAGATTGTCATATGGTCTGTACAATGTAAAAACCAATGTAGATTGACACAAGATCTGTAGACCTGAATGAACATCTGTAGATTGTCACTTGGTCTGTATACCTGTATGAACGTCTGTAGATTATCACATGGTCTGTAGACCCATATGAACATCTGTTGGTTGTCACATTGTTTGTAGACCTGAATCTACAGTTGAATCTAAAGGTCCATACAAACAATCTACAAATGTTCATATGTGTCTCCAGACCTTTATACATTGTGAAAACATTTGTAGATGTTGATACAGGTTCACAGACCATCTAAATCTATGAATTGTTCTTATGAACTAGTTGTTGAGTGTTCATGTAAACAGCTTTAAGAAGGACTGCATGAATGTGCAGGCTGGTTTGTTCACGGTTTACATTTGCCACATTCTTCCTTTTCCTGAGGTGGTGCTCATGTATTAATTTAATTGGCTTGATGTTTTTTTTTTTGTTTTTTGTTTTTTTTTTAGTTTTTTTTTTTAAAAGTGATATTATTTTGCTAGTTTGTTTAAATTTACATGATTACCTGTTATGTGTATTATTATGCCTTCTGTATTTTGGTGATACAATAAAATCGCACATATATGTACACTGTATCCCTGATTATATAGCTACAAAAGTTCACAGTGCGTTTATGTTTGCAATATTTGTGGTTGACATAAAAGCGCAACATTAATTACCCACAAACACATTACTTTTATGGAAATGGGCCAGATTGTGAATATCTATACCTGTGAATATGTCTAAAGTCAGAAAATTAAAAAAAAAAAAAAAAAAATGTCCACATTAAAATGTGTACAAGTATGTATAAGTTCTGAATTATGAATGCTAGGTACATGGACAGTGCCACCAACATTACATACAGTATAACCTCAGTGGCCTGAACACGGATGGCTCGTTCACCGTGGATGATTCAAACTCTTTTTTCAGTCCCTACAAAATTCTTCCAATAGCTCAAGGAAACAAATATTTAGGATTTTTTCTTATTTTATCATGGAATTGTATGTTGTGTGAACTCATTAGAATTGCCTCATTGAGGTGATTCTTATGAGTACTCAACATACAATCGTTGTGTAGAAAATCGAAAAGATTTCCCTGAATTATCGCTATTTGCTTCCTGAACTGATGCCATGATTGACCCTCAGTGGCTCAAACTACCGATGTCTCAAACAAATTTCCATGGTCCCAAAGATCTTCGAGCCATTGAGGTTCACTGTAATTTGGTGTCTTAGAAGAATTTCTGGAATTCTATGGACAAGGCTTAGATTTCCCACTACATGTATTACCATGCAGAGAAAGATGCATTTTGCAGACTTTGTATTTCTCTTTTAATTGAATATTTTTTCAACAAAATATAGTTCTGACCAAATAATAGAAAAATATGATATGTTTTATAAAATAAGGAAAGGATTGTACTCCTGTACAGTGAAAAGCAAATTTTGAATCACTGCAAAATAACGATATTTTTTCCAGCAATATGGCAAACAAAACCGTACAAATTTCCTTGAAATGTCAAATCCTTATTTTCTTGGAAAAATACAAAGTCAATTTTAGAATGTTGTCTGCAAAAAAATTAACTCTCTAAGGGTTAGTCCTTAAAAGCACCAAGCAAATTAAGATTTCAAACATTTGTGTGTGAAATTGTCAAAATCTAGCAGATTAAAAGCAAATAACATTTGCATTACGAAAACACGCCTATTCAACTATATAGAAATTTTCACATCCAAAAACTGAACATTTTCAGATAAAAAAAAACACTGATATTTTTCATATTTCTGATCAAAACATAGATTGTTGGTACTCGTTAGAACTGCCTCGGTGAGGCGGTTCTAATGAGTACCCACAATCTATGTTTTTGAGCAGGAATAAGAAAAATAATGTGTATCCCTATAAACCCCAGTTTTACTATATAAAAGTGGGGTTTAAGGGGGTCAAAATTATGTAGGCGTGTTTTGGTTATGTTTTGTTTGGACTGGCACACCATAAAACTTTCCATTGTTTGGGCAAATTCAGCAGATGACAAATTGATGATATTTTTCTAATTTTTTCTACAAAATAGGATCTGACAATTCATGCAAATTTTCTCCAGAGGAGACAATTTGCATGAAGGGCCAAATCCTATTTTCTAGGAAAAAATAAGAAAAATATTTCAAAATGTCATCTGCTGAAATTTTTCCTCAGCATGCAAAGTGTTAATTTCTGATAAACCAGACAGGCTTCCAATATTCTTGTAACAAGGATTGTATTGTACTGTCTATGCCATTTCTATGTAAGAATAAATTTCTTATTATTATGATCACTGTTGTCAGTTTTGAGTCCATAATAATTATTAACCCTTAAAGCGCTAAACTAGACTATAGCAGATGGCATTCTTTATTTTTTTATTATTTTTTAGAGAAAATAAGGCTTGGCCTTTCTGGCAGATGATTTACATGAAATATCAAGCCTTATTGTCTCTGAAAAAATAAATAATAAAAATGTCTAAAAATTGTTTGCTGCTGTTGATGAACATTTTAACTCTAGTCCTGCTGAACCCGGATATACCCTGTCTTTGCAAACAGTGTAGATCCAGATCAGTTGGCTTCTGAAGAAGCCAACTGATCTGGATCTGCACTGTTTGCCATTCAGTATGTGAATTTGTATCAACAACCTGGATCATGGAATCTGATTGGTTGACAATTAGAAGTGGGTGTGGCATCTTAATTTATTCAGCAGGACAAGGGTTAAGGATTAAAATGCTTATGACCCAAGGAATTTACCTGTAAATGGAGTATGCAGAAACCATTTGAATGGAGAATGATTAGAGGACTGCAGCACAATGGGTCTGTAGGTGCTGGTGCAATAAAAGACATTTCAGAGAAATACTTAATCCATAAACTGCTAATCACAACTATATTTACTTTTATTCTGCTATATCCCTAAAGTGTCAGCCAGATGTGTAAATAGTATAGGAACCCTACGCTAAAAGCCCTTATCAGATACATCAAGGACTGATAACTCGAGAACAGGAACAGTCAGTATAGCAGTTTTTGGCCACATTACCTAGCGTTGTCCTGTACAATTCTGTGTAATTTCATTTTGATATTCCATGTAGTGAATGAGCTATAGGCCAAAACAAACATTTGTCAGCTCATAACTTTCCAAAATCGAGACATACAGGAGTTGTGTCCATTTTCCTCCAGTACAATTGTGTGTACCCTTTATCCTGCTGCATGTCTGGCGTTTCAAATAGATACTCAATATAGTAAGATACTATACACTCAAATCTTTTTTTTTCAGCAACATCATGGGCAGATAAACTGAAAAGCTGCCTCAGCGGGCACATGAAGTTAATACAACGTCGGCTGAACGTCGATGCAACGTCATGATGTTGCATCGACGTTGAGCCGATGTTGTATAAACGTCATGTGCCCGCTGGGGTAGTAGCAGTCCTTGTCCACAAAATACAATGCTAAGTCTTCTATGTATCTTTAAAGTTTGAGTAGGGTATTCCATATAGTAATGGACCATATGTTTTCAGATATATCAAGGGCCAGTAACACGAGAGCTAGAACAGTGAGAGAAATAGCTTAAGTCATAGTATGTAGCCTTAGCATTTTTATGTATTTGTGGAATGCTGTCCAGATATTCTGTATAGCAAACGAACTGAAGGGGGGAAAAACCTCAGCCATTGAAAAGAAACAAAATGTAACAAAGTTTGCTCATTAACAATTCCAAACCACTCGTCCACAATACTTATATACGACGTATATGCAAAATTTGAATTAAATCTGTAAAATACTCGTCATCGACTGGAAACGAAGTTCATACAGACAGACAAAAACTGTATAACAATACCCCACTATGATTGATTATCCGTTCATAACCTTGATGTTTACGTTCTTGGTTTTTATTACCCTTTTACGTTGGGAGATAATGGATATCTCAACGAGAGAAAGGAGGCAGTTATAATGTAAAGAAAAAATAGTGAAAATTTAATGTTAGCACTGGAAAAAAAGGAAAATCTGTTCTGCTAATGCGCTAGTAACATTTACTTGCTTTGAAATCTACCTACTGTATAAAATAAGACATACAATGAGTGACTATAGTGTTATTATGTGAATGAACCAAAATAATCTAAATTCGATCTCAAAACAAGTCTACAAATAAAATATGGATGAAGTCAAACAAAAATCAATGGAATTGTTGCTATCAAACAAAATATCACCATCAAACAATTACTCCTGTTGTTGATGTTGGAGACCATCAAACAATTACTCCTGCCGGCCTCGGTGGCTCAGTTGGATGCGCCGTCCGACTGGAGACCAGGAGGTCGCGGGTTCAACCCCCGCGGAGGTCGGCAACATTCTTTCGTGGAGATTGATCATGAAATATTTTCTACGGTCATTCTCTCCCTTCCGCTGATTCAAGAAGGGCAGTTGTCAGTTTCTGGCGAAAGAATGTGCACACTACTGGTTAACCGCTTAGAGGACTAAGCCTGCCCAGTAAACGTGTGGTTAGTTAAACTGACCGCGCTCGACATGACCCCATTGGGTTGACTGGGCCGTAAAACCTCAACACAAACAAACAAACAATTACTCCTGTTGTTGATGCTGGAGCTAGTATACTAATAGGGTCATTCAATATATAGTGACACTTACTCAGTAACTTGCAGAAAGCGTCAATAAATCAGCTTATCTTATTAAGATCCCTCGAAATGATATCCCTTGTGTTCCATGACCGATGACCGTCGTTTCGGCAGGTTTTCTATACCCGTTGCTAAGCAACCGCGCTCATATACCCGAACTTATGTGGCCACAGCGGCTTCAAGGTCCTCTAAATCACTATAGCAAATTCCTCTCATGTTTTCTTGGGGAAAGGATCGTAGTCACATGGACATGTCTAGGGATTAGGAAGGATGATCCTAAATTTCCCAATTATACGAGTCGATTCGTGACGCCACCAACCCGTTTTGTCCGGTGTCGCGTTGTCATGTAAAAGGATCAGTCCCTCTGCCAAAAGCTCAGATCGCTTCTTTCGAATCGCTGGTCTGAGGTACTTTTGGATATACAGTGAAACCTGTGTAAGAAAGCCACCTTTGAGATTGACTTTAGTGGTTGATTTGGAAAGGTGGTTTTTATTTTTATTTTTATTTATACAATATTTAAAGAGGATACACAATTAGCTTCAAAAGCTAGTCTACCTTGTGGTCCTCTATAACATACAAATATAAAATACGTACAAATATATACATTAAAATGACACAGCATTGTAACACAGAAAGATACTAATATGCAAATCGATTCACAAACAATAAAACTAAAAGTATATGATAAATGTTTAGAACAAAATTAAAATTTAATTTCATAAGAGATATCCATGAGACTTTGCATCATGCAGGGCACATAAAACCATAAAACTGGGTCATAGGCATGTTAGCTAGTAAAAGGTAATATGTTCTTGTTTTTTTTTTTTTTTTTTTTTTGAAACGTATCACATAGTAAGATGTAGCCATAAAGAAGAACACGCACCACACGCACAATAGGATCGGAAGGTGTACCGGAACGTTACGTAGAGTCTCTCATCAACTTGATATGAGCCAACTCGGTTCCGACCACGCCATTCATACAGGCACCGTACCGAAACCCGATGTTCGAGAGCATGTGGCGGAAACGAATGTCCAAACAGCATGTCCCTCACACCGGGACCCGCCACGGTGACATATTAGGCACAGCCGATACAGAGCAGGCCCTAAGTGTGCGTGAGGTGTGAGATGGAGCAGCATCTCCCTATGTCTGATCAATGAACAGTGTGATAAAATACCAGTAAAAGTAAAAATGTTTCGGAATAAATTATATTCCTTCTAAACCACTGTTTTAAGACTTTTCTTAAAAGCATTTAATGTATCCCAGTTTCTGACTGGCTGAGGTAGTGTTCCACAGCTTAGGAGCTGAGTAGGAAAACGCTCCATTATAGAGCGTTGTACGTGATTTTGGTACATATAGGGTCCCGTTTACACTAGAGCGCAAGTTTAAACAATGAGTTTGAGAGACGGGCTTTAACATGCTTGAAATGTATGCTGGTGTCATATTATTCAGCGCCTTATATGTTAATACCGCTTTATTGTATTTAAGCCTCCTTTCGAGTGATAACCACCCAAGCTCTTTGAACATGCCTGCAGATGGTGTTCGGAAGTCTGTCTTAAGAATTTGCTAGCAAAATTACATGACATGTACCTTTATAAGACAGACAACTTTTTCCACACAACCACTATTTAAAGTCAGTCTCAAAGGTGGCTCTCTTACACAGGTTTCACTGTACTTGTAATAGTTACCATTGACCGTTTTTCCAGCAGGAACTTTATGGGTAGTGAGGAAACCCCGTCGTACGCAAAGATCATGCCGAAACTTTGCACTGCACTCGCCAAAACTTAGCACTGCACTCGCCGAAACTTTGCACTGCACTCGCCGAAACTTTGCAGGCCGCGGTGAGCTTGGAGTATGGCAATCAGCAGATTGTCTCTTCAGCTCTGGCTCATATGATCTCACCCACGTTTTATCAATAGTAACAATGATAGATAGAAAGTTTTTACCCTCCATATTGAACCGTGAAAGATTAACGGTAGCAACTTCCAAAGGACGTTCAGCTTATTCTGACATCAAGCGATAGGGACCCAACGGGCAGAACCCCTCCTCGTGTCTATACAGCTGTGAATAATTGTATGAACAGACCCTACGCTTTCTCCAATTCTTGTGTCATTTCTTCACATGTAAGTCTTTCGTCACTTTTTAGCTCACCTGAGCCTGCTCACTCCACGTCCGTCATCCGTCCAGGCCGCCATACCCATTTATGGTTAAAAAAACCCGCAAAAAATCCTTTTCTCCAGAATCAAGAAAGCTTCAAGGCTGACTCTTTGTAAATAGCATTTGGGACTCAAGGTCTATCAAGTTTGTTCAAATGATGACTCTAGGTCGACATTTGACCCTTTTACGGCAAGGTTGAATTTGTGTCCCTATGCATTTGTATGGGGAAGATATTGAAATATTGTCCATTAAAGACCCATGAGCGAAACTTACAATGTATGATGAGAGGAGCAAACCCTTTTAGTGACAACCCCAGAGTATCTGCCATTGCTCCTGGGCTATATACATGTATACAATCTCGTAATCTTTAAATGTCTTCTTCTCTGAAACAATTTGACAAATTTTCACTAGATTTCACATTGGGCCTTCTGTTGAAGGGAGTACCATAGGGGGCACTTGGGCGTCACCCTCTGTCCATGCGCAGCGGTCATATCGGAGAACGTCAGAGCAAATGCGCGGCGGCCATCAGAGTCATAAGATGTTTATTTGACAAATCTACGGAAAATAAAGACAATTTTTTCGAATTACGTTTAATTTTAAAATTTTATAATTTTCGCTGGAACCAGCCGTATTTTTAAATCCTAATTAAACTGTCATAAATGACAGCGGCTTAAGTCAGCTCTATTTAGAGATCTATTAAAAGGCTATTAAAGTCAAATAAAAATATCAAATGTGATGTCAATCCCCAATCTCAAACATAGTGACCATACTATGTGTTCGGTGGACACAGATGCCCTCACTTTCCTACGTTTGTTAGTAAATATAAGCTAAATGTTTATTTTTCACAAAAAGTCATCTTAACGTTAACGCCAACAACAAAATATCATAACTGATGTTTCATGACTCTTGAGTCAAAACATATATGTGAGACATAAAATTCAACACTCTTCAAAGTGTCAAATTTAAACTAAGCCACGATTCAGGAATCTGTTGTTACGTATAAACAAAACCCCAGGTGCAGAGGCTCAAATCCTGATTAATACTCCTCCAAGATTTCATGTCTGTAGCTTAGCTACTTTAGAGAAAGGTAAGACACAATGTGCACCACTACTCTTACTACATTTGTCTATCAAATGCAAGGCCCATAACTCTGCACTTACTGGGTGCTGGTGCATTCTGGGGATGTGCACAACACAACAAAATTTAGCATTATGCGCACACACAGATACACGCGGCGCGTAACCCAACCGGAATCTACTAATCTTTAATCCTGGACCGATTTTCATCATCTTAGTATTGATCAGCATGTATCCTTCGAGAGCTACACAATGAAGTCATCGGACCGTGACCAAAATCACTCAGGCGTAACTCCTTTAGTTCTCGTCCAATATGGATGTTTGGTACCATTGGAAAGGTCTAGAAGCACGTACAGACACAAGACCATCACCACTGCCACCACCACAAGCGCCACCATCACCACCGCCGCAGCCACCACCATCACTACTCACGCCGCCACCACCATCCCCACCATCAACTCTGCCACCAAGATTGTAAGAATAAATGTAAGAATGCATGATCGGCTAAAATAAAGCAGGGTCCCGTGTATGTTAATTGCCAGTTTCCAGAAGTCGGTAAAAAGAACTTGCTGATCTTTGATGATTTAATGACGGAAGCAAAATGTGACCAGCGAATTGCAGATCTTTTTTACCGACGTCTAACCCTTAAAATGCCAAGAAAACCTGCATCTGAAAATTTCGTTTGTTTATGTCGTCTGCTGAATATTTTTGCAAACTTTTCAAACCTATTTTTGCATACAGGCAAACAGTGCGTACGCTGATCAGTAAATATAAGCTAAATGTTTATTTTTCACTAAAGTCATCTTAACCTTAACGCCAACAACAAAATATCTAGGTTCACACTGTTTGCAAAAATGACTTTTAAAATCACAAGCAGATGACAAAGCAGACAGCAATTGTTGTGATTGGCAGTTTAAGAGTTAAATATCTGGGTTCGTTCAAGTACACAAACTCGAACGAAATCCATGCTGAAGTTCGTCGCTCACAGTTTGCCATTGTCCGAAACACCATATCATTCTCTCTGGCGACGGTTCGATACGCGAAGACAAAAGCGGTTTTCGGGTCCATTCCGTTTTACCGCTTCGCTGTGGCCGGACACTACCATTGTAAACGGATGTTGGACTGTCATTTTTGTAGAGTTCTCAGAAATAGAATGATTCTGTGAAAATGTCTCAATAGGTGTCTTTGTTTGCAGCCTCGTGTATATTTCGCTGATGTTTGAGCATGGCCTCGCGTCTGGAGAATGGCAATTGGCACACGAGACACTGATTCATTTTTAACTGATCATGCATTCTAACAAACACTTATTCTTACAATCTTGGTGGTGGAGGTGGTTGTAGTGGTGGTAGTGGCGGTGGTGGTGGTGATGGTGGTGGTGGTGGTGGTGGTGGTGTGTGTTAAATTACTTAGGCACCCAAATCTCGTGTGAAATCACGTAGCAAACTTCGTTTTATCTCGTTCGCCATCTTTAATTTGGAATCAAGGTCAGCAGACCAATAAATAATTAATAAGCCAAAAATGAGAAATAATTATTGATAAACCTTTTAAAGTTGCTTTTGGATAAATATAAGCTCTGCTGAAATCAAATAAAAACTAAAATAAGAAAAGAAAAAAAAAAAAAAAAAAAAAGATTATGTATTACCGAACATATCACGTGACCTCAGTTGACCCCGGCGCGTGAGGCCAATTTTGTAAACAAACCGCTGTCAAAATCTTATACGTATAAAAAATAGCACTTGGCTCGGAGCTGTGTGTGTGTGTGTATGCAGGTGCGGGAGGGGGGGGGGGGGGGGGGGGAGTGTAACTTTCTATATGACATAGTACGGATGTGCGTGCCGAATGGCCACCTTTTTCAGCGCTGCCAGGTATATGATTATAGCCCCCTTTTTTCAACAAAAAGTATATTACTGACCCGATTTTTCTTGATTCGTATGTGAAAGGCCTCACTTTTCTAACATCCCAGTATATGGGTAAATTATTTCGCTCAGAGAATTGTCGCGGCTGCTTGTTCCTATGTATTCAATGAACTGACTGTACCAGCAATAAATGGGTATATTAATCAAAGGGCAGTATATGGATAGGACAGCATTTCGGGCGATCAAGTATATGAATGGGTCCGCTTTTTTCAAAGACCAGGTATATGAATAGGTAGGTTTCGAAATACTGGCTCGTACACCCGTAACACAATTAAACCCAAGTTACCCAATCCCCGCCCCCTCATCCCCCCCCCCCCCCCCACACACACACACCCGAGGCTCGAAGTGTGTTTGCATAAAAGGCAGTGCCTTTATTTCATATCAATTTTAACCTGTAGGTGGAACAAAGCATTTTTCCATATGATTTTCATATGACACTCATAATTGTGCTGTCAGGAAATGGATGAGAACTAGAACATTGGGGAGTGAGTTATCGATGTTCGAGTGATTTTCATACAGAGTTTTCTAACTTGTGGTATTGTCTGGGCATACGGTATACAATACACCGAACACTGGGTAACTCTGCTACACTCGGTATATTTACTGCCATTTTAACAAGGAAAACAACTTTTATGAATTCCCGTTTCCTTTCCTGCACACCAATCCGCTTCTGAAAAGGGGTCTACTCTAAAAGGAAAGAAGGAGAAGACCCTTTTTCAGACGAGAGGCAAAACAATTTTGAAAGGGTTATCTCCCATGAAAATGTGTGCATTTTGGCGCAGCTCAGGTTACGCTAGTCCAGTTCCTTGCGCAGCTCGATAGCAGCCTATTTTAAGTAGTCGCCTGGCGAACGAGGCTAAGGTTACGCGGGTCAGTTATGAAATTCTATGAAGTGAGCTTTTAAAGTTTTGCACTCAGAATAAAATTTTGAGCAGATGACTTTTTTTTTTTCTTTTTTTTTTTTTTAAATATGTTTCTATTTTCTCATAAACAGGATTTGACATTTCTTGCAAATTGTCTCCATCCATTGGAGACAATTTGCTTAAAATGCTAAATCCTGTTTTCTGATAAAAATATCTCCAATGTGTCGTCTCCTGAATTAGCCCAAAGAATGGTAAAGGTTAATTTGATATAAAATGAGAAAACAAGATGCAAAACTAACTCAAAGTCATAATAAAAAGAACGTCAAGAAAAAAAAGATTGTTTACTATCACTTTGTCGCCATGAAATAATTGAAATTAAGAGTACCGATTTTTTTTTTTTTTTTTTTGAAAGACAAACAGGTCAAAGGATCAACTGAATATGTTAATAAACCATTATTTTACATGTATGATTAACCGTTTATGGGTTGTTTACTTTTTGGATTTGCTCTCATGCGTTCGAGGTTATTATAACTATTGTATTGTGTTTGATCATATCTTGATTTTTCTAACTTCTAGTCTTTGTATTCACTCTCCGCTCTGCTTATACTGGGACCTTGTCATGCGAAAAGGTCTCCGAGGCACATGCGCAGTCTGATCAGGGCTTTCGCTGATCGCTTACAGTCAGTGGTCATTCTAGAAAAGCGCATTTATTCTAAGTATTCGGACGCCTTATTTCCTTGTTATAGATTTTCGAAAAATTTGAACAAATTCATATTACTATCCAGATAAGAGGGGGTAGCCAGATAATATTTTTCTTATTTCTTCACAAAATCATATGTTGTGGGTACTCATTAGAAGCGCCTCACTGAGGTGCTTCTAATGAGTACCAGAACATATGTTTTCCTGGTGAAATAAGAAAGATATCAATACATTTCAGTTGAAAAAGTGCCTTATCTGGAGCTATGGGATATGTCTAAAATACTTCTGGATGAGTGGCAAACAGTGTACGCCCTGATCAGATACCTGTCTGTCCGAACACTTAGGGTATATACGATACACAATCAGGCCACAAAGGCCCTGATGAGATCTGATATGGGCTTTCGTTATTTGCTTATGTACACAAAAGATACCTTTTCATTTGACATGTCGCCACTGGAGCTGCTCAACAAGAAACGTTCACTTTCACCTTATCGAAGGACGGCACAAACTTGCCCTAGTATCTGCGCACTGTGGTCTGGGCATCAGCTTTTGCACGTTGCACTCTTTCAAGTTGAACTTTGCCAAATCCGAGCAACAAATGGCAAAGAACACGACCAGGTTACGCACGTGCGCATGCTATATTGATATTTAATGTTCCCATTTGGCAAAAGTGGATATTTATAGCTAGATAACATGTCAAATCTTGTGGGGCAAAAGTAATAATTTAAACAATTAGTTCAAATGCTCGTATTTATTTCACTTTTCGATTATCTATTCAATTAGAAAAGCGGTCAAAAGTTAACCTTTATTTTAGCTCTTCAACGGAGTTAGTTAGTCGATGGACTATATAACGCGTGTATTTCGACAACATGTGAAACACAGAGTAAGTTTTAAAATTGTCTTTGCTTTGAATTTCGATATTTAAGTTTAAAAGAAAACAATATTTCGTTTTAAAGATATTGCATAAACTGGTACAGGATTTTTCAGCCGAATACTGATGATATAAGAGCAGGAATGGTGGTTGGGGGAGGACATTTTTCATTCGATATATATATGAACATATATGTATCTGTGTTTTGTTTCCTGAGATGTTATAAAAATATACATCGAAGAACATTTCTGGATCACCTTTTATTTGGCTGTAAACATTATTACTGTTAATCCATTATACAATATATTGGAAGATTCTAATGTCAGGCTATGTGATTTAGATTATTCCTAGAGAAAAATGATTGAACTATTTGCAAACAGTGGAGACCCTGATCAGATGCCGCATTCTGCGGCGTCTGATCTGGGTCTGCACTGTTTGCCAATTACCCTTTACAGGGTTTCCGGACCACAATGGGTTAGAGAAGTTGATACCTTGTTTTCCCAAAATACCATTTCTCCTACCACCTTATTTCAACATTTTAGTACCTTTCGATATATCAGAATAACAGCTGGATGATGGGGCAAACAGTCTAGACCCTGATCAGACGCCGCGTTCCACGAAGTCTGATCTAATTTTATACTGTTTGATCCGGGGTGTCTGTCCGAACACCTATTACAGTAAATAAGGTAATTAACTTTGCGCACCTATGTATTACCTTTGTTAGGTTTTTGAAATACTTGACCCGTCTCTCCAACACTTTAACAGGATTTAAATAAACCCTTTCCATTAACCTTGTTTTTATGGCTAAGCTAAGAAAGTGCTTTGCAAGCAATTGTCTTTAGAATATGTTTAACCCAATACAGACTGAATTAACTCCCCCATATTATATATTGGAAGATTCTAATATCGGTTTAAGGTATGTCATTCTATTTTTCATTTAGATATTCCGAGAGAAAAAATGGTTGAACTGTTTGCAAACAGTGAAAACCCTGATCAGACGCCGCGTTCTGCGGTCAGTTTACCCTTTTAGGGATCTCAGGACTGCAACAGGTTAAAGCTATAACATTTCCAACTACGTGGAGTCTAATCTTATGTTGATGTGCAACGTGGGAAACCATTTTCTAACAGCGAAGCCCAGATACGTAAGCTCGTGGATTCACGCAGTCTGACCTGACCAGGGCATTCGCTGTCCGCTGGTCAGACTGTGCGCCTGACTTGAATTCATTGCTCCACGAGGAATGAATGCCGGTACCAGACTGACTGACCGCCAATGCTCTCGCTAACTAACTCCTAGACACTTTCGTTGGATATCAAAGCGATATAGCCACTTTTGTGTTGCCAGTTACCGTTGTCTACGAATTGGTAACAACTGCTTTTTCATAGCGAACAAAGCTTAACTTTCCCCAGCCTCTCATGAAATCGTTTGATTTACCGTATTCGACCTAATTACCGCGCCGTGCGCTTAGGTTTTTCAAAACTCCTGGGAAAACTTGTAAAATATGCATTGTACACTAAAAAAAAAAAAAAAAAAAAAAAGACTTTTCTGCTGATACTTGTGCGATTTTTTCTGAATTTCTCTATAAAAGCATATGTTGTGGGTACTCATTTGAATTGCATCGACAAGTCGATGCAATTCAAATGAGTACCCACAACATATGCCTTTATAAAAAAGTAGACAAAAAGTACACTTTCTGTAATCTGAAGACTAAGGAATCGCTTGACTGTGCGCTTATAGGGGTATGTGCGGTAATTAGGTCGAATACGGTACTCTAAATATTGGAATAGCATATCTCCTTACCAAACTTGTTCTGACATTTGAACACGTTCATTTTTGCTAACTGTTCATATCTGTAAAATCTGCTGAATGAGTGGCAAACAGTGTAGACCCTGATCAGACGCTTGACGCACAGTGTAGACATCAAAATACATAATGTGCATAAATTATAGCGTACATGTATATACTTTCCTTATTACAGACGACTGAATGAGCCTCAGAATCTCCTTCATGAGGATCTCAAGATGAACAGGAGTCGATCAGCAGGACCGTTTCCTGTGGTATCCGTAGAAGGTAAGGTAGCGCACCAGAAAGGTACCAAATAGTCATCGTTTTGTATGATCGACCTGTCTGATCAAAGGTCACTCTGTTACCCAACCTCATTACGAAAACACGCCTATTCAAATATGCTGAAAATTTTACCACCAAAGAATGAAAATTTTCAGATAAAAAAATCTGATATTTTTCATATTTTTGCTCAAAAATAGATTGTGGGTACTCGTTAGAACCGCCTCTGTGAGGCGGTTCTAACGAGTACCCACAATCTATGTTTTAAGCAGAAATAAGAAAATGCATACCCTGTAAACCCCATTTTTAATATATAAAAGTGGGGTTTAAGGGAGTCAAAATTATATAGGCGTGTTATCGTGGTGTAGTAGATAGACACAGCAACGTTGCTTCAAGATTGTGTGTCCACTGGTTCGATTGTCTGTGAAACTACCCGAGTTTCTAAACCGAGCCGAGAATGCTGCTCTGCCGAGCGGTGTATTTGGATTAATATTCTTCATCATGTTACTGGACCCCTTAAAACGCCAATCAAAATTGTAGCAGACACATTTTCAACATTTTTGTCAAAGAAAATAAGGCTTGACATTTCTCTCTGGAAGGCGATGACACGATATTACTACGTTTTCAATCATTGTGTTATCGTGCCTCCGAGAATGGCACGATGAGACGATGTTTTAACGCTGAGCACATTGTTAAATACTTTTCTTATTTTCCCAGAAAATAGGTTTTGTCAGTTCATTCAAATTGTCTCGCAAGGAGACAATTTGCATGAAAGGACAAAACCTATTTTATGGGAAAATAAAATATATCGTCAATTCTTCGTCTGCTGAATTAGCCCATATAGAGTGGTTAAAGTTAAAACCTCGTGTCACCATGCCAGCGCCATCATGCTAGCACCATCGTGGTATCGTTCCATGGTGCCATCGTCGTCATGGCATTTTGCTAATAGTATCTTGTTATTGCCTCCAGGTAAGTGATGCATGGCGCGATGGCCATAACACTTTTTGTCTAAGCAATTTTATGCCCCCGCCATTCGAAGAATGGTGGAAAGGGTATATAGTGTTACTCCTGTCCGTCCGCCCGTCCGTCTCCGTCCGTGTCCGGCGCTAGCAATTTGCATTTAAGTTTTTCAGGCGGGGGAATCCATCTCCTTTGGATATTTTTTTGAGTTGAGGTTTTTAAGGGCCAGTCAACCCATTAGGGTGATGTCGAGTTGGTCAATTTACCTACCCGCACTTTTTCCTGGGCAGATTTAGTCTTCAAAACGGTTATAAAACCAATATTTGTGCACATTCTTTCGCCTGAAACTGACAACTGCCGGAACTAATCTAAACGAAATGGGTAGATAAAATATGAGTGTCACAGTGAAACCTGTTTTAAGCAAGTACTTAAAGAAAAGCCAAAAGTGCTTGCTTAAGACAATTGTTGGCTTGAAAACAGGCAAATTTACACTTGTTTGACTTTTTTTTTTAAATATCCAGAAAGCTAACCCAGATGACCTTAAGGTAGGTTTTACTATATTTTAAATTGCCTCAAAATTTGAAAGAAATGTCAAGTGAAAAACAAGAAAAAAATAGTTGTCTGCTGCTATTTAAAGTCAGCAGGTAAATGATTACAGACAGTAACCTCAAGGTGAACAATAAAAATTATAGAGTCAACCGCGTCAACCTTTCTCCGCCATCTTTAATACTGAATTTAAATAAAAGCAGACGACATCTTAATACATTTTTTCTTCTTGTTTCCCAGGGCTTGACATTTATGCAAATTGTTTAAACACGAATCGTATTAAATTTCAAGCACTATTTTCTAAGAAAACAAATCATTATTTTTCGTCTGCTGATTTTGCCAATAGAGTGCTAAAGATTACCTTTTAATCCCAGTACATGTAAAATACGTTTGAAGTGCCCTTTCTTAGCCCTTAGTACATTAACAACGAAATTAGCAAACGAAAAAGAAAACTTAAAAAAAAAAAGAAAATACATATATTTTTGTTATTTTCCTCGGAAAATAAGGTTCGACATTTTTATGCGAGTTGTCTCTTTAAACGATTGCACGATTTATTTTTCGGGAAATTCGATTAAAGTAAACTGTTCAAAATCGTCAGCACACAATTAAATTCGGTAGGCTATGTTTCAATGATATAACACATCGAATCAGATCAGAATACTTTATTAATTCAATAACTTTCCTCATTGATAAGAGTGGATGGTTTCTGATAGGTCATTAGTATTGCTGTTGGTGAAAATCTATTAACATTATATGACAGTTTTTTAACTCTTTACAGACTGGGTACACATTTCAGCAGATGACATTTCAATTTTTTTTCTTATTTTTCCCAGAATATAGGTTTGACATTCCATGCAGATTGTTTCCTGACATTTTGCATGAAATGATAATGCCTATTTTCTTAGAAAAAAAATAAGGAAAATATTATTTTGTTGTCTGCTGAATTAGCCCAGAAAGTGGTAAAGGTAAACGATGGATTTATTAATCAATCAGAATTTGGATATAAGTCATCAAGATAGACCCACTCGAAGCTACATATTGCTCTGTACCCGTTAAAATGGAAGAAAAAGATATATCGGATAGTGTTTGGCGTTTCCGTATGTATTTTAACCTTATATCAGCGACCGTTACCAGCACCACTGTGTCACTTGCATCTGTAATTATGTTATGGACAGTGCCATACAAGAGGGATGGGTATCCAGACAAATGCAATGGATTCAGATGAAGGCGCTTTTTCAGCCGAAAAGTATTTTGTTATATGCTATGGAAGGCGCTTCTACTTTAAGGAGTACCAACACCATATGCTTTCATTGAGAAATAAGAGAAAATTTCGGTTGAAAAAAGGGGCCATATCTGATGCTGTAAGGATTATCACTTGTGCTGCTTTAGGCTGCTCATTACACCCACTTTTTCTCGACAATTATGAGCCTTATGGCGCTGCACTTTGGTTTAAGCTATCCATTTTGACTTCACAGTAGTCATATACAATACATGTATTAGATATATATGTCACAGGATTTGACGATAAGCACTAGGGCTAATTTGAGTCATTTCCTTGAAAACAAAGAGCGTAAAGTGCATCGTCTATGAATGGAAAGCACGGTACATACGTCGACGATTTTCTTTTAAAATAAGGCATGGCGCTGAGGTCGCCGTACTGTGACACTGTAATCAAAGTGTGCAACAATGTTACATAGTATGTGGAGATTAATCATGAAATATTTTCTACGCTCATTCTCTCTCTCCCTTTCGCTGATTCAAGAAGGGCAGTTGTCAGTTTATGGTGAAAGAATGTGCACAATACTGGTTAACCGCTTGGAGGACTAAGCCTGCCCAGTAAACGTGTGGTTAGGTAAACTGACCGCGCTCGACATGACCCCATTGGGTTGACTGGGCCGTAAAACCTCGACACAAACAAACATAGTATGCTGCATCGCGCCGTATCATAAGTTTCAGAATTGTTCTGCGGCGTCTGATTTGGGCCTACATTGTATGCCACTAACCCGCAGTTTTCAAATAGATCAATAAGTAGTAAACGGACTTTACCCATTTATGCACTCTTCTACCATAACCATGGACCGGTCTAGTTCCAATAGCAGTGCGTCTGGTTAGTTATATTTTTTCTACGTTTTATAGAAGTCCCTGTATATAATGCCAACCGTGTAGATCCTGATCAGACGCCACGATTTGGGTCTTCGCTGTTTGTTAATGGCCCATTTATGGGACGCTACCCAGCAAACACACAAAGTCGCAACAACGTCGTTACAACGTCGCTGCAACGTCACGACGTTGCAGCGACGTTGTAACGACGTTGTTAGGACGTTGTGTGTTTGCTGGGTAGGTTTAAATGGATTAATCAAATTTTAGAACAAATATGATAAGAAGTTAAAGTATACGAGTAATGGGCGGCAATACGGTATTAGCATAGATATGCCAGAGCAAACAGTGAAGATCCAGATCAGACTGCAAAGAGCGGAGTCCGATTAGAGTCTGTGTTGTATGGCAAACAGCCAGCGGTAATTAAATGGGCATGTTCAAATTTTAGGACGTGTGGTAAGGGGTAAAGGAGTCCGACTCATTAGGGTAGATACGGTATTTTTTATCAGTATCATCAGAAAACCTACCTTCTAGGAATTATTTTCAACTAGTGCTGACATTTTAAATATAAAAACACAAATCAACCGACGTTTTGGAACAGACGCATCAGTTCGAAAACTAAACAACAACAACAAAAAAAGTTATACAAAAAGAATAAACCTGAACTGATGCCTAAAGGTGTGTTAACGAATTTGATATTGACCACTGGCATGTGGTCTCTCCGGTAATTAGGCCTACAAGCGTGGTAACTCCTCAAGATAAATCATGCGACCGATTCAGAGCAAATATTGGATTCATCTCCCTTGATTTTCATAATTAATCTGATCATGTGTGCGTCCAACGAAGATTCAGATCAGCTTGCAGATTCGTGCAGTCTGATCAGAATCTTCACTGGGCATAATTTGGATATCCAAGGATGCACAGTTTCTTCATGCGAACAACGAAGACTCTGATCAGACTGTGCGGATATATGCAGTCTGATCTGAGTCTTCGTTGGGCGCCAATGTCACAAGGTACGTTTTCTCACGTTGCGACTCATTTTATAGATATCAGAGGAGTGTGTAAGAAGATCTCGCCATATATCGTTCACCAGTGGCGAGATGTCTGTGAGGAGTTGGGTGTCCCGGATGAAACTTTGGATCGTATTGAAACTGAAGCGGAGGAAACTGGCGAAAGAAAATCAGAACTTGCTTTTCAAGGTCTAGCTCTCTGGTTCGAGAAAGTTGGGAGGGCGGCCAATAAAGACAAACTGATGAGAGTTGTGCAGCTTCTAGGTCTAAGACGAGCAGAAGGTAATGGTCCGGCTTGCATTCTACTTCATTCTATATCGGACCGTTATCGGTCCGACAGATTCCTGTCGGGCCGATAACGGTCAGATACAGACTGAAGTTGAATGCTAGATGGGGAAATAGATATCCTGATGGTTTACTCTCATGGTCAGTTTAGCCCTTAATCAGTGCAAACGACATTTTTATTTCTATGTTTTTCTGTTTTTTTTTTTTTTTTTTTTTTTTATTTTGAGAATATACAGCCTCCTTATTTTGTCTGAAAAAAAAAATGATTGAAAAATAGACGGTCGTCTGCTGCAATTTGGTTTGGCACTTTAAGGTTTAGATTAAATGAACAAACCGACAGGAAAATCAATAAGACTATCCTTAAAGTGCAGCTCCTCGCGCGGAGAAAAGCAAGGATACTTTTTTGAGAAGGGCTCTGTTGAACCGTATTTCTCACGGAACGGATTCCTCACGCCGGTGTGATAAATTCGACCGAATTTTTCACATTCGGACAAAGGTGAAGAATACGTTTTGCGGGTTTAGAGTTTTTAACCCAAACGAGTTTGTCACACATTAGAATTTCTATTGCTTGCACACCAGTAAACAAATTTTTAATGAATGGAAACATTTTCGATGAAATATAGGTATGAGAAATTCGGTCGGATTTTTCACTATGAATAATTCGGTCGAATTATTTTTACAGCAGGGAAGTTTTCGATCGAATTTATCACGTGCCAGATATATTTGGTCGGATGTGTTACATGTGACAATTTTGGTGAATTATAGGTGTGAGAAACTGGAACATATTTTTCATATGTGATGTTTTCGGTCAAATGTGTCACAACTGTGTGGCGAGTTAAATCTATTTTTCCATAGTTTCACAGCTGTAAAGTATTGGATCGAATTCCTCACAAGTGACATATACGGTCGAATTTCTTACATGTGACACATTTTGGTAAAATATAGGTGAGAGAAATTTGGTCGAATTTTTCACATGTGATGTATTCTGCTGAATATGTGATGACTTTGACGAATTTGGTCAAATTGTTCACATCTGTGAAGTATTCGATCATATTCCTCATGTTTGACATATTCAGTCGGAACTTTACAGTTGATATTTTCGGCAAATGTTGGTGTGAGAAATTCGGTCGGATTTTTCACATATGATGTATTCTGTCGAATATATCATGACTGTGACGAATTCGGTGGAATGTTTTCACAGCTATGAAAAATTCGAAGGAATTACTCACGTGTGCTATATTTGGTCAGATGTCAAACAGGCGACACACTTTCGGTGAATAAAGGTGTGAGAAATTCGGTCGCATTTTTCACATGTGACGTTTTCTGTCCAATAAGTCACAACTTGTACAAATTAGGTCGATTTTTCCTCAGCCGTGTAGTATATCATTGAATTTCTCACGTTTGACATAATCGGTCGAATATTTTACACGAGACATTATCTTCGAATATAGGTGTGAGAAATTCGGTCGGATTTTTCACATGTGATGTATTCTGCCGAATATGAGATAACTTTGTCGAATTTGGTCAAACTGTTCACATCTGTGAAGTATTCGATCGAATTCCTCATGTTTGACCTATTAAGTCGGATATTTTACATTTGATATTTTCGGCAAATATAGGTGTGAGAAATTCGGTCGGATTTTTCACATGTGATGTATTCTGTCCAATATGTCACATCTTGTATGACTTTGATCGCTTTTTGCCACATATGTGCAGTATATCATTGAATTTCTAACGTTTGGTATAATCGGTCGAGTAGATTACACGTGGCATTATCGGCGAATATAGGTGTGAGAAATTCGGTCGGATTTTTTCACATGTGATGAATTCTGTCGAATATGTCATAACTGTGACGAATTAGGTCTAATTGTTCACATCTGTGACGTATTCGATCGAATTCCTCACGTTTGATATATTCAGTGGGATATTTTACATGTGATATTTTCGGCAAATGTAGGTGTGAGAAATTCGGTCGGATTTTTCACATGTGATGTATTCTGTCGGATATATCATGGCTGTGACGAATTCGGGGGACATTTTTCACAGCTGTGAAAAATTCGATGAAATTACTCACGTGTGCTATGTTGAACCGTATTTCTCACGGAACGGATTCCTCACGCCGGTGTGATAAATTCGACCGAATTTTTCACATTCGGACAAAGGTGAAGAATACGTTTTGCGGATTTAGAGTTTTTAACCCAAACGAGTTTGTCACACATTAGAATTTCTATTGCTTGCACACCAGTAAACAAATTTTTAATGAATGGAAACATTTTCGGTGAAATATAGGTGTGAGAAATTCGGTCGGATTTTTCACATGTCATGTATTTGGTCAGATATGTCACAACTATGAATAATTCGGTCGAATTATTTTTACAGCAGGGAAGTTTTCGATCGAATTTATCACGTGCCAGATATATTTGGTCGGATGTGTTACATGTGACACACTTTGGTGAATTATAGGTGTAAGAAACTGGAACGTATTTTTCATATGTGATGTTTTCGGTCAAATGTGTCACAACTGTGTGGCGAATTAAGTCTATTTTTCCATAGTTTCACAGCTGTAAAGTATTGGATCGAATTCCTCACAAGTGACATATACGGTCGAATTTCTTACATGTGACACATTTTGGTAAAATATAGGTGTGAGAAATTCGGTCGGATTTTTCACATGTGATGTATTCTGCTGAATATGTGATGACTTTGACGAATTTGGTCAAATTGTTCACATCTGTGAAGTATTCGATCATATTCCTCATGTTTGACATATTCAGTCGGAACTTTACACTTGACATTTTCGCCAAATGTTGGTGTGAGAAATTCGGTCGGATTTTTCACATGTGATGGTTTCTGTCCAGTATGTCACAACTTGTATGAATTCGATCGATTTTTCCACATCTGTGCAGTATATCGTTGAATTTCTCACGTTTGATATAATCGGTCAAACATCTTACACGTGGCCTTATCGGCGAATATAGGTGTGAGAAACGGTACCTGGTAGCCTGATAATTCTATCTGCAGGAAAAATACGTTCAAATGCTTTTCCATGAAAACTCTTTTTTAAGGATCGTGGTGGTGCAGTTGGTTAGGGCGTTCTTGTATGACTAGGCGCCACAGCCCGTGTGTGTGTGTGTGTGTGTGTGTGTGTGTGTGTGTGTGTGTGTGTGTGTGTGTGTGTGATTTAAACAATTGGACGAATAGGTCGTCGGTCCGGTTGTGTATACATGTATCATGTATTTGATTGAGCTGTGGACATAGGTAAAAAGTGATATTCATAACGAAAACACGCCTATTCAAAATACATTGTATTTTTTTAGTTTAAAAATAGTGAAAATTTTCAGATGATTTTGTTTTATTTTTTCTTATTTCTAGTCGAACCATTGATTGTTGGTACACGTTCGAACCGCCTCAGTGAGGTGTCGGTTCGAACGAGTACCCATAATCTATGTTTAAGAGCAGAAATAAGGAAATAATGAACACCCCAGCAAACCCCACTTTTTCCTCATAAGGGAAACATATCTATTCAAATACATTGCATTTTGCCGAAGAGGATTTTCAGAGGAAAATTTTGATACCTTTCTTATTTCTCCTCAAATCATTAATTGTGGGTACACGTTCGAAACGCCTCAGTAACCGCCTCGCTGAGGCGGTTTGAACGAATACCCACAATTTTTATAGCAGAAATAAGGAAATAATGAATAGCCCTGCAACCCTCACTTTTTCCTATATAAAGTGGGGTTTGCCGGGGTATTCATTGCATAGGCTTGTTTTCTTAATGTATAATTCAGATCATTTGTGGCTTTTCACAATCACGATTATCAATTACCAAAATTAATCCATTGTTACAAACAATTCGCATTGATATCTTAAAGTATTAAAGTCGGGCTTTTATATCAATAATTTACATTTCAAGTTTAAGATAACAATATAAAGACTGATTTTTATATATCGATTTTTCGAAATAAAATATTCACAAATTGGGTATCAATACATGTAATTATTAATATCCATAATTAGTTATAGATATCAATAAAACTCTTTACAGATATCCATAATTTATAGATATCTTTACAATTAGAATATTTGATATCAGTACCAACAATCTTATATTTATAATAAGATTTGTCGAAATCTGTATAGAATAAGGGATGATTGATATTATTGAACAAATCCATAGGTATCAAGAAACAGATATGACATTTCATTTATTTCATTTTATGATATCCAATAATATTCGAAGTTAAAAATAATAATACAATAAATAATAAATCTATCACTCGATTAAAAGATATGCATGATAAAAATATATTACCTCGAAATTGTATTAAATGGTTAATCGTATGTTTTATATCATAAGCTGTGACAAATACGTTTGTGAGAAATCCGTGCATGAAAAAAAGGAACTTTTTTGAGGGTTTTTTTGAAAGGTGACAAATTCGTTTGCGTGCTATATATAAAACTGATACCGAACGAGTTTGTCACAGATAGGTGAGGAATACGTTCGGCAGCTGTGAAAATTTCGGTCGAATTCTTCACGCCGCGTGACAAATCCGACCGAATTTTTCACACGTGTGAGGAATCCGTTCCGTGAGAAATACGGTTCAACAGGGCTCTCTTAAAGTGAAGTACCCTTAAAAGAAAGAAGTTGCTGTCAATTTTAAGGAGGACTTTATATACTAGGGAATCAACTTTTGTTTTACCGGTGTGGTCTTCCTTTATAAAGGGAGGAAAATAAAACTTGCATTCTATTCGTCTTTTAATCCTTGTCCTGCTGAACCCGGATATACCCTACATTTACAAACAGTGTAGATCCAGATTAGTTGGCTTCTGAACTGATCTGGATCTACACTGTTTGCCATTCAGTATATGAATTTATATCAACAATCTGGATTAAGTAGTCTGATTGGCTGAAAATTTGAAAAGGGTGTGGCTTCTTAATTTATTCAACAGGACATGGGTTAAAAACGCCTGATAACACCGTAGTGCTAAAATGTGGACACAGCAAAATCACTGATACATGATACCGTATTTGCCTATCTTACAGAAATATCTGATCAAACTACTCGAACTTTACGCTTGCACCTTTAGACAAACATTGAAGACCGTGATTAGATCATGCGTTTACAAATGCTTATCTGGGGTTTTGCTGTATGATGGGAAGTTCTTCGTATATAATATTGCTTTTTATATCTGCCTGAGAAAATAATAATAATAATATAAAACCTTGGTTTACAGTCAATACTCTCATTTTAATTATTTTCTTTTGTTATTTCAATATAATTGTCAGTTATGATGTTTTGCAGATGAGTTGCGACAAATCAGCCAGAAGAATACAATAAATGCCTTGGCCCGGCCTGTGACAGCTGCCTCACAGGTATCACAACAATGTGAATTCAAACTCAGCAAGCAGGCGAAACAAAAGGGTAACGTGTGCTTTATTCTCGTTCAAATTTACAAGTTCTTACAAGAGGTTTTTCACAAGTTAGCAAAGCATTGTTTGCATAATTACGAAAAAGTATTTCAATTTGTCTTACAATTTACAAATTAGGCTGGGTGACCTAGTAGTTCGCGCACTCGACTTTCAAGCGGGATATCGTGGGTTCGAATCCCGCTCGGGTCGAGACAATTTTCAGACCATTATTACGCCTGGTTCATACTCGACTGCCCTGGGTTGAGTATAAAGTGGACAGGGCGGCCTTGGTGACAGACAGCGGCACCAAGTGTGCATGGGTGATCCATGAAAGCAAGGCTGTACAAATACATATACATGTACATCATAGCAATCGCCGCTGCCTCTAGGTGCCTCGGGTGCCTGGTAGCGTTAAAAATCCGCACAACAACTACAAATTGGTATTTTTAATCAAACTATTAAACATGTTAAACTGATATGTCAATTTTATCATTTTATAAATGTACATATTTGATATGGTTGCATGTATTGTTTCTTTCACGATCTGTTTATATTCGGTTTTACTTGTTTCGTTTATAAAGTGCCGCTTGGTAGAATGGCTTTTTGAGGTGGTACCCTCTCAGAATATTGCACAAATAAGGACAAAATAAAACAAATAAAACCAGTATTGTTATACGGCTATGAGGTTTAGGGCTTTAGAAATATAAATGTAATAGAGCGTGTGCAAATAGAAATTTTCAAATATATTTTTAATTAAAAGAGTCAGCTCCATCTGTATGTTATGATATATTGCGAGCTTGGTATAATGCCTTTTATATCAACAAATATTAAAACTACACTGATTTTTGCTGGAATAAACGTTGAAAATGAACAAAGCAGCAGCAACATGCTTTCTTCTCCGTATAAACTAACTTAAACCGTATAAATAACCATAGATTAAATTCGAAGTCGGTTGAAAATTTGAAGCCATTCATTTGTTCATTAGGATTTGCTGACATATGGTATTCTCAAAGCTTTATAAATAAACATGTTTACTTAAGTCATAACAAGAAGTTTAAAGACATATGTATTAAAAACGGATTCTCTTCAGTTGGAATATCTTCTGCCACAGATTTTTTTTTTTTTTTTTTTTTTAAATTTGAATAAAGTACAAATGTACTTTTTTATTTATTTATTTTGCATTCATATTACTGCAGACGTCTTTTAGCATTTCGAACAAGGAATCATCGCCTTCCTGTCAAAACTGATCAGCGGAGAAGTGTGCATTTGAAAGAAAGACATTCATTGTTTTTACTGTTTATATGATATTGGCGACGAATTTCATTAGATATCAATAGGTAAATAGCTTTAAGAATTGAGATCAAAATATATAGCATTTTGCTACTGTAGAAATCCAAATATAGTAAACTTTGAACAATTAATGAATATTTAGTTAACAAAATAAAAAAAAATGTTATGAATAGTTAAAGACAGCATAAGGAAGACAGTGTACTGAACCCTCAGTGGCACAAAAAATGTAAAACAATGAACTGTACCTAGCGGCCGCATGGCGTTTAAACAGCGTCCCGGACGTTGCATCGACGTTGTATAAGTGTCACGTGCAGCTGGACATGTTTCCGACCAGACTATAAATATGCGCGGGATATGATGATGCAGAGTTCGCATTTGACCTATAAACGATTCTCTTTATTTCAGCTATGATAGATCGACTCTCCCGCCCAAAGTCATCAAATGTTGAGCCAGAAATTCACAAATTACCTGTCGTGATCCCTGGAAAAAAGAAACCTCAACCGATCAGTGATAGTGAAGTATCACCAAGGAAACAATTCAACAAGAACGAATTATGTACGTACACCTCATACGTCGGTTTTACGCGACATACTCAGTCTTTCATGCCTTATTGCTTTTCTTTCACTAGTGACCTCACAGCTTTCAGAGTGGGAAGTAGCCCGAAGTGTCTCAGGCGACGCATATGTCTGATTTTGGTCAAGTGATCGGTAAATGTCCTAAAATTTCGAACACTTTATTCTCTACTATTCTGGCCTAAATTATGCTTCTAATGCACTTGTTTATTAAAACACTTAGTGGAATGGCAAACAGTGTAGACCCTGATCAGACTGCTCCTTCAGGAGCAGTCTGATCTGGGTCTGCATTGTTTGCATGTGTCATTTTATCAGAAACTTTGGTGTTCGAATTTTTAGAACATTTACCGAATGTTCCCGTTGCCTAAAATCTTAACCAGTATAGAACCTTCACCCTTTATTATCAGTTTTGCATGCACCTAAATGCCAAGAAAAATCTGTGATACTGAGTACGGTAAAGCTATGATAATATATTACAGGTGAAGTCAAGGTGAAAATCACGGTAAGCGGCGTTCAGCGGTCGGATCAGACTGAGGTCCAATCCACAAGAGATATTTACCAGTCCACGAAGAATGATTACAAACACACGTGCCATACATTTGTCAAGCTAGTCACAGCCAAACAAAAAGAACATTTCAAGACTCTAAAGAACCTACTGGACCTCAGTGGCATATCTATGCAACGTATGAACCATATGGGATTCAATATAAATTGTTTTATTCTCTGTTCAAGTCTCGGTTCGTTCGAGATTCTGTACCAAGCTTATAAAAGTGGCCGCTTAAAAAGAATTTGTCAGACAGTGTTTGTTACGCCCGAGTGCTTGCAGAAACTAAATGCTGTGCACGTGGATTTAAGTGTCCTAATGGAGGATGGAATGATAAACGAGTATAGAGATATTCTGTTACTTCGAGGCGTTAGCGAGCACCCGGAAAAAGTCCATCCAGCAGATGATTTAAAGCTGCCAGACAAGATAATCAGTTTAGTCGAAAGCAAAACAGTGGACAAAAATGGTGGTATGTTAATATCTTTTGCAGTAAATAGAAAACTTTTAGATCCTAATTTCAATATTTTTAAATATGTATCCAGCAAGCACATGCCGTTTATACAACGTTGCATTAACTTCGATGCAACGTCATGCCATGACGTTTCATCGACGGTAATGCGACGTTGTATAAAACACATGTGCCCGATGGGTAAAATCCTTTCTTTTCCTAGAATGTCTGACTTGATATTTTGGGAGTTGAAATTGCATTCAGAGTTATTTTTGCGCCCCCCCCCCCCCCCGCCACCCCACACCCCGAGGAATATCAGGTCAAGAATATATGTTGCTGCAATATCCTGCACCCTTCTTTGATTGTCAAGGTCACTTGGACAATAACCCCGGCTATTGTTGTGATGCATGTAGGATTTTGAAACAATTTGATCCAAATATAGCCCACAAGAAGATTACATGTAATGTGTCAAACAATGAATGTCAAAGGCCACATTTGAACTTTATTCTGATTGCCTTTATAATACTATGACAATTTTTGTGCCCGACCAATAGCATTGTGAAGCATAGAGGGATTTGTCTCTATATCAGTATGGTAGTATTTTGTGTCTGACTTTGTGGTGCTTGAAGGTTTTTCAGTGATTTGACAGAAATATACCCTTCAGCGATATGGCATGTTGAGTGCAACATCCTGCCTTGAAGGTCAAGGTCACATTCTGTTGCACTCGTGCCTGGCTCATTACATTGTTCTGATTGCTCATAAAATTATTCTTCAGTAATCTAATACAGTTAACCCTCTTTAAACCCACACTTGATACAACAACAAAATTCGTTATAACGACAATCGAATGTCACGAAACCTTTGCTCAGGAGGTGACATTTAATGAGAAATAATGCAATAATATTGCATTAAAACTTCAAGCAACATATGTTTCGGATATTTGTTAGAATCGTCTCACTGAGGCGATTCTAACAAATATCTAAACATATATTATATGTGTAACTAATAATAAACCAAGGCTTTTCTTACATATCATTCTGTCTAATAAGGATTCTTTACAAAAGCAAATTCATTTTAATGGAAAATCTTTGAGAACAAATGCTGTCTCTGCAACAAGGGTTCACTGCACGAATGTACTAAACAAACATATCATGTTTTACATGCACCACACCCGACTCCCCACTTGACTGTCACTCATGAAGTTGGTACAAATTGTCTATCTCAATGGCGGTAGCTCGTGTCCAGCTTGAAGCTGTGTCATGCGTGAAGGGATTATGAAATAATTTGACAGAAATGTACCTTACAACAATATCATGCGTCACGTGTGTACAACACCTAATACCATCCCTATCCCATTTAGAGATGAAGGTCATATTATGTCTGGCTGATAACTTTATCTTATATGAATGAATTTTGCAATAATTTGCAATAACTAGACACAAGCAATACAATGGGACATTAAATCGTAAAAGTAGTACTTTGTGCATTCATCATTTCCAGTGACATCTCATTTCTCAACCATTACGAAAACACGCCTATTCAAATATATAGAAAATTTCACCTCCAAAAACTGAAAAAATTCAGATAAAAAACTCTGATATTTCTCATATTTCTGCTCAAAACATAGGTTGTGGGTACTCGTTAGAACTGCCTCGGCTAGGCCGTTCTAACGAGTGCCCGCAATCTATGTTTTGAGCAGAAATAAGAAAAATAATGTATACCCCTGTAAAACCCAGTTTTACTATATAAAAGTGGGGCTTAAGAAGGTCAAAATTATATAGGCATGTTTTCGTGATGCACTGACTGCACGGCGTTTGGTCATATATTGAACGATGCTGAAATTTACTGTGTTGGGAGTAAAAGGTTCTTCGGACTTTCCGCCGAATCAATCGTTCAGTGCGCATGCCCGGTCCCTTAGCTAGCCACGTGTCTCATTCTTTGGAAGTTTCTCCTTTGCCGACCGCATGCATGAGCCAACAGCATAGGTTCTAGCGAGACTGTGCAGGATGCGCCAGTAGGCTAGGCTCGTCTGAACCTTTGCTGTTCGCATATGGTATAATGATTTTCCCCATGACACAACTGAAATAGTATTGATAGGTATCCATGACTTAGGAAGGTCAGTTATTATCCCAGAGACAAAGAGTAACATTTGCTACTTTTCAAAGTTGTTTAGTGTTTCACTATAGTGTAATTTATAGTTCAGGGCCCAGATGTTCAAAACTAACGATGTCGTTAGTTCACTTTGATCATTACATAAGGCATATAGGCTAATATCTTTGCTGAAAAAAATGTGAATAGTTTTTGCATTAGCAAAATCAAATCACATTTTTCAGCAAAAATACCTGTGAATTAGAAACAGGGTATTGTACTACTAGAACAGTTAACATTTTGACCACTAACGAGCTCGTCAAGTTAACTATGCTTCGAACAACTGGGCCCTGGTCCTTTATGATCGTTAATCCCATCCCAGGCTTTTTTTTTTTTTAATTTTTATAAGGGTCAGTAATGAGGCCTAACTGGCCGAAACTAGCTGGTCTGGCCCAGAAAACCTGACATTTCAACTGATTCAGTTTTGCGAGTGTGTTCATTGCTCTCGAGGGTCAGTCTTTTAGTATCTGTTTCAGTATTTTTTTCGTTCTGTTTAGATTGTTTTGGGTTTTTGTAGCCCAAAGGCCTGTACAACAGCGAGTAACAGGTACAACAATTTTACATGTGAATAAAGAAAACAACCCATAGCTTTAGATAAGATGAGTATCCTGATAAATATTTTTTCATGGCTGCATATCAATATAGGGATCAAACAGTTTTTCATGCATTAACATTCGCCAGGTCCACGTGGGAGGTGTTGAAAACCGAGGCCGAAGGCCGCGGTTTTCAACACCTCCCAAGGGACCTGGCGAATGTTAATGCATTGAAAAACCATGTTCGATCGCTATTATTGCATAAAAACTGAACACACTTGCTACATTTCGCGTTATTTCTTGCACTATTTTGTTTCGCCTTTTCACTGATGTCTCGCGAACAATTTCCACGGAGTATTCTAGGGCTGGGCGGTTTCAACACCTCCCAAGGGACCTGGCGAATGTTAATGCATTGAAAAACCATGTTCGATCGCTATTATTGCATAAAAACTGAACACACTTGCTACATTTCGCGTTATTTCTTGCACTATTTTGTTTCGCCTTTTCACTGATGTCTCGCGAACAATTTCCACGGAGTATTCTAGGGCTGGGCACTACACATCTCGTGACGGCAGCAATTCTGTGGCCCCGGTACAGATATATTGAAAGTTGCGTAGCCGTGCATTAACAGCGCGTGAATTGCCTTGTTAATACACGGCTTTTCGCCGGTTAATGCACGGCTGTTAATAACGCGCGGCACTGCTTTTTATGCAATAATATATGTTATAGGTCCCCACTGGAATCGCTCGGCCGATGCAGTTAAAATAAGCACTACAGCTCGTGTTTTCGTAGAGCATTCAAAAATTATCTTTTGTTAAAAACACGTCTTATTTAGAGCTACGCACCCAGTAAGCATTCTACATAAATCTATACCAGGCTGTTATCGGCCCGCTGTAGATTTATAAAGAATGCTAGCTGGGTATTTTCGGGTATTTTAATGAGGTCATCTGAGAAAGCATGAACAACTCTTTCGAAAGGCACATGACGTTTACATAACGCCGCATCAATGCCGACGAAACGTCATGACGTTGGCACATGACGTTTATAAATGTTGTTGCAACGCCATGACGTTGACACATGACGTTTTATTAGACCTCATTACTATTCAAAAGCTAATTTAGAGATTTCATTGGTCAAGAGCATATCACGTGTAGGGTAATATTCTGTCGTGTTACCCTGTAATATTACCCTCGCTAGTAATACTGCCCTCTGACGTCACTTCGGTAAGCGCATGTACGTGCAGGGTAATATTCTATCAGGTTTCTCTGCAATATTACCCTCGCAGGTAATATAACCCTCTGGAGACGTCATTGCTGCCAGTCGCAGTTGTAAGAATTAGGTATAATAAGACAATTGTTGCCCTTTGTACGAGGGTAATGTGACAATTTTTTCGCCCTCGACAGTTAATGTTACCCTCGAAAAAGCCCTCGGGTAACATTACCTACCGCGGGTTAACAAATCGCCATATTATCCTCGCACAAGTGCAATAATTGTATAATACAACGTCGCATCGACGTTGTTGTGACGTCATGACATTGGCACATGACGTTGCATTGACGTTGATGCGACGTTGTATAAACGACATGAGCCCGCTGGGTTTTAACCATAATAACATGTTGATTTGTTTCAGGGGATGAACCATTTGATTTACATCACGAAAACATGCCTATATAATTTTGACCCCCTTAAACCCCACTCTTATGTAGTAGGACTGGGGTTTAAAGGGGTATACATTATTTTTCTTATTTCTGTACAAAACATAGATTGTGGTACTCGTTAGAACCGCCTCATCGAGGCGATTCTAACGAGTACCCACAATCTATGTTTTGAGCAGAAATATGAAAACTATCAGAATTGGTTTGTTTCAGGGGATGAACAATTTGATTTAAAAACCTGGCAGAAGAGCCTTCGGGCGGATACGGAAAATATAAACTATAGATTCCAAAGATTCAACGAAAATGCATTGGAATTTCTGCGAACGTTAAGAATTGTGAAAACCGATGAAGTAAAGCCTATGTCTAGTTTAAATGACGTAATTTTCTCTCTAAAATTTCTGCGGAAAAGTCAGGCAGTAGCTTCAGGTGTACGAGTGGACCTTGTTCGTGAATTTATCGCCATAGTTAATCAAGTACGACTAAAATTTGAAGACATTCAACACAAGGAAATAGCTGTTTCATTTGAAGTAATGCTGTCATCGCAAGGTTGTGAATTATTTCATTCCTACTTGCAACAGCTTGAAATCATGTTGGACCCAAATTACATTTTCGAATCAAACGAGAAATTGCTCACTCACTCATTGTCCGTCTTGGAAAAGGAATTGTTTACAGGGTTGTTATCTTACATTCCAAGTTTGCTGTCTATTTTGTTTTCATTAAACGACTCACTGACTCTGCTGCGAACAGATGAAGAAATAGACAGGATAATTAACTATGACGAATATGTTACAAATGAAAGTGACAATGAAAATAACAGTAAGGAAGAAGGGGAAATAAAGGGGGAATAGTTAATGAAAATAAAAGGCATTGTTCCAGCACAGCTAGCATTCTACTTAATCTCTATCGGACCGTCATCAGGTTGTCGGGCCGATAACGGTCCGATAGATTAAATGCTAACTGGGAGATAAATATACCCCAAAAGTAGTATAGGGGCAGCCTATACTACTCCCAAACATACATTGCGGATACTCATTAGATCTGCATAATGCAATTTAATGAGAACACAATGTGTGCTTTGGTGCAATAACAATATCGCCAACAAGACAATTATACAATCATTGCCCTTATGCGAGGGTAATGTGAAGATTTGTTTTACCAGAGGCAAGAACTGTTACCCGGGGGCTTGCCCGAGGATAACATTTACTGCCAATGGTGAACAAATCGTCATACTACCTTCGTACAAGGGCAACAATTGTTTTATTATGCCGAATTCTTAAAATTGCAAGTGCACCGACAGCTGTTACATCACTAGAGGGTAATAGTGAAACCCCACTAACGAAAACACGCCTATTCAAATACATTGAAAATTTTACAACCAAAAAATGAAAATTTTCAGATAAAAAAATCTGATATTTTTCATATTTCTATTCAAAACATAGATTGTGGGTACTCGTTAGAACCGCCTCATCGAGGCGGTTCTAACGAGTACCACAATCTATGTTTTTTAGCAAAATAAGAAAAATAATGTATACCCCTGTAAACCTCAGTTTTACTATATAACAGTGGGGTTTAAGGGGGTCAAAATTATATAGGTATGTTTTCGTGATGTGGTAGAATATTTCCTTGCACGTGAAATGCACTTACCGAAGTGATGTCAGAGGGTAATATTACTTGCAAGGGTAATGTTACGGGGTAACCTTACAGAATATTATCCTGCACGTGATATGCTCCTGGCCAACAAGATTTCTAGTATAGCTTATGAATATTAAAGAGATGCAATAACCTAAATCTTTGTCTCCGTCTTCACCTTATCTGGACGCGTGAAATTTGCGCAAACTACAGTGCATTCAGAATCTTAATTTTCACAAACTATATATGTACTGTATCTACAACCAAAAACATATTTGTTTTCTGTACTTGTTTTGCATTATTGTTATAGCAAACACACGAATTGTTTGCATTACTGTAGAGAGGCTGACAACATACTTAGGCGCCCAGACCTCGTATGACGCCTCGTGGCAAACTTCGTTTTATCTCTTTCGCCATATTGAATTTGGCATCACGATAAGCAGACCAATATATAATAAGCCAAAATAATAATAATAATAATAATAATAATAATAATAATAATAATAATAATAACTATTGATAAATAGGTTTAAAGTTACTTTTGAATAAATAATAATAATCACTACTGAATCTAAACAAAAAAAAAATCAAATAATAAATTACCGAACGTATCACATGACCTCATTTGACCCCTGCGCGTGAGACCAACTGTTTAAAAATCAAATTCAAAAGCATTGGAAAAAGAAATCTCTTTTGTCGAATATTAATTAAGCAATGTATGAAAGTATAAAGCTGATATACTGGACATTTGAATCATAGTTTAGATATAATGACAAAAATAAAATTTATGATCGGCAGAAAAATGATCGGCGGATCGGATCGGACTTGGCTTTTATACCCGACCTATAAAAAGCGGCGTAGGGGAACCATTTTTGCAAAATGTTCGTTTTCATTGTCCAATTTACGGAATTTTTAATTTTTCAAAACCGAAAAAGAAATCTTACATGCGCCATATTTGGATGTATGACAGAGCAGATTTTGACCTGCTACGTCAAAAGGCAGCCGATTTTGATTGGGCGTCTTTACGAAGTGATGACATTAACATATATGCCAACAATATTACAGAAAAAATATTTTCTCTTTCAAAAGAATGTATTCCAAACAAACAGGTACGAATAAGACCCTCAGAGCCTGTTTGGATGACTTCCATAATACGTAATTTAATTCGTAAGCGTAAACAAGCTTTTCGGAAAGCAAAATTAACAGATACTCCGGCTAACTGGGAAAAATTTAGAAAATTGCGTAATAAAGTTATTTCATTAATTCGAGAGTCAAAAAAGAATCGTAATGAACAATTAACTAATACTCTCAGAAACCAACGCTTAACGTCTAAAGATTGGTGGACAACACTGAAAACTTTCATCTCTCCTTTATACAGAAACTCAAATGCTCCACTGGAAAAGGATGGCATTATTTATTCAGAAAGTATAGATAAAGCGAATCTTTTAAATGACTATTTCCGTGACCAGATCTTTTGGATGAGCAAAATGCAACTCTTCCGTATATGCCTGTATATAATGGGACTATTTTGAGTAATTTTGTTATTACAGAGGCTGAAGTAAAGGCAGCGCTTTTGTCTTTACCACTTGGCAAAGCATCAGGCCCGGACGAAATTAATAATCGAGTATTACAAGCATTAGCTACAGAACTTTCTCCTGAATTCACGACTCTTTTTAACCAGTCTCTACAGCAATCAGATGTTCCCGACATTTGGAAAAGGTCACATGTGTGTCCAGTTTCCAAAGGCGGAGACGTTTCATCTCTTTCTAATAACAGGCCGATCTCTCTCCTTAGTAACATTGATAAGACTTTCGAAAGAATTGTATTCAAACACTTGTATAATCACTTTCATGATAATGATATCCTTACACCATTACAATCTGGCTTTATTCCTGGCGACTCCACTGTAAACCAATTGGCATTTCTTTACGATACATTTTGCAAAGCCCTTGATTCTGGAAAGGAAGTAAGAGTGTTTTTTGCGACATAAGCAAAGCTTTTGACCGCGTTTGGCATGCCGGTCTCATATATAAATTACGTGCGTCTTGTGTTTCCGGTAATCTATTGAGATGGTTTGAAAACTACTTACAGAATAGATATCAACGGGGAGTTATTCCTGGAGCAAAATCAGATTGGAACTATATTCGCGCTGGTGTTCCCCAAGGGTCTATCCTTGGTCCACTCTTATTCTTACTTTATATTATGATTGATTGTGTTGGGGTTTAATGACACGTCAACCCTTGTGGGTCATTTTGTGTCGTCTCCCAGAGAAAGGGAGAAAAGAGATAGAAGGGATAGTAGAGGAGATGAAAGAGACGATTAGGGAAGAAATAGGAACAGAAATGAAAGTGATGAAACAGAAGAAATAAAAACATTCCCCCTCTACCCTTACCTGCTACAAGGATAGCAGGCCTTGCCCAACTGTAAGCCAATTTCAGTTGGACGCCCCGGTGACGTAAGATACACGACACCATTGCCACTCCAGACCACCCCCGGGCAATGATATTGTAAAAGACATAGGTTCAAATATTCGTCTTTTCGCTGATGATACGAGTTTATACATTATTGTTGAAAATCCGGAAGTTGCAGCGGATATTTTAAACACAGATCTAGCGAAAGTGGCAGCTTGGGCTAAAACATGGTTAGTTACCTTTAATGCTTTAAAAACTGAATCTCTTCTTATTTCTCGAAAACATAATCAAGCCTTGCATCCACCGGTCTACATGCAGGATCAACCAGTAAAAGAGGTTGATGTTCATAAGCATTTAGGGTTGTATTTTTCGAAGGATTGTTCCTGGAGCAAGCAAATTGAATACATTTCAGAAAAAGCTTGGGCAAGGGTTAATATAATGAGGAAATTTAAAATTTGATTTAGATCGTAAATCACTAGACATTATATAGACTTCTTTTATTCGTCCCTTGCTGGAATATGGCAGTGGAGTTTGGGATAATTGTAATCTACAAGAAAAGCAAATTTAGAAAAGATACAGTTGGAGGCGGCAAGGATTGTAACAGGTGCAACTAAGTTAGTTTCATTTCAGGCCTTATACAATGAAACAGGGTGGGAAACCTTAGAAGTTCGCAGAAAGAAACAAAAATTAACACTTTTCTATAAAATGTGCAATGGTCTTTCACCAGCTTATCTTTCTTCTCTTGTACCTCCAACAGTGAACTCTATCTCGCGCTATCATCTAAGAAATGAGAATGATCTTCAGACAGTTAATGCAAGGACAACTCTATACTATCAATCATTCCTTCCTTCTGTGGTCCGTGATTGGAATTCTCTGCCAGATGACCATAGAAACGCAACAACGATTGACTCATTTAAATGCCACCTAAACCATAATAAAAAAGTTGTACCGAGACATTTTTATATAGGACATAGAAAGTTACAGGTTTTGCATACTCGCTTGAGAACAAAATGTAGTGCTCTTAATTACGACCTTTTTATAAAAAATATTGTAGCCTCACCGTTATGTCGATGCGGAGAGGTAGAAAACGCAGAACACTACTTTTTGAAATGCAGTTTTTACAGAAACCAAAGAGCGGAATTAATTCATACTGTTTCTCAGTTTTGTAGGGTAACTATTGATTGTTTGTTGCGTGGAAACAGTGATTTACCATACCAAAGAAATGCCCGTATATTCGAGGCTGTGCAAGCATACATCAAAGAGAGTAAAAGATTTTAAGACAGGTCTACTGGCACTGTAGCCTAACTTATAATTCATTATGATTTATAATTATGATTTTGCGAAAAGAGTACTTTTTTTCTTTTTTTTTTATGCTAGTCTTGGAAAGATATATATGTATACATAATATAGAATCTCTAGAAACTGATCATAATATCCATCAGCTGCCCGGGCATTGTACGCTTTACCCATGCTCTTAACCCCTATACATTCGGTATAATTAATCTCCACCCTCCCCGTTTGTATGGATCATACTATGAAATATATATTTTTTTCTTTTATATTAACTCTTTTTTTCCTTCTTGTCCAGTTTTACTAGACTGCATCTTGTCAATAGCATTATATGCTAATCTATTGTAACTATTCATAATTTCCGCCTCTTATATAACCATCTGCTTACTCTATAAATATGCTTTGGCCATAAATGTTCACAATAGATATTGTATGTATTAGGAGATGAACTAAATAAGCAGTATGCTTTCGTTCAAATCCTAATGAGTATTGTATGTATGTATGTATGACTGTGTTGTGATTTCGATGAAATAAAATAGGTTTAAACCAAATCTTTCAGCATGCGGTATTGGACGGCTGACGACTGATAAACTCGGCCAATAGTTACTAATTCAGTCATATCGAGCAATTCGTGTTGAAGTTATTTGCCCTTGAACTTGGAAAAAAAAATAGATAAAAAACAACAACAACAACAACAACAAAAAAAAAAACAGCAAAAAAAAAAAACAAAAACAAAAAAAACAAAAAAACAACAACAACAACAAAAAAAAACCCCAAAAAACAGCTAGCCAGATAAGACTTCTTTGAGTCAGGTAGAAGGGACATTTCCTTTTCGACATTTAGCAGAAAAGAAATCAAACAATTAAAACAGAACGGAAACTAAAACAAAAAGTTGACATTTCCTTTCCGATAAGTCTCATGGAAATCAAAACACTAAAAACTGAACAGAAATTAAAACGGAAATAACACTTTTCCTTTTCGATATATAGCAGAAAAGAAATTAAACAATAGAAGGAAAGTAAAATAAAAATTAGAATGGAAATTAAAACAAAATTGTATCTCGTTTTAACGACTTATTATATCGTTTGTTCAACTTAAAGATCCCGTTTAAACAACATAATATGTCGTTTAAACGACTTATTATATCGTTTATTCAACAAATGATCTTGTTTAAATAACATAACAAATCGACCAAAGGGAGCTCCGAATTACGTTGAACAAACGATATGATAATAAGTCGTTTAAATGATACATTATATTTTTTGTTTTGATTTCCGTTCTGTTTTATTGTTTTGATTTCTTTTCTGCTAAATATCGGAAAAGGAAATGTTTAGTTTTTGTTTTAATTCAGTTCTGTATTTTATTGTTTTGATTTCTTTTCTGCTAACTATGGGAAAAGGTATTTTATTATTATTATTTTATTTGGGTTTTAATTTCCGTTCTGTAGCTCATTATTTTGAATTCTTTTCTGCTAAATATCGGACAGAAAACTAAACCAAGAAAACAGAATGGAAAATAAAACAACTTTTATCTCATTTTCACGACTTATTATGTCGTTTTTTCAAGATAAAGATCTCATTTAAACAATTTACTATTAGTCGGGTTTCTCAGTTCCTGTACCTTGCAAAAAACGTAACCCTAGTATCGGAAAGATATACGGCTCATTTTTTGTATATATAAAACTTGGATATTGGTTCATAAAAACCCGCTGTATAGCAATGTGAAACTAATTGTGAAACTAATTGCATTTTGGAGAACCGCATGCATTGTCCATGATACTGGTTTAGAGTTTTGCCAAGCAACTGTAAGTTCTGTTAAGCGTATAATATACTAACAGGTAAAATACTATACTGCCATAGCAGATTCTATACATCTTGCAGCTGACTTGGGTATTCAAGACATAGTCATAACAGGTGATTTTAATTTCAACATGTTAAATACGCAATCATCTCGTAAAGTAAATAGTATTTGTGAAGAACTTTCGTTCCTTCAAATGATTCAAGACCCAACACACTTTACTGAAAATTCCTCTTCTTTAATAGACCTTATTATTGTCAGTAATAAAAATAGGGTGATTAATTGCGGCGTAGGTGATCCATTTTTACACCAAGATATACGTTACCACTGTCCTATTTACGGAATACTTAACTTTTGCAAGCCAAAACGAAAAGCTTTCTCATGTCGGATATGGCAATACGATCATGGCAATTATGACCTACTTAGGCAAAAAGCTGTAGATACAGACTGGAACTTGCTTTGACATGATAATATAGATACTTATGCACAGACTATTACTGATCAAATACTAACACTGGCTGAATCATGTATACCTAACAAGACTGTAACTATTCGACCGTCTGATCCACCATGAATTACTACTTTTATTAAAAGATATATAAGGAAACGTAAAAGAGCATATCGCACAGCAAGATTAACAAACGAAGATAGACACTGGACTACATTTAGACAGTTACGTAACAAGGTTACAGCTATGATAAGAGATTCGAAAAAATCGTACAAACAATCACTTTCCGATAAATTGAAATCGGACACTCTGTCTTCCAAGCAATAGTGGAGTGTCCTGAAAGCTTTCCTTTTTCAAAACAACTCTTCTAGTATACCGCCCCTGGAAAAAGATGGCATAGTGTACAATGACGAAACTGACAAAGCCAACTTGTTAAACGACTTTTTTTAGAGACCAGACATTGATTAATGACAAAGATGCTGTGCTACCTGATATTTTGCCATATACTGTACATACACCTCTTCAATCTATAGTACTTTCGCCGGATGAGGTCAAAGAAGTTCTAAAATAGCTCCCGGTCGGTAAGGCTTCTGGTCCAGACGGTATCAGCAACCGTGTTCTTAAAGAACTTTCTACCGAACTATCGCTTCCACTCTCCTCTTTCTTCAACTACTCTCTCAACATTGGTGAAGTTCCAGATATCTTCAAAGTGGCTCATGTGACGTCTGTTCCTAAAGGTGGTGACTTATCTGTCGTCTCAAACAATAGACCCATTTCATTATTAAGTAATTTGGATAAAACTCTAGAAAGGCTTGTATTCAAGCACCTTTACAACCACTTTCGTGAAAACAATATTATAACTTCATTTCAATCAGGTTTCACTCCCGGAGATTCAACAGTGAATCAGCTAATTTATCTGTATAATACATTCTGTCAAGCTCTAGACTCAGGAAAAGAAGTTCGCGTTGTATTCTGTGACATTAAAAAAGCATTTGACCGTGTATGGCATGCTGGATTAATACACAAATTGAAAGCAGCCGGAATATCTGGGAGTCTTCTGAAATGGTTCGTGAGCTACCTCGCTGATAGGAGACAAAAAGTTGTTCTGACTGGAACTTTATTCACGCAGGTGTGCCTAAAGGATCCATTCTTGGACCTTTGTTATTTCTTCTCTACATTAATGACATAGTATCAGACATAGGCTCGAATATACGTTTAATTGCTGACGACACAAGTCTTTATATCATAGTTGATAATCCGACTACAGCTGCAGACTTAATGAATAGTGATCTTCTGAAAATCTCAAATTGGGCACGTATTTGGCTTGTGGATTTCAACGCAACGAAAAATGAAGTGCTTTTGCTTTCTCGTAGAATTAATCGTCCTATTCACCCGCCATTTTATATGTTAAACCAAGAAATTAAAGAAGTTCAATTTCATAAACACTTAGGAGTTTATTTTAGTGAAGACTGTTCCTGGCACAAACACATAAATTATATTAAAGACAGGGCATGGATTAGAACTAATTTAATGAGAAAATTTAAATATGACTTTGACAGGAGAGCTTTAGAAACTATTTATATTTCTTTCATTCGACCAGTACTGGAATATGCAGATGTCATATGGGATAACTGTACACAACAGGAAAAACAAGATCTTGAGAAAATACAAATTGAAGCAGCACGTATTGCAACGGGAACAACCAAATTGGTTTCTCTTCAAAAACTGTATGAAGAAATAGGGTGGGAAACATTAGAAGCCAGAAGGAAAAAACATAAACTCGTGCTTTTTTTATAAAATGTTTTACAATTTGTCTCCTCTTTATCTATCTTACTTAGTACCACCTCAAGTGCAAAATGTTTCTCGTTACAATTTGAGAAATGCAAATAACGTTCAAACTTTAGTATCACGTACAAGTCAGAATTTTCACTCCTTTCTCCCTTCAATAATTAGGGACTGGAATAACCTAGCCGATGATACTAGGAATGCTGATACAGTTGAATCTTTCAAAAGAAAAATACGCGAAAACACAGTTGTTATACCCAAACATTATTATACTGGCTCACGTCAACTCCAGATCTTGCATACTAGGATAAGGACAGGTTGTAGCGCTTTGAATAAGATCTTTTTCTAAAGAACATAGTAGAAAGTCCACTGTGTGCTTGCAGAAGCGGAGATATAGAAAACGCGGACCATTTCTTTCTTAAATGTATGCTTTACAATGAACATCGACTGGAACTATTTCGGAAAGTATCACAGTTTTGTGATATAACATTAGATGTACTCTTAAAGGGGAACTTAACTCTATCTTTTGAAACCAACATGGAAATATTCAAATCCGTGCAAAGGTACATACAGTCAACTAAACGATTTTGAAGTTACCTGCATTCTCTGTACCCCTCCATCCCCAGAGCAATTATTCTCTTATTTTGTTTTTCTTTCTTTTTTTCTACTTTCCCTTCTATCCCCTACTTACTTCTACCCTTTGAGTATTATTCTCACTTTTTTGTACATAGTATTGTACCAACATAATAATAATAATTAATGATAATACTAATTGTAATAATGATAATAATAATAATGATAATAATATTATTATTATTATTATTATTAGCTACTAAATACTCCTTACATGTTAGTTTATTTTCTTAGTATACATGTATATAATGCGAATTTAAACTGTATTAACATGCATGTAATGCATAAGATGTAACCGCTTGTAAATATTAGTATTGTATTAGTTTTTTTTTCTACCAGTATATATACAGTTATGCATGTTTTGGGAAAAGAACAAAATAAGCTTTAAGCTTCCGTTCTAATCCTGGTTGTGTTATGACATTGTATGTTTTGTACATGCACTAAATTGTTTAAACTAAAGTACACCCAATATACACCCAACTCGCGATAGATTAATCTGTACAGTTGATGTCTGAATATAAATTAACACTGTTTAAATTCTTGCCGCGTTTTGTAAAATGGCGTGTATTTTATGAAATTTTGATAAACATTTTAGTTAGCGGAAATTACGTCAAATATTATGTTTGGTCTTCATACATACTGACAAAGTATACTTCGTCAACAAAAGTTTTGGAATTATGGACATGAATAAATGCACGGCAATTCCCCTCAACATACATGTTTAAGACTTACGTAGGTACAATACAGGATTCTAAACGAATATTTTTATTGAAAAAAAAAAATAAATAAATAAATAAATAAAATAAATAAATAAATAAACATAAGCACGAACGCCCAAAAGATGTCTGGTAAAATTTAAAATGTGTCATTCAAAATGGTATCATAAAATTTGCAATCAAACCTTTTCTTACAGGTTTATTGAGGCGGCCATATTCGATGAAAAATCGAACATATTTTGGTGTTAATCCATTTCTGTATACCTTCTAATATAGGTTATAGGAAACCGAAGAAGGTTTATTTGAAACGCAGTTTGCATGCGATTTTCAAAAATCATGTCAGACAGGAAAATGGGGTACTCTCCCTTAAATGCGGAAAACAACAGAGGTGTCACTAATGACGTCATGTTTGCATAATCGCAGGAGAAAATAAACATTCTGCTTTCTGTTTTTGAGCATTTTTCTTTCTTTTTTTCATGAGTTTAACCTGAATACACAAGGTTTTGTATACTAAGAAATTTTTAAGTATCAACTGGGCCTCCATAGAAACGTGCGAGTTCTAGCATAATGCAATGTATGCATATCTGCTATACAGTTGTTTTATATACAGATATGTCCAGGCTTTCTTCCTATATCGAAATATATTGTATATCTTTCCGATGCTAGGGTTAGCAAAATTTGAGTACTAGAGTCCGTACTATATCTACTTTCTTTTCTGCCAAATATTGGAATGGAAATGTCCCTTCCGGGGTTCCACAGGTAGGCGATAGTTGCCCATTGGGCTACTTGATTTATGGTTCACTGACTGTTCTTGAAAAAGTAATCACGCTTTTTCTTGAACGCATCACGAAAACATGCCTATATAATTTTGACCCCTTTAAACCCCACTTTTATATAGTAAAACTGGGGTTTACAGGGGTATACATTATTTTTCTTATTTTTGCTCGAAAACATAGATTGTGGGTACTCGTTAGAACCGCCTCGCCGAGGCGGTTCTAACGAGTACCCACAATCTATGTTTTCAGCAGAAATATGAAAAATATCAGAGATTTTTATCTAAAAATGATAAGTTTTTGGAGGTGAAATTTTCAATATATTTGAATAGGCGTGTTTTCGTAATGGTATAAGCCACAACATCAGACAGCGGACCTTTGGACATGTGCGCTTTGCAAAGATTCAGATCAGCCTGCGCATTCGCTGTTCAGAATCTTCAATGGATACATTTTGGATAGTCAATGGTGCAAAGCATCCCCCAAATAGTAGCCTCCAACACATAGTAAAAACCAAACTTTTATCTCCAAGCCCCTAAAAATATCAGAGTATCCGACCTCCCCAATCATGATATTTCCTTCTTTATATAATGTAAAAGTAAAAATAGGGACCTCACTAGTTATATAGGATATACTCAAAGGCAATAAAAAGTATAGAGTTTCGAGTTTTGAGTACCGGCTCGTGTTGTACTGTTTTCGTTAAAATGTTTTCATGGTCATTTTTGTCAAACGTCTGTCTTTGAAAATAACAAAGGTAATTCTTTCGCAGTCATACATTATGGAGTTATTAGCCCTTTTTTAAAAACAGCATTTCCAGTCATAACTCGATTTGTACAAAAAAAAATATCATTTTACTTTTCATAAATGTCTTGCACGAATGTCTGTGAGTAAAACCACAACGTTATTTAATTCGAAATTCCCATCAAATGACATCAAGCTCAATTTGAATTTCTTCCCGTCTCAAATTATCTCCCTTTGAATTAAAAACTATAGGGAATTTAAAGTCTATATCTGAAGTGGCGTTGGTCGTTCCACTTGAAAAAAGTGTTGCTTGGCTTAGCCTTCTTGTATCACATACAGATGACCTCTCCTAAAACCGTTTATTAAACAGAACAATGTCAATTAATGTCCTATAGAAATTCAGTGCATTCCATCAGAAGAGAAACGAAAATATCAAAAACCTCATGTCCTTGGTATAGAAATTTGACAGTGTACTCTGTTATGCATTTGAAGTTGAAACATGTCCTTACAACATTTTTATCCTTCTATCGACTGAATGCAATTCAAATGCATATATGTAAGTTTCTTTGTTCAAAATGCATTTCTAACTTGAAGGGAAGCTACTCATAAGCTAATGTTGATGTAGACCCCTTATTCATTTCCGTAAATGTCATTTCCTTGTTTTTTGATAGAATTTCTGGGACATGTTGCAAATTATGCGTAAATGATTGTTCTTAACTATAATATCAACGGTTAATGTACATATGTAAAACTCCGGTGACAAATAGTTGCCTGTATACTTATTTTTGCCTCTAGGTATATATTGTTTCATTTTAGCCTGATAACTGAGGATGTCTTTTGTTGTGGTATGATTATTGGTGTATTATATGACCCAGATCAAAACAGAGTGACATTTTCAACTGCTTTGACAAAACAAATGTATGTACATAATTCCAGCTCAAAAGGCTTACAATTATTTAGCGCAGTTTGATTGGCCAAGAGCAATTAGAAAACGTGATATATATAATCTTCGATAAATATAATAAGCAGGGATCTCAGAATTATTTTCTTTGTGCAAACTTTTAAAATAAACTATTTCACCCATTTTTATACCCTGCCAGTGACGGGGTATTATGGTTTCACATTGGACGTTCGTGTGTTCATATGTCTGTCGTCTGTCCGTCCGTAGTTTCGTTTCCATAAAATAACTCGAGTAAACATCAGTGGATTTTCACTAAACTTGGTATGGAGATCTGGTTTTGTTTTGCTAATGCGCAAATTTGGTCATTTTTTGACGGAGATCTGCCCACCACCCGTCCGTGGCTAATCGTTTCCGGACGATAAATTGAGTAAACGTCAATGGAGTTTCACCAAACTTGGTATGCGCATTAATATTGTAGAGGTCTGGTTTGGAATTGCACATGGGCTAATTTTGACGATTTTTGGCAGAGTTGTCTGCCTGCCATTTGATAGTGGCGGGGAAGTATCGTTTCGCGTTTTTATTTTGGCTTAATATATTACTTAGATGGAATTATAAGAAATGAATTTTATTTTTGTGGATTTTATCGATGTCTAAACGCCAGCAAATCAGTCACATAAACTTAATCCTTGTCCTGCTGATTAAATTAAGATGCCATGCCCACTTCTAATTTTCAGCCAATCAGATTACTTGATCTGTTTTCTTGCTATAAATTCACATACTTAATGGCAAGCAGTGCAGATCCAGATCAGTTGGCTTCTTTAGAAGCCAGCTGATCTGGATCTACACTGTTTGCAAAGGCAGGATATATCCGGGTTCACAGGACGAGGGTTAATTAACTTAAAGTCATTTGAACTTTATTCAGTTTGTGAGTGATTCCCTGTCGTTTACATATTGATAAAATCTGTAAAAATGAAATTCACTCCCATAATGAATATGCAAACTGATTAACTCTTGGGAAAAATATACAAGATGAAGACAATAAAATTTTATTAGTTTACTACATAGAAAGCATACACATTAAATGATTTTAGGAAAGAATACATTCAGATCTACTTTAATACACAATATTAATATGAAAATATATTGCTGCATCATAACATGGTACATGTATATAAATAAATGCTTTATACAAGCAAAGTAAAATAAAATGTATTGAAATATATTAAAAAATAAAGTAATTAAAAAAGAAACCCATAAAGTTATTGTATAGCTCCAGATAAGAGTGGTACCTTTGTAATATTTTTCTTATATCTCCATGAAAACATATGTTGTGGGTATTCATTAGAAGCGCCTCAGTGAGGCACTTCTAATGAGTACCCACAACATATTTTTTCATGGAGAAATAAGAAAAAACATCTGTATTACAAAAAAGTGCCTTATCTGGAGCTATATAATTGCCAATAAAACTCGCTACAGAAAAGTGGTCTTAGGTATATGCAAACAGCAAGAGCATACATTTACCTATGCCTCAATACATTTTGCTAAAGTCTCTGGCAGTTTGTCAGCCTAATTTACATTATCCAGTCATTCTGAAAGCAGCCGGTAGAGGTCTGGTATGAGACAATGTGGATGCACAGGTTGAGCTTGGTCTTTGCTGTTTGCACAGGCCCTGAAGACGTCTATTAAGAATTCTCCTTATGGTAAAATGTGGTAAAATTAAAAAATAACAAATTGCAGTAGAACTCCTTTCAGAAGAACGCACACACTAATCAAGAAACACATACATGTATATGGTAAATAATTTTGTTTTGTAAGTCAATCATTTGAACCTTGAGCGAACAGTCAGAGTTTTCCATTAGATTTTTTCTTAAGATTTAAAATAAAAAGAAAAAACAAAAAAAAAAAAACATAAAAAAAAAAACAAACAAAACAAACAAACAAAAAACAAAGCCCATACGCATTTAATGCTTGGTATACTGGGTAAATATTTCTGAGGATGACCTTTTGAAATATTTTTCCTCAGAAAATTGGTCCTGACAATAATTGCACACAAACTGATCTGAAGAAGGCAATTAGCTTGTAATGCTAAACCTAATTGCTGAAGACATCATTGTAAAATTTCCAATATATTTGAATAGGCGTGTCTTCGTAATGACTGGATATATATTAGAGCTGCTTCAAAAGAAAAAAAATGCCTTCAAGCACAATAGCTCTGCAGACTGGACAGGTATTAATTTATTTCTCCACAAAAACATATGTTGTGGGTACTCATTAGAAGCTCCTCAAAAAGGCACTTCTAATAAGTACCCATAATATACATTTTTATGGAGAAATAAGAAAATAGATTTTCTGTCCATCACGAAAACATGCCTATATAATTTCGACCCCCTTAAACCCCACTTCTATATAGTAAAACTGGGGTTTACAGGGGTATACATTATTTTTCTTATTTCTACTCAAAAGCATAGATTGTGGGTACCCATTAGAACTGCCTCATTGAGGCAGTTCTAACGGGTACCCACAATCATGTTTTGAGCAGAAATAAGAAAAATATCAGATTTTTTTTATCTGAAAATTTTCATTTTTTGGTGGTAAAATTTTCAGTATATTTGAATAGGCATGTTTTTGTGATATGAAAATGTGTCTTATAAAGAGCTATGAAATTTAGCTAATACAAGTATGCAAAAAATGGAGATTCAGATCATCCTGTGCAGTCTCACTGTCTTAAAAAAGTCTTTAAAATATACAGTGATTTTGCAAATGGAGCACAAAGGCTCTAATCAGACCGCATGCATGTAAAGGCTGATCCAGCCAGGCCCTTACTGTCTGCAGTAAGCCTGGAATGCACAATTTTGCTTCCCAAGATGTTGATTGTTAATAATTATAAAAACTTGCCTATTCAAATATATACAGAAAATTTCACCTCCAAAAACTGAAAATTTTCAGAAAAAAAAAAAAAATATTTTTCATATTTCTGCTCAAAACATAGATTGTGGGTACTTGTTAGAACTGCCTAATTAAAATTATATAGGTATGTTTTCGAGATGGATTTTTTTATTACATGAATTTAAAGTTCCTGTGACTCCAGTCCTGTGCAACTGTAGTAGCTTATATGAATTTAATTCAGATAGAATACTTTTGGATAATTATATAAAATATGAATAGCAAAAAATAAAAGGCCAGACTGCAAGGGTACACTGGCAAGTTTAGGGAAGTCCTTTAACATAAATTTTCCATGATGTGACTAAGAATGACTCATGCCATGTACATGTCACCGGGTGTAGATATATAGTATACTTGCACTGCCTGGCAGTACAAGATGGCTTTCACATTGATGTGGTGGAATTGGGTGGATGACTGGGATATGTCTTCACCGGTTCACCCTATTACATATGGATCATTCATAAATAACTGAGGCATATATTTACATTGCTTGAGTCTCTTTTCTCATGATTCTCTAATCCCCAGATATTCAGGAGTGAATTTCAGTTTAGATGGGGAGAATTTCACCAGGTGTAAGACAGGTACAATACACTTGTACAGTAAAACCTGTGTAAGAGAGCCACCTTTGAGACTGACTTTAAACAGTTGTTGATGTGGAAAAAGTTGTCCGTCTTATAAAGGTATATGTCATGTAATTTTGCTAGCAAAATTACATGACATGTACCTTTATAAGACAACCACATCAACCACAAGTCAATTTCAAAGGTGGCTGTCTTACACAGGTTTTACTGTACTGTCTTCGGGTACAAAGTGGCTCGGATGATAGGAATAGTTTTTCTACCTGTTACATTTACATATATCACTATGGCACATTCTTAGGTTACAGTTACTCCATTGTTCATGTAGACACCAATGAACATGTTTACTAAAAGTCTGTTGCAGTAATGCTTAATATGCTGAGAAACATTCCAGCAGACGACACTGAAATATTTTTTTTTTCATTTTCCCATAGAATAGAATTTGATATTTCATGCAAATTGTCTCCTTTGGAGACAATTTGCATGGAATGTCAAATCCTATTTCCTGGAAAAAAAAAAAAAAAAAAATAATTTGTCATCTGCTTAATTTGTCATCTGCTTAATTTGTCATCTGCTGAAAGTGTTAATAAAAGCCTCTGGACAAAGTATGAGAACCTACTGAAATAACTATAATGTTATTGGAATTTAATTAACCCTTAAAGCGCCAAGAAAAACTGCATCTGAAAATGTCGTCTGCTTATGTCGTCTGCTGAATATTCTTGCAAACTTCTCAAAGCTTTTTTTTGCATACCGGCAAACAGTGTGGACCCAGATCAGACTGCTCCTAAAAGAGCAGTCTGATCTGGGTCCACACTGTTTGCAGAAATGACTTTTAAAATCACAAGCAGAAGACAAAGCAGACGACAATTGTTGTGATTGGCGCTTTAAGGGTTAATGACCTTTGTAAAAGTAAAATACACATAAAAATAGAAATAAAAAAAAATATATGCACAAAAAATTAAAATTGCATTATGCATGGGCACGTCTAGGTAAAAGCAAAGTCTCAGCAAAGCAGGTCACTTATTTGCAATGCTCCATTTAAGGAGACTGAATGGTGTACACCATGAAGGGCCTTCAAGGGAAGTAACTCAGATATAGAATATTTGCCTCCCTTTTCACTGGGGTATTTTCTTAAATGAAAGAATTTGGTCCCTTTAGTTAGTTAATTCTTTCCTTTCACATTTAACGTGCTGGGTAAGAATTTCAGCAGACAACATTTTGAAATATTTTTTCTTATTTTTTTCAGAAAATAGGATTTGACATTTCATGCAAACTGTCTTCTGTGAGGACAATTTGCTCGAAATGACAAATCCTGTTTTCTGGAAAAAATATGAAAAATATTGTCAATTTATCGTATGCTGACTTTGCCAATAGTATGGTAGGTGTTAAAGAATAGCTAATTTTTATAAAGGTCTCAAATATAAAGGAGGCAATTTCCTGTTTGCAAAAATTGTCTTCCTTTATAAAACGGTGGCAATATTTTTCAGATGTGTTCATTCACCTAAAACTCTTAGCATGCTGAAATACAATGTAGCAGAGGCAAACATCATAGTTCAAGAATAAGGGGACTCATTTATACTCCATGTATGCGGCATGTACACAGTAATATGTGGTTAAGAAAGCAGGGTACTAGACAAGCAGAATAAGTGTATACAGACTATATTCAAGTCACACCATGTGGAAAAATGCCTTCAGAGCATACGCAAACAGAGAAAAACAGATCACCCTACATGCCTTTCCACTCTGATTAGGTCTTTTGATACCTGTCAGTAAAGCTTCATAGTCCTCAGTATCAAACATAAGTGGACAGTGTTGGCCCTAATCGGACTGTGTAAATATGCAGAGCAGGTTGATCTGAGCATTTCCTGTCTGCCTTATCCTGAAAGCACATCACGATTGGCTTAATTGGCTCATTTGTTTTCTTATTTCTCCAAAAAGACTCAGAATAATTAAAATCATCTCCGTATCAGTGAGACATAAGTAAATTATGTATTTTGATAAAGCAATAAGAAAACTCAAAAGGGACAGATACAATTCCAGCGGAGGCAACTCTGTCAGGATTGATTTGTCTCCCTTCTAAGACAGTGTCTTTCCTTTCCTTTTATATAGAGTAGACCCCTTTTCAGAAGGGGCTTGGTATGCTGGAAAGCAAACAGGAAGTAACAAATGGCAAATGTATCCAGTCCCCTTAATTATTAACCCTTGTCGTGGTGAATGAATCAAGATGCCACACTCACCTCTCATATTCAGCCAATCAGATTACTTTATCCAGTTGTTGATATAAATTCACGTTCTAATTGACAAAGAGTGCAGATCCAGATCAGTTGGCTTTTGAAGAAGCCTATTGATCTGGATCTAGACTGTTTGCAAAGACAGGGTACATCCGGGTTCAGCAGGGCTAAGGTTAACACTTACCATGCTATGGGCAAATTCAGCAGATGACATATTGATATTATTCTTGTTTTTTTTTTTTTGTTTTTTTTTCAGAAAATAGGATTTGACATTTTATGCAAATTGTCTCCTAAGGAAATGTCAAATCCTATTTTCTGGGAAAAATAAGAATTTTTAAAAAATATTTTAAAATGTAATTGTCTGCTGAAATTTTTATCCAATATGCTAAGTGTTATTTTATCTTCAAACTAGCGACTCTGCTGTGACCCTAAAATGGGGTGGACTGGTGATGCAGAATACATTATAGCAAACAACAAACAGGTCTAATAATATTTGTTCTAAGAAAACAGAACTATACTATACAGCTAAAACAGTCATCAAATGAGACACAGGACTTACTGTCACACTTCCTACCACTTCAGGGCCCAGTTGTTCAAAACTAACGATGTCGTTATTTAACGATTCGTTAAAATTTACATCAAGTGATACGCAAAATGCTGAAATTTTTTGCTGAAAAAATGTTAGTAGCTTTTGCAGTGCAAAAGCTACTCACATTTTTTTTCAGCAAAAAATATCAGAATATTGTGTATTGAATCCGCTAAAACAGTTAACGAAATGACCCTTAACAAGCTTGTTAAGCTAACGATGCTTTGAACAACTGGGCCCAGGTGAATATACAGGGTTTTGAAACTGGGATCTTCCAAACACAATGGCTCCTGATTTCACAAGTTTTAGATTACTTTGTCAAAGAACATTTAGTACTGAATATTACACATGGTGAAATAGTAAAACAGAAATATTACCTCTAAAATGTTAGAATATTGGGAGGAATAAAGTATTTCACCAAAATGTTAGAACATCAAAACAAAAAATGCTGTATTTAGCCAAACTATTTGGACAGACAGGCTTGAGCGAACAGTGTTGACTCAGGGTCTATACAGTTTGCAACTCTTTTAGCACTTTTTTGACATATCAAGAGGAAGTAAAAGTGAGCCTGTTCAAATTTTAGGGTATGTATGGCAAGGATTTTATTTGTCCGAGTTGAGGTTTTACGGCCCAGTCAACCCAATAGGGTCATATCAAGCGCAGTTAGTTAACCTACTCACACCGTTCCTGGGCAGGCTCAGTCCTCTAAGTGGTTAAACAGTACTTGTGCACATACATTCATCAGTGATTGACAACTGCTTGTCTTGAATCAGCAGAAGGGGGAAAACAGCCTTAGAAATTATTTCATGATCAATCTCCACTAAAGTTACCTGGCCTAGCTGGGCTTCAATCTCACGAACCATAGATCTGGGCTATGGAGCCTGGCTGGTATGGCAAGGAGTTATGATAACTTTTGAGGCCACATTTTATGCTGAATGTCCTGACTGTTTCGAACTCTGTAATGAAATACCCTGATTAAACTGATGTGAGCTCAGTCCTGGTAAACCTTGATGACCACTGAGCATTAAACAGCTACACATACACCACAACCTCTTTATAACACTGTTACTGGGATCCAAGCAAAACCATGTTAGCCAAACAACTGTGTTGTATCCAAAAAATATATATAGATTATATAGAGTAATGGCCATATATGGTCATTTTTCTATATGATCTATACCTTTTTATGTATTCAAAAAAAAAAAAAAAAAAAAAAAAAAAAAAATGAAAAGACTGTATAGAAAAATGACCATAAAGTCATTTTTCTATACAAACTTTTCATTTTTGTATAGATCATTTTTTTATATAATGTATATATTTTTGCTTGGATACAATTGTATCTAAACAAAATGTACAGATTATATAGGCAAATAGCCAATGATGATCATTTTCCCATATAATTTATACATTTTTGTTTGAGTACAACACTTAATGAGTCCACCTTTAACCCTTGCCTTCCTGAATAAATTAAGATGCCACTTCTAATTTCCAGCCAATCAGATTACTTGATCTGGGTTTTTGATAGAAATTCACATATTTAGTGACAAACAGTGCAGATCCAGATCAGTTGGCTTCTTCAGAAGGCAACTGATCTGGATCTACACTGTTTGCTTAGACAGGGCATGTTGCGTTCAGCAAGAGAAGGGTTAAACCCTCTTATATCTGGAACTGTCTTATAAAGAGGTTTTAATGTAAGTTTACATTTACTTGAAAAATAACTTCTATTTGTCTACACAGACTCTTAAAACATTTTCCTCTTGTTCATTTCAGAGTCTTACAGTTCGAAAGTTATATGACCTTTAGTCTGTAAGGCTGACAGTAAGACATAGATCACCCATAACGCAATGAGAACTATACCAGAAATAATCTTGGGTACTTTGGGGCCCCCCAACTCAGCCTTTCCAAACACAGGCAAGTAGTGTCTGGCGAGCAACAAGCCAATGGCAATCATAGCACAGACAGCATAAACAATCACACTGAATCCCAGAGATCCTGCTGGCACCGGGAACGGATGGCCCGCCTGAAAAATACAAACAGTACCATTAATCCATTAACCTAAACCCATTTTAGACTGAATAAACTCCCCAACATTATATTTTGGAAGAGTCAAATTTCATTTTTCGGTATGCCAGGCTATGTGATTTTGATATTTCTAGAGAAAATGGATAAACTATTTTCCAAACAGTGGAGACCCTGATCAGATGCCACATTCTGTGGCATCTGATCTGGGTCTGCACTGTTTTAAGATTAACCTTTTTGGGGTCTCCAGACTAAAATGGGTTAAAGCACCATTCAACATTTTTCCAGATGGCATTCACCAATACATATGAGCTGTAACATTATAAACACATACCTCTGTATATGTACATCCAGCAAAGATTCAAATCAGCCTGCCCATTCATGCAGTCTGATCAGAATATTCACTGGGCACATTTTTGACAGCCAAGGATTCAAAGTTTCTTCATGCTGACAACGGAGACTCTGCTTGATTGAGTTGAAGTTTTACAGCCAAGTCAATCCATTAGGGTCATGTCGAGCCGGTCAGTTTACCTAACCACACTTTTCCTGGGCAGGCTTTAACTTATAATTAGCATTCTAAGTGGTTAACCAGTATTTGTGCATATTCCTTTGCCAGAAACTAACAACTGCCCTTCTGAATCAGTGGAAGGCAGGAAATTACCATAGAAAATATTTCATGATCAACCTCCACGAAACATTGCCAGACCCTGCTGGGATTAAACCTGCAATCTTTTGAGTACCAGTCCGATGAGCATACAATTGAGATACCAAGGCTTAGTTACTTATTTACCCTAAGTATTCGGACACCTCAACTCCTTACCATATTTGTTCTAAAATTTGAACAAGTACAATTTACTAACCGATGTTGTGTCTAAATATTGTTGGATGGTGGCAAATACTGTAGACCCTGATGAGATGCCGCATTCTGCAGCATCTCATCTGGGTCTATATTGTTTGTTAAGGCCTGTCTGTCTGAATACATATGGTAAATACGGTATTTTATGACTCTGTAAGCAGACAGCAAAGTCCCTGATCAGACTGTGTGGATGCGATAGCTGATCTGGGCCTTTGGTGTCGGCATATACCTAAAAGACCCCTTCTTCCTTGTGGAAGCTCATTTTTCATTTTTCACCAAAACATATTTGTGGGTGGTCATTGGAATTGCCTTGGCTAGGCAAATTTGATGGGTACAGTTCAACTTCCCTATAACAGCCACCCTTGGAGACAAATAAAATTGCCAGGTGTAGGGAGTGACTATAGTAAAGAGGTTAAATATCGTATTCGACCTAATTGCCACACTGTGCGCTAAGGTTTTTCAAAATTACTGGGAAATCTTGTGGTAAGATATGTATCTACTTACTAAGGGTACACTTTAAAAAAGATCAGCAAAGGACTTATCTGATGATGTTTACATGTTTTGTTTTGTCTGATTTTCTTCATAGAAGCATTTGTTGTAGTTACTCATTTGAATTGCATCAACAATTTGATGCAATTCAAACAGGTACCCACAACATATGCCATTATAAAGAAGTAGACAAAAAGTACACTGGCTGTAATCTGAAAATAGGATCAGTAGGGAACTGCTTGACCATGCCCTTATAGGGTATGTGCCGTAATTAGGTCAAATACTGTATATTATAAAACTGTACTTTCTAATGTCAGAAAAGTGACTGTTATAGGGTAGTTGTTGTTGGGAGATGATTGTCAGTGATGGTTCTATTGTACCCATATGATACACACGATATACAGTGAACCCTCGTTACAACGACATCATTTGTTCCCAAAGATATTGCCATTAAAATGAACTTTCTGTCGTAAAGAATTCTTAATGAGCAGAATGATATGCAACAAATGCCATGTTTTATTCTTATTTCTTCATAGAACGTATGTTTTGGATATTTGTTAGAATAGCCTCCATGAGGTGATTCTAACAAATATCCAAAAAATACGTTGCTTGAAGTATTGAATAATAATGTTCCTGTATAATTTGATTACCTGTTACCTTGAAAGAGGTTTTCCGTGCTAGTCAAACTGTCAGTATAACAAATTTTGTCGTTGTATCGAGTGTCGGTATAAAGAGGGTTGACTGTATTTTGGTGCAAAAGTAACAAAATGAAATGAGGTGTAATGTCAGAAAATGTACCTTTGGACATGTGCACCCAGCAAAGATTCAGATCAGCCTGTGATTCGGGCAGCCTGGGCCCAGTTGTTCACAGCATTGCTAGCTTAACAAGCTCATTAGTGGTCAGAATGTTAACTGCTCTAGTAAGTACAGTATCTGATACACAGTTATTTTTGCTGAAATAATGTGAGTAGCTTTTGCAAATGCAAAAGCTACTCACATTTTTTTAGCAAAAATATTAGCATATATGCCATATTTAATGATCAAAGTTTTAATGTTATGTTAATTAACGACATCATTAGTTTTGAACAACTGGGCCCTGATCAGACACTTCACTGGGCACATTTTGGATAGCAAAGGATGCAGAGTTTATTCATACAGACAACAAAGATTCTAATCAGACTGTACAGATGCACAGACTGGTCTGATTCTTCATTATTGCATAAAAAACAGTGCCGTACATTATTAATAGCTATGCAATAACCGGCGAAAAGCCATGTATTAACAAGGCAATTCACACGCTGTTAATGCACGGCTACGCAACTTTCAATATGATTGTACCGGGCCACAGATTTGCTGGCGTTACAAGATGTGTACTGCCCAGCCCTAGAACGAGCATAGTCCGTGGAAATTACGTTCGCAAGACATCGGTGAAAAGATGAAACAAAACAGTGCAAGAAATAACGCAAAATGTAGAAAATGTTTTCAGTTTTTATGCAATAATAGTGATCGAACATGGTTTTTCAATGCATTAACATTCGCCAGGTCCCAAGGGAGGTCTTGAAAATTGCGGCCTCCGGCCTCGGTTTTCAACACCTCTCTCGGGACCTGGCGAATGTTAATGCATGAAAAACCATGTTTGATCCCTATATTGGCACAGAAAGTACTTTTTCTCATGCTGCAGCTCAAATACCCCCAAATACCTTATCTGAAGTATGTTCTTACCTTCACTTGCCAGTAGATACTAGCAATTGTCCAGGGTAGACCCAGGCCCAAGAAAACATTCACAGAGTTACTGCCATTCACATTTCCAACAGAGCTGTCGGCAGTCCTCTCCATGGTGGCTGCAGTTTTGCTGGCAAATGTGTCTGGCATACTGGTACCAAGAGCCACAAAAGTGATAGCTGTAATGGCAGGCTCAAGTCCAATCAAGCATCCAAAAATTCCTGCCAGGTCTCCAATAATGGCTGTCAGTATTCCAATTACAGACAAAGAGATGATGAATGTTGGCCAGCCGCCCAGATACTGGGCTGGAGGGATGAAGGCAAAGATGATCTGAAAATAAATTATAATTATGGTAAATATTTTAAAATTTCATACACCAAGGTTTCTGACAAAATGGCATGCAAACAAAGCAGACCCTAAATCAGGCCTAAAAGCAGGCCTAAATTGACTATCCTATAAGGCGAGCTGAAGCCTTTAGCTCGCATTATAGGAGAGTCGATTTGAGCCATTTTAACATGCATTTCTGACTGAACTTCAAGCTCCTGTGATCAAATAAGCAGACTGGAACAGAAATATCTGTGATAAAACATTTTTATAATTTGTTTGTGTTGAGGTTTCAAGGCCCAGTCAACCCATGGGCTCATGTCCAGCATGGTCATTTTACCTAATCACACTTTTACTGGGCAGGCTTAGTCCTCTAAGTGGTTAACCAGTACACATTCTTTTGCCAGAAATTGACAACTGCCCTTCTTGAATAGCGGAAGGGAGAGATTGACCTTAGAAAATATTTTTCATAATCAAATCTCCATGAAAGAATGTTGTTGACCCAGCTGGGGTCGAACCTGCAACCTCCTGATCACCAGTCGGATGCGCATCCAACTGAGCCATCGAGGCCTGAAAAACACTTTTATAAACCTTCAAGAAAACTGAGCATATTGAAATTTTGAGGTGGGCTCAGGGCTTGATGCATGTAACATAGCTACAGATAAGAGGAGGTATCCACATAATATTTTTCTTATTTCTCCAAGAAAACATATGTTGTGGGTACTCATTAGAAGCGCCTCGGTGAGGTGCTTCTAATGAGTACCCACAACATATGTTTTCATGGGGAAATAAGAAAGATATCAGCATTTTTCCGATGAAAAAAGCACCTTATCTGTTGCTATGTAATGTAAGATAAAATGGAAGCATTCATTTCAGTGTAAGGGTACTGGATACACTTGGTATATAGATAATGTTCCATTTTTACAAAGGAGTTTACTTTAGTGATTGCTAGTTTACTTTCCCACATACCAATACCCTTCTGAAAAGTGGTCTACCCTAATATCCCAAAGTACTGGGACAGACAGGCCTGAGCAAACAGTGTAGACCCAGATCAGATACTGCAGAATGCTGCATCTGATCAGTGTCTACACTGTTTGCCACTTGTCCAGCAATATTTTAAACATATCAGCGGGTAGTGGCACAGATCTTTATCAGAGTCTAGAAGTTTGGTAAGAATTGAGGTGTCTCAATACTTAGGGTAAATACTGTACTCTAAAAGGGATGAAACTCCTCCCAAGGGGAGTATATTCTTTCCTTTTACAGTAGACCTCTTTTTCTATGCATAAGAAAAAAAAAAAAAAAAAACAAATTGAGAAAGTTGCCTCCCCTGAAAATGTATCCAGTCCCCTAAAAAGTGACTTGTTTGTTTTTGTTGAGGTTTTACGGCCCAGTCAACCCAATGGGGTAATGTAGAGCATGGTCAAAGGTGACTGCTTTAATGCTAAGCACTCTGGGTAAAATTTTGAAATATTTTTTCTTATTTTTCCCAGGAAACAGGATTCGAAATCCTCTAAGCGCTGTACCAATATTGTGCACATTCTTTTGTCAGGAAGCAAAGTATCATCAATTTATCGCCTGCTGAATTTGCCCAGAGAGTGGTAAAAGTTAAAGGCTCTATACATGTAGTCCTCCAAAATAGACATTTTATTCTCCAAGAATGGTTTAATAAATTGATATATGGTATTAATACGCTCATAAAATGTGGCACCTGGCAGCCTGTAAAATTTCAGTTAGTCTCTCATTCTTGAAATGAAATGATTTTTTTTATCTTATCTCTGAATTAATGTTGCCAACATTTTCAGAGATACAATAAAAAATCGTTTCATTTTTGATCCAGTTCAAAACCAAGAGACTACCTGAAATTTGACAGGCTGTCAGATGCCACACTTTATGACCATATTAGTGCTATATATCAAATTATTAAAACCTTTCTTGGATAAAAAATGTCTATTTTTTTAGGAATATGGAGCCTTTAACAGCTTCTGTTATTCCAACTGCCTTTGTCAAGGCATACAGTTTAGACACCGATAAAATACTGCACTGAGAAATTGTTAAAGAGGAGTATTTGATGACAATTCTGGGATTTTTTTTTTTCAGTTCTCCATAAAAAAATATAATTATATTGTGGGTACTTACTAAAAGCTCTTTGCTAAATTGCTTCTAATGGGTACCTACAACATGTTTTTATAGAGAATTAAGAAAAATTATCTCGGACTTATCATTAAAATACTCCTACTTGTTTGTTTATTTATATTGAGGTTTTACGGTGCAGTCAACCCAATGGGGTCATGTCCAGTGGGGTCAGTTACCTAACCACACATTTACTGGGCAGGCTTAGTCCTCTGTTGTGCACATTCTTTCATCAGAAACTGACAACTGCCTTTTTTAAATCAGCCGAAGGGAGAAAATGACCATAGAAAATATTTTGTGATCAATCTCCATGAAAGAATATTGCCAATCCGGAGGGGGTTGAACCAGCAACTGCCTGATCACCAGTCGGACGCGCATGCAACTGTGTCATCAAGGCCAGCAAATACTCCTCCTTAATAAGCACTATGTTCATTCTGAAACATCTTATCTACCTCCAGGGCTCAGTTGTTCAAAGCGTTGTTAGCTTAACGAGCTCGTTAAGGGTCATTTCGCTAACTGTTTTATCAGATTCAATATACAATATTCTGATATTTTCTGCTGAAAAAATGTGAGTGCTTTAGCTTTTGCACTGCAAAAGCTACTCACATTTTTTCAGCAAAAAATTTCAGCATATTTGCGTATCACTAGATGTAAATTTTAACGAATCGTTAACTAACGACATCGTTAGCTTTGAACAACTGGGCCCAGATTGTTTGCTAAGGTCCTTTTCAGAGGAAGCAAAGTATCAGCCCATTTTAATCGGGAAACCCCAAAAAGAGTAAATTGCCAAATAGAGCAGACCCAGATCAGACACCGCAGATCAGGGTTTACACTGATTGCATTAAAAACAGGGATTTCAATAAAACATAATAAAAACTAACTAGACACCCTGCTATTGGGAACAGATCGGTCCAAAGGGTTGTAGAAGAGTTCACTTGACCTGAATGGGAATTACTGTATTTGACCTAATTACCGCACATACCCCTATAAGCGCACAGTCAAGCAATATTACAGCAAGTATATTTTCTCTCTACTTCTTTATAAAGGCATATGTTTTTAGTACTCATTTGAATTGCATCGACTTGTCGATGCAATTCAAATGAGTACCCACAACATATGCTTTTATAAAGAAAATCAGAAATAAAATCGAATAAGTATAATTAGACAAGTCTTTCACTGATCTCTTTTTTAGTGTACCTTAATATAGGTGGGTACATATTTTAAAAGTTTTTTCCAGTAGTTTTGAAAAACCTTAACGCACGGTGCGGTTATTAGGTCGAATACGGTAATATGGTAAATTCATACCTTCCAACCAAATGTAATGAAATGCAAAATGTAGTCTACAAAGGTAGCATTTTCAATGTCACCACCATTCACATTCATTGCATCACGGAATTGTCCAACCCAAGAAGAAGTTCCAAGGCCCATATAGTCCAGGTTTGCCTTTGTCAGGTTAATCAGACGACTCACAATTCCATTGAATTCTGAAATTAATCAAACAAGCTAGGTACAATTTACATACACTGACAGATCAGCATTTGCTTGTGCATACTATTTACATATGGGCCGTGCAATGCAAAAACATGTCTTCGGGCATCTGCTCAGTCAGATCAGGACCTTCACTGTCCCCTAACAGAATCAATGGCTACTACAGAATGAAAAAATGGAGAGCAAAGGCCTGGATGATCCTTTGTACATGCGCAGGATGATTGAATCTGCGCATTCTGCACATTGTCGAAGCTTTTTTTTGCTTCACTGCCATTACTGAAAATAATAAATATGCCCTGTAAGATTCTTTAAAAAGAATGGATACTCTTGCATGGGAAATAACTCTCGCATGGATCTATTTGCCTCCCTTCTCATTGGGGCTAACTCCAAAAGTTAGAATTTACTCTTTGCGGGAGCAGATTTTTTTCTTTAAGAGCAGCCTCCCATTTTTTGAAAATATTCATATACTATGGAGGCAACTTCCTGTCCACAAAAGTTGTCTCCCTTGTCAAAATGGCAGCAAAACTCTTCAGGAGAATTCATTCATCTTAACTTTAGTCCTGCTGAACCAGATTTTTCAGAGGCCAAATGATCTGGCTCTGCAGTGTTTGTCCTAAAGTATGTGAATTTGTATGAAAAACCTGGATCCTATCTGACTGGCTGAAAATTAAAAGTGGGTGTGGCTTCCTAATTTATTCAGCATTGCAAGGGAACTACAAATGTGTGTAATATAAGAGTAGGTTCTTATTGCATATGTTAGTAATGCCTGCATGTGTATTTCTAACAGTTTGATCAGAGACTTCAATGCCTACTCAAAGAATCATTGACAAGCACAGAAGGTCCTGACCAGACTGCACAGACATGAATGATGATCTACAGTTGTAGGCCTTCACTGTTGGCATATGGCATGTGTGACCTTGATCTGTAAGACAGTGTGCCAGTGTAACGGTCAGTTTCTTCCTCTGTCCAAATCTTCCCACAGGGGAAGAAATGGACTGGTTGGTTTCTTCCCCAGGGAAGAAATGGATGGTTGGTTCTCCCCCCCTTCGTCCATTTCTTGCCCCCCCCCCCCCCCCCCCCCCCCGCCCCCCCCCTTGACCCTTGAGAATTATTCAGCAGCATACTCAACCGATTATATATGTGTCAAATATGGTGGTAAATCAAATAAAATTGCCTTCTAAAGTAGCAAGAGGTGTTATAAGTACAACATTGTTTACTCCTTCCCTCCACTTCCACCCCCACAAACTCCCATCATGGATTTGTTTCTTTTTTTTTTTGTCTGTATGACATTCTCTCCTAGATATATACAGGTATGCTGAAGCAGAGAAAGGTCGGGGGTAAACTTTGGCTGTGAAATCAACAATCACTCAAAAACTGGAGGAGGGAAGGGGTGGGGGTGGGGGTGGGTAGAAACTGTTGGTCCCCCCCACACACACACACACACACAGACACACCCCAACCTCCCTTGGACTTTTTTTTTTGTCTGTATGACATTCTCCTAGCTATATACAGGTATGTTGAACTTTACTAGTCAGAGGAAGGAAAAAATTCTCAGAGGTGGGGTGGTGGGAAGAAACCAACTAGTCAGTTTCTTCCCCCACCCTAGTCTGTTTCTTTGCAGTAATGATAAAACCTTCTAGCTTATTAATTTTAACTTATTTCATGATTAACCACCATTTATTTCATGTATTTAACTAGTTCAGCCTTATGTTAAAAAAATTCCCAGAGGTAGTGATGGGGGATGGGGGGAAGAAACCAACAAGTCAGTTTCTTCCCCCCACCCCACAACCTCCAGTCAAGGTGCTTTGTGGAAATGATAAATTGTTCCAGCTATTTATCATATGTAACAATTTAATGCCATTCATTGGCACATATATAACTAGTTCACCCATATGCTGAAAAAAGTCCAAGAGGGTGGGTTGGCGGGGGAAGAAACCAACTAGTCAGTTTCTTTCCCCACCCTAGTGAGTTCTTCCCCAAGCGATCAGGGTTTTTGCCTTAAAGATAAAACCTTCTAGCTTTAAATATTAATATTAAATTATGATTTACCACCAGTTAACTAGTTCAGTCTTATGCTGAGGGAGTGGGTGGACGGGGGGAGGGGGGGGGGGTGGGGGGGGGGGAGAAACCTAGTCAGTTTCTTCCCGCTCCTCCAGTCAAGGTGTTTTGAGGTAATGATAAATTGTTCTAGCTATTTAAATTATCATATGTAACAATTTACCACCATTTATTGCACATATATAACTAGTTCACCCTTATGCTGAAAAAAGTCCAAGTAGGTGGTGGGGTGAGGGGTGCAGGGGAGGGGGCAAGGGGGAGGGGGAAGAAACCAACTAGTCAGTTTCTTCCCCCACTCTAGTCAGTTTCTTCCCCCACCCTAGTCAGTTTCTTCCCGAAGCAGCCAGGGTTATTTGCAGTAATGAGAAAACCTTCTAGCTTATTAATAGTAACTTATTTTATGATTTTACCACCATTATTTCACATATACAACTAGTTCAGCCTTATGTTGAATTAAATCTCAGAGGGTGGGGGAGGGGAAGAAACCAACTAGTCAGTTTTTTTTCCCACCCAGTCAATGTGCTTTGCCATAATGATAAATTGTTGTAGCTAATCTAAATTATCATATTTAATGATTTGCTGCCATTAATTGCACATATATAACTAGTTTACCCTTACCGGTATGCTGAATGAAGTCCCGTGGGGGAGAAGAAATAGACCAGGGGGAAGGTGGGAGGGAAGAAATGGACTGGTCCATTTCTTCCCCCGGGGGAAGAAATTGACTGGGGGAAGAACCGGCCTGTTACACCAGGTGATGCATGCCACATATGGGCTGCTTCAAGCAAAAAAGTATCTTCAAACATGCACAAAATGGCATATTCAGATCATCCTGTGCATGTTCAAAGTATCATCTGGACCTTTGCTCTCCATTCACATTTTGTAGCATCCAATGATTCTGTTAGTGGACAGTGAAGACCCTGATCAGACTGCGCAGATGCCCGTGCATGGCGTGACATATGACCTTGTGAGGTACATTTCTGTCAAAGGATTTCAAGATCCCTTCGTGCATAATCAACTTATAAGCTGAAAATGAACTGCTGCCATGGTGTAATACAGGTTAATGTGTGACCTTCATTACGAAAACACGCCTATTCAAATATATTGAAAAATTCACCTCCAAAAACTGAAAATTTTCAGATAAAAACTCTGATATTTTTCATATTTCTGCTCAAAACATAGATTGTAAGTACTCGTTAGAACCGCCTCGTAACGAGTACCCACAATCTATGATTTTTAGCAGAAATAAGAACAATAATGTATACCCCTGTAAACCCCAGTTTTACTATATAAAAGTGGGGTTTAAGGGGGTCAAAATTATATAGGCATGTTTTCGTGATGTTGACCTTTATGTTGGGAGCATGACATATGATCTTATAGTAGGGTGCCAATATATATCAAAATCTGTTCACATACAACTTTATCATCCAGATGTAACATAATGTGATACTGATGACAAGGTTGGGTGGTTAAAACCGGCTGTACATCTCTGATAATGCATGGATGGAAAAAGATTTAATTCTACATACAGTAAATGTCCTAAAATTTCATACACCAAAGTTTCTGGCAAACTGCTCTCAAGTCTGATCAGGGCCTACACTGTTTGCCATTCAACTAAGTATTTTAAGAAACAACTGCATAAAAAGCAAAATTTAGGCCAAATAGGTATGGTATAAAGTGTTCAAGATTTTAGGTCATTTCCTGTAGCTCTAAGTCAGGGTGATACCCAGATACATAAACTAGCCCAAACTGCCAATGCAACAAAGACTTCAAATTCAAATATTTCATCTACTTTATGATAGAATTTAATGAAATTTGACATACTTATTCACCAATTATCCTGTAACACACATCAGAAAATTTGTGGCTTAATTCAGTCAGATAACACCAGAATCAGCATAAACACGGTGAGGTGGTTTCAAAAGTTAACACAATTCAGTACCTTGTGTGGAACCCCTGCAGACTGAATCACAGCACAACAACATCATCTCATTAAGCGTAAATACCGCTGAATCACATTCATTGGAATGTTGTTCCATTCTTGCACTAACGCCTGCTGAAGTTGACGCAAAGTCTGTGGCTGGACAGGACGTTGGCACACACGTCTGTCATGCAGGTCCCATACCTGCTCTATTGGCGACAAGTCTGGAGATTTCGATGACCATTCCATAACATTCATGTTATTTTGTAGGGTTTTTTAACCTGGACTCCGTGCTCAGTGAATTGCAACCAACCATGGCGTAGAGGGACATAAAGATAACTGTGTAGAACCAGAAAATCCAAAGTTTCGTGTTCGTATCTCTTCTGTTTCAAAAGATACAGCAGAAAATCTTGTTGCGTTGGTAGTTTGGGCTAGTACATTTTTCTTGTTACTCCATGAAAACATACCTTGTGGGGACTAAGAAAAAAAATATCTGTATGATAAATGTCCTAAAATTTCTAAGACTTTTTTACTTACTTGAATGGCAAACAATGTAGACCCTGATCAGACTTCTCCTTAAGGAGCAGTCTGATCTGGGTCTACATAGTTTGCACAAGCCATTTTATCAGAAAGGTTGGTGTACAGAATTTTAGGACATTTACCGTACTTTGGTTCAAGAAAGAGTTTTACTCTTGAGCTATGATTTTGGCTGCATTTCGTACATGACATAAGAACAGGCTTGCTAACAGAGAGGTGGCATTGGGCATTCAGCTACTGACCGGGCATGTCTTCTTTAGGAAGCTGTAGTATTTCTTACCAGCAAAAAATGCTGTAAAAGTATTCATTATCAAACTCTAAGAATAATGCTGATTATTTTTACTAACCATCATCACTGACAATAGTGACAATGCATTTCTGCATCTTGCCTAGCTCTGCTCCTCCATCACATTCTCCTAACTCTATAGAAAAACACTCATCACGCTCAGGTTTCTGTGGAAGAAAATGGAAAACATATTGACAATGTAAATGTCAATAACTTTGTACAATACATAGTATAAAAAAGGCATTTTTACAATTACAAATTAGTAATAGTAGCAATAGATTGGAAAATTTGCTAGAAATTGCAAACAGTGCAGATCCAGATCTTCTTCAGAAGCCAACTTATCTGAATCTACACAGTTTGCAAAGGCAGGGTATATCTGGATTCAGCAGGACCAGGGTTAAGATTTCTCTAAACATGACATTCACCTCAAGGTCACTGAGTTAAGGTAAGGCTTCTAATAGGCAAAACATATAGCATTATCTAAAATCAGTCCAAATATGAACTAGAATGCATTAAAAGTGACATAGGTCTTTATAAAACTTCTTCCAAACATTTAAACATGAAATTTGTACGTCTTTAATCTTGACCTTAATGTCACTGAGTAGGACAAAATTAAGATTTGACATTTCATGTGAATTGTCTGCCAGGTGAGCTAAAAATATTGTACTTACATCAATCTCACACAACTCAATGTCAATAGTTTTGGAGATCTCCTGGTTATCAAACTCCAGCAGTCCTTCACCCCCTTTATAATCTTTTCCACTGATTGCTGTGATATCTGTTGTTTTCCATTTGACACTAACGTGTCCGTCGCAACCACCTACTCGGCTCACTGGGATACGAGCAGTGTAGAAACTCCCCTTCACAATCAAGCTTGGTTTGGAAAATTCAAGCTTCCCAGGTTCTAGAAAGGAAAATAAGAAAGAGTTTGAACATAGAAAAATGTATCAAAAATAATCTACAAAATCAGTGAAGACCAGATCAGCTAACATGCCCTACGCCAACTTCATAGATTCTGCACATTTTATTTAAATATGGTGACCAGGGCCCAGTTGATCGAAACTAATGATGTCATTAGATAACATTTTGTTAAAACTTTGATCATTAAATATGGATTATATGCTAATATTTTTGCTGAAAAAATGTGATTTGCAAAAGCTACTCAAATTTTTCAGCAAAAATAACTGTGAAATAGATACTGTACTTACTAGAGCAGTTAATATTTTAACATGTTTGCAAAGGCAGGGTATATCCAGGTTCAGCAGGACAAGGGTTAAGATAAGTATGGTGAGGAGTTAACCTTTACCACGCTATATTCAGCAGATTACAAATTGATGTTTTTTTTTTTCTTATTTTTCTCAGAAAATAGGATTAGTCAATTCAAACAACTTGTCTCCAAAGTTTTCACTTACTGAGAACATTTACCAGGCATATAATCAAATAAAGTTATTAATCCTTCCAATGTGCTGATAAATTGCACAAAATGGTTGAGTTCACATAGAAAGCATCCACATGTTATCCTGCCAAATTTACAAACAGACTGGTCGAATTTGACACTGAGTGGGGTGGTTAATTTGACACTGAGTGGCAGCATTGCTTTTTATGTGCCCATCATTCCTAATTTTGCCAAGCTACACCTGAATTCAGTTGACTAAATGTTTCAAGCATCACTAATTAACCCTTGTCCTGCTGAGCATGGATACACCCTGCTTTTGCAAACAGTATAGATTAAGATCAGTTGGCTTCCAAAGAAGCCAACTGATCTTAATCTGCGCTGTTTGCCATTTAGTATCTGAATTTATATCAACAATCTGGATCAAGGAATCTGGCTGAGAATTATAGGTGGACGTGACATCTTAATTTATTCAGTATGACAAGGGTTAACTCCATGAATTCAGGGAGGTGTCTTTATTCAACAATGGTTATTTTTTCAAAGTTTTCTTCAATATAAATGACTGAACACTTAAACGTTAAAACTCAAAGTGAAATTTTGCAGACAAAATACTATTTTGTTTTTATTATTTTTCAAATTTCATACACCAAAGTTGCTGACAAAATGTCATATGCAAACAGTATAGACCCAGATCATACTGCTCTGAAGGAGCAGTCTAGTCGAGGTTTATACTGTTTGCAATTCCACTAAGTATTTTAAGAAACAATTGCATAAAAAAAACAAAATTTAGGCAAAAATAGTACTGAATAAAGTGTTCAAAATTTTAGGGCATTTACCGTGATAAGACTTGGCATTTTATGCGAACTGTCTGCTATGTAAAGTCTTATTTTCTCTGAATAATAAAAAAAAAAACAAAAAAAAAAAAAAACATGTCATCTACTGCAGTCATCATTAGCATGTTAAGGATTAAGAAACAATTCACATCAAATACTTGCCCTATGAATTGTGACAAAAGTAAGAAAAATAAATAAAATAAGTGAATGCAATGGGCCTGGGTTAACCTATTAATGTTGGGTGGACTCTTCTAACACAACTCTTTGGACTGGTCAATTTCCAATAGCAGGGTGTCCGGTTAATTTTCACTACAACTAAGTTATATAGAAATTAATTCCTCTATTTATTGCAAACAGAGTAGACCAAGATCAGACACTGCATTCAGCAGCATCTGATCTGGGTCTGCCCTGCTTGCCAATTGCCCTTTTGTGGGGTTTCTGGCTAAAATGGGTTAAAGAACATAGCTATATAATACCATGTCTTGCAAGTTGAATTCAAGATTCAGACCAATGTGGCATTAGAAAAAGACCATTAACCCTTCTCTTGCTGAATATGACATGCCCTGTCTTAACAAACAGTGTAGATTCAATTCAGTTGGCTTCTTCAGAAGCCAACTGATCTGGATCTTCACTGTTTGTCATTAAATATGTGAATTTCTATCAAAAGCCTGCATCAAGTAATATGATTGGCTGAAAATTAGAAGTGGGCATGGCATCTTAATTTATTCAGCATGACAAGGGTTAAAACTTATGTTGCAATGTACTAGTACAATGTATAACCTACCATCATCATTAATAATTGTGACTTCTGTCAAGGATGTGGCACCAATAGCAACTCGTTCATGACTGCCATCTTCTTGTTGAGGAATGCTCATCTTGACAAAAAAAAACTCATCTGGTTCCCATTCAAAATCATCCACAATCTCTATGAAAACACTCTGCACTCTTTCATTCTTGTCGAATTTAATCTTTTCTTTTATGGGTTTGTAGTCTTCACCTGCACAAGCAGTGCCATTTACGGTTTCAACTCTGTAAAACAGATGGTGGATTGTTTGGTTGAGGTGGAGTTTAATGGACCAGTCAACACTATTAAGGTCATATGCTGAGTCAGTCAGTTTACCTAACCACACATTTCCTGGGCAGGCCTAGTCCTCTAAGCAGCTAACCAGTACTTGTGCACTTTCTTTTGCCAGAAACAATTAGAGTTTTCCATTAGGATTTTTCTTAGATTTAAAATCAAATGAACAAAGTCCATACACATTCAATGCTTGTACGGCATGCTGGATTAAAATTTCTGCAGATGACATTTTGGAAATTTTTTTCATATTTTTCCCAGAAAATAGGGTTTGACCTATGGGAGACAAACTGCATCAGAAACTGACAACTTTCCTTCATGAATCAGCAGAATGGAGAGCATGACCACAGAAAAAATTTCATGATGAATCCCCATGAAAGAATGTTGCTGGACCTAGCAGGGATTGAACCCATGACTTCCTGATCACCAGTCCAACACGCGTCTGACTGAGCCACCAGCTCAAAATGGTGGGCATGATTAGCAATGTAGGAAAACATACCTTCTGATGTGTGTTCAGTGAAAACTAAAATCAGCCAGCACATCTAGGCAGTCTGATCAGAGTCTTTGTTATCCAAATAAAAAACTTTGCATCCTTGGCTATTAGTGTTGAGAATCGGCCAGAATTTCATAGTCGATCACTGGTTTTGTAAAACTGACTGATCATCGATTACTAATCGTTTTATAGAAGATTATATTCACTCTTAATTAAGTTCTCTTCCAGGTACTTATTCATAGCTCCAGTTCAGTAAGAGGGGTATCCTGATAATATTTTTCTTATTTCTCAGTACTTTTGGGTTGACTTATTTAAGGCTATTTTATCAATTTTTTTCGCTTTTATTGACCACAAATCTAGAATGACCCAAATAGACAGCTTTGAATTTCATTTCTTTTTAACTTAATTGCCTATAAAAATAACTCATGAGAAAAATATGTTTCTAAAAATAGAATTTTCCAACTAGTCAACTATAAAAAATCTTTCCGATCATCAGTCAAAAGAGGCAAAAGTGTCTGATGATCGATTATAATCGATTGATCACCAGTGGCAACACTATTGGCTATCCAAAATGTGCCTAGTGTAAATTCTGATCAGTCTGCATGAATGTGCAGGTTGATCTGATGTATGCTGAATGCACCAAGAATTATCAAATATTATTCCTTCACAGGCCTCTGTAGTTATACAAATTTCACATCACGAAAACATGCCCATATAATTTTGACCCCCTTAAACCCCACTTTTATATAGTAAAACTGGGGTTTACAGGGGTATACATTATTTTTCTTATTTCTGCTCAAAACACAGATTGTGGGTACTCGTTAGAACTGCCTCAATGAGGCAGTTCTAACGAGTACCCACAATCTATATTTTGAGCAGAAACATGAAAAATATCAGACTTTTTATCTGAAAATTTTCATTTTTTGGTGGTAAAATTTTCAGTTTATTTGAATAGGCATGTTTTCGTAATGAATACTGTAAATCAAAGCACTGACAGCACTGGTGGGTCAACTGTCTCTGAGACTAAGTGTAGGAAGGGAATACGGTCCTGAATGTTTCATTTAACACTTAACTTCCTGTAATTTAAGCAAACAGTGCTGACCCTGATCAGCAACACATTCTGCAGCATCTGGTCTGGTTCTGCAATGTTTGCCAATGTCCCAGCACTAAGACAAGACCAGGTTTTACAGTTAACCCTCTTTACACACCACTCTGGGGAGTGACAAGAATAGTGTGGCTATAAATAACTGTTACCTGGACTTTGTACAATGGCTATTTGCATTAATTAACTTTATTGCTCAATAATAGTCAAATGGGCAACAAAAATTAACTCAGATTCTTTAGTAACTTTGGGTCGACTAATAAACAATTAACCCAAAATGAAGGTGAAACTAGAAACAGTGTTTTCAGAGAAAACAGATGTCCCCCAAATTGTGAATTGCTGTGACCTTGAAAATTAGGTGAAGGTCACCAAAATCTAATTGGTTTTTTGTTTTGTCCCAATTATATATCCACAAAAATTGGGTAAGAATCCAACAACCGGTTCACAAGATATAGTGCTGACAAGAAAGTGTCATGACAATGCCAATGCCAATGCTGATGATGAGATCAGAACCAAAATCAATATGTCCCCCTCCCTGTAGGTTGCGGGACATAATTACAGTTTGCTGTTTGAGACACTATTATCATGGCTTTTGCTTAATACATGTACATTAATCTTTACGACTCTCTTGGCTATTAATTCAGCAGATGATCAACTGATGATATATTTCTTATTTTTCCCAGAAAATGAGCTTTGACAGTTAATGCAAATTATCTCCTCTGGAGACAATTTGTATGAACTGTCAAAACCTGTTTTCTGGGTAAAATAAGAGAAAAATATTTCAATATGTCATCTGCTGAAATTTCTACCCAACATGCTGAGCATTTTTGGTTTTTACTCTTGTGTATCTTCTCTTTCTTTTCTGTCTCCCTCTCTTTGGTAAACGTTAAGAACAGTACTTAATGTTTAGTATGCTGGGTAAAATTTCAGCAAACAACATCTTGAAATACGTGTATTGTCTCCTTTTACCCAGAAAGTAGTCTTTGACATTCCATGCAAATTGTTTTCTCAAATCATCCTAAATAATCCCCTTAATGGTTAGCATGCTGGGTAAAAATTTCAGCAGAGGACTTCTTGAAATATTTTTCCTATTTTTCCCAGACAATAGTCTTTGTATAAACCCATACTTTGTGCACACACTTTTGCCAGTGAGTGACAACTGCTCTTCTCAAGTCAAAGGAGGAGAATGATTGAAGAAATTATTTCATGATCAATATCCATGACAGTTATGTGGCCGAGGTAGAATATGAATTTGCTACATGCCCTCCCTGCCCCTTGATGGGTCTGCTGTCAGACAAGCCCTGTTGAGCCTTGCTAACTAAAATTATAGTACTTTATATGGACTGAGTATATCGTAATAACCTAACTGTTGGGTCAGTCAGGCATGAGTAAACAGTGTAGACCCAGATCAGATGCCACAGAATGTGGCATCTGATCAGGGTCTACACTGTTTGCCACTCATCCAGCACTTTTTTAGACACATCAACAGATAGTAAAATAGACTTTTTAAAAATTTAGGACAAGTATGGTAAGGAGTTAAGGTGCCCCACTACTTAGGGTAAATAAGGTAAACACAGTTATTATATATCAGCTCTCTCTTTCATATGAGTCCTTGAACTTGGAGGCCCAGGTCTAAAGGCCTATTAGGAACTATAAGGGCCAGTTTGCCTGGTACTACAATGCTAACCCTATAACAACCCTCAGTTATAATTATGAAAATAATTTTTTTTGGAGTTGAGTTTTTACGACTCAGCCAGCTCATTCAGGTCATGTCAAGCAGGTCAGTTTACCTAACCACATATACCTGGCCAGGCTCGGTTCTCTAAGCAGTTAACCAATATTTGTGCAAATTCTTTCGCCAGAAAATGACAACTGCCCTTCTACAATCAGCAGAAGGGAGAGAATGTAGAAAATATTTCATGATCAATCTCTTTGTAAGAATGTTGCCGGATCAAACAGGGATTGAACCCAATGATAATAAATACACTGAAAAATGACCAACTATAACTATTTATTGATAAAAATACTTACACAACAGTGCATGGGCAATCCATTCTCCCTGACCGTTTTAAACCAATTCGGACTTTTCCCTCGTTTTCCATGACACTTATGGCAGCAGCAGAAAATTCAACGACGGCTTTTGTTCCACCAACAGAATGATCAATGGATTTGACAGCAACCCCCTTTTCTGCACGTTCTTCTGGTGACAGCTTAATGTTGTCATACAGCTGCAGAAATAAAACAGTTACTAAGTTTGTGATTTGAATAACACTTTGCATGCTGGGTAAATTTTTCAGTAGATGATATTTTGAAATATTTTTCTTTTTTTTCCCAGAAAAAAGGATCTAAGGAGACAATTTGCATGAAATGTCAGATCCTATTTTCTAGGAAAAAATCAGAAAAACATTATCAGTTTGTTGTCTGCTGAATTTGCCCATAGTATAGTGTTTATATCAGGGAGGTTGTCAATACACCACTGTTTAACCCTCAAAGTGGCAAGCAAAATTTGTAGCCAGCAACATTCTAATTGTTTTTTTTTTTTTCTTTTTTTTCAGAGAAAATAAGTGTTGACATTTTATGTGAATCACCAGCTTGGCAAATGAGTCACAAAAAATGTCCATACTTATTTTCTTTGTATAATAATTATAAAAAAACAAGAGGCCTATGGGCCAAGATTCTCTCACCTGATAAAAACAGCTTTTGCATATCTGCAAATGCCATGCAACTTCTTCCAGTACTGCAACATCAACTAGGACACAAACTGACCATACCATAAAAAGGTCAAAGTTCATCCTAGTATCAACATTTCAACAAACTTAGTAGACTTTGAGTCCCTGATGCTACACACCAAGATTCAGCCTCAGAACTTTCTAAGTTCTAGAGAAGAAGATTTTATCTTGTTCAATGGTGCAGAACTCGTATTTGAACAAATTGTCAACACCCTTTAGACAGAAGGCCCCATGTGAATTCTGGTGAAAACTGTTCAAGCAGTTTCAGGGAAGAAGACATTTAAAGATTTCATGATTATATAAATGTTTATTGCCCAGGGGAAAGGGCAGATAACCCCCAAAATTTTCACAGAAGCTAAACAGTTTTATTTCTTAAATTATACATTATAAGTTTCAGTCATTAGTCTTTATTATCCATTGAGAAAATGACTTTTCAAAATTTTCCCCATGCACATGTATGAGGGTGTAAATTTGACCTTGCCATAAAAAGGTCAAAGGTCAACCTAAGACTATCATTTGAACAGACTTGGTAGCCCTTGAGTTCCAAATGCCATATACCAAGATTCAGCATCAAAGCTTTCTTGGTTCCGGAAACACAGATATTTAATTGTTTTAAATACCATATATGGGCATGGTGGCTATCTTTTTCAATGGGGCAAAACCATTCGAACAAATTGTCAATACTCTTTCAATAGAATTAAGATCCCATGTGAAATCTAGTGAAAATTGCTCAAGCAATTTCAGAGAAGACATTTAAAAATTACACAATTTTATACATGTATATAGCCTAAGGGCAAGAGCAAATAACCCCCACAGGACATAATTTTGATTTTAACTGAAATTTTAACAATTAAATCATACACTGTTTGTTTCAGACGTTAGTCTTTACTTCATTTGGAAAAAAATAACTTCTCAACATTTCCCCCATGCATACAAATGCATGGGAGCACAAATTTGACCTTGCTGTAAAAAGATCAAAGGTCAACCTTCCACCATCATTTGAACAAACTTGGTAGACCTTGAGTCCCCAATGTTATTTACCAAGATTCAGCCTTAAAGCTTTCTTTGTATGTACATATCTATAGTTAGTGAGGGCCTCATGGAAGATTAGTTGTTGCTGAATGTGTCACCCTCTTGAAATAATAATAATAATAATAATAACAATAATAAATAATAATAATAATAAATATTCAGGATCACGTCGACAACAAAATTTGCCACTTGTCCAGTAGTTTTTAAGCCATTTTATTCTGGAGACCCCCAAAAGGATAACTGGCAAACAATGCAGACCCAGATCAGAAATCAAAGAATGTGGCATCTGATCTGGGTCACAATGTTTGCATTAAATACAGGAATTACTATATTAAAAGGTAGTAGTACTAAAACTAACCAGACACCCTGCTATTGGAAATAGACCGGTTCAAAGAATTGCCTATGTATTTGGACTGAGAGGTCTGAGAATAGAGTGTACACCCAGATTAGATGCCACAAAATGCATCATCTTATCAGGATGTACACTGTTCACTGCACTCATCCTGCAGTTCTTTAGATACATCAAAACGCATTAAAATGGACAAGTTCAAACTTAAGGAAAAAGATGATAAGGAGTTAAAATTTACCCAATATTTAAAGTAAATACGGTAAACATTCCAATTTGTACCGGAGATTGATCATGAAATATTTTCTACGGTCATTCTCTCCCTTCTGCTGATTCAAGAAGGACAGTTGTCAGTTTCTGGCGAAAGAATGTGCACAATACTGGTTAACTGCTTAGAGGACTAAGCCTGCCCAGTAAATGTGTGGTTAGGTAAATCAACCGCGCTTGACATGACCCCATTGGGTTGACTGGGCCGTAAAACCTCAACACAAACAAACACAACATTTGGGCCATGTAGAGCAAAACTGTGCCTTTGAACATGCACAAAATATGCAGATCCAAATCATCCTGGCATGTACAAAGTATCGTCTGAGCACTTGCTCTCCATTCATACATTCTGTAGTATCCAAAGATTCTATTAGTGGACAGCAAAGACCCAGGTCAGACTGCGCATCTGCGCAGTCTGACCTGGGCCTTTGCTGTCTGCATATGCCCGATGACATGTTTTGCATGGTGCAGCCAATTTATCAACAACAGTACTTGAAGAGAAGTGCAAGGACAAGACTAAGAGTGAAATATATCTCATAGCTCAAGATAGGTTGCTTTTTTTTTTCAGCTGAAAATCACAAAAGTTTTTGTATTTCTTCACAATACCATATGTTGTGGGTACTCACTGAAGCACTTCTAATAAGTAACCCACAACATTATGCTTTTGTGGAAAAATAAGGAAAATATTTACCTGATACCCCGTCTTGTCCAGAGCTAAGATAACTATCAAAGACTTATACATCCAGAGCTAAGATAACTATCAAAGACTTATACAAATCTAACATAACAACGATAAATATTAAAATAAACCCATGAAAGAAAGTTTGACGATTCTATTAAATTGAACTGGAAAAATAAATGATGTAAAAATCATTCTGTATTTCATTATATGATAGACCATAATTCCAGATAGAGGGGGTATCCAGCTATAATATTTCTCTTATTTCTCCACAAAAATACATGTTGTGGGGACTCATTAGAAGTGCCTCATCGAGACACTTCTAATGAGTACCCACAAAATGTGTTTTTGTAGAGAAATAAGAAAAATATCAATACTTTTCAATAGAAATAAATGCCTTATCTGGAGTTAATTGAGCAATGTGGGGGGAAAAGGGCCCATATACCATATGTGGGCAATGAAAGGAGAGTAGCCTGCCCTTTCCTGCATTCAGATCCAGACCTTCATTGTCCAATTACAGAATCAAAGAATACAGTAGAAAATATCAGTGAACAGACAAGAGGCCTCTATGGCTCACACTACTAATAAAAGTCTTGTTTGACAATATTTCAACAGAATATGAATTAGGAGTTTGTTCAAGATATGCCCCACACTAATATTCTATGTCAAATGCTGACCTTATAGAATGTCAAATGCAGACCTTATAGAATGTCAAATGCTGACCTTGTAATAAAGTCAAGGTCACTAAAATTGAATCTTCACACTGTCCCAGTGGTGTATCTATGCAAGTTTCAACTGATTCAGGAGACAGAATGTAAACAAAGAAATGTAACAGGGGAACAGTTTTGAAATGGTTACCAGAATAACTGCTTTATGGTTAGAACCAGTATTTATCACATCAAACTTTGCTCATAATTCTGACGCAGCTCCAAATATGATGCGTTCTAGTCATATATGACACACACATATATAGTTTGCCCTTTTGGAAAGGTCCATAAGTGTCAGTGGACTCTTCTACCACAACTCCTTGGACCAGTCTATTTCCAATAGCAGGGTGTATGGTTAGTTTTTATTATTTTATAGACATTCCTGTAAGTAATGCAAACAGTGTAGACCCTGATCAGATGCCACATTCTATGGCATCTGATCTGGGTCTGCACTGTTTGGCAATTACCATTTTTGGGGTTTCCAGACTATAGTGGGTTATAGCTGTCCAGAGAGCCTTTATAGAAGTCACAGTACTAACTGGAACATAGATCTTATAGTTGCACCATGAAAAATGCAAGCAACATATGGCTAGCCCCAAATGCCCAATATGTGGCCTGGCTCCTGATGACAGGCAGCATTTCCTGCTCAAAAGCTAACAACAGCAGTCTGTTGGGTTGGTTATCTGGAGGCTAAGAGCTAGATTTTAATGCTTATCATGCTGTATAAAAAATTTCAACTGATGACAATTTGATACAATTTTTCTTCTTTTTCCCTTAAAATAGGCTTTGATATTTTTGTCAGGGCCAATTTCATGGGACTAATAAGAAGAATAGCATCAATTTGTTATCAGCTGAATTTGCCCAGAGAATGGTAAAGGTTTAATAACATTATTATTACAAATGGAGAACTTCTAAATGAGAAAGATATCAGGCCCGGAGGTTATAAATTTTTTTCATGCTCAACTCAGCTGAGCATGAAAATTTCCCTGCTAATAAATATGAAAATGCCAACAATAGTTGGCATTTTCATATTTATCGACAGAGAAATTTTCAAGCTCAGCTATGTTTAGCAAAAAACAATTTGCAGTTGTTAGTAATTTGAGATTTATTAGCAGGACAAATTTCATGCTCAGCTGAGTTGAGCATGAAGAAAGTTTTATAACCTCAGGGCCAGGATGCAAATGATTATGGACTGCATAAGATTGAGTGACCTATATAATGTAGAAATTAGAAGTGGTCTGTGCCAGAAAATACAGCTAGTCAGTGGCAATATGAGCCACCTTGCCTCACATCTAAAAAGAACATAGATTTCAGAGGAAGTACATGAACCTACGATACCATATTTACAGTGTCTTCAGACAGCTCTGCTGGCGTACACAGGGTAGACAGACTACATGCTGTGAAATAAGTGTCTACACCATTTGCCACTCATCCATCAGTTTTTAGACATATAATAATTAGGTACTAAAATTGACCTACACAAATTACAAGATGATGACATGGTATGCTATGTACCTTTTAATTAACCCTTGTCCTGCTGAATAAATTAAGATGCCACACCCACTTCCAATTCTCAGCCAATCAGATTACTTGATCCAGATTGTTGCTTACAGTCACATACTTAATGGCAAACAGTGCAGATCCAGATCAGTTGGCTTCTTCAGAAGCCAACTGATCTGGATCTACACTGTTTGCAAAGGCAGGATATATCCAGGTTCAGCAGGACAAGGGTTAACATTATCTAAGCCATATCAAGACAATGGAAGTGTGATAATTAATCTCTCTGTGTAATTAAGCACCATACAGTCATGGCAGAATTCCACCCCTAGGAATTTGAACCGGGGATCTCACGATCAAATGTCGGGAGTGCTAACAACTCGGCCATCTGGACACATCACAAATTTTAATATCAGTATGGTAAGCAATTAAAAGTTAAGGTGTCTGGATAGTTAGGGTGAATATGGGTTCCATTTTTTTCTATTTTTCTTAACAATGAAAAATAATGGCCACATATGTGTACTCCACATTGGTGGTGTTGCATACCATGATTGCTTCATGAGACATTGTATATTTAGTAGCCCATTTTAGACTGTTTGTTTGTGTTGAGGTTTTACGGCCCAGTCAACCCAATGGGGTCATGTCGAGCGCGGTCAGTTTACCTAGCCACACATTTACTGGGCAGGCTTAGTCCTCTAAGTGGTTAACCAGTATTGTGCACATTCTTTCGCCAGAAACTGACAACTGTCCTTCTTGAATCAGCGGAAGGGAGAGAATGACCGTAGAAAGTTTTAGATTGAATTAACTCCCCCTATACTATGTATTGGAAGAGCTGAATTTCAGTTTTAGGTATGTCAGGCTAAGTGATATTCCTAGAAATTAAATGGCTAAACTATTTGCAAACAGTGTAGATCATGATCAGATGCCCCATTCAATGTATATAAACTTTGTTTTCATTTTTCAGAGAAAACAAGTTTTGACATTTCATGAGAATCATCTAGGCAGATGATTTGCATGAAATATCAAGACTTGTTTACTCAGCAAAATAAAAAGAAAATCAAAATTGTCATCTGCTGCAGATGTAGTTGCCACTGCAAGGGTTTATACAAAATACAAATATGATAATGCAATATAATGTATTAAAAAATATATGTTTATAAGTTTGTTTATACATCACAGAATACAGAAATAATACAACCAATTATGTGTTTCATACATTTAAATTTTCAGTCCTCTGTATGAGCCTTAATCAGCAGATGACAAATTAGTGACATCTTTTTTTTGTTTTTCACAAAAAATAAGGCTGGTCATTTATTCAAATCGTCAAACATTATTTTCTGTGAAAAATAAGAGAGAAAAAAAAAACAATATAGAATGTTGTCTGCTGTTAATTACAGTCAACAGATTTAACTTCCTTATCTCTTTGATTCACTAGCATAGTTAGGCTCCGCCCCTTTTCAGTGTGATCTAATCCAGGGGATCTGCCCTTGTTCTGCTGAATAAATTAAGATGCCACGCCCATTTCTAATTTTCAGCCAGTCAGATTATGTCATCTAGATTGTTGATATAAATTCACATACTTGATGGCAAATAGTGCAGATCCAGATCAGTTGGCTTCTTCAGAAGGCAACTGATCTGGATCTACACTGTTTGCAAAGGCAGAGTATATCCGGGTTCAGCAGGACTAGGATTAATGTCCAAACCATGCTTACAAAAATATTTCTGAGATTTTATCAGAACCATATTTACAAATGCAGCATCAGTACTAGTTTGATATTGTCAGAACTCTAGATAAGACCAAAAAGTATGGATAACGGTATTTTCCATATTTCTGCCTGAAAACATCTGTTGTAAGTACTCATTATCACGAAAACATACCTATAATATTTTGACTCCTCAAATCCCACTTATAAAAGTAAAACTGGGGTTTACAGGGGTATACAATATTTTTCTTATTTCTGCTCAAAAACATATATTGTGGGTACTCGTTAGAACTGCCTCACTGAGGCAGTTCTAATGAGTACCCACAATCTATGTTTTGAGCAGAAATAAGAAAAATATCAGACTTTTTATCTGAAAATTTTCAGTTTTTGGAGGTGAAATTTTCTATATATTTGAATAGGCGTGTTTTTGTTATGTTAAAAGCACTTCTATGGAGTACAACATAATAATGTTTTTGTGCAAAACTAAGAAAAATTGTAATGGATACGTCCATCTCTTCTTATCTGGTCTACGACATACATGCAGAATCATGGCTCAGAAATTATGAGAAAGTTATCCTGATGACATGATATTATATCAACTATACTAATTACCATATTCACCATAATTTGCATTATGTTTACATTTGGGCAAGCTAATTATGCCCTGAGCATAAAATCATGTTTGAAGTTCTTTTAGACACGTTTTTATTAATAAGGATGGTGCATTTTAAAAAGTATCAAAACAATACATTTTTTTCGGTATATAGAATAACCTCATTTTGGATACTCTGAGTAAATACCAGACTGTGCGCTTAAGGCAAACTGATACACTTTATGGGGGAGACAACTCTGTCAAAATTGTTTTGTCTCCCTTCTGAAAGAGGTCTATGCTAAAAGGAAAGAATTTGCTCCCATGGGGAGCAAATTCTTTCCTGTTAGAGTAGATCCCTAGGGAAGCAAATTCTTTCCTTTTAGAGTAGACCCCAGCCCAAGGGGAGCAAATTCTTTCCTTTCAGAGTAGACCCCTTTTCAGATGGGTCTTGGTGTGCTGGAAATCAAACAGGAAGTCTCAAAAGCTGTTTCCCTTGTAAAAAAAGAGGCAGATAATCTGCCAAGTGTATTCAGTCCCCTCATCACATTACGAAAACATGCCTATTCAAATATATAGAAAATTTTACCACCGAAAAATGAAAATTTTCAGATAAAAAATTCTGATTTTTTCATATTTCTGCTCAGAACATAGATTGTGGGTACTTGTTAGAACTGCCTCAATGAGGCAGTTCTAATGAGTACCCACAATCTATGTTTTTGAGCAGAAATAAGAAAAATAACGTATACCCGTGTAAACCCCAGTTTTACTGTATAAAAGTGGGGTTTAAAGGGGTCAAAATTATACAGACATGTTTTCATGATGAGAATGACACTGATTCTCTGTAGCAGATTTTTATAGTAAAAAAATTAAATGTCAGTTTTCTTAAGTTTTTGTGGCATACATTTTATTGGGGTTTTTACACTTACTACACATATGAGCCCGCACACAACGAAGCCTACAATAAGACTTGTGTGATCAGCAACAACTCAGAGTCTTTGCTGATCACATGTGCCTTCTATAGCCTTGGGACTATCGAAAGAGGGATAAACAAGGAGCCTTGCCATACTGGGTAGATGTAGAAGCTGATCTTACTCTTTTCTGGTCACACAGGTCATATTGTAGATTTTATCATGCCCTGGCTCACATATCATAAATATGACTAGTATTATACTAAATTACATATAAGGCCAAGAAAAAATTAGTTGTGTTTCTGTTTTTTTACCAAAAATATAGGGTAGGCAGGTCGGTTTCACTTTTTGTTTAACTTTTTGTTTTATTTCTGAAATTGGATTTGTACTTGCTTTTTACAATGTGTCTCACTGTAAGGACACTGTGATGCCATTAAAAACATCTCATCTATAATTTCTAAATCATTTTACTCTGGAGACCCCCAAAAAGATAACTGGCAAACAGAACAGACCCAGATCCACTGTTTGCAAATAGTATAGCCATTTTTCTCTAGGAATATCTCAATCACATAGCCCGACATCCCTAAAAAAGGGGGAGTTTATTCAGTCAAAAATGGATTAATTCATACAGTAAGCTTTTTGTTGCTTATAACAGCTGAATGCAAGTGCAGTCACACATGTTTTAAAAGCCACCCATATAAAGCAATCACCTGTCATAAAAGGCCACTATTTCAGATCCCATTAAAAGTAAAGAAGTTGAAATTAACCTATACTGTGGATCCATATATATATGCTTTCAGGGGGGGGGGGGGGGGAGGGGGGGGGGTGGTATGCCTATTTGAGAGCACTTCAGACCTCCAGAAACAATGCCCATCCTTTAGTGCTCAGCTGTTCAACAGGTGAGGGAATGTACTTTATCACAAACATTTGTTTGTCCATATTCAAGGCCAATCAGTGAAATAATTCTCCAAAATTGTGTAAGAGCACCCTTTCCAGAGATCAGAAATTTTCATTGCAGGATAAAGGTTAACCCTTGTCATGCTGAATAAATTAAGATGCCACGCCTAATTTGAATTTTCAGCCAATCAGATTACTTAATTCAAGTTGTTGAAATAAAATCACATACTTAATGACAAACAGTGCAGATCCAGATCAGTTGGCTTCTGAAGAAGCCAACTGATCTGGATCTACATTGTTTGCGAAAGCAGGATATATCCAGGTTCAGCAGGACAAGGGCTAAGCAAGTATCTGTATTAAAGTACTTTTTGCCTTTCCCATAGGTGTTTGCTTAATTAACACAAGTTTGACTGTGCATAAATGCATGAATGCCAGTAAGCTGCCATCTCAGTTTTGTTAACTCACTGGAATTGCTCAACAGAATCATAACAGTTAAATGAATCAGAAAAAGATTGAAAACAGATTATAACTCCAAGAGCCAGAAAAAAAGTTCAGAGTTGAGAGGTGGCTGAAAAATGATCAGTCAGGGAACTGGAAGCTCATCACTTTTTTTGGCCTTATTTATATACATATATTATTTTGTGTACAGTATACAAATAACATCACTATACTGTGGGACAAAATGTATAAAAAAGTAGACAAAATGCACTGTAAAATTCATACTTACATGTTGAAATTTCTATGTATACAGGTCACAGGAATGTTCAAATGATAAAACAAAAACAAGTTACATCACAACCTTTTTATAACACTTCAACCAGAATCAAAAGCAAGAACCATGTTAGCTTAACATCCATGTTGTATCCAAACAAAAATATGTGTATATAGATTGTAAATGGTCATTTTTTTTATAAAATCTATACATTTTTGTAAAAAATGTATGGATTATATAGAAAATAAATGGTCATTTTTATATATAATTTATACACATTTGTTTGTATACAGCACATGGGGTCTACCTTTAAACTGTCTTATATCTGATATAGAGGATCTTACCACAAGTGGTCATTTCATATCAAATTAATGAAACGAGCCTTTGGCAAGTTTTATAAATTTCATATGCAATGACCACAAGTTTAAGATTCTGTTTATCATATGACCATTTTTAAAATGGATTTTATCGCCTTTAAAGCTGACAATTGTTCAACGGAAAATGCATGGTCAACATGGACGTCATCATGGCATTACTTGTTCCTGCCAAAGTGTTATGTAATGTGTGGTCATATGATTTTTATAATATTACGTTACCCACTGAATAATAGCGATGTCATAATTATGATAAACCGCCTTATAAAGAACCATCTTATAAAGAAGTTCCAGTAAATATCCAAGTCTCTTCTTTTGTTACATCAACCAAAAATGGTCCCCAACCTGAGAAAAGGGCCATTATATCATACACCACAACCTCTTTATAACACTATTGTTGGGGTCCATAGCATAAACCATGTTAGTTAAACAACCGTGTTGTATCCAAACAAAAATGTATAGATTATATAGAAAAATTACCATTTTTGGGTGACCATTTATGGTCATTTTTCTATATAATCTATACATTTTTGGGTGACCATTTATGGTCATTTTTCTATATAATCTATACATTTTTGGGTGACCATTTATGGTCATTTTTCTATATAATCTATACATTTTTGGGTGACCATTTATGGTCATTTTTCTATATAATCTATACATTTTTGGGGTCCATCTTTGTGTCACGTCCCTGTTTTATCTTGAATATATTTTACATGTACATAGTATAAAAAGAAGTTTGTATCGATTTTTATTAACCAGGTTAGATTAATGCATTTGTAACTGGAGCGCTGATTATGATGACAGTTTTACTTTTTAAGCAAGAAGGTATACTTCAGCTTTCAAGTTACGGTATTACGGTAATCACAAGATAGTTATGCTGAGGGTGTATTTGATTATTTACGTCTATATACTTGAGCGGTTACCAGAACACTATATATTCCGAGTGAACCTAGGTTTGGTGATCAATATCTTCACTGTTCTGGGATTGATTTTTGTCTCAAGGCTATCTTTTGAAGGGGAGACAATTTTCTGTTGTAATTTTGCAGTTTTGTAGCGTTCCGAGAGAAAAATGTTTTTACTTCATAGTTTTAGCAGTTGCTGTGTGAAACTTTGCACCGTTCGGACAATCGAACAGGTTATTTTAAATCTTGACTATCACGGTATTCTTGTGAATATTATTTTTAGATCTTGAATTTCACGGATTTCTTGTGGACACAATGTTTCAAAACGTGCCACATTACTATAAAAGTTCCCTGGTTGAATAGAACGATACACACTACAAAATTTATTTCATCGAAAACTGATCCTTGTCTTCCTATTTCTAATATTTATGTTGTGCTGTATCTGGGGAATCTGACCATGGTAATTCAATAATTTATTTAATTTTATTCTTGCAATATTCTTGCTCGTCTTTACCGCAGCTAAAATTCGAGTAGGTAAATTTATTGTTTTACTACGTTGCGATTTTATGTATCATTCGTACTTACAAACCCGGCATGATAAGTAGATAGACCCTGATCAGATGTATATACTTTGGTTATATGTGTAGACCCTGATCAGACGAATAAGCCGTGTCGGGTGTGTAAACTATAAACCGAATAGGGAGATTAACTTTGATCAATTCTATGGATCCTGGTCAGTCTGGTGAGTCTGATAGGTTCTGTAGACCCTGATCAGAATGCAATCATTAATATTTTTATTTGAATAAGATAAATGGATCGGCGCAATGATAGCACTACCGTACTTTGATATTACATATTCTCATCTGACATGTACATACCAGATATATACGCTTAAATGTATGACACAGTTAGGCGTTATGTCGTTATGTTAACCGCACACACCGTACATATACGCGTAAAAGTACGCTACCGTTAGGCGTTATGTTAACTGCATACACATTCATTAGTTAGTGCGATTTACACAAATGACACATACTATATTCACCTTGAACACATATACAGAGGTCCTTTTTATTTTAATCACAAGTCTGTTTACTAGAATATTTTACGGTAAAATGGCTCAAGCAGCGAGGAGTCATGTGTGAGGCTATGACGATGGCATGTTGATATTGTACCCAATGATTACGTGGGGACGATGTGTGATCGTGTAATCATTGTGGTATAATGGCAGTTATAATTTATTTTAGCCTTTAGCGTTCTAAAGGAATTCTTACAGTGGAAGGCGCATGGGTTTTTCCTGTAAGAATGTGTAATCGTCAAGATGCCATTCCTCCGATTAATATGGATGTCAGATATATTCTGACTGTGTGTCTGCCTGTGTTGGATTTTTGTACAATATTATATGTCATTAACAGCGTCCATGTGGTTTTAGGATCTGATTTTGCTATATAATAATCAATTGCAACGGACTTGTCGCATTTATAACATTGGCGTACACACTCTGTATATCTAGTGGAAATTAATAAGGAAATATCTTGTCATGTTTGATATCGAGAGTTCTAGGACATGATACTTATTTTCAGGTCCCATATCCGTATATGTATCTGTTTCACCACTGTTATCGTCACTATGATTGACCATCAAATGTTTTCCGGCAAGTTTTGTTCAAAGTTCTATAGAAACAAGTGTTAGTGATAACCGGAAATATCATGGAGGATACATCCGTGGACTTTATCTTAAGATATGTATTTACTTCAAATTTATATTATATTTAATTATGGAAATATAATTAAATAAACAGTATTTTCAGATTATGAAGTTTAACAGTACCTGTGGATTATGGAAGCTTCGGAACATCGAAACTGGAACATGGAAATTTGAACTTTAATTATAGTTTTTTGTTTTTTTTTTTAACTTTTTAAATACATGCTTGTTTTTATTTTACAAAGTGTTGTGTTTATCCTCTGATTGCTTGTCATTGCGTCTAGTCCATCGTCACCGGCCCAACGCTCGTCCGATCACGTGACACTTTGCTCCGTGTTGTATCCAAAACTGTGTTATAATGAACCATGTTATAAAGAGGTTGTAGTGCATATGAACAGCAAAGATCCAAATCAGCCTGCACAATGCATCATGCATCTGGTTAGGGCATTTACCGCTCATCCATATATTTTATAACATGGTCAATGTCCTAAAATTTTGTACACCAAAGTTTCTAACAAATAGCATATGCAAACTGTGCAGACCCAGATCAGACTGGTCCTGACTTTTTGCCATTCCACAAAGGATTTTAATGCTTAGCACTCTGGGAAAAATTTTCAGCAGATGACAATTTGAAACATTTTTCTTATTTTTCTCTGAAAACAGGTTTTGACATTTCATGCAAATTGTCTCCATTGGAGATAATTTGAATGAAATGTAAAATCCTGTTTTCTTGGATAAATAAGACAAATATCAGCAATTTGTTGTCTGCTCAATTAGCCAACAGAGTGGTAAAGGTTAAGATACAACTACATAAAAGGTAACATTTAGGTAAAAGAAAATGGGATAAAGTGGTCAAAAATTTAAGACATTTACCAAACCCATTGATTCTGAAAGGAGACAAGAAAGGCCCTGACCAGACTGGGCCTTGGATGTCTTCAATTTAGGTAAGGATTCTTTTTCCCACAAGACAGATCTTTGAAAATAAGCAAAATGTGTACATACACACCAGTCTGCATATTCACAACCTTGACCCTTGTCAAGATGCCACATCCACTTCTAATTTTCAGCCAATCAGATTACTTGATCTAACGTATTCATAGAAATTCACATACTTAATGACAAATTAGATCCAGATCAGTGTGCTTCTTCAGAAGCCAACTGATCTGGATCTATACTGTTTGCAAAGGCAGGGAATATCCCAGTTCAGCAGGACTAGGGTTAAAAGTCTTTACATATTGTATACCTACCTTTTGGACCTTGTAGAATTTATGTAGCAGTTTTTGGTATAGACAATGACCAGGCCAATCTGACATTTGAGCCAGCGCATGACAAAACCTACAAAATGGCATGTGTGCCCAGTGAAGACTCAGATCAGCCTGGGCATCTGCCCAGTCAGATCAGAGCCTTTGCTGTCCACACGAATAAAGCTTGGGTCCTTAACTACCCATTGAGCAGTGCTCAATGGGTAGTTAAGGACCCAAGCTTTATGCACACACCAAAGACTCTGATCAGCCAGGGTGGATGCCCAGGCTGATGTGAGTCTTCCCTGGGCACACATGCCATTTTGTTGGTTTTGTCATGTGCTGGCTCATTTCATTGTTTATTTATCATATATCCTAAAAGGCCCCTTAACCCTTAAAGCACCAAGAAAAACTGCATCTGAAAATGTCGTCTGTTTATGTCGTCTGCTGAATATTCTTGCAAACTTCTCAAAGCTATTTTTTGCATACCGGCAAACAGTGTGGACCCAGATCAGACTGCTCCTAAAGGTGCAGTCTGATCTGGGTCCACACTGTTTGCAGAAATGACTTTTAAAGTAACCGGCAGAAGACAAAGCAGACAACAATAGTTGTGATTGGCGCTTTAAGGGTTAAAGCTCAAATATGCCATGAACCCCATGCATGATGCATATAACATTACCTCTTGGAAAGTCTGCTTGACTTGAGGTACAAGTCTACGTCCCCCTGACAAGCCTCTTATAGCGTTGACTCGGTACCAGCCTCGGTCATGTGACTGGTTTTCATTCATCTTTGCTGCAGCGATTCTCGCAGCTTCATCTTCATCCAAATCACCATCTTGAATATCATGGGTCAGATCCTGAAGGGAAAGGTAGAAACATCATGAGAAAATGTACCTTACTGTCCATTCGACATCATTTGGAAAGATGTTTTTTGCTTGGTGTTTGATTTTAAATGAAAATATTTTGTTCTGATTGAAACCATTTGTCTTTTCTGTTTTTGTGTTTTGTTCACAAATATTTATCCTAAAAAATTACAGCCAAAAATTGGTCTGACCTATAGAGTTTCTATGGTATTGTGATTTTTTTTTTTTAACTTTTATCTAAAGAATAGTTGTTACTTTTCTTTGCTGATTTTGAAATACTGATGTTTCACAAAAGTATTGTGAAAATTTCAGTAAATTTGAATGGAACTTGTTGAAAATCTGCCTCAAATTTATCTACCTTACAATTTCTGCGTAATTTGCAGCCATTTTTATTGTGGGGGAAAAGTGAAAACATTTGACCTTTTTTTCAAACCAACAAATTGAATAAAAATTTTCATGCATAGGTAGTTACCAACAAATGTTTTGCATTACATCATTTCAAAAGTTTGCAAATTCACTTCTTCTGTGAAAAGCGCCAGACAAAAAACAACTTTCTGAAAGATGTCGTAACCAGAGTATAATAAGTACATGTATTCAACTCTTAAAGCACTATGCAAAATTGTAGAAGACAACATTTTATTGTTTTTATTATTACCATATTTACCTTAAGTATTTGGACACCTGAACACCTTTCCATACTTGTTCTAAAATTTGAACAAGTACAATTTACTACCTGATGTGGTGTCTAAAAAATGCTGGATGAGTGGCTAACAGTGTAGACCCTGATCAGAAGCTAGGTTCTAAGGCCTGTCTATCCAAATACATATGGTAAATACTATATTATTTTTCAGAGAAAATAAGACTCTGCTCAAATTCTACCATAAGTATGGTAAGGAGTTAGTAGATGCATATATACATGGAATGGTGTAATCAACGGTTGGAACTTACCTTTGCTAGTCTCATGAGGTTAGCCTGGCCCTGGCTGGTATCAAAGTCTTCTGTGGGTGGCCTCTCTGCTCTCTCCTCATCCCCCTCTCCACTGACTGTAAAACAAGGCAGATAAATACAATATACATCTAATAAGTTGGTATGACACTATGTACAACAAGGAACAATCGAACCAGTACCTGTAGTCTGCCTAAAGCCTTCACTACTGCCTAAATCCTTCGCTGCTTGCACATTCACTCTTTAACCCTTGTCCTACTGAACCCAGATATACCCTGCCTTGCAAATAGTGTAGATCCAGATCAGTTGGTGGAAGCCAACTGATCTGGATCTGCACTGTTTGCCATTAAGTATGTGAATCTATATCAACAACCTTGATCAAGTAACCTGATTGGTTGAAATTTAGAAATGGGTGTGGCTTCTTATTTTATTCAGCAGGACAAGGGTTAAGAATCTGTATCAAACAGCCCAGCCTATGTTATCTGCTATGCCAACACGGCATCAGATTTTCTTCTGATGTGGGTCATTCATGTGGGACTGATGCAGTCTTACATAATATGAACATGCGGTGAAAGGCATCTTTGAAGATAATGAAATTCCAAATCAGTTTAAGCATAAGGACCAGCTTACAAAATTCTGAGCTGGGCACAGCATTTCCTACAAGATTGCTTGTTCCCCCAGCAAAGACTCAGATCTGCCTGCGCATCCACACATTCTACTACTAAGCAGAATCCCTGTTGTCTAAAGACAATGTGAGTGTTTGACTATCATAGCGCACAAAACAATGACTCTGATCAGCCTGCACATTTGTGCAGGCTGATCAGAGTCATTGTTTGGCGGACATGCGATCTTGTACGGAATGCTGTGCCCCGACTCAAGTGACAATTTAATGAAATCATCTTACATAATCCTTGGGTGCTGTAGACTATTGAGGTCAAAGATCCTAATACCATATGCTAACAACAAAAGCCTCTTTTACATAACCATATGTTAGTCCTGCTGAACCCGGATATACCCTGCCTTTGCAAACAGTGTAGATCCAGATCAGTTGGCTTCTGAAGAAGCCAACTGATCTGGATCTGCACTGTTCGCCATTAAGTATGTGTATTCATAGCAATAATCCAGATCAAGTAATCTGATTGGCTGAAAATTAGAAGTGGGCATGGCATCCTAATTTATTCAAAAGAACAAGAGATAAGAGCTGAGCAAGTCTATTTTACTACCTGTTTTTGTGTCTAAAATGTCAGATTAGTGGTAAACAGTGTAGACCCTGACAGAATTTCACTTCAGCGATGTCTGGTCCGAGTCTACACCTTTTGCTTAGGCCTGTCAGTTAAATACTTTGGGTAAACATAGTGCAGTGGGAACTGTTGTCTTTATCTCTTTATCTTAACAATTAAATGAATTCAGATGACTTGTTAAGCATACATGCCATACCTCACACTGTGAGACAAAATCTCACAGAATTTTTGCCCTTCTGAGCCCCGTTTCCCATAAGATTTTCAAATCTCACAGAATTTTCATACCATTTAATAAGCTATTTGTTAATGAACTAGAAATAAATCACACATTAGCATGGCTATCCTAGGCTTAATTCATTAAATTAATGGCTTTTAACTTACTTATGTAAGCTTGAAAGTGATTTTCATAAAAATCTCACAGAATTTCATTAAATCTCCCCTAAAAATTTGCAAAATCTCACAGATTTCTGTCAACAGATAATGGCATGTATGTAAGTTAAGGAAGAGTGTTTAGTTATGGGATAATTTTTCTTATTTCTCTAAATTTGTTTGATTTGGGCTTAACGTCGCTTTTAACCTTTTTCAGTCATATCGCGACGGTGTCTGGATGTGGCAGGGAGCTCAATGCTCACTTTTAGAGTGCTGCCTCACTGAAATATCACGCCCCAGACACTTTGACATGATATTCCACCCAGTCACATTATACTGACACTGAGCTGACCAGTTCTAGCTCTACTTTCTTAATGCTGAGCGCCAAGCGAAAGAGCAGCTAGTACCATTTTTAAAGTCTTTGGTATGACCCGGCCGGGGATCGAACCCGCAACCTCCCGGTCACAAAGCGGACGCTCTACCACTGAGCCACTGTGCCGGTCTTATTTCTCTAAAAAAAACATATGTTGTGCGATCTTATCAAAAGCACCTCAAGAAGGTGCTTCTAATGAGTATCCACAAAATATTTTTTTTTTATGGAGAACTAGAGAAAATTATCCCTTAATTGTCATCAGATGATCCTCCTTGTTGAGCTGAACAGGATGTTTGAAGTACTTCACAATTCAGTCCGCCTGTGGTATTTTACCACACACATATGAATTACGGTTACTTTACCATAGACAAACTTACCTTTTAATTATACAAGTAAAATCAGTGTAGAATGTTTGCCTAACCATTACTGTTAGATTTTTGCAAGTTACTTTGGCATCACTGGTTGTCAGCCAGTTCTGCGAGGACAGCTCACCAGTAAGTTATTGCTCCATGTATATGTCTTACACCATGAGAAAAGGGCCTTAGAATCACATCCCAGCGGGCACACAAAATTGAAACAACATCGTATCAATGTCGATGGAACGTCAGGATGGTGCATCAACCTTGTTCTGACGTTGTATAAACTTCATGTGCCCATTGGGATGTATGTAACTAAGTCTTATTCTGCAGTCTGATCAGGGCCTTTGTCGTCCCCTAACAGAATCATGGGACATTGTAGAATATACCATGGAACAATAAAATCATTGATCAGATGCCCATGCTGATCTGGACCTACACTGCTCATATGCGACGTAAGTACATTGATGTATGAAAGAGCATTAGGGCCACATATATATCGACTTAAAAATTCAAGTAGCATCGACATTAATGTAACGCTGTATATGAAGTTGCATTGACGTTAATGCGACGTTGTATAAATGTTATGTGCCCCCTGTACAAAAGGGCCCTTTTCTTGCGGTTCACATCACCTCGTAAGAGAAAAGTCATTTATCAGTAAAGAATAAAAAAGTACTAGAAGTTATGCTACTGCTCGTGTACAGCTGTCTATTATTTTTGCAAGCGACCATTTGATTTTTATGTGGTGGAGGGAATGAGTTTTGCTTTTGAAATAAAATAATTCCATGGTTCATTTTTGCCTGGAAAAAAAAAACAATAGCAAGGACCAAGGTAAATGCTAATGTACGCATTGAAAAAAAAAGTGAATAAAAAGACAGGCCCACATGGTGGAAGAAAACAAATAAGACCCGAAATTATCTCCCCCACCTACTCACTCACCCGCATAAAAAAACCCAAACAAACTGCCCCTCATGCGAGTGCTTTATAAATTGCATTTACATACTTGTACCACACATGACTCCGTATAAGTTTGCCCACTGATTTTTTCCTCACCACTTATTATTTATGTTTTTCACATGGACATACCAAGTCAAGTGCAGTACAAAGCCTAACTGTAATGGTCAGACAGCCCTCTTCTGGTATTGACTGGTATTTTGTAAACCGTGTGTGCAACTTATTAACACAGACTACGCTATGGGCAGATTCAGTAGACGACCAACAGATATTTTTCTTATTTTTCCTAGAAAACAGGATCTGACACTCCATGCAGAGTGTCTCCTAGAGAAACAATTTGCATGAAGTGTCAAATACTTCTAGGAAAAATAAGAAAAATACTTCAAAATGTTGTCTGCTAAACTTTTTACCCAGCATGCTGCAAAGTCTTAATATGTGCTGGGCAAAATCATCCCAGCAAACACACAATGTCTAAATAACATGATGATGTCGCACTTACGTCAATACAACGCTATTATGACGTCGTGAACATACTGGGGTGTGTTAGTATGCATGTGTATGAATTTAGTCAGCTGATAAAAATTATATGAAAAAGCTACATAAAGCAACATGAAAAAGCTACATGGCCTCGTTGGCTCAATCTGATGCGCGTACAGCTGGTGATCAGGAAGTGGCAGGTTCGCTACCCACCAGATCTGGCAACATTCTTTCGTTGAGAATGACCATAAGTCTTTTCTAAGGTCATTCCCTCCGTTCTGCTGATTAAGGTCATTCCCTCCGCTCTGCTATCATTCAAGAAAGGGTTGTTGTCAGTTTCTGACAAAAGTGTGTGCACATGGACACTGTAAAATAAATCCCGTAGATTTTTCAGTACAAGAACTAGCAACTGACTGCCAGCGCATTTCATTACGAAAACATGCCTATTCAAATATACTGAAAAATTTACCACAAAAAATGAAAATTATCACATAAAAAAACTGATATTTTTCATATTTCTGCTCAAAACATAGATTGTGGGTACTCGTTAGAAACGCCTTGCCAAGGCAGTTCTAACGAATACCAACAATTTATGTTTTGAGCAGAAATAAGAAAAATAATGTATGTCCCTGTAAACCCCAGTTTTTCTATATAAAAGTGGGGTTAAAGGGGGTCAAAATTATATAGGTGTGTTTTCGTGATGACCGTAATTTTTTATGGGTGCCCATGGATTATTTACAGGAATCAACCGCTAGGCAGGGAATAGTAGGGCAAGATATAGGACAGAGGAGGGGTGTTAACTACTCTGAGGTTAATTACTGCACAGTATCTGAAGCTTGCCCACACTTACCCTATTCTCAGAAATAATTCCTGCAAAAGTTCTACATGTTCCCATAAAAAGTAATGGTAAATTCACTGGCAGCCAGTTGCCACTGACTCTGTACGGAACTTTTACAGGATGTTGCTTATAGGACTGCCCAGGAAAAGTGTGCTTAGGTAAACAGACTGACTTGACATGACCTTAACAGCGTTGACTGGACCGTTAAAGTCCAAACCAACAAACATGATGGAGTGGCCTCACTCTTTTCAGTCTTCGTTCTTTGTTCAGTATATTTGTCCTTGTGTGTACAATGATCATGTGAGCAGCGAAGAGTATGGTCACACTGCACAAATGCACCTGCTGATCTGATTCTTCTTTGTTCTCATAGCCATCTCCTACACACAAACACATGCATGCATGCATCCATTTTGAACTTTCAGTCTTATGCGTAAAATGGAAGATTGATTTTTGGTCATTTAGCCCTCCAACCCATGTTATTTCTTTATATTTCCCCTTCATAACTGCAACCTATAATAACATCCACGGGCTTTATGTTCATTTTATTTTTATAGTTCTGCTACATTATGAAAACACGCCTATGCAAATATGTAGAAAATTTCACTTCCAAAAACGGAAAATTTTCAGATAAAAACCTCTGATATTTTTCATATTTCCGCTCAAAACACAGATTGTAGGTACTCATTAGAATGGCCTCGGTGAGGCAGTTCTAATGAGTACCCACAATCTATGTTTTTGGGCAGAAATAAGAAAAATAATGTATACCCCTGTAAACCCCAGTTTTACTATATAAAAGTGGGGTTTAAGGGGGTAAAAATTATATAAGCATGTTTTCGTGATGGCGCTTCTGTAACTTTGTACAAAAGGTTGAATGGTTTGATGAAAATTGTCCACTTTGGGCAATGTTTTGTTTGTTTGTTTGTCCCATCGCCCCATCAATGGTATTCAAGTCATTTCAGGACGACGATAGGGTGGATAACATGAATAAAGTTTCTATTGAATATACAGTCATGTAAAATAGTCCACCCTGAAGGAGATCCAATTCAGGCTCACTAGACTCTGCACTGAAGCACTTTTAAACCCTAGATTCATAGCATCATTTACCACTACAGAAAGCCAAAGGTAAGTTCTGCAATCAAAGCTTATAGCTACAGATAAGGCGCAATTTCAACCAAAATATTATTGGCATTTAGCTATTTCTCCACTAAAAAACATATGCTGTGGGTACTCATTAGAAGCGCCTCACGTGTTTAAAATAGAAAAATGCTGATAAACCCCTCTAATACAAAGCTATCAGGCTGTTCTTTCTGAAAATAAAAACAATCCTTAAACTACCAAATACAATCCACATTTGATAGAGTATTTTACTACCATGGAAAATAAGTATGAATGACCAATTGTGTCTTCGTACTTCATAGTAATATTTTTCACTTCTGACGCTACATGCCGATGTTCGTAACGGATTCTGTCGTCAGTTGCAATAAAAAAAAAAAAAAAATTTTTTTTTTTTTGCAACAGGAAGCTGCTTCCCTATCAAAACTTTTTCTATGTCAGAGTTACTTCCCTTGAAGGTGTAAGCACCAGCCCCTGGCATAAACAACATTATTTGAGATATGGAACAAAGACTTGAGAAACCAATAGCAGAAAGGCAGAAACAGCTTGTAAATACGGGTTTAACGCTTAAAAATCTGGGTCAATATTTTAGCGTGCATCAATTTGAAATATTTTTCTTATTTTTCCTAGGAAGCAGGATTTGTCATTTCATGCAAATTATCTCCAATTGAGACAATTTGCAAGAAATGACAAATGAGTCAGCGCACGACAAAAACCTACAATAAGACATATGTTACCAGCAAAGACTCGGCCTGTACATCCACCCAGTACGGCAAGGGTTCTTGTTTATCCTGGAGGCTTTAAAAGGCACATGCGATCAGTGAAGACTGATCAGACAGCACGGATGCGCAGGCTGATCTGAGTTTTTCGTTGGTCGCACACGTCTTATTGTAGGTTTTGTAGTGCGAGGGCTCAAATCCTGTTTCCAGAGAAAAATGGGAAAAAATCAAGAATTTGTAGTCTGCTGAAATTGCCCAGAGAGAGGTAAAGGTTAAAGCATGCTAGAATTATGAACAGAATTATGACCAAATAACCATCTTTTAATTCTCAAGGACCACTTTCATGATCCCTGACGCCCAGTAGGTGAACTTCTTATAAGCCTAATGTACCATATACTATGCTGCAATCTATCAAACCTGCCTATATTCTATCCTAGTTACGGAAATGCCAGGATTCGGAAACATTTCTTAATGCTTACTACTCTGGATAAAATTTGCAGCAGACGACATATTGAAATATTTTTTCTTATTTTCCCCTGAAAACAGGTTTTGGCATTTCATGCAAATTGTCTCCAGTGGAGACAATTTTCATGAAATGTCAAATCCTGTTTTCTGTGAAAAAAATATATATCATCAATTAATCGTCTGATGAATCACTCCAGGGAGTGGTAAAGTTTAATCATAAAGTGACTAAGGAATGACATGAAAAGGACAATGAAAGAAAATGCATTATGTAATAATTGCCAATGATTCTAAGCTCAATAGGCTGTTAATTAATAGTTTACGAATTCTGGCAATTTCCGCATCCATGTGTCTCTGTTAGTCACTACAATTTCACTGTTAATAAGGGTTTCCTGTAGGCATATATATAGAAATGCTGAAAAAGTCAGAAGCCTCAGAAAGACAAAAGTGCAAAAGAAATGTCATCTAAGCTTAAACGCATGATATTAAAACTTTAATAGCCACTAGTAGAAAGTGTTAAGACGGGAAACTTCGCTTAAGGAATTGTCTTATACCATGCCGAAATGTCAAGATCTAATGGACAACTGTTACATTTACATTCATAGTTTATTGTTGTTGTTTTCTATTTATCCGATTATTGCAGTCTATATCCGATTATTGCCACCTATATTCGATTATTGCCACCTATAGGTAAATCGACACCAAAAGTATCCTAGCGGGCACCTGGTGTTTATACAACCTCGCATTAACCCATTTATGCCGTCGATTCTTCTACCATAACCATTTGGGCCGGTCCATTTCCAACTGAAGGGATGTCTGATTAGTTTTACTATTACAATCTTTTATAGAAACTCCTGTACTTAATGCAAATAGTGTACAGCCTGATTGGACGCAGTGTTCTGCGACGGCTGATCTGGGTCTACACTGTTTGCCAGTGTCCTTTTTACAGGACGCCAGGCATAAATGGGTTAACGTCGATTACGCACATTACTTGTGTGTACATTACGCATGTGCATAAGAAAAACAAGTGACGGCCCGGGTGAAGATAATTGTCAGCCAGGGAATATGACCTATGTCCCTTGCCAAGAATAAAAGTATCTAATAATCACACAATCTATTGCACTTGGGCCTCGGCAGGAGAAATTGAAACGCAGCGTTTGATACCGTAAATTATGATGCACATTCGCGCAGACTCATCAGACTCTTTGCTGACACTTTGTGGTTAATGAAAGATCCATTTCTTATCCTGGCAACAAGGTTATAAAACTTTTTTCATGCTCAACTTAGTTGAGCATGAAAGTTTACATGCTTATAAATCTCAAATAACTAACAATTGCAAACTCTTTCCTGCTAAACATAACTGAGCATGAAAATTTCTCTGCTAATAAATATGAAAATGCCAACTATTGTTGGCATTTTCATATTTATTAGCAGAGAAAATTTCATGCTCAGCTGAGTTGAGCATGAAAAAAGTTTTATAACCTCGGGGCCTGGTGGACAGCATGATTGATTGTGTTGGGGTTTAACAACTCACCAACCCTCATGGGTCATTTTTTGTCGTCTCCCAGAAAAAGGGAAAAAGAAGTAGTAGAGGAGATCAAAGAGAGGAACAGGGAAGAAAGAGGAACAAGAATGAAAAACATTCGCCATCTACCCTTACCTGCTACAAGGATAGCAGGCCTTGCCCGACTGTAAGCCAATATCAGTTGGACTCCCTGGTGAATTAAGATACACGACACCTTCGCACCTCCCGACCACCCCAAGGTGGACAGCGTGAACAGACTGTCTGGATGCTCTGATCTGAGTCTTGACTGAAGGCATATCCTCACCTTCTGGCTCAATGGTTTTTGCAAGACGTTTTATTTAGCATTTATTCATAGCTATAATAGAATGTTATGGTCTTAATTGAGAGCGAATATGAATTTTACGGGTCCGTGAGCATCAATTTTACACCGGTTGTATGATGCAGCTTAATGCTAAGCACTTATGTGGTAAATAATTTCAGCAGACGACATACTGAAATATTTCTCAGATTTTTCCCAGCAAACAGGCTATGAAGTTTTATGCAAATTGTCTCCTACAATTTGCATGAAATGTTAGATCCTCTTTTCTGGGAAAAATAAGAAAAAAATCACAAATCTGTTGTCTGCTGAATTAGTCCAGAGTGGTAATGGTTAAGGATTTAAAAACCTATTTTCAAGCTACCAGTTAACCCTTGAAGGGTCATTCAAAATTGTAGCGAACGTAAATATTTCTTTCCAAAAAATATAAGGCTTGACATTTCATATGTATGATCTAGCCGATGATTACATTAAATACCAAGCCTTCCTTTCTTGGAAAGCACATACAAAAATAAATTGAGAATACCATTTGCTGCTGTTGTAACCGGTGCTTTAGGGTTTAATTTAGAGTAATTTCGGCGAATGTTAACTCAGGCAGAAATATCACCCGTCTAAAAGAACGCGCAAATGATGTTTTGAAACAGGCAAATTTGCTATTTGGGGATGACATCGAATGGACAGTCAGTCTGTCAAATGAATAACCTAGCCGCTATATATAATATGCTTACAAATGTATCTAAATGGCTAGACTTAGAAGCATTGTTTACTTTAGTGCACAACTTACTAGTACGATACGATTTCCCATTCTTATCAGCTAAAAGAGATTTGGAATCCTTCTCTTCTGAAATTCAAAACCAAGTCCAAAAATCTAAAATAATTTTCTAACTAATCATGCAAGGCGCCATTATCTATAAACTGAACCAAGCCTGTATAAACCAGAAAACCAAAATCTCCTCCAGGAAATATATTTTACCATATGAAAATCCTGTTGTACCCTGAATACATCAACGATGATACGACGTGGCTTAACCACATCAATGCTGATAAGACGTGGCTTAACCACATCAACGCTGATAGGACGTGGCTTAACCACATCAATGCTGATACGACGTGGCTTAACCACATCAATGCTGATACGACGTGGCTTAACCACATCAACGCTGATACGACGTGGCTTAACCACATTAATGCTGATACGACATGGCTTAACCACATCAACGCTGATACGACGTGGCTTAACCACATTAATGCTGATACGACGTGGCTTAACCACATCAACGCTGATAAGACGTGGCTTAACCACATCAACGCTGATACGATGTGGCTTAACCACATCAACGCTGATATGACATGGCTTAACCACATCAACGCTGATACCACATGGCTTAACCACATCAACGCTGATACGACGTGGCTTAACCACATCAACGCTGATATGACATGGCTTAACCACATCAACGCTGATATGACATGGCTTAACCACATCAATGCTGATACGATGTGGCTTAACCACATCAACGCTGATACGACGTGGCTGAACCACATCAACACTGATACAACATGGCTTAACCACATCAACACTGATACAACATGGCTTAACCACATCAACACTGATACAACATGGCTTAACCACATCAACGCTGATACGATGTGGCTTAACCACATCAACGCTGATACAATGTGGCTTAACCACATCAATGCTGATACGACGTGGCTTAACCACATCAATGCTGATACAACGTGGCTTAACCACATCAATGCTGATACGATGTGGCTTAACCACATCAACGCTGATACGACGTGGCTTAACCACATCAATGCTGATACAACGTGGCTTAACCACATCAATGCTGATACAACGTGGCTTAACCACATCAACGCTGATACGACGTGGCTTAACCACATCAATGCTGATACGACGTAGCTTAACCCTTAAAGCACTTAGCAAACTATATAGCGGATGACATTTTAATGTGTTTTTTTTCTCTGAGAAAATAAGTCTTGACATTTAATGAAATATCAATACTTATTTTCAGTAAAAATAAGTGAAATAGAAAAAAGATAATAATGTCGTTTGCTACAGATGTGATTGGTGCTTTAATGGTTAACCTGTAAGTATTAATTATTCAGAATAGCCTGACCACTTGCATCGTCTGGGCAGCATATTAGCTGTATTTAGTTACTTAAAGTCATCTGGGTCGTCTCTTGGTTCTTGAAATCGTATGCCATATCACTGTGAAAAACCCGTAGGGTCTACGGTAAAATACCTGGCAACTAGTTGCCAGCGCATGTATCCTTATTTTTACGGATGCCCGCAGATTATTTTAAGAAATCATTTCTCAGTATAAACTGACAGGTCGGAGCAAAGAGTAATAAGCATGCCAGGGTTGGATTATGAGCTACCATATCGTATAGTAAGGCTTTTGATTGAGTGTATTGGGGTTTAACGACACGTCAACCCTTGTCATCTCCCAGAGAAAGGGAGAAAAGAGATAGAAGAGATAGTAGAAGTGATGAAAGAGAGGAACAGGGAAGAAAGAGGAACAGGAATGAAAATGAAGAAACTGAAGAAATAAAAACATTCCGCCTCTGTCCTTACCTGCTACAAGGATAGCATGCCTTGCCCAACTGTAAGCCAATATCAGTTGGACGCCCCGGTAACGTAAGATACATGACACCTTCGCACCACCCGATCACCCCTCGTACAGTAAAGCTACCCACAATTTCCCTATCTTGAGATAATTTCTAAAAAAATATATGGGGCCCCCTTACAATAACGGTACAGGTACTGGCAGCTGTTTTACCGTAAAACCTACTGACAATTTTTACAGTGTCAGACAATTAAAATGGAATGCCATTCCGGCTGGAAGTTTTCTGACAGGAGCAAAAAAAAAAAAAAAATCGAGAAGCCTCAATGTCAGAAAACGCACCTTCGGACATGTGCAGCACAGTCTGATCAGAAGCTTCACTGAGCGCATTCTGGATAGCTAAGGGTGCAAAGTTTCTGTATGCGGACAACAAAGACTGATCAGACTGTGCGGATGAGCAGGCTGAGTCTCCGTTAGGCCATCACAGAAACATACCTTTATAATATTGACCCTGTTAAACCCCACGTTTATATATTAAAATTGGGGTTAACAGGGTATACATTATTTTTTTTTATTTCTGCTCAAAAACATAGATTGTGGGTACTCATTAGAACTGCCTCAGCGAGGCAGTTCTAACGAGTACCCACAATCTATGTTTTGAGCAGAAATATAAAAAATATCAGAATTTTCATCTGAAAACTTTCAGTTTTTGGTGGTAAAATTTTCAATATATTTGAATAGGTGTGTTTTCGGAATGGCATGTGTCAAAATGTACGTTTTCTCGCATTGAAGCTCATTATGAGCCAACGTTTGTTTTTCAAGTTCTGTTAGTCAACGGACAGTACAAATGTGCAGGAAACACAGTCTTCATCTGTATAGTAATGATTTAAACCTAACAATTCTGACTTTTTTTTTGTTTAGATACTAGATTGGAAAACAGTCAGAAATCGGGGTACTTAGGAAATACAGAACAAATTAAAAAAAAAATAATAACAGACATGATTTGATCGAGTATAGTCATGAGTAATAAAGAAGATTCACATTCCCTGGCAGACTGAAGCGTAATTATTATTAGCCTAGTAGATCAGAACATTTTGGTGCAAATCATAGCCCGCTTCAGCTATTGTTTCTAAAAGTCTAATTTGATAATTTCTGAGAAAGCACACATTTCCCACCAAAGTTACATAGCATGTATTGCCGAGGCTAGAATAAGTGCAATGGTAAATTATAATATACATGTGGAATATACTCACATCTCAAAATGTCCCAACAAGGCGTTTCGAATATTTACAATGTAGTAGTTACTCGCATAAGCCCAGTGAAACAACATATCATGACGTTATGATGATGATGCCTTGGTGTTTTATGTCCCCTTCAACATTATTTAAGTCATGTCGAGATGATAGAATGATAGTTATGAAATGTTCTGAGCAAAGCGCCGTGTTCCGAAGTCCAACATGATGTTGTATGCTTGTTATGATGATATATAGCACCAGATGACCTCGGACACACAGAAAATGATATGAAAAGCCGACATTATGCAAAGCGCAAGCCGTTGTAATTAAACTCTACACAAGTGCAAGTTTGTTCGGGGGGTCTCTGAAGTAAAGCAAAACTTATATAAAATCCCATGGTAAACTCTGGTCAGGAAAGGGACGCTGCAATATTATTAAGTTTATAAAAACAAATATTAAAATAGGAAGATTACAGCAGCTGATCTCATCTCGAAACTCAAATTTTGTTCATGCAGACGAACTACTTTAATATCAACGGATAACAACTAGAAATATGTTTGTAGAATAATACGGCCCCAATCTATATGCCTGTTCATACAAATTGCCAAAATTGGAAATGGGTGTAGCTCTGACAAAATTAATCCATTTTTTTTTTTTTTCCAAGTTAACCAGGTGATCTACTAATCACTCCTAAATTAGCTCAGCACGTTTCAAGGGTCTAGCTCAAACAGTTTTCGAGATATCTTGCTCACAAGATTTCATTATGTCCCTTAAGGCTTAAGTGCATGAGTCAAAAAAGGGGCATAACTCCGAAACTACAAGTCCAACGAAAAAAGAAAACATACAGGTCTGCTTATTTTTCATCCTTATTCCATATATAAAATTTCAAGTTCACATCTCTAAACATTCTTGACCGTGTGCTAAGTGTGTTGGGCGGACCAATGGATGACTGACCCTAAAGCAACGTGCCCCTCCAAATTCTGAAGTTGGGACATAATAAGGTGTGTTATTATCATTTGGTATTGTAGTCATTCACTATCCCTACCCAGAATACAGTCTGAGCAAAGATACGTTTTACTGTATGTCAAAGATAGGTGACTAAGTTAAACTTGGTCTGCTTAAATTGTATTAACCCTTGTCCTGCTGAATATATTAAGATGCCACGTCCATTTCTAATTTTCAGCCAATCAGATTACTTGATCCAGATTGTTGATATAAATTCACATACTTAATGGCAAACAGTGCAGATCCACAACAGTGCAGATCTGGATCTACACTGTTTGCAAAGGCAGGACATATCCGGGTTCAGCAGGACTAGGGTTAAAATAGATTTTATAAGGATACTAGTAGTATGACCGAAAGGAAAGCTAGAAATACATACACGTATTAATAAAGATACATTCATGAACACTGAATATAAAGTGTTTGCAAAGCAGGGCCCAGTTGTTCAAAGCTAACTATGTCGTTAGTTAACGATTCGTTAAAATTTACATCGAGTGATACGCAAATACGCTGAAATTTTTTGCTGAAAAAATGTGCTCACATTTTTTCAGCAAAAAATATCAGAATATTGTATATTGAATCTGCTAAAACAGTTAACGAAATGACCCTTAACGAGCTCGTTAAGCTAACGACGCTTTGAACAACTGAGCCCTGAAAATTAAGGAGACTTGATACACATTTTGTAGAGTTTCCGCAATTTTCAACAAGGGAGACAACTTTTGTAATTTTCTGTTTGTTTTCCTGCATCTAAATCCTTCTACAAAGGGTCTACTGTAACAGAAAAGAATTTGCTCCCAAGGGGATCTAGGGGATCAAATCATTTCCTTTTGGAGTAGGTCCACTTTCAGAAGGGACAACAACAATTTAGAAAGTGTTGCCTCAACTTGTGTATGTGTATCTGCTGGTATTCCCATTTAGCGGTTTTAGTAATGTAGCACCAATGCTAAAATCTTTATCGCAGATCAGAGCTCAAGATAAATATTTTGTAACCATGTATACATATGAACCACATCGTGAGAAATGTATATTCAGACATACGCGCCCTGTGCGGACAGATCAGCCTGCGCTTTCATGCAATCTGATCAGTCTTCGTTCCATGGGTAGCCGTTTTAAGGAGTATTTAGACAGTCAGCTAAGACGCTAATCAAAATGCATAGATGTACAGGCTGATCTGAGTCAGTACATACAATGTGGTACATTACACCAAACGCGGCTTAATTTCCTTTGTCTGTCCTGTTTCTATAGAAATTCAGAGGAAATTAAATAATAAGCATGTTCAGTTAAAATTTCAGCTGACAATGTTTTCAAACTATTTCCTTATTTTCCCACAAAAATATAGAGTAGACATTATTCGCATGCAATGTCTGGGAAAATAAGAGAAACTATCAATCAGTCGTCTGCTGAACTGGCTAATATACTTCTAAAGGACAATCCTGTCTTAAGACGTCTATAAATCTCATCTGTATACCGAAGCTGCTGAGGAGCTGGACCCATCGAAATAGAACAAAAAATCTAGGATTGCTAACAAATTCAAAGCTGTACTTATGTTGTTACCAACAAAGCGACGGTCCTGGTTCTAAACTTTATGTTTAGAGAGGAGATATTTATTATATGTTTTTTCTTTTCCTTTCCAGCGTCCCATACCATTGATTAGAGTTACCATGCTTACAAATAAAGCAGGCTATTACCAACCTTCATACTTTCCTTTGTGGCTGTCTACAACGTAAATAAGGGTTATTACTAAGGGTGACACGATTAATCGGATAATCGATTAATTGATCGATAAATTCCACAAAAATGACTATCATTACAGATTTGCTTATAATCGATTATTTGATATCTGTGCCTGTTATTTTGCCGTATTTGCTCTTAGTATTCCGGCACCTCGACTCCTTACCATACTTTATCTAAAATTTGAACAAGTCCAATTTACTACCAACTGTTGTATCTAAAACAGCCGGGTGAGTGGCAAACAGTGTAGACCCTGATGAGACGCCGCATTTGCGACGTCTCATCTGGGTCTACACTGTTTGCTCAGGTCTGCCTGACATAAAACATACGATAAAGTATAACATATAATAGGGTCATGCTGAAATAGGTAAAATTATGATAAAATCTTCAGCGATTACTAATTGATTATCAATCACAATGGCAGGACTGATAATCGAATATCTTTTCAGCTCTGTTTAGCCCGCCTTAGAACTTATTACTGTCAGTATTAAAATGTATTCGAAATTGTACTGGACTTTACCATGATTGGTGAACCTGCTAATCGGGAATATGGGCCAGACCACTAGAAAAAGTAACTTCTGAAATGTAAGTCCAACAAAGAATCAAATTAACCTGCGCATCTGCGCAGTCTGATCAGAGTCCTCATTGTCCGCATGAAGAAACTTTGCATCCTTGACTATCCATAAATGTGTCCAGTGAAAATTCTAATCTGATTGCGTGAATGCGCAGGCATTCGTGTAGGCTGATCTGAATCTTCGCTGTGCGAACATGTCCAAAGGTACATTTTATGAAGTTTTGGCTCGAACAGTTTGTTGCGGTTGAACCTATCAGATTATCCCGATTTACAGCGATATTTTACTATCAAGAAATTTGTACCTTTGCGGAAAGCGTTACCGTTGAAACACGGCTCCAGATAAGGAGCATTCTTTAAACAAAACCTTTTGAAATTATCTTGTCTCGCCTGGAAAACATGCTTAACCCTTGTCATGCTGAATAAATTAAGATGCCACGCCCGCTTCTGATTTTCAGCCAATCAGATTACTTGATCCAAGGTGTTGATACAAATTCAAATAATGAATGGCAAACAGTGCAGATCCAGATCAGTTGGCTTCTTCAGAAGCCAACTGATCTGGATCTACATGGTTTGTAAAGGCAGGGTACATCTGGCTTCAGTATGACAAGGGTTGATATCACACAACATATATTTTACTGGAGACTATTGAAAAGAAGAAAATCTATTCACCGGGATTCCTTCTTTATATGGAGCTAGACTGTCATCAATTACAACTATGTTTTATCTGAAAACCTGATAGGAAAAATTGCAACAACTTGGTCGATTCATACCTTACGCCCATTATTAACGTAAAATTAAGGGAGACTATATGGGTGCATGTACATGTATTAAGCAGAATTAAGTCAAGTAATTCCAACTCAGTAGGCTTACACTTATTTAGCACAATTTGACTGGTCCAGAGCAATTTGAAAACGACATTTATACTTCGATAAATCCAATGCGCAGGAATCTCAGGATTACTTTCTTTGCAAAAAATTCTAAAACGAGCTATTTTACTTGTATATTTCATATTTACGTTATTTCATATTTACGTCGTCGGAATTATAATGAAATCACTCCTACCGGCTTTATTCAGTTTGCGATTCGCCTGTGTTTACACAGAGATAAAATCCATAGAACATTTAGTTACCTTTTTAGCACATCGAAGTCGAAGTCGGAGTAGACTGAATTTCAAAAATGTTTCTCTTCTATAAATATTTTATTGTAGTATTTTCCGCTTTGACGTGAGGAATGATCCATAGTTAGAATGAAGATGTTGTCACATAAATAATGATGAAAGAATTTAACAATATTGCCTAATGCCAGCGATTTCTTTCTTGTGGTGACGTATGGTCATCATTCTTAGTTATGTAAAGGGCCAAGATGTTTTGTTCTTTCTTTTCTCAGATAGTATGGTCTGTATTACAACATCAGTGACATCAGTATCAAATATCAGATACTGTGATACAGTAATGATATGAAGTCAGCTGGCGCTTAGCACAAATCATAATAATGTTATGTGAGCAAATCGTGTGCATGTGGCAAGGACAATGACCTCTGACAATAGACCTTTTTCTCAATCATAATTTCCGATAATTGCCGAGCGGAAAATTTCCGGATATGTGTCGAGATCGAGGCTGGCGGTGTATTGACAATGCGGAAATCAAAAGATACTCGCTACAACCTGTGATAAATTCAGGATTCTCGGGGACGCAGAATCTTGCGTCTCGGGACGCATAAATCCGGGACCCGATTCCTAAAAGTTCCCAAAGCCGAGTCCGCCGGATGCATGTTTTTTTTTTGTTTTTTTTTTTTCCGTAAGACTACTACTAATTATGACTGGATTATTTGACTGCGTCCGCCACGTGTTATTCTTACCGTCGGTAGCATCTTAAAAGAATAATCCGCCGCGTGTTTTTCACACCTGCAACAGTACCATTATCTACTTGCTAAGCATGCGGTTGTTAAACATGTGTTGGCAGTTTACACTTCAGTAATCGTTAACTGATCGAGCAATTAAAGCATGCGACTGACACCGTTATGCACCCTTGCCTAATTGTGTATTGCTTCTACCGACCGACTGATTCATCGAGATGCACACGCGGGTGTCATGTCTTTTATCCCCTGGCATGTTTTTAATTGATCTTTTTTCCGATTCAAAATTTTCGGACGTCGAATTTTTGTCACTGACTTCAGAGACGCTCTGCTGAAAGACAAGCACCCAAGCAAAATGGTACCTTATCCGTTTGCGAAATCTGCTGCCCAGTAATTTAAATAGTTTCTAAGTACCACCAAATCTACCACGTAAACCCTGTGTAGAGTCATATGTTATGTGATGCTCAGATGCACCCCAGACGACGATACACTGAACTGTTCGCGTTTCTAATATAAATTAAATTTTTCTATAGCTCTCGCATGAAAAAAGCGCGTGCTCATAACGGTAGCGCATGCTCGTAACAGTAACGTCAGATGACAGCGTGGCGGGGAAACCGTTTTGGGAGAAAAACGAACTATTACCATGTTCAATTGTAGAGCGTTTTCTTGTCGGAAATGCATATAAAACAGACACATATCAAAAACAGAATTAAATTACCAAGACTTTTTCCGCGAATCAAAGCAGTAGATCGATAAGTCAGCAAGTAAAGAACAAGTCCCGGACATTTTTGCGAAGCGTATATTGATCACAGCACATGTAAACATTGAAATGACGTTTTTCGGGAAGATCAACAGCAGTGGTCATGATCAGAATATGCTGATATATTTCATATACAAGTTTGCGATAGCATATAAGAGAGCTTAAACCAGTTTTGATTAAAATATGTTTCACTTAAAATCCATACCACTCAATATCACTTAATACAGACAGCAACGATCATCTTTGGGGTGGGTACTGAATGTAACTGAAAGGCAATGTAGAGGAGAGTTATGAAGAAGAAATGGGACTCCTATTTCAGGGAAGTGGGACTCCTACGTTTTGGCTGGGACTCCTACGGGCTACTAGCATGGATTTATTTCCTGTTATTTCCTGTTTTTTTGCTGTTTCTTAAAATATCCCTGAAAATATCCACAAATCTACTATTGTATACTTAGTCACGGTCTGGCGATCCGCCATTGTTATCTATGATACACCGCAAGCCTCGTTCTGGATTAACGAGATTATGCGTGGGATAGCGAGAGTGGTAAAACTCGCGGTTTACAGTATGCCTGATTTGCGACCAGTCAATACATTAGTGTTCTTATTGTCCTCTAGGTACACAAATACAACTATATTTAATAAATATAATCATAAGCAACTCGTTGCATAAATAAAGAAAAGAAAGAGAAAATGAAGAATAGAATTAAAAAAAAGAGTCATTTATTTAAATGTGACTCTTTCTTCCTGAATACACAAAATATGGCTTCTACCAGGCAATCATTACAAAAATGCTACATCTCTTTCGATGTACACAAAGGCACCTAATAGTTTGGCCCAGTAAACTCACGGAAGCCACGACAATATCCTAAAAATAATCACATCGCATATCTATACTGTCAGAGGTCCTTTATTCCTGCCTAAATAATTCTAGGCATCGTTCAAACGTTGACGGGGCGATATACAGACCAAAAGACATCATTATTAATGAGAAAAGATCTGTTTAGCTCGGTATTTAGCTTGTCTCTTGAAGAGTGTGCTTGATAAGCTGGTGTATCAGTAAAACACATTATTACTGTTCATCTGCGTTTACAAGACTTGAAGAGCCTTGTGATACTCAAGAGAATCATTTCGGCGACGCGATTCAAATAAGTACACATATTATACATGATTGTGTATAAAAAAAAAATGTCCCCATGCCTATTCACAATGCAAGTTTTGTGAAATTAAATGAGAATTTGTATAGACCACAGATATCAGCCACAGACAGCAATTTAATCAATATTCTATAAATCATTTCATCAGTTAATAATCTCGATCCTTTCAAAGCATTTATACAGCAAAAAAATAGCTAGCGCATATATACAAACAAATAAAGCCTAGATCAACATGATGAGTCACACAGTCTGATCTTGGCCTACTTTCTAAAATATTGCCCACTTTAGAATATATTGATGAACAGAGAGGCATCTGGTAAAATTGAGTGGGATGTTGAGTAAAACATTTGTTGTGACAATTTACCATAAAAAATGTTTGAACTGTGAGCAAGTCTGACATCTTTTTGAATTGTGGGTCAGTGCATTATCTGTTTGAATCATAGCTCTGGATAAGAGTGAGTGTCTGTATAATATTTTCTTATTTTTCCATGAAAACATATTTTGTGGGTACTCATTAGAAGCACCTCGACGAGGTGCTTCTAATGAGCACCACAAGATATGTTTTCATGGAGATATAAAAAAGAAATATCAACATTGATCTGTTGATAAAAAAGCGCCTTATGTTGAATACAATTCTGCGCAGTAGATCGCGAATTGAAGCAAAGCACATTTCCTACAAGGAAGCATGTGCCCTCAGCGAAGACTCAGATCAGACTGCTCTTCCACGCTGTCTGATCAGTCTACGTAGGTCACTCTGAAGGTAGCCGAAGATTCAACATGTCTACATGCGGACAGCGAAGACATTGATCCGCAGGCTAATATAGGTCTTCGCTGGACGCACATGCAATCTTGTAGGAAATGCTGCGCCCCAGCTTATTTTTCAATGAAAACAAACATTGTTGATACCCATTAGAAGCGCCTCGTATATTTTCGTGAAGACAAATATTTCTCGAACGATGCCCCTGATAATATTATGAAATTCATTAATTAATGCAGCCAACATACGTTTTATAAGTTTGAAACTAATTTATATTTTTCGGAACTTTCTATTTTCAGAATAGATCAGTATAAGTATATATATATATATAAGCTTAATTAATGACCACATGCACCCGTTATAGTGACATGCGACTTGGAATATATAAGCTGCAACTTCCGAAAACATACCTTCGGACGTGCGCACAGAGAAGATTCTGATCAGCCTGTGCATTCGCGCATTCTGATCAGAATCTTCACTGGGTGCAGTTTGCATAGCCAAGGATGTAAACTTTTCTCATGCAGGCAACGAAGACTCTAATCAGACTGCGCCAATGCACAGATTGATTCGAGTCTTCGTTAGGCGCACGTTCGAAGGTGCCTTTTCACACGCTGCGGTAAATATATTTATGTTCTCGCGTTTTTAAAAAAAAACCCCAAACAACAAAAAAACAAACAAGAAATCAATAATTGATAAATTAAGGGAATAACATACCAAGAGAAAATCCCACCATATCTCCTCGCCGCTCCTCTTTCGGCTTTCCCATGCAGAAGTTTCTGTCGGCCAGATAAGCAATCAAGATCAGGAGCGGAAAGAACAGCAGAGTCAGAACGGCTTCCCATATGTCCACCTCATTCGGGGATATAGCCAACAGTACGAGAGCTAACCATATGTAGGCGAAGATACACGAGAACGCTGTGACGGCAAACACTTTCATCTCTGCCACTCGTCTCGTGTCCGGGGATGGTATGGCCATGACACAGATACCGGAAATGACAAGGAGGTTGAAAGCCGCAGAACCAACAATGGTGCCTGGACCTAGTTCTCCTGCCGTAAAGTTATTGAAAATAATTTCAATGCAGGACAAGAGAATTTCGGGCGCACTGGTTCCCAGGGCCAGTAAGCTCAAATTAGCAACTGTGTTGTTCCACACTTTAACATCAAGTTCACGGTAACCCTCCGGTGCATCTTGGTCTGGGATTCGAACCTTGGTTGTTTTACTTGTAATCCTCTCAATGGAGCACATAAAAATGTCAGCTATAATGGCCACTGCAAAGAAACACCAGAGCAGTCCTAACAAATAAATGAAAGCTCTACCACCAATAGGCCATGTGTATTCACTGACTAACGGCAAAATAAGTCCAATGCTGGAACATTTGTAGTTGTTGATATCTATCCATTCACCGGCTGGAGTAGGCGACGCTGTGCTGGAATTTGCACCGCCGGTCGCGGAGGGTGAGCTACTCATTTTCACGATTTCTACTTTCTGTCTGAAAGACACGAAAATGAGAACTTTGAGGAATAAACATGACAATGCCAAATCTAGTTTGACGCAATTGCACATCTGAGCCGCAACTGCAGAAAACCTACCTTCGGACATGTGCGCTCAGTGGATGTAAAGTTTCTTCATGGGGACAACCAACTCTGATCAGACTGCTGGCTGGTTTGCACCTTCGTGGTGCATTCATGTCGAAAGGTACGTTGTCTGACGTTGCGACTCATTTCTGAATTCATCTTCTCCAGTTATTGGAAGTAATAACATTGAAGTGCAAATGTTTCTTATAATCCTGTTTAATAATCCACTAAACTAAAACTAAAATAATATCATGACTTTAAAGTCATGATATTATTTTGGTTTTAGTTTAGTGGATTATCAAAAAGGATTATAAGAAAAAACATTTAGTTACTGGAGACTAGAGCCAGTCTATCATGATCCGTGAAACATTGCTGCCGCGGACATCTGGCTGGGAACTTTTTGCTAATGGTTAGAAAAGTGGACCCGCCGAGATTCCTCAGCTGCCCTGATCCACGATGCAAGTGATAGGCGCAGGAATCAGGCAGGTCATTGTTTACCACTGTGAATACAGTGATCCCTTGAAATTTAAGACAGCATTTGTTCCAAAAGATGATGCCATCAGAATGAATTTGACTGTGTTAACTCATTGTAATCGGGAGACCCGTGAAAGGGTCATTTGCAAACAGTGCAGACCCAGATCAGACGCCGCAGAACGCGGCGTCTGATCAGGGTCTCCACTGTTTGCAAATAGTTTAGCCATTTTTCTCTAGGACTATGTAAATCTCATAGCCGGACGTACCTAAAATTGAAATTGGAATCTTCCAATATGTAGTCTGGGAGAGTCTATTCAGTCTACAATGGGTTAAGAAATCTTAATCCATTGTAGACTGAATAGACTCCCCAACATTATATATGGGAAGAGTCCAATTTCAATTTTAGGTATGTCAGGCTATGTGATTTAGATATTCCTAGAGAAAAATGGCTAAATTATTTGCAAACAGTAGAGACCCTGATCAGACGCCGCAGAATGCGGCGTCTGATCTGGGCCTGCACTATTTGCAAATTACCCGTTTAGGGGTCTCCAGACTACAAGATGATATGATGTGTAAGTTTTATTCTTGATTCCCTAATAAAATATATGTTTTTGGGGCAATTCTATCAAATATCCAAAACATGTTTCTTGAAGTACACCTGTGGACACAAAACTGTGCAAACTCTGATGAAGTAACTTTCAATGAATCTATTTGCTTCATGTCATTCATGGACAATTCTAACAATTTACGTTGATTGATCTTATTCATTTTGACAAGTATTTATTCTATTTTAAGTCTGATGTATGTTCTTAACAGTTGAGATGTATTTTAACTGGCTGATGCAGGGCAGGCTCTGCCCTGAAATGGACAACTTCTTACGTTTTTCATTTATACATGGCAGTTGATTGACAGGATGTTAGAATATACAAGATATATATCAAAATGAAATGAAGCCCATCAAAGTTTGTACAGTTTTGTATCCACAGGTGTATTAACTTACATGTATAGTGTTCTTGCATAATTTTTAATTAACTGTTACCTCTTGAGCGAAAGTGTTATGACAGCCAAATTATCATTATAACGAATGTTGTCGTTGTATTGAGAGTCGGTATAGAGAGGGTTGACTGTACTTGTGGCTGTAGCAAAATTGATTAAAAGAAATGAATTTAAAATCTGTTAAGAATTGCCTCTCCCGTACGATGATCAAGCTTTCAAAATATTATAAAAATTCCACATCGTAAAAAGCTGATCCTTAAACTTGAGGAGTTAAAGTGTCTAAATAGGGTAAAAACTGTATCTAGCATAGGCGTAACGCTCATTAACGCACATCACGCATATGCGTTAGAAAAATATTTATAATAAAGCAGCAGAAACATAAAATACTTTGCTTCTCTACCACAGGGGCTGCTCTAAAAGGAAAGAATTTGCTCCCTCTGGGAGCAAATTCTTTCCTTTAAGAGAAACCCCTTTGAAAGTGATTCTAGGCATAGTTTTCAAGATTTGTCCTGGGTGTGCGTAAATATAATTCCGTTCTGGCTACGCCATCACGAAAACACGCCTATATAATTTTGACACCCTTAAACCCCACTTTTATACAGTAAAACTGAGGTTTACAGGGGTATACATTATTTGTCTTATTTCTGATCAAAAACATAGATTGTGCGTACTCGTTAGAACCGCCTCGGCGAGGCGGTTCTAATGAGTACCCACAATCTATGTTTTGAACAGAAATATGAAAAATATCAGATTCTTTTTGTCTGAAAATTTTCAGTTTTTGGAGGTGAAATTTTCTATATATTTGAATAGGCGTGTTTTCGTAATGCCACTGTCTGGAGTTATGAGACATGCAGAGGATATCAAATATGGTCACGTTACGGAACCAAATGAGTCATAACGAGATTGTCATGAACGGACAGCAAAAGTCCCAATCAGCTTGCATATCCGGCAGTCGGATCAAGGTAATTGCTATTTATTCGTGTAGCGACAAAAATGCTTTCTTTGAGCAATAAGAAAACATACCAGTACTTTTTGGTTGAAAAAAGAGCCTTATCTGGCGCTATTTATTGCACTAAGTTGTCGTTACGGACCCGCGTCCTTTATATAGATTTACTTACAGAACATAACTCTCTGTCTGTCTGTCTGTCTGTCTCTGTCTGTCTCTGTCTCTCTCTGTCTCTCTCTCTCTCTAGCGCCTACTTATACAGTGCTTGCACTATCTGTCAAATTCAGGAAGTCTGAGGACTTCCTAATTCTAATATGTGGAAGTCCAAGTAATCAAATTGTTTCTCTCACTTCCAAACATTTAACCTCCATATTCTTAAACTCTCATTTATGGAGTAAAACTGCCATTTTTAAACTAAACAACATACAAATTCTTTCTAAATTCTTTTTATAAATGGTCAAATACCTTTAAAACTTGGGAGTCCCAGACTTCCTGGCACTAATTTTTGGAAGTCCCAGGGCAATTTTCGGGAGTCTCTGACTCCCAGACTTCTCTTAATGCATGCAGTGCTTATATCAATAGAAAGAGTAGTAAAGGGTGGCACTCTGGGGACATAAGGAGTCCCCATGCAGAGAGCCACCCTATACTACTAAGTATATTATTAAAAAAAGAATAACTATCTACTTCATTAAGAATACATATGAACCGAAATGTCAGACAACGTACCTTCGGATGTATACGCTCAGTGAAGATTCAGATCAGCACATTCGCGTAGTCTGATCAGTCTTCGTTGTCCGCATGTGAAACTATGCACCCTTAGCTATCCAAAATGCGCTCAGTGAAGATTCTGATCAGACTGCGCGAATGCGCAGGCTGATCTGAATCTTCACTGGGCGCACATGTCCGAAGTTACGTTGTCTGACGTTGTGGTTTAATGATAGTTTCACTGTAGGATTACTGACATTCAGTACAGTTTTATTTTATTTTTCCTAGGTAAAGATGTCTTAATATGTATTGATCTAAAGATGATAAATCTACGCCCTCGCATAATTTTATTATGAACCCTCAAAACCGGTTTCAAAATTGCACTTGAAATAAACGTCACGTAGATATCACGGTGAATAATCCCCTAAATGACGATGATGAGAAATACACAGAAATCATATGTTGTCGGTACTCATTAGAAGCGCCTCGCTAATGAGTACCCACAATATATGTTTTCATAGAAAAGTAAGAACATCTATAGTCGAACTTCAATGGCTCGAACATCTTTGGGACCATGGGAATTTGTTCGAGATATGGGTAGTTCGAGCCACTGAGGGTTAATCATAACGCCAGGTCAGGAAGCAAATAGTGATCATTTAGGGAATTCTACACAATAATGGTATGTTGAGTGTTCTCATTAGAATCGCCTCGATGAGGCGATTCAAATGAGTATACTCACAATTTCATTATAAAGTAAGAATTTTCCTAAATATTTGTTTTCTAAACCTATCGAAAGAATTTCGTAGGGACTCAAAAAACGAGTTCGAATTAGCCATGTTAAACGAGCCATCGGTGTTCGAATCATCGAGGTTTTACTGTACATAACTCCTTTTATCTGGAGCTATGATATGTACGCCATGACCAGGTGTGTTTGATAAACTGAACCTTCGAACGACTTCCAGGTTGTTTGCGTTCAAACGGCATATGGACCATCATTGCGATACTACGGTTCAAATTTGCGAAGATTTTGGGAAATGCAATGACCTAATATGTTAAAAAGTTTAAAGGAGTTCTCGAAAGTTAAATGGTTGACTGAGCTAAAAGCGATCAAATCTTTACCTGCTTTGAAAAGGATTGGATACTGCTCTGCAAGACGGCTCCGTCATCTATTTTTTATTCCTTTGGTGTAAATAGTTTGAAGGTCGTTGAAAACTACATTCCTTGTGTTATGCAAATATGATGAAGAAAAGCAATCGGTACCAAAGTAGCTAACACAGTTATTTGGAGCTGACAGTAAAAAAATACAGCTCAGAATTACTGAAGTGAACCTATAATGGTTGTTACACACGGGAGAGCGTGTTGTGGCCCTTCGGACTCCTGTTTGTTTACTTTCTGTATCTGTATCTGTGCATTAAGAGACTTCATTCATAATTGACCATTATGTCTCTGGTGGCGGTTGAGAAAAGAAAAAGTAAGAAAAATAGGAAAGAAAGAAAAAAGTGGACAAACAAGAAAGAAAACAGGAAAGATTCCAGTCTGCACACAGCACAAAACCCTAAATTGGTATTTTCACGGAAAGTTGCAAAGCCCAAGTGTAAAGGTCCCTGTTTTTTGTCATTGTTGTTGTTGTTGTTTTTAATAACGCTGACTTGTGTAATTTTTATGAGCCCGTGTAAAAATACCACCAGGCGTAGCAATGAAATTAATAACCGGAACCACCACACCATGTGACGTCAACGATAATGTGGTCTCGTCTATGTGTCAAAAATAAAAAGCCCTGTTCAGCCCACATATCCAGTAGTCCTTCGCTGCTGATTGTATATATATAGTATAGTATCCACAATTTCTCAAGGCAAACAACACAGACCTTGATCAGACTGTGCGGATAGGCAGGCTGATCTGAACCGTCGCTATTTTCATTAAATTAATTTAAGCCTAGCGTCCCATAAAAGAGACATTGGCAAAGAGTGTAGACCCAGACCAGACGCCGCGAAACGTTTGATCCGAAACGCGGCGTCTGATCAGGGTCTACACTCTGCATCAAATTCAGAAATTTCTACAAAACATGATAATAATAAAAACCTAACAAGACACCCCTTATACAGGGAATGGAACTGTTCAGGGAGTTATGGTAGAAGACTCCACTCGGCTTAAATGGGTTAAGTTGAAGTTCTTTTGCTTGGCGGCTTGGAGGAAATGGAACTGTTCAGAGAGTTAAGGTAGAAGACTCCACTCGGCTTAAATGGGTTAAGTTGAAGTTCCATCACGAAAACACGCCTATATAATTCTGACCCCTTGAACCCCACTTTTATATAGTAAAACTGGGGTTTACAGGGGTGCACATTATTTTTTATTATTTCTGGTTGAAAACATATATATTGGGTACTCGTTAGAACCGCCTCGCCGAGTAAAACGGGTTTACAGGGGTATACCTTCTTTTTTCTTATTTTGCTCAAAAACATAGATTGTGGGTACTCGTTAGAACCGCCTCGCCGAGGCGGTTCTAATGAGTACCCACAATCTATGTTTTGAGCAGAAATATGAAAAATATCAAAAAATTTTATCTGAAAATTTTCCCTTTTTTTAGGTTGTAAAATTTTCTATATATTTGAAGAGGCGTGTTTTCGTAATGATAAGGATCTTCACTGGGCACATTTTTGACAGCAAAGGATGTAAAATTTCTTCATGAGGACAATGAAGACTCTGATTAGACTGTGCGGATGCGCATGCTGATTTGAGTCTTTGATGGGCGCACATATCATAAGGCACGTTTTCTCACGTTGCTGTTCAGTTATTTTAAGCTTGACTTACTCATATCCTAATGCACTTTGAAATATCTTTTAATATGATATTTATGACATATTAATTGTATATACCCTAACTACTCCAAAACCATACTACTCCTAAAATTTCAACTCCTTGTGATATGTCTAATGAAACAATGGCGGTTAAATGGCAAACGATCTAGACCCTGACCAAACGCCGCAAAATGCGGCGTTTGATCAGGGTCTACATTGTTTGCTACAAATTTTCTGTCCGAATACATGTATTTACGTATGTAAATACGATGTTATATCGAAATTCCTTTACTACGTACAACGATGAATGTAGGTTAAACTGAGTCTTAATTTGCAGCGTCATTTATGTATTTTGTTTGTGTTGAGGTTTTACGGCCCAGGCAACCCAATGGGGTCATGTCGAGCGCGGTCAGTTTACTTAACCACACGTTTACTGGGCAGGCTTAGTCCTATATGCGGTTAACCAGTATTGTGCACATTCTTTCGCCAGAAACTGACAACTGCCCTTCTTAAATCAGCGGAAGGGAGAGAATGACCGTAGAAATATTTCATGATCAATCTCCACGAAAGAATGTTGCCGAGCTCGGCGGGGGTTGAACCCGCGACCTCCTGGTCTCCAGTCGGACGGCGCATCCAACTGAGCCACCGAGGCCGGCATTTATGTATTTAGTGTCGTGGGAAATAGATACACTTCCAAGGGATGTAACTCTATCTGTATTGCTTTATCTCCCTTCTGAAAAAGTGTCTTCTCTATTGGGAGAGAGAATTTACTCCCAAGCCTTCTGAAAAGGCTTCTACTGTATAAGGAACGGATTTGCTCCTCTTTGACCATCATCATCATCATCATCATCATCATCATCTCTCTCTCTCTCTCTCTCTCTCTCTCTCTCTCCGCCGTTTCTTTTTTTTTTTTTTTTTTTCAACTTAATATCTTGCGAGTACAGAATTCACTGTAGTCGCTTCTCACTGGAATTGTCCCGTCGAGGCGATTCCAATGATCTCTTGTAAGCTATTTTGGTATGCATGATTGATGCTTATGCATCGCTTTCAGCTGTATATGCAGAATTAGTCCAAGTTTAAGATGTATTTTTGCTGTAAACCAAATGCGTCCATCTTCTCTGGGATCAGCAAAGCAATTAAATCGATTTACCATGGTTGCTTGGGACCGGGCAATTTATTCATTATGGGACACGAGAGATAACGTATTAACAACAATGAAGACAGTATAATATCATAAATATAGATAATCAAACGCCGAATGACTTTCTGTTAGATCACCCTGAGATAAATCTATAATCAGGTTGCTCATTTCTCGTATCTTGCAATAACACACACACACGCACGCACGCATCCCTACTATCGCATCCCGAAAACATGCCTATATAATTTTGACCCCCTTAAACCCCACTTTTATATAGAAAAACTGGGGTTTACAGGGGTATACACTATTTTTGTTATTTCTGCTGAAAAACATAGATTGTGGTACTCGTTAGAACCGCCTCGCCGAGGCGGTTCTAACGAGTACCCACAATCTATGTTTTGAGCAGAAATTTGAAAAATATCAGAATTTTTTTTTATCTGAAAATTTTCGGTTTTTTTGGTAGTAAAATTTTTAGTGTATTTGAATAGGTATGTCTTCGTAATGGGAAAGATATACAGCTGATTTTTTGTATATATAAAGCCTGGATATTGCATGATACAAAACCACTGTACAGCAATTCGATACTAATTGCATATTGGTGAAATGCATGCATTTTGCATGGTACTTTTTCAGATTTTGCCTGACAACTGTAAGTTATGATAAGTGTAAACATAGTAAACAGGTATGTACTGACAGGTAAATACACCCGTCTAGCAATAAATTAAAAGGTACAGTTGATGCCTAGATATAAGTGAACACCCTCTTTAAAATTCTAGTCGAGTTTTTTTTTTTTTTTTTTTTTTTTTTTTTGTACTCGCTTGTACTTTAAGGAATTTCGATGAACCGTTTTGTTTGCGGAAGTTACTAGACTTATTATATTTGGTCTTCATACGTTGTAACCGAGTGTAGCCCGTCAACAAATGTTTTGAGATTGTGGACATGACAAAATTTGCAGAGAAATCCTACAGCATGCATTTTACAGCCTTACACAAAAATAAGATTGTATTGTATAAAAATTAATCTACTAGAAAAATCATAAGCACGAATGTCCGACAGGTGTCTGGTGAAATTTAACCTTTACCATTCTCTGGGCATTTTCAGCAGACGACAAATTGATATTTTTCTTATTTTTCCCAGTAAACCTGATTTGACATTGCCTCCTGAGAAAATTTGCATGAAATGTCAAATCCTGTTTTGTGGGGGAAAAAAAGAAAATTATTCCAAAATGTCGTCTGCTGAAAATTTTACCCAGAGTGCTAAGCGTTAAATGTGTCAATAAACAACATGTAGAATTTCCAAAACAAGCGTTCTCTTACAAGTTTATCGTAGCGGCCATATTGGTTCAGAAATCGAACATTTTTTTTGTTAGTCCATTTCTATGAACTTTTTAATACCTGATATCGAAAAAAGTTAGAAGGTGTATTTGAAATAAAGTTTGCATGCGAAATTTTTAAAAATGTTTCAGGCAGTAAACCAGGGAACACTCCCTTGAATGCAAAAAACCGCCTCAGTGTCAGTTTTTGTTTCATAGTTGGATATGCAAATGAGGAAATAAACATTCTCGTTTCTGCTTCGAACATTATTTTCTTTCTTTTCTTTGACGTTAATCTGAATACGCAAGATTTTGTACACTTAGAATTTGTTAAGTATCAACTGGGCCTCCGTAGAAATGGATTTGTTTTAAATTCTGAAGATCCAGAAGATGTGAGTGCTATTTTGGAGTTTCGTTTTGCCTATTTCTGATAGTGACGTACGGTATTCCCTTTAATGATGTACGTAGCCCTTGTCTCCACTTGGATTTTAATATTTGGATATATTTGACGGAAGCTGATCGCACTGGACCGAGACTCGAAGAAGATGATGTTTTTTGGAGTTTTTTTTTTTTTTTTTTTTTTTTTCACTGGTCGTTTCTAGCATTTGTCACCAACTGCTTCTTAGGAAAGACAAGAATTCCGCGGAAGGCGCCATCGCACCTGCTGGCGCAAAAGTCACAGGAGCCACAATTAGAATGTGGTTATTAAATAAGTTTATTTCATTCTTAGCAGTGCTTACTTGGAAAACTGGGTTGAAAAAAATGTAGACAAAGTGCCTAGTGGGGCACATATATTCCAGGCCAGTCCCATTCCCTCTAATGGCTATATCTTCAGCACTGACTTTTCGTATCATACAGCCCAATGTGTAAAAGTCACTGGAGCATGAAATATAGGTCAAGGTCACTGGTCAAGGTACCTGCTAATTCAGTACATCAAGAAGCACAATGCAAGGTAAGGTGGTTGTAGGCCTTATAGTTGAGGAGTTATCACACATCAACGTAAAATGTGTCAAATATCACTGGGTCAAGGTACCTGCCAAGCCAGTGCAATGAGGTGAAGCACTATGCAAGGTTTAGTGGTTGTAGGTCTTATATTTGAGGAGATACCGAACATCAATATAAAATGTGTCAAAGTCACTGGAGTGCACAGTATAGGTCAAGGTCACCAGGTCAAGGTACCTGTCGAGTCAGTACATCGAGAAGAAGTGCTATATAAGGTTTGGTGGTTGAAGGCCTTACAGTTGAGGACATATGGAAGGGTGACCTAAAAGGTGTAAAAGTCAATGGAGCGTGAAATATAGGTCAAGGTCACCCAGTCAAGGTACCTGCAGAGTCCGTACATTGAGGAGAAGCACTATGCAAGGTTTGATGGTTGTAGGCCTTATAGTTGAGGAGATATTGAACGTTGACATAAAATGTGTAAAAGGCACTGGAGCGCAAAATATAGGTCAAGATCACCGGATCAAGATACCTGCCAAGTCAGTACATATAGGAGAAGCACTATGTAAGGTTTGGTGGCTAGAGGTCTTACACTTGAGGAGATCTGGAACGTTGACGTAAATTATGTCAAAGTCACTGCAGCCAAAATATAGGTCAAGGTCACCAGGTCAAGGTAACTGCTAAGTCAGTACATTGAGGAGAAGCACTTTGCAAGGTTTAATGGTTGTAGGCCTTATAGTTGAGGAGATATCGAACGTCGACGCAAAATATGTCAAAGTCACTGGAGCGCAAAATATAGGTCAAGGTCACCGGGTCAAGGTACCTGCCAAGTCTGTACATCTAGGAGAAGCACTATGCAAGGTTTGGTAGTTGTAGGCCTTATAGTTGAGAAGATCTGGAACGTCAACGTAAATTGTGTCAAAGTCAAGGGAGCGCAAAATATAGGTCAAGGTCACTGGGTCAACATATCTGCCAAGTCAGGAGGTCAGGGAGATGTGTCATGCAAGGTATGATGGTTGTTGTAGAATTGTAGTTGATTAGAATACTAACTTCGACGTAAATGTCGAACTTCGACATAACAGAACTGTTAAGAGACAGACAGACGGACGAACAGACAGACGAATGGAAAAGCGGGCACCTATGTCGCAAAGTCAGGAGGTCAGGGAGATATTTCATACAAGGTTTGATGGTTGTTTAGTCTTGTAGTTGATTAGAATACTAACTTTGACATAAATGTCGAACTTCGACATAACAGAACTGTTAAGAGACAGACAGACGGACAGACGAACAGACAGACAAATGGAAAAGTGGGCACCTATGTCGCAAAGTCTGGAGGTCAGGGAGATGTTTCATGCAAGATTTGATGGTTGTTTAGTCTTGTAGTTGATTAAAATACTAACTTTGACATAAATGTCGAACTTCGACATAAATGTTGACAGACGGACGGACTGACGGACGGACGGACGGACAGACGGACGGACAGAAAATCGGACGCCTATATCGCACCCTGCTACATGCAGGTGCGATAAAAATGGCATTTGTCTCATAGCACCAAGACACTTTTCAACCAAAATACTGATATTTTTGGTTATTTCTCTATTAAAACGTGTTGTGGATAGTATCCACAACACATGATTCATGAAGAAATAAAAAAAACAACAACAAAAAAACATGTCCTTTGAACGGCCGAAAAATGCAGCCAAAATGAGGGTAGGGTTGAATATTTACCACTGGAATCCAACATAAGCAACTGATTAAACACGGCTTACTTGAAAACGAAAGTAGACATGTTGTTCTTCACAATCAAGCACTGCCAAAATTTTGCACTCACGAAAGGTCACGGTGGGAAAAGGTATGTGCATGGAGATTTTTTATTTTTTTTTTTTTTATTTTTTTTTTTTGCGATTTGATCCCGCATTTTTCCTCCTTTCTCTCTCTTTCCGTCCCTTTTCTTTTGCCTTTTCTTGCGCATTTCGTATGCTGGGCCATGTGAGCCGCACTTGATTGGTGTTGACGGGGCTGCATTACGAAGGTACAACGGTAAACCGAACATTTTTGGTCCGAAAATTTGACCATTTTTTCTTACTTTGGAAGCCTTTCGCACCCTTCCTTTACATGCTAGAGAGCTCGTGTTTATACTGTTATTACCCCGCTTACTACCGTATTAAATGGTACTGGAACTGGAAGAGCTTGTACTAATCTCGCCGTGAGGATTGTTCAAAAAGTGTTTGGCAGCACTTACGCATATATACGCTACCGCCGTCGAAAGAATATGAAATAAAGACACTGTTTTTGATGCCAACACACTCAGCCAACTGTATAAGATTTAACAGCGGTTTGTTTACAAAGTTAGCCTCACGCACCGGGGTCAACTGAAGTCACGTGATACGTTCTATATATATATATATATATATATATATATATATATATATATATATATATATATATATATATATATATATAATATATATATATATATATATTTTTTTTTTTTTTTTTTTTTAATTTGCATTTTTTTGTAGTTTTGTTTGAATTCAGCAGAGCTTATGTTTACTAAAAAAGCAACTTTCAACAGGTTTATTAATAGTGTTTTGGGTTATTAATTATTTATTCGTCTGCTTACCGTGATGCTAAAGATGGCGGACGAGATAAAACGAAGTTTGCTACATGTGATGCAACACGAGATTTGGGTGCCTAAGTATGTTTGTCAGCCTCTCTACATTAATGCAAACACTTTGTGTGTTTGCTATTATGTAGATACCGCTCTTATTTGGTGATTTATGTCTATTTTGGTCAGATGCATTGTTAGTGAACTTTAGGTAGTACTTTCTACAAATCCTTTTTGCATGTCTTACTAAATACATTCTTTTTTTTTTTCCAAAGAAATGTTAATTACTACAATATAAAGATTTCAAAAAAAAAAAAAAAAAATGAAAAAAAAAAAAAATGGCGAGATGTGTGAAAAAATCCGAAATGGTTCCCACGCCTGTAACATTCGGCCTCCAGCATTTATTTTATCATTTTTTTTTTTCCTTTAGTGAATGACCGTCTCAGTGAAACTAATACTTAAATAAATGAAACACAGATAATTTTGTTTAGTATAGCTATTTTTTCTTTTGAATTATGATGTATACCATTCACATTCGCTAACAAATGTGTCTTCCAAGTACAAAAGGGACATTATCACATTCCGACCAGCCAGCTGGTCGGAATGTGATAATGTCCCTTTTGTACTTGGAAGACCAGCGTACACATCTGGATTATCTGTACAGCCTTTTCAGGGCCTACATTCTCCGCACAGGAACTGAAATAGCTCTACACTTAGACAGCGGACAGGTTGGTCCCCTATAAGACTGTGGGAATGCGCAGGTGGATCGGAGTCGGTTGATTTTAACTTGGCGAGGCTTATACGACTGAATACAGAAATATTACTACAAGGTTTGCGTTACTTTGTTAACCTATTATTCCGCTAAATTAGCCAAAACCATTGAAAAAGGGTACAATATAGAATGTTAGCGTGACGCAGTAAAGCCAGCAATGAGGTATGTTCGAGTAGCGAAGATTTAGATCATCTTGTGTACGCGGAGTTTGACCAGATTCCCTGTGGTATATTGACTAATCAGGTAAACAACGAAGACGTACTAGAGAAAAGGGCTCATTTGCGAACATCAAAGGCTCCAGGTCAGACTGCGCTCCTCATCCTCGACCCGTCCCTGCAGTCTGATCAGTACCTTCCCTCTTCATCTATATACTTTACTGTAGCCAACAATTGTGTAAGCGGGCACGAGGCCCTGATCAGCCTGCGCGAAAGCGCAGGATGATCTGGGCCTTCGTTGCCCGCATGGCACGCTCTGTCTTTTTTTCCATGATGCCCAAAATGTATTTATCATGCTGACTGCTTTGTAGTTATTTTGCTTTAAACCTCATTAACGAGATTCCAGGAAATCGACAAGAGAGAATGCTTCATAATGTAAGTTTTTACAGACCCACAAAACTGATGCCAGAACAAACTGGCGTCTCACTGTGCCCTTCTAGCTCATCACACTATGAATGAGCATTTAATGGAGTAAACACACTTGGTAGATTTTCTGATAGTTCCGCCAAGAGGGATAACTTATGTCTGACTGTTTGTTTCCATGTACACCATGTCCTTCTGAAAAAGGGGTCTACTCTAAACGAAAAGAATTTGCTCCTCATGGGAACAAATTCTTACCTTTTAGAGTAGACTCCTTTTCAGAATGGAGCAGATTAATTTTGACAGAGTTGCTGCCCTTTACAGTGTATCCTCTGATTTCACTCCCCATAAATAATGAGCATAAACTAACTTCCAAACATAATCAGAGTTGCAATATTCCCATGCCAGTTTGTGTTGAGGTTTTACGGCCCAGTCAACCCAGTGGGGTCATGTCGAGCGCGGTCAGTTTACCTAACCACACGTTTACTGGGCAGGCTTAGTCCTCTAAGCGGTTAACCAGTATTGTGCACATTCTTTCGATTCCCATGCCAGATTTATGTCCCTTTCTGATGTGTGGAATGGACTTACTTTCAGGGGAGGCAACTCTATCAAAACCGTTTGTAACCACTTCTGAAAAGGGTTTTTTTGGAAGCGAATTCTTTCCTTATAGACTAGACTCCTTTTCAGAAGGAGGCTAGTGTTCAGGAAAGCAAAACGACATCACAAAAGTTGTCTGTCTTGTCAAAAAAAAAAAAAAAAAAAAAAAAATGCAACAAAATATCCAGATGATCCATTCCCCATAGGCACACAAGCCATATGTGAAAACAAAGAGGGCCAAACAGACTAGTCACATTTCGACAGCCCATTCTACATGATTCAGAGTTCCTCCAAGGTCAACTTCTTAATAATGGCAAGTCTATGTGATAGAATCCCCAATACACATACTGGCTAAATATTAAAAGTTAAAATTGAGAAAGGAGACCAGACTAGCTAAAATAGTGTACTGTTTATTTTAATGCAGACAGGTGGTTTTATTGTCATATTATTCATTTTAACGTCTAGTGGCAAGGCTACCTCCAAGCGAACGGTGAATACTTTGATCAGACTGTATGGTGCGAGAAGTCTTATCAGAGCTTCTGCATATCTGGTACTCGTATTGTTTTTGGCAAAACCAAAATAGCAAAGAACCCTGTCGGGTTAAAACCTTCACCAGAGGCGGATCCAGGATTTTTGCACAGGGGTGGGAGGGGGAGGCTGGTGGGTGGGGGTCAATTTAACCAATATTTTCTAAGAATTCCCCATGAAAATGAAAGAATTTGGACCCTAATGGGTGGGGGTCGACTGAATGCCGAACCCCCTCTAAATCCACCATTGTTCACCAGGCTGTTCAGATTACCGTAAATGTCAGCTGGAACTTCCTCAGCAACTAAAATGATCGCATATACTCTAAGTATTCGGACACCTCAACTCTTCACAATATTTGTCCTAAAATTGTCCTAAAATTCTATCATGTCAGTTTCACTACCTTTTGATGTGTTCAAAAAATGACCGAATGAGTGGCAAACAGTGTGGACACTGATAGGACCGTTATCTGCCCTGTTTGCATATGTGGCTTTACCTCAAACGGTTTGCTGGTCCCGTTTCTTTCACACACTACCACATACCCCATGCCTATTCAAATATACTGAAAATTTTACCGTCAAAAAATGAAAATTTTCAGATAAAAAATTCTGATATTTTTCATATTTCTTCTCAAAACATAGATTGTGGGTATTCGTTAGAACCGACCCGTTCTAACGAGTACCCACACTGTATGTTTTTGTGCAGAATAAGAAAAATAGTGTATACCCCTGGAAACCCCAGTTTTACTATATATAAGTGGGGGTTTAAGGGGTCAAAATTATATAGGTATTTCGTGATGCATAGCTCTTGATAAGATGGAGTTGTTTTTTTTTTAATCCAAAATATTAATATTTTGTCGTATTTCTGCACGAAAACATACATTTGTGTACTCATTAGAAGCACCTTGGCGAAGTTCTTCTAATGAGTACCCACAGCATATATTTTCGTGGAGAAATAATAAACTGTTTACCTGATACCTGCTTTAATCTAGACCTATGACATACCCCCAATACAACCCCAAATTCAATAGCTTGTCCTAGCTTTAAGAAACCATGTTAGTCCTTAGGTAATAGAAAGTAATTACACTACCTTTCGATATGATGATCAGAATCCAAGGATTTGTATCTCTAGCAGTCGCCGTCGACGTCGGCAACACTAAACTTGTCAACTACCACATCACCTGAAAAAAAAAAAAAAAAATGAAATAGTTAAATTTCCCAAACCATGCAAGAACGAATGCTGACCAGTCATTCGGGCGTATTGTATCCTTGTGGTTAAGAAAAATACACATAAAAAATGAGCCTCAAAATATGACACTTGAGATCAGCGTAGACTAAGATCAGCCTATGTTCCCGCGGGTCTAGACTTATCTGTGTCTGTGTTGGTCGTATGTCATAAAGTCGCATCAACTTGGAGACGCTTGTTTTATTTGTCATCTCCAAAACATGACCATTGCATCCAAAAGAACAAGTCAGCGTTCGTCAATCGTCCTTCCATCCTAAATATGCACAATGTTTAATGTACTAACAGAAATCAGAAATTAATGGTCAAATTGCCTGGTCAGCTCCATTAATTAAGAAGAATTACCCGTTCTATTTCGCTGCAATACTCCAAAACATCCACTCAATCAGTTGTACGTATCATTGTCTGCAGACCTTAATCTTTTTTTTTCTCTTTTTTTAAATCCCACTATCTTACAAATATACGATACATATAATAAATCACCAGTTCTCCCTGAACAAATCCGGAAGATGTAGGATGAAAAATATTTTTCCCTTATACACAATGTAACCTTACCACTATAAGGGGCAAATTCAGGAGACGACAAATTTAAGATATTTTTTTTCTATTTTTCTCAGAAAATAGGCTGTTTACAGTTCATGCAAATTGTCTCCAAACAATTTGGTTGAAAGGCCAAAACTTATTTTATGGGAAATATAGGAAAACATATTTCAAATTGTCGTCCACTGCATATTTTACCCAGCATGCAAAGCGTTAATACGGGCGTGTCGTTTTGTTTACCTGTACACAGGTGAGAGCGTGGGATGATGTATGCACTTCCCAATATGTTCGCCTAGAAATCCTTGTGATACAAGTTATCAAATAAAATCCACCTATATAAATATATAGATTTTGCTCCAATAATCGATTTTTAGCGAAATTGCTAATCAGCTAAAATTTCAAAATGAAATACCTGCCAGCAATATTTTGTACACATAGTTTTGACTGGTAGTAAAGTGGCGTTCCGGCTGAGTAATGCAAGAGTAGTAATGACACCACTTGAGGGGCCAAACTCTTTGCATGCTGGGTAAAACTTTCAGCAGACGACATTTTGAAGTGTTTTTTTTTTTATCTTATTTTTCCTAGAAAATATAATCTGACACTTCATGCAAATTGTCTCCTGAGGAGACAATTTGCATAAAGTGTCAGATTCTATTTTCTAGGAAAAACAAGAAAAATATCATCAGTTAATTTTGTCGTCTGCAGAATTTGTCCATAGCATGGTAAGTGGTAAGGCATACCTGGCATATTTTAGCCGTTGTCAGCTAATAATTATCTACTTACATTATAATAATGATAACAAGAGGGACAGGTATGCCTTATATTTAGAAATATTTTCTTATATACGCCCACAGCAGAAATGATATCCCATCAATATCTCTGCACTTTGTGCATCACCATATACATGCAGTGATTCATTTAAAGCTGACGTAACAAAAAAATATGGTAATAATAGATAATGAACGTATATCAAAGTAATGAATTTTGATTACGCTAGTAATCGTAAATTATTATATATTTGTTCAGAACGGAACAGAGTATACAGACACACTGCACAAAATCGAAAGAAAAATAGTAAAAATAATCCTGAACGGGGACTTAAGACGATTTCATTTAACCTATAACTTCCAGTAATTTAAAGATCAAATGACAAAGTTTTTACTGTATCAATGGAATTACTCTTTCAATATATCTTTTTTATATACTGACAAGCCTGCTAATGCGAATAAGTTTGCCGAAAACCGCATAAAAATTCAAGCCATTGCGAAGTTATGCCAGTTGCATTTTTCACACCCGAAAAAATCTTCATTGCTGTAAATAGAAATATAACCCACAATGCTATATTTATATCCCACAATGAAACTTTCTGTGATGTCATTTGACTTTTTAAATTTTTGATTAAAACTTTATAACATAAATATGTAAATTGCTTTCTGGAATTTGCAGTTTTATGATATTCAAAATGTATTTTTTGAATGACATGCAATAAACGTTTGAAATTTGAATTTTTAAAATAAAAATAAATTTTCTTAAAATCCATATTATTGTTACAGTATAGCATTTACATCAAATAAAGATGTTTAGATATACATTTAAGTGAAATTTTAAGCCACTTTTATGAAAGTTTGTTAAATTAAATCACAATATCAAATTAAAACTTTTTTTTTAAAATTAAAATTGCAAATATTATGGTTTTTATTTAAAATTTTGATAAGATTTCTCAAAAAATAAAAGAAGACATTGTCTGATAAAGACTAGACAGTGAAGCGGTCTAGACATAAGTTCAATGATGTATTGTGGGTCAATAATTGATTCACTTCCGTGTCTCGCCTCATGTATATATATCGGCGAAGACAATAAATTTTGCCGTAACGTGAGAAAACGTACCTTCTGACATGTGCGCCCAGCGAAGGATCAAATCAGCCTATGCATTTGCCCAGTCTAATCAATCTTTGTTCTCCTTTAGAAGAAACTTTGCACCTTTAGCTATCCGAAATGCGCCCGTGAAGATTCTGATCAGTCTGCGCGAATGCGCAGACTGATCTGAATCTTCGCTGGGCGCACATGTCCGACAAGTTATGTTTTCTCAGGTTCCGGCTCAATTGTCGTATCGAAATTTACGATTGGAAATGCCATACTAATATTGCGTGAGCTTTATCATACAAGCCATGTGATTATCAACGTGAATCACACTGACAATTTTTTAATATACTTGAACGTAAAGAAAGGAAAAACAAAACAAGACAGAAAAAAAAAAATCTTTATTTCTTTTCAAGTGTCACTTATTTATACAGGTAATATATTAAACACTTGACTGTAAACCCAAACATATAAGCCCAAGCTCTTAAGGGGACTGGGTACAATTTGTCGCAATTTTTCACAAGTACGTAATGGGAGTGGGGGTGGGGGTTGTCAACTTTTGTAACTTCCTCATTACGTTCCAGCACATAATTCTGAAAAGGGGTTTACCCTAAATGGAGAAGATTACGTCAACAAGACTATTCTTCTTTTGGAGCAGGACAACGTTATCAAACGGTCGGAACTATAGTCATCATGGAGCGTTAACGAACTTTTTGTGTGTGTGTGTGTGTGTGTGTGTGTGTGTGTGTGTGTGTGTGTGTGTGTGTGTGTGTGTGTGTGAGAGAGAGAGATTTCTTTTTTTTCAGCCATTTTTTATACAAGGAAGGCAACTTTTGTGACTTCCAGGTTGCTTTTTCGTATGTTACTTTCCTATGTTCCAAGCCTTTTCTGAAAAATGATCTATTCTAAAAGGAAAGAATTTGCTCTACTTGGGAGCAAATCCTTTCCTTTTAGAGTAGACCCTTTTTCAGAAGTGGGTCAAAGTTGCCTCCCTTGATAAATGTATAGATTCCCTTAAATTGATCCGTTGCTGGCATTTTTGTTTTGTTATACAGGATATCAAATATTGTTTTTGTAACAAGAGAACTCGGGAAAGTGAACATATTTATGCAATAAAGACGTTATGCTAGTATTTTATTACAATTCTCTGAATTAAGTAAAGCCATATTAGTTTGTTTTTGAAATTAGTCCATGAGTTTGGGCACGTAAGGGTCAAACTAAATAAATAAATAAACAAATTCTGCTAATCAATATACTCTACAGTGTTATATTAGTATCCTGCTGGTTTATGTAACATGACCAGATTGTGCCGGTGAGCACACTAATCTGGGTCTTCACAGAACGTGGCGTCTGATCCAGATCTTCACTGTTTGCCACTCAGTCCAGTAGTTTCTAGACACATCGAGTGATACTTGTTCAAGACAAGCATAGTAAGGAGTTAAGGTGTCCCAATATTTAGGATAAATACGGTATTTCATCACGAAAACATGCCTATATAATATTGACCACCTTAAACCCCACGTTTACATAGTAAAACTTGGGTTTACAAGGGTATACATTATTTTTTCCTTATATCTGCTCAAAACATAGATAGAACCGCCTCTGTGTGGCGGTTCTAACGAGTACCCACAGTCTATGTTTTGAGCAGAAAGGTGAGGCAGTTCTAACGAGTATCCACAATCTATGTTTGAGCAGAAATATGAAAAATATCAGTATTTTATATATATAAAAATTTTCAGGTTTTGGAGGTGAATTTTTTTTTCATATATATGAATAGGCATGTTTTCGTAATATATCGAAAAGAAGGCCCTGGTCAGGCTGTGCGCATGCTCAGGCTGATCTGGCCGGTGTCCGCATATGGCGTAGGGCTTTTTTCTAGTGATAACACCGTCGACTAAGAAACTATTCCTTATTATCATACATTCGACTTACAAAGACCTAGATAAGCCTGCACACTAACACAATGTGGTCAGTTACATAGGCTGATCATCTATACAATCTGGGCCCAGTTGTTCAAAGCGTCGTTAGCTTAACGAGCTCGTTAAGGGTCATTTCGTTAACTGTTTTAGCGGATTCAATATACAATATTCTGATATTTTCTGCTGAAAAAATGTGAATGCAAAAGCTACTCACATTTTTTCAGCAAAAAATTTCATTATATTTGCGTATCACTTGATGTAAATTTTAACGAATCGTTAACTAACGACATCGTTAGCTTTGAATAACTGGGCCCTGATCATTTAAAGTTTAAAGATTTAAATTGCTAATCATAACTACAGCAGACGCGACATTTTTATTTTTTTTTTATTTTTCAGAGAAAAGGCTTGCATATGCAGGAATTCTCGTACTACAGGTACTAATCCGCACCAATCGGTCCCTTCTGTGACGTCACAGTATGTCGCTAGTTCTCAGACAGGTACTAGTGTGGAAATGTATAGAATTATATAGGAGCCCATCATTTAACTAATAAAATCATTTACTTTCAATAATACGAGATATTATTATAACCTCGCAATAGATGGGAAAATGTATCTGCTTCAATTTGATACCAAATTTGTTGAAATAAGATAAATTTTAAAATGGCCCAGATTGTAATGAATGCTACAAGGGTTTTTCCTTATTAAGTCTTTGTATTTTACAACAAAAATGAAAAATTGCCTTGATTCAATCGCCCAAAAGTCATATTTGATAAAATTTCTCCGTTCATTATAACCTCTCATTCGATAGATCTATTTAATATCTATAGTTATGCAATAAAATATTGAATAAATTATTTTATTAAAAATGGCCCACAGGTTGCAGAATATAGCTATATTTTAAAAATGCGGAGAGAAAATGTGTAATGATTACACAGACGCAGGTCTTGTGTACACATGATACTAGCATGAATTGCAAAAGAGGTTGTAAGAATTGGAAAATAAAAAAGAATTGGTATCCATTGATAGTATTATAAAGATTATTTAGCTTCAAAAAGGAAAACAAAGATATATATTTATGATAATATAAACTTATTTATTTAATTTTTGTTTGTGTCGAATTATGTTTTTATTCGGTTTAATGAAAATTTGATATAATTACTTTTGACCATAGGAAAACTACAAACTGCTTAATTACTTGTTTTTTTTTTTGTTTTTTTTTTTTTTTTGTTTAATGATGAAAAAAAATGCTTTGTCGGGATACAAGAAAAATACCTAAATGCGCGGCCACTCTTGCGATGTTTTCTTAATAACAATTACTGCTAATGAATGCCAATTATGTCCTTATCTTGACAAAAGAAAACAGCGAAATCACTTTTTACATAATTGACATACATGCTTATGCGCAATTTTAATTGTACAAACAGAATCAAATCCAATATTTGATCTTTTTGCATAAACTAGCACTTTAATTGACACGATTTGCTCATTTTAGATTCCTGTACACAAATAAGGACTAAATGAATGAGATTGAGTCTCTCTCTCTCAAACGTTCTCTAAATCTGTGAATAACAAGAGTCTCTCCAAATAAAAGCAGCATTAAATATGACGTGCAACCATTGGAGTTCCAGATCAGCATGTGCATATACTTTTTTCTCTGATAGAATGTGCAAGCTCTATTCAACATGCGGTGTTAAAAATGTATATTTAATAAAAAAAAATATAATATTTAAAACAAAATACATTTAAACAAAATGATAATTGATATTATTTTCAGAAATTTTGTTTCATAAAATGGTTATCTAGGAAATTAAAACATAATGATACTAATGATATTATTACTATTACTATTATTATTATTATTATTAGTAGTAGTATTTACTACTACTATTATTATTAGTATGTTGTACATCACAAATCCGAAGAATAAATATTATTAAGCTGATCATATTCGAAATGTTTTATTTGTAAAATAGCCACATGGACAGTTTATACTATCGTACATGTGTATTTAGGGGTAAAATATTGGTAATTACCGAATAAACCCTATTAGACACATTAAATTACTATCATACTGAAATTTGATCAAGTCCGTTTGGCTACCTATTGACACAGCTTATACCTGCTATCTGAGTGGCAAACAGTGTAGACCTTTGTTAAGATACTCTGTGATGTAATGCCTGATCAGGGTCACTGCCTTTTCTTATGGTGTGTTTATCAGAATTTCGAGGTTAAATACTATAAACCACTTTCTCAGTCAGATTCAAAAAATTGTTCAGTACACACCTTTTCAAACATTACTCTAAAGACAATTGTTTCAAAAACAAACCTGGGATACCAGATGATTCGATCAAGTTCTACTCTTTACAACACTTGCCCTATCTTTTTAACAATGCCATTACAGAACCAGCTGATTTGTCTAAACATTGCTGGGTAAGTGTAAAATAGTGTAGACCCTGAACACACAATGCGTAATGTGACATTTGATCTGGGTCTACACCGTTGGCACAGACCTCTCTGTCTAAAAATCTAGGATAGTAGTAACAGTCATAATCCAAGGAAAACGACATTTTATCCATATTTGCTAACTACCCAACACAAAAATAACACGGGTCTCTCCAAATAAAAGCAGCAACCATTGTAGTTCCAGATCAGCATGTGCATACATTTTTCTTTGATAGATTGTGCAAGCTGTATTCAACATGCAGTATAGACTGATCAATGTATTTCAGCGGACACAGACTAATCGGGTCTACATTGATCGCATAATTCATAAGGCCCATTTTTTTTTTTTTTTTTTTTTTTTGAAAAAGATTCAATCATAATTGTTTCTTATGTTACTTGAAGACATCTCAAAGTTCTTGAAACGATCAACAAAACATTTTACTTTCATTTGTATTAGCATTAAAAAAATTGTTCAAACATATATAAATACAAGTTACATAACAGCACGTTGTTTATTTTCTGGTTCCATTATTATTATTATCCCGTGGGAACTAGAAGCCTCGGGCCACTGGACAATGTAATAATAGCTTAATCTATACCTCATGCAATAAAAACAAAGTGGTCAAAATATCAAATGAACATCAACATTTGAAAAGGACCATTATAACTATGATCAAGGAATATGGGCAAACAAAGCACCATCTTTAACCGTGTAACTAAATAAACACTAATTACTGTAGAATATATTGATTAAGATTTAAAATCCTGATCAGAGTGTGCAGATGCGCAGACTGATCTGGATCTTTAGTGTTTGCATAATACATAATTTCCCTTTTTTCATAATCTGACACAACTGCCCTTTATCTGAGACAGGTCACATGGTCTTGCAATTCTTGAGATGATAAGATAAAACTAGAAATAGCGTATTCTACATTAATTTTTATGAAAGTTTTTTGACAGTTTGTCTATTTTTTTTCCTTCAGTTTAAATGATTGTTAAACAACGTTCATGCATCAAGGGAAAAGTGATGATGATATTCTTATTTTTCCCAGAAAGTAGGCTTTGACATGTCATGCGAATTGTCTCCAACAGAGACAGTTTGTATGGACTATCAAACTTTATTTTTTGTTGGTTTCTTTTTTGTGGGGGTGTGGGAGGTGTAAAAATTTTAACCCTTAACCTTTTCCACTCTCTGGGCTACTTCAGCATCAAAAACTGGTGATATTTGTTGAATTTTCCCCAGAAAATAGGATTTGACATTTCATGCAAATTGTTTGCAATGGAGATGCTTTGCAAGAAATGTCAAACCATTTCCTTTTTTGGGGTGGGGGTGATATTTGATCCCTAAACGTTTATCACTTTCTGGGCTAATTCAGCATGCGATAAAGTGGTTATTGTCTTAGTTTATCCAGAAAATAGGATTTGACACTTCATGCAAATAGTCTTCATTGGAGACAATTTTCATGAAATGTCAAATCCTGTTTTGAAAATAAAACATACAGAGGAAAATTGTTCAGGATGAGTATTTGGTGATTGTAATTTTTTCTCCATAAAAACATATGTTGTGGGTACTCATTAGATGAGCCTCACCAAGGTTCTTCAAATGAGTACTCATAACATGTTTTTGCTTCACCGAGGTGCATCAAATTAATACCTACAACATATGTTTTAATGGAGAACTGGAGAAAATTGTCCCATATTTATGTTGTCTGCAAAACTTTTACCCAAAGTGCTAACTGATAAGTACTATGCTAATTCGCGCCACCAATGGGTCCTAAGTTTATGAAATAGCTAATTGTCTTTATGCTGTGAACAAATAGCCCAAAGCTATTTATGTACCTCTCTTGAAAGAAATGTCCTGTTTGTACACCTCTGTCCAGCTGATGGTCTGTGTGAGCTTTGCAGACTGGTTTCAAACTACTAAATTATCAAATTACCAATAATTTAAACCTCTAAATTTGCTTGTTTTTTTTTTTTGTTTTTTTCTAATCATGTATGTACCCTAATACTACTTTATAATCATGTATGTACCCTAATACTACTACTATGCTCAGGCACAGAATGGCCAGTAGGATTGTTTAGCATAAGCATCTGCACATACTGATCTTAACAATCAGATCTGTAACACACATTAAGCAAAGAGCATAACCTTGCTCAGAAAACGCAATGGGGTCTTGGTCCACAAAGGGCACATACCTGAAGGTTGCTTAAAACACAGTAATATTTGATATTACTCATTTATGCTAAAAAAGGGATATTGACAAATAGATAAGAACTTTAGACCCAGATCAGACGCCGCATATCATGGTGTCTGGTGAGCATTGATTAAACACACTTGATTGCATTCTGATTAATAGGTTTCTTTAATCTGTGGTGATAGTACTGATGTGAAATAGGTTACCTAGATCACCTTAAAGAGTAGGTAGCTTTAATTACTGTACTAACAAATGTCTTAGGATAACCTAACTTAATAACGGAGGTATGGAGACTGCCCTTTGAGGTTAAGAAGTGGATGACATAGGCCTTTCCCATGTACTCATTATCCATATGCTTTTTTTTTTCTTTCTTTCTTTCTTTCTTCCTTTCTTTCGTATTGTAACAACAAATGTCTTAGGATAACTTAATAACGGAGGTACGCAGACTATCCTATGATGTTAAGAAGTGGATGACATAGGTCTTTCTCCCGTATTCATTATCCATAGGCTTCTTTCTTTCTTTCTTTCTTTTTTTAGTTTATGGTTATCATAAAGTAATTTTTTTTATTCATTCATTCATTTTTTTTTCAAATTACTTATATTGAATTAAATTTTCCCATTTGTTTTCTCCAGGTGAAATGATCGTTTTTCTTTCAAAAATTGTACCAAACTATCATCAGTAATTAAATACAACCTTAATTAATCAACTCATTTGTTCTCTTAGATTAACTATTGTTCTTCATTTTAAAATCTTACTGAATTACCATTCATTAAATATAACACTTTTTTAATTTATTAATTGCTTTTGTTTTCTTAGGTTAAACTATTTAAATTCGTTTAAAAATCATATTGAATTATCTATAACTAAATACAACACTTTTTATTCAATTTGAAATAATGAAATAATAATAATAATAGTAATAATAATTTATTTTAATCAATTAATTAATATTTTGTTATTATCATTATTAATCAATTCTTAGGTTAAACAATTGATATTCTTTTGAAAATCATACTGAATAATCTGCTGACATTCATTCATTCATTCATTCTAACTCGGACCTATTCCAGTGTATATTGGGTCCAAGAGCAATGCATCCACACATGATTTAATCTGAATTGTAGTAGTAGTGTAGGTGTGTGACACTGGGTTGATTACACACCAGCTACACAGGTAAGACGACGCTTACGGGCCTCCAGTCAAAGGGAATTAATCGAAACCGATCTAAATTGGAATATCGATAACCTGAGTGACAGTTCCTGTAGTACGATAATTCCTGGTAGTGGATATTATATGCGAATCGTCTCACATGAAGTCTTATTTTCTCTGAAAAATAATTTGAGAAAAATAGAATATCGTCTGCTAAAATTTTGCTTACAGCTTTAAGAGTTAACGAAGGCCCAGATCAAGATTACCAATGCGCACGATGATCCGCCTTCACTTCACAGTAAAACTTCAATGACTCGAACACAGATAGCTCGTTTACCACTCGTTTTGAATCTCTAGAAAATTCTTCCGATAGCTCATATTTAAAGATTTTTAGGAAACATTTCTTATTTTTTTTCATGAAAACGTACGTTGTGTATACTCATTAGAATCGCCTCATCGATGCGATTCTAATGAGGCGATTCTAATGAATAAAATCAACATAGCACTATTTTGTACAAGATCGATAAGACATCCCTAGATTATCCCCATTTGCCGCTTCAACGCCATGATAACCCTCAATAGCTCGAATACCCATGTCTAGAATAAATTTTCATGGTCCCAAAGATGTTCGAACCATTGGAGTTCGACCGTATAGTAGATTCTTTTCTTTTGTTGCGCAATATATTGTGGACGGTTTATTGTTGCGTTGAGGTTTTACGGCCCAGTCAACCCAATGGGGTCATGTCGAGCGCGGTCAGTTTATCTAACCACACTTTTATCAGACAAGCTTAGTCCTCTTAGCGGTTAACCAGTATTGTGCACATTCTTTCGTTAGAAACTGATAACTGCCCTTCTTGAATCAGCGGATGAGAGAGAATGACCACAGAAAATATTTCATGATCAATCTCCACGAAAGAATGTTGCTGACCCGGCGCGGGGTCGAACCCGCAACCTCTGATCACCAGTTGGACGCGCATCCAACTGAGCCACCGAGGGCGGCATTGTGGACGGTGGGTGAAGGTCTTGACCAGACTGCGAGGATGCATACCCTAGATTTTCTCTGTTTGTGCAGTTCTCAAATGTAGGCCCCTTTTCATGGTCTCCGGTCCATTTATTATGTCTGCTGTATATATAATGTGCTTATTTATTTCCACGCACCATTTCACACACTCTTACATTATAATTAGATTTTTGATGGGTAAAAAGAAATTAAAGCCGTAATGCATCGGTTATTTTAACCCTTACCACTCTCTGGGATATTTCAGCAGACGAAAAATTATTGATAGTTTTCACAGAAAATAGGCTTTGACATTTCATTCAAATCGTAATTTGCACGAAATCTCAAAGCCTGTTTTTTGGGAAAAACAAAAAAAGTATATCAAAATGTCGTCTGTTGAAATTTTTACCCAGCATGCAAAGTGTCAAGGAAAAAAAAATACATCGCTTCATGTAAGAAAGTGCCTTGGTACTTAAATGATTCGAAACGAGTACACGAAACCTACGCATTCTCCGGATTTGATGTGACGTCAGAAAACGTGCCTTCTGATGTATGCGCCCAACGGACTCAGATCAGACACAGATCAGACTGCGCGCATGCGCGCAGTCTGATCAGGATCCGTTGGGCGCATATATCAGAAGGCACGTTGTCATTTTCCGGAGTTGATGTGAGCCTCAACGTCAGAAAACGTGCCTTCTGATATATGCGCCCAACGGAATCAGATCAGACTACGCGCATGCGCGCAGTCTGAGCAGGAACTTCGTTGTCCACCCGTTGTTCACCCGAAGAAACTTTCGATCCTTGGCTATCCGAAACGCGCAGGCTGATCTAAATCCTCGCTGAGCGCAGACGTCCAAAGGTACGTTTTCTGGCATTGCGTCTCATATTTTTTTGCCCGATGAATAGTGAATGCTCTCGTAGGTTTAATATACGACCTTCACAGTTCCCATGTCACAGTATTTCTAATCACCAGACACAAATCCTAAAATGCACCGTCAGCAACCTGAGCATAGAACTACATGTGAGCCCTCAGAATTTGAGCCATTAGAAAATGGGTCCTCGGGGAAATTTGCAAACAGCAAAGACTCATTACGAAAACACGCCTATTCAAATATATTGAAAATTACAACACCAATAACTGAAAGTTTTCAGATAAAAATTGATATTTTTCATATTTCTGCTCAAAACATAAATTGTGGTATTCGTTAGAACCGCCTCGCCGAGGCGGTTCTAACGAGTACCCACAATCCACGTTTTTGAGCAGAAAAATAATGTATACCCCTGTAAACCCCAGTTTTACCATATAAAGTGGGGTTTATGGGCGTCAAAATAATATAGGTATGTTTTCGTGATGCAAAGCATCTGCGCAGGCTAAACTTTCGCTTTTCTTCAATATATCATTCAGTATCGAACGACCAAGCAAGCGAATAGCGAAGGGCTAGACCTGACTGCGCGGGTACTTTCTTTCTTTCTTCCGTTACGTCTTAACCTCCGAAGAGGACGTCAGACGGGTTCTCGTTTAGTACAAAAGGGCGTTAGCTGAAAATAAAAGAGGTGCACAGTTAAGAAAAAGAATATACGGATATGAAAATAAGAGTTAGTATAGTTAAAAGATAAAAGCTTGTTGGGTGTTTAGGGTGAGATATGGACTACTTGGCACACAGCATAGCTGAATTGTGTCACAGTAGGTAGGACGGGGATGTGGTGTTCTAGGGCATTCCAGTGAACTATGGTACGGGGAAAGAATGTTTACTTGTAATAGTCCCGGAGGGTGGGAATCTGTCTATATGCCAAGGGGTGATTGAACTTAGATGGCCTTGTATTGGGAATTAGGTAGTCTGCTGCAGGTATGGCGACAAGATCATATGTGATCTTGTACATAAGAATCAATCTACTGTCTATCCGACGTTGTTCCAGAGTGCGCCAGTTTAGGTCCTTTAACATTTGGGTTACACTAGAGGTGCGCTGGTAATCACGGGTAGTCCATCTGGCTGCCCTGCGCTGAACTGCTTCAACTTTAGCAATATTTGTAGCTGTGTGGGGAGACCAGACCGTCGAAGCATACTCCAACTGGGGTCTTACTAGAGTTTTGTAGGCTGTGGATTTAAGGTCCTGATTATGGACCTTAATATTCCGTTTAAGAAACCCTAAAGTCTGGTTAGCTTTCTTGGTAATCAAATCAATATGGGGGCTCCAAGAAAGATCATCTGAGATTGTAACACCCAGATATTTGGCCGATGGGACTGTTTGAAGGACAGTGTCATGGAGGATATATTTGGTTTGGATGGGACATTTAGCTCTTGTGATGTGCAGGACCTGGCATTTTGAAGGGTTGAAGCTCATGTCCCAACGTTGTTCCCATTTTTCGAGGATGTGCAGGTCATTCTGCAATGTTATAAACTCACCTTCAGAGCTAATAGCTAGGTATATGACCGTATCATCTGCAAAAAGCCTAACTCTGGACTTGACCTGGTCAGGTAGGTCGTTTATATAGGCCAAAAAGAGAATGAGTCCAAGGATAGAGCCCTGCGGGACTCCAGATGACACAACTATCTTGTCTGACCATTTAGAACCACTGCTTGAGATCGCGAGTCCAAAAAGTCCTTAATCCAAAAGAGTGTTCCCCCGAATTCCATAGAAATGTAATTTGGAAATTAACTTTTCGTGGGCCACCTTGTCAAATGCCTTACTGAAATCCAAAAGTATTAAATCTGTCTGTTGCCCCATTTGCATATTTTTATGTCTGTTGCCCCATTTGCATATTTTTAGAAATTTCATCCACTAGCATTATCAGCTGGGTCTCGCAGGACCTTTTCTCCCTGAACCCATGTTGCAGCTCAAATAGGATGTTGGAATTTGCCATAGGGTACGTAGTCTGATCCAGGCCTTCACTTTCTGCACAGTTTGATCCGGGTCTTCGCTATCGACAGGTTCATTTTGAAGTTATAGCATGCAAGCCTTTTTCATTTTCATGATCTTCGTCAAGCACAAAAATACTTTATTGATTCCTCAGGACATCATTTGTGACTGCATAGATGCGCCAGCTGTCTAGTTCTGCGAAAATGTATCCTTTTCGCGTGTGACGCCTAAAATTACGCCAATTTTCAAGCCAGGCATAGTATACCCAAGAACCATAGAGATTCGAAGTACTTTATATGATAATTCGGTGCAGATCATCTCATGCTGCTATTCAAAAATTACATGTAGTCCATCAAGGTCATCAGAAAATGGATCTTAAAGCACTTGCATACAACGAAAGCCCAGACCAGCCTGTACATTTGTGCAGCCTGATTAGAACCTTGATTCACCGCTTACAAAAATATTGGTATTTGTATAATATATCGACAAACACAGAAGGCTTTGATCATATCCGCGCAGTCTGATCGGGCCTTCGATGTTGGCAGATGCCTCGAAAATACCCTTTTGACTTGGCAAGGCTCATACATCATATTTTTTTTTTTTTTTTTTTGCAGTTTTGTCGTTTATTGACGTCTCATGCTGATTTTCATGAATACAAGACTGACAAAATGGGCCTTTAATACCTATGCTTACAGCAATGGCCCTGGTCAGACTGCGCGGATGCGCAGTCTGATCAGGGCCATCGCTGTCCCCTTAAAGAATCATTGGATACTGTAGAAATGGATCCATTTTTGAAGATCTTGCAGTCAGTATCTCCCTTTGAAATTATGTCCTCCATTCTGGAGTACAAGCTTATATTTATACTACATATGGAGAAAATCACAGAAAGCAACAGTAATTTCTAATTTGGTGAAGAAAAAAGCTTGAAGAATCATATGATGTATAATACAATAATACACCAATAATCATCCAGCCGTGTAGATTACATGAGCAAATTTGTTGAAAACATAAAAAAAAAATCGCATATTTTCTTAGATTTTCCTTAATGTTGCAATGTAAACCTGTACTCAAGAATGGTGGACAAGCTTTTTAAAGGCTCCATATTCCTCAAAAATAGACATTTTTTTTATCCAAGAACGGTTTAATGAATTGATATATGGTATTAATAATATCATAAAATGGGGCAGCTGACATCCTGTAAAAATTCAGTTAGTCAACTGGATCAAAACTAAAATGATTTTTTATCGTATCTGGAGATACGATAAAAATCATTTCATTTTTGATCTCGTTCAAGAACGAGAGACTAACTGATCTACAGGCTTTCAGGTGCCACATTTTATGATTGAAAAAATACCATATATCTATTTATTAAACCTTTCTTGGATAATAAAATGTCTATTTGTGAGGAATATGGAGCCTTTAAGGGAAGCAACTACTCCAACTCTTTCAGAAATGGATGTATAGGTTGATGAACAGCAAAGTTCAATCCTTCTCTTGCTGAACACGACATGTTCTGTCTTAGCAAACAGTGTAGATCCAGATCAGTTGGCTTCTGAAGAAGCCAACTGATCTGGATCTGCACTGTTTGTCATTAAATATGTGAATTTCTATCAAAAACCCGGATCAAGTCATCTGATTGGCTGGAAATTAGAAGTGGGCGTGGCATCTAAATTTATTCAGCATGAGAAGGGTTAAGCCCTTTATAAGATGGTATGGCTTAGCTGGCTGTTCTCAAATTTTACTGTTCGCATACTCTCCGACGACACCATTTCCCATGGCGGACCGTCATATACAACATAGTACAATGTATACTTTTATATGCACTGAGTCGATTGATGTAAGATGTAACAGATTTCATAATATATAAAGACATTTGCGAACAGCGAAATTCTAGAGCAACATGTTCTTCCCTGCTGTTTGATCAGGACCTTAGTGCTTGTAAAAATTATCCAGTCTTTCTGAAAGCGCCTGGTGAGACTGAGCATATGTACAGGCTGATCTGGCCTGACCTGGGACATCAATGCCCGCATATTTGATACATCACGACAACATGCCTACATAATTTTGACCCCCTTAAACCCCACTTTTATATAGTAAAACTGGGGTTTACAGGGGTATACATTATTTTTCTTATTTCTGCTCAAAAACATAGATTGTGGGTACTCGTTAGAACCGCCTCGGCGAGGCGGTTCTAACGAGTACCCACAATCTATGTTTTGAGCAGAAATATGAAAAAAAAATATTAGAATTTTTACCTGAAAACTTTCAGTTTTTGGTGGTGAAATTTTCAGTATATTTGAATAGGCATGTTTTCGTAATGACAACCTTTTCTCACGCTGCGGTCTACATGTATATGTTTATATTGAAATCTACAGACAGTTCTTTGAAACAGACAGTTGTTAGTTCTATGCACAAGCTGTATATGAAATATGAATGAAAAACGAATGTCTATATTGTTATTATTATTATTATTTCCTCGGCTATATTCGTTGTGTTGTGATTTAAACCAGTTTTCTATGACATCAACGTTTTTTTTGTTTTGTATATTTGTTTTGCCGGGGGAGGCTCATGAATAGCAGCATGAGGGGGGAGAGGGGAAGGGTTTATCTCTATAAGGCCACATGAGGGCCTCGTATGCAGTTATGCCATCGAATATTTACATAAAAAAGTCAGTGTTTACATCGCTCCGAAAACGTAAACAGAAACAATAGTTACGGAAAATAATTTGTAGATTAAAAGTGTAACATACAAACTCTACTAAAGTTGCTCAACGTACGAGAAAAGGACATTATCCCATCGGCGAACAACGAAGGCCCAGATCAGACTGCGCAGATGCGCAGTCTGATCTAGACCTTCGCTGTTCGCATATATAAAAAAAAATCATTTTCTCGTTTTACGCATTACTTGAATGTTATTGTTCTCAATGCATTCTGCCCAAATCGTCAGGTTCTACCTGTTCTAAAGTACTATTTATGTACTTTATAATGAACTTATAAAGAAACAAACAAATATGCACCTTGCATAAACGTTCAAAATGTTAATCCGTTTTTATTATTATTATTATTATCATTATTATTATTATTATTATTATTACTGCATACACAACCAAACAATTTTCAAGACCCTCTCTGGCACGTTACTATTATTTTGACAGTTTTCTGAAAGTGCAGTTTTGACCTGACGTCATCTTGACAGCAATTTAACTGCAACTGCCAAAAGTTTTAGGCGCTTTTTGTAGGAATGAAGAAGACTGGTAAGATATAGGTTAGTTTCTGCCAAACTATCGCCCCCTGCCAATTCCAGTCGTATCAGTCTTCGCTTTTCGCCTATCTTGGCTGTCCACAGAGCGCACAGCGAAGACTGGTCAGACCGCTAGGATGCACAAGCTATTCTGAGGTACATTTTCTAATGGTGTGGCTGATCTGTGTTACATGTCGTAATCGTTATTCCAGCATTAACTTGAATATCTTTCCTTGCGCTTCTATATTTGTCTACGGGCGTAGACAATCTTAATGTTTGCTATTGCTCCAGAAACACTTTTTGAAAGGACATCACGAAAACACGCCTATATAATTTTGATTCACTTAAACCCCAATTTTATATAGCAAAACTGGGGTTTTAAAGGGGTATACATTATTTTCCTTATTTCTGCTCAAAACATAGATTGTGGGTACTCGTTAGAACCGCCTCGTCAGAAATATGAAAAATATCAGAATTTTTATCTGAAACTTTTCTTTTTTTGGTGGTAAAATTTTCAGTATATATTTGAATAGGCTTGTTTTCGTAATGTGATGCACTGCTCCAGTGCTATTTTCCATAAAAACTGCTCAACGTTATAATGACAAAGTTTTAGCTTTCACAAAAAATCTTGGTCTACGCTTAGCACACAATGAATGCTAAAGCTGATTGAAGATTGATAGCAAAATGTCAAGTTTCATGTTAATCCATCAACTGCTCAACATTATATAATATAACCAAGTATTAGCTTTAAAAAAAACTTGGTCTACGCACAGCACAGCTAATATTTGTTTTGTAATCTGAAAACAATGGACTACGAAGTCCTTGACCAAACTGTAAGAGTGTGCATGCTGAACAGGGTCATCGATATCTGTATTTGTCCTAGTGAATCATTTTCTATCATTTTCTCACGTGACGAGGTCCGTATATTTCTAATCAAAACAGAGCATCTTGACTCTTTGAATTTTCTTATAGGGTTGTTATTCGAAACGACATTTTAGACGAAAATGGCAACAGATTTCTTTAATTGTTACATATCCGTATTCCTATATTTTATACACTTCAACGCTCATTATGGTGGGTAAAATCTTCAGCAGCGACATTTTTTTTTTATTTTCCCAGAAAAAAAAAAAAGTTTTGACAGTTCATGAAAATTGTCTCCAAGGGGAGACACTTTGCATGAAGTTAATTCCTGTTTTCTGGAAAACAAGAAAAAAGTATATTTTATCGCCTGCTGATCTCGCCCAGAGTGAGAAGGTAAAGGCTAATATGTTGTTTTATGCTAATCAGTCATTTGTTCTTAGCTGTGTCAAGGTCATTACTTTCCACACGTCGATTTCCTCATGAAGTAATTAAAATCATATTAAAATGCAATTTTTCAATATTTACAAATTTTTTGATATCAGTTTTCTGAACGTTTTATGAAACGCCTTACTGTTTAACCTTGGGCTAATTCAGCAGGCGACAAATTGATGGCATTTTTCTTATTTTACTAAGAAAAACAGGATTTGGAATATTATGCAAATTGTCTCCAATAGAGACGTCAAAACCTGTTTTCTGGGGAAAATAAGAAAACTATTCCAATATGTCGTCTGCTGAATCGTCTGCTGCGTGATCCAGACTACAGTTTCTCTGCGTTCTTGCATGTGCTCCTGTTGTTTTGAGGTTAAACGTCCCTGTAATCATTTCAGTCAAGTCGAGTCATCTCGATGAGGGAGAAAAAAAATGGACTAGATGAGAAAGAGGACCCGGCCATTAACTTGCTTCAAGTGAGACAAGAACCTACATAGACAGGGGTTTGATGAGAGTCTTTTCTCCCGCGTGTTTGATTAGGCTATCACTTGAACAATTAACAGCGCATCATTACGAAAACACACCTATTCAAATATACAGAACACTTCACCTCCAAAAACTGAACATTTTCAGATAAAAAACTCTGATATTTTTCATATTTCTGCTCAAAACATAGATTGTGGGTACTCGTTAGAACCGCCACGACGATGCGGTTCTAACGAGTACCCACAATCTATGTTTTCGAGCAAAAAATAAGAAAAATAATGTATACCCTGTAAACCCCAGTTTTACTATATAAAAGTGGGGTTTAAGGGGGTCAAAATTATATAGGCATGTTTTCGTGATGTGGAACAAACAACAAAGACTATGATCAGACTGTATGTATGGTTACAGATTTAAAAGTGAAGGTCTACCATTACAATTTCTTACAGTGTTAGTGTTTTATTATTATTCATAGATGACTAAAGGACTCTGGGTGGAGTGCGTGTTGTTCGTTAGGTCTCAACCAAAGAGGAAGAAAAAATATCATTTTTTGTTTATTTGTTGCGTCAGCTGTGGTTTCGAATGTATTCTTTACACCTACACTTCCATTTTTATCAATACCGTATTTTTCCAAAGTGTTGGGTCTGAGTAAACAGTGTAGACCCTGATCAGACGCCGCGTTCTGCTGCGTCTGATCAGTGTCTAAACTGTTTGCCACTCATCCAGCGGGGTTTAGACATTAATGAAATGGATTTGTTCATAATGTAAATTCGGTACGTAATTCACTGCGTGTACTCTTTCAACATTACGAAAACATGCCTATACAATTTAGACCCCCTTAAACCCCCTTTTATATAGTAAAACTGGGGTTTACAGGGGTATGCATTATTTTTCTTATTTCTGCTCAAAAACATAGATTGTGGGTACTCGTTAGAAACGCCTCGGTGGTTCTAACGAGTACCCACAATCTATGTTTTGAGCAGGAATATGAAAAAATATGCCTCATGATATGCACACGTTGCACATGCCTCATGATATGCACACGTTGCACATTCTGATCAGGAGATTCTCTGTTCATCAATACACATGTATACTCTACAGTATGTGACTTTTACGCCGGAAACGAAACCCTGACGAAACTGCGCGGATATGCGGCCTGAGCTGAGCCGTTGTAGCCCGGATACGCGATAAGAGGCCTTTTGCCGTGTTAAGGTTCATAAATTATGCACTTGTCTATAAAACTAAAGTGCATATTAAGGTAATGCAAATATTTGCGTCGGCTATAAAACCACCTATTTCTTAAGGGGAATGGGTACACCTGGTAGACTGACCCGCATTGTTTCACAAGAAAGACAACTTTTAGAACTTTCTGTTTGCTTTCTTGTTCACGAAGCCCCTTTCTGGTAAGGGACCTACTCTAAAAAGGAAGAATTTGCTCCCAAGGGGTGAAAAGGGATCTACTGTAAAAGGAAAGGAATTGCTCCCTTTAGAGTAGATCTGTTTTCGGAAGAAAGGTAAAACCATTTCGAAAGGGTTGTCACCCCAAAAAGTGTCTCAGTTCTCCTTCAGGTGGTACTTATATTTGCGTCAGACTGACAATCACCTCTTTCTTAATACAGGAAGATAACATATCAGCTTATTTATACTCCCACATGTGCATACAAAAACCGAATACATTACGAAAACACGTCTATTCAAATATATAGAAAATTTCACCTCCAAAAACTGAAAATTTTCAGATACAAAAACTCTGATATTTTTCATATTTTTGCTCTAAACATAGATTGTGGGTCTCGTTAGAACCGCCTCGGCGAGGCGGTTCTAACGAGAACCCACAATCTATGTTTTTAACAGAAATAACAAAAATAATGTACACCCCTGCAAACCCCAGTTTTACTATATAAAAGTGGGGTTTAAGGGGGTCAAAATTATATAGGCATGTTTTCGTGATGAAATGTTAAAAATAAACCTAACAAGATCACAATTTATATAGAAACAAGTTGTTTACCAAAAGAAGCACGTTCATACTTTGTCCTTAAATTGTATTAACAGATGCACCTATAATTTACTGCAACGAAAGTTATTTGCTTTGTGTTTGTCTTGGCGAGATCAATGCGACACAGTACTTTCATTTTCTTATCACTAACCACAGGCATGTAAATGAAAGCTAGACTGGGCTAGATCAACACTAGTCACCGAGCAGACTAGAACAAAAATTGTAAGATAGGCGTTAATGATTACGCCACTATATCTAATCATGTAATAGGCGCAATTTACATTTCTTCACCATTAGCATCTGTCAACAATTGTTTGGATAAAACTATACAAAAAATATTTTGTAGGGCCGTTGCTATTACAGTAATTTATCCAAACAATTCGGGCTTATTTTGAGCAAACGTTAAACCCAGTAAAACTCCAACTCAAAGCAAACAGTGCCGACACTGATCAGACGATGCATTCCCACATTTTGTGGCGTCTGGTCAATGTCTGCACGGTTTGCTTTGTTTGAGCTCGAGTTTTACGGCCCAGTCAACACTGTATGTTTATTGAGGTAAAAAAATCAACAGAGCAAAAATTGTCTTCATCACGAAAACACACCTATATAATACTGACCCCCTTGAACCCCACTTTTATATAGTAAAACTGGGGTTTACAGGGGTATACATTATTTTTCTTATTTCTGCTCAAAACATAGATTGTGGGTACTCGTTAGAACCGCCTCGCCGAGGCGGTTCTAACGAGTACTCACAATCTATGTTTTGAGCAGAAATATGAAAAATATCAGAATTTTTTATCTGAAAATTTTCAATTTTTTGGTGGTAAAATTTTCAATATATTTGAATAGGCATGTTTTCGTAATGTCTCGCATGCGACACGCAAACTTGACCTGATATATGTCCCTACTAAAAATTATCAAGTTATCTCAAACAGTATGGGTTCTGGCCTGCACAAGATTTCGGCATCAGGGGAGATAAGTACATAATGGAAAACGTGAGTGTACTCTTGAACACGACATGCCTACTGGTCCTTAGACCCAGTCAGCATTCTACGTAAATCTATATCGGGCCGTCATCGGCCCGTCAGGGTAGCTGACGGGCCGATGACGGCCCGATGTAGATTTACGTAGAATGCTAGCTAGGTATTTATGACTCTACCAAATAATATCAAACTATTTCAAACCACATACACGAGAATTTGGCTTAGAAATTCATTCAGGGGAGGTAACTAGAAAACAACCAGCAGAGGTTGTCCTTCTTGCACGTGACACGCCTACTGGTCCTTATCTATGCCTCTACAAAATATTATCAAGCTATTTCAAACCATTAAGTCATTGAGTGCACAAGGCTTTGGCTTAAAAAAAATATTCCAATAAGTGTACAAGCAAAAAGAACAAAATAAGAGTTGTCCTTCTTGCATGTGACAATCCTACTTGACCCGATATATGTTCCACCAAAATATTATCAAATTATCTGAGACGCTATGGGAGTTATAGTCTGCACACGATTTCTGCTTCAGGGGAGATAAGTATTTAACACAGTGAGAGTTGTTTCTCTTGCAGGCGACACACCTACTGGTCTTTATCTATGCCTGTACTAAGTATTATCAACATATTTCAAACCATTAAGAAGTTATGGAGTGCACAAAAATTTGGCTTAAAATTTATTCAGGGGAGATAGTTAGAAAAAGAACAAAGCAAGAGTTGTCCTTCTTGTTGTGACTTCTACTTGACCTGATATATGTCCCCACCAAATATCATCAAATTATCTCACAAAGGATGGGAATTCTGAGCTGCAAATGATTTCAGCTTCAGGGGATATAAGTACATAATGAACAAAGTGAGAGGTGTCTTCTTGCACAGGGTGTGCTTACTGGTCATTACCTATGCCTGTACCAAATATTATCAAAATGTTTCAAACCATTGAGAAGTTATGGAGCGCACAAGAATTGGGCTTAGAAATTCGTTCAGGGTAGACAGCTAGAAAAAAGGGGACAAAACAAGAGTTGTCTTTCTTGCATGCCACACTCTTACTTGACCTGATATATATCCCTATTAAATAGTATCAAATTATCTATCTCAAACAGTATGGGAGTTATAGCCTGCACACGATTTCGTTTCATAACTGCATAACAAAGAAAGTGAGAGTTCTCTCTCTTGCACGCGACACCCCTACTGGTCCTTAACTAGGCCTCCACCAAATATTATCAAAATATTTTAAATCATAAGATACGGAGTGCACAAGAATTTGGCTCAGAAATTAGGGGAGAGCAAGGGTTGTCCTTCTTGCATGCGACACTTCCACTTGACCTGATATATGTCCCTACCACAAGATTTCTGCTTTCGGGGAGATAACTGTATAACGAAGAAAGTGAGAGTTGTCTCTATTGCACGCGACATGCCTACTGGTCCTCTTCATCCCTACCAAATATTATGGAATTATCTCACAACAGTATGGGAGTTATGGCCTGGACTAGAATTCGGTTTCTGGGAAGACAACTACACATAACGAAGAAAATGAGTGTTGTCTCTCTTGCACGCGACACGCCTACTAGTCCTCCTCTACATTCCTACCAAATATTATCAAAATATGTCTAAGGGTATCAAAGTTATGGAGCGCACAAGGGTGCATCAACGTATTTCTGCTTCAGGGGAGATAACTAAATAACGAAGAAAGTGAAAGTTCTCTTTTATGCATGCTATACACCTACTGGTACTCCTCTTCATCTCTATCAAATATTATCAAATTATCTCAAACAGTTATGGTCTGCATAAGATTTCGGCTTCAGGGGAGATAACTGCATAATGAAGAAAGTGAGAGTTGTCTCTCTTGCACACAACACACCTACTGGTCCTCCTCTTCATTCGTACTAGATACTATCAAAATATGTCTAAGGGTATCAAAGTTATGGAGGGCACAAGGATGCGTGTACGGACGGACGGGCGCCATGCTGATCGCTTTATCCCTCGAACCTATCGGTCGAGGGATAAAAACTTTAAACTGTAATGGTAACGAATTTCGACAATCCGTTTTCATGCTACAACCAACCTAATAACTGCCTAGCAAATAGTTCCCTGCTAACGCTGATAACAAAAAAATTAAAACGTATTAGCCTTATACACCCTAATGACTATAAATAGCTAATAAATAAACAAATCTAAAGAAAACTTCAAACAAACCTATGCAAAATACATAACTTCTTAGCGAACCCTCTAGTTAAGCCATTTTTTTTTAGCAAAATGGTTTTCTCATTTCTCCACAAAATAATGCGTACCCACAACCCATGTTTCGTGGAGAAATAAGAAAATTGTTTACCTTCATATCCTCTTATATAGAACTACCCAAACCATGAAATTTTCGCAATATAATATAGGAAATGAGGACGATTTGGGCTATTAAGCACCTGAAGATTGACTTATGCAGTAAAAAAAGTTGTAAGAAAGAATAACCAAATTGAAATGCGCAGAGGACTTGTAAAGGAGGAGCGTTTGGGGATAATTGCGGGATTTTTTTTCTTATTTCTCCATGAAAACATGTTGTGGGTACTCATTAGAAGCGCCTCGGCGAGGCGCTTCTAATGAGAACCCACAACATATGTTTTCATGGAGAACTGGAGAAATTTATCCCACAATTATTCTCCTTAACAATTCCTCTGAAGCGGGTTTAAAGACGGCACATTTCTGAAAGTAAAACGCCTAAGAATGTAGACCCCTACAAAGCCCTATTTTCATTATATATTATAAGGGGCCCGCGGGGTACACATTACTTGTTCACGTATTGGACGAAGCTTATTTTAGCCGTCTCCTGGATTTAGCATTTCATGAGAACTGATATTGGAGAAATGTCAACACATATTTTCCGAGAAAAGTAATATTTTTTTTCTTTAAAACGCTTGTCTCCCATTATTTAAACCCAGCAGACTAAATATTATACCATATCGTGCCAGATAAGGACACGTGTCGTGTAACCCTGCCGCATGGGATTTTCTGACTCGGAGGCATAACACGTTATGCTATTATTGTTATTAGTTATTGTCTCATCTCAGGCATTACGTTGTCTAGATAATTGCATCGATAGTGTCAGTATTCATTATTCATGATATGTATCAGTCTCCAAAATGTTCACCTTTACCGCTCTATGGGCAAATTTAGCAGACGGCAAATTGATGACATTTTTTCTTTTTTTTTCACAGAAAAATAGGCTTTGACATTTCATGCAAATTGTCTCTAAAGGATATGCATGAAATGTCAACGCCTATTTAGTAGACAATTTGCACGAAATGTTAAAGCCTATTTTCTGGGAAAACAAACAAAAAGTATTTTAGAATAACGTCCGGTCATTTTTTCCCAGCATGCTCTGTGTTAAGTCATCTCGGGAGAGGGGGGTGGGGGGTGGGGGTAACTTGGGGATAAAATTGGTACGGGTGTGCGAGCCAGTATTTCGAAACTTACCCCATTCATATACCTGGCGTTTGAACAAACGGAGCTATTCATATACTAGACCATCTGAAATGTTGACCCATTCATATACTGCCCGTTGATTTTTGTACTCATTTATTGCTGGTAGTTATACAAATATTGCAGTCAATTCATTTAATACCAAGAGAACAAGCAACCTCAAAAAACTATGAGCGAAAAATATGTGCATATACCGGGATGTCAGAAAAAGTGGGGCCTTTCATATACCAATCAAGAAAAATCGGGTCAGTCATATACTTTTTGTTGAAAAAATGGGGCCAATTATAGACCTGGCAGCGCTGAAAAAGGGGGCCGTTCGGCACGCACATCCGTACTATGCCATATATAGGAAGTTACCCCCCGCCCCCACCCCCCCCCACACACCCCCACGAGTGTCATACCACATCTACCATAAATATTTGACTCATTTGGGGGTGGGGTGATCGGGTGTGGCGAAGGTGTCGTGTATCTTACGTCTACTGGCTTACAGTTTGGAAAAGCTTGCTATCCTTGTAGCTGGTAAGAGTAAAGGGGGAATGTTTTTATTTGTTCTGTTTTTTTACTTTCTTCCCTGTCCTTCCCTTTCATCTCCTCAACTATCTATTTTCTCCCTTTCTCTGGGTGATGACACAAAATAGCCCACAAGGGTTGACGTGTCGTTAAACCCCAACACAATCAATGGCTCAAAAGTCTCAGCCGTCTGACATTGTTTTTTTTATAGTATATAATTATCTGTTTATTTTTTGACATAGCATCAGATCATTGTCTATAACTACGGAAACAACGTTGCAGATATACAATGTACATTAAGTTTGAAAAACAAATCGTTGATCCAGGGGTATTCTGGCTTATTGTACCACAAAACATTTTCCCCGAAACACATTACGAAACCACACCAATTCAAATATACAGAAAATTTCACCTCCAAAAACTGAAAATTTTCAGATAAAAAACTGATATTATTCATATTTCTGCTCAACACATAGATTGTGGGTACTCGTAAAACTGCCTCGGCGAGGCGGTTCTAACGAGTACCCACAATTTATGTTTTTGAGCAAAATAAGAAAAAGAAGGTATACCCCTGTAAAACCCCAGTTTTACTATATAAAAGTGGGTTTAGGGGAATAAAAATTATATAGGAGTGTTTTCGTGATGTTTGAAAAACAAATTGTTGATCCTGGCGTGTTCTAGCTTATTGTATCACATAAACATTTTCCCCGCAACATGTCACTTTTAACAGAGTTTGTTTGTGTTGAGGTTTTACGGCCCAGTCAACCCAATGGGGTCATGTCGAGCACGGTCAGTTTACCCAACCACATGTTTACTGGGCAGGCTTAGTCCTCTAAGCGTTTAACCAGTATTGTGCACATTCTTTCGCCAGAAACTGACAACTGCCCTTCTTGAATCAGCGGAAGGGAGAGAATGACCGTAGAAAATATTTCATGATCAATCTCCACGAAAGAATGTTGCCGACCTCGGCGGGGGTTGAACCCGCGACCGCCTGGTCTCCAGTCGGACGGCGCATCCAACTGAGCCACCGAGGCCGGTTTTTTAACAGAGTTAAAGAGCGGCTAAAGACTACGAACCCTTAACCTGCTGCACGCTTTCGTGGAATATACTTACTTGTGTGTACATGTATCTAATGACCCCCAGAAGCTACAAAGAAGGTTGTTCCCTTAGTTCTAGGTGTTCGCACAGGGGAATAAATGTGCGTTCACACAGATCTTCGTTTGTCTGTATTTAAAGTCAGTCAATGAAATTATTACCTCAAATCAGTAAATTATCACCATTTTCTGATTTTTTCAATTTTTTTCAGTCTCACCATGCTTTCTACTATAGGATCCTATTACAACTAAGCATACTCTGTCTATACCACTTGCGGTGCTAAATATGCAAAAAATCATCACGAAAACACGCCTATATAATTTTGATCCCCTTAAACCCCACTTTTATATAGTAAAACTGGGGTTTACAGGGGTATACTTTATTTTTCTTATTTCTGCTCAAAAACATAGATAGTGGGTACTCGTTAGAACCGCCTCGGCGAGGCGGTTCTAACGAGTACCCACAATCTATGTTTTGAGCAGAAATATGAAAAATATCAGAGTTTTTTTTATCTGAATATTTTTTAGTTTTTGGAGGTGAAATTTTCTATATATATGAATAGGCTTGTTTTCGTAATGTCAACTTAAATAATCAATTCTTTCCTGCAATGCACAAATTGTGCGCTAATCTCTTGAAGTCCTTTTTTTTTGTTTCTTAAACCAACACCGGTTTGTCATATATTTTTCTGATTACGGCTGATCCGCTAACAGTAAAGTTGGGGCGGTTGCCAAACCACCACCAGATTTAACCTATCACATTTCGACAATCCATTTTCCTGTTACTACCAACCTAATAGCTACCTAACAAATAGTTCCCTGTTTACCCTGATAACGCAAAATTCTGCATTCAAGCATATTAGTCTTTTACACTATCATACTTACAGATAGTGAATGAATGAACAAAACCAAAGAAATCTTGATTTTTTTTAAGAAATATGATTTTTATCACATTGAGTACAATATCGGTGGACGAGTACGAATATTCCAGTTAAACGCACCAACTCTACAGCGTTGGGTAAAATGTGTGACCAGAGCCACGGTGCTACAAAACACCGAAAAGGGGCTATCGGTTTACTTCATTCGAATGATATCTATACCAATTCACCAAATCTACAAAATGTTAAAAAAAGCCAGTGGCACATGCCTGGCTTTCTGCTCTCAGATTACATTTTACAAATATATATACTATTTATATGGGGCTTTGTTCTTAAATTCAGAGTAAATCCTAGTCAGTTCTAGAGGTCAATAGAAATTCAGAAAAAAGGTAAGAGAAAAGTCCAGGGAGTGCCACAATCACAAACAGCAGCCCTTCCCAGACACCAAGAGGAAGAGGAAACAGACAAAACCAAATAAGCGCAAACCGAACAAACGTACGAAAAGCACTAAGATTAGCCCTCTCTTCCCCAAGCGATGTAATCGCAATGCTAAAGGACGGAAAAACGCAAGAACAAAATAACACAAGGTAAGACAAAACAAATCGCCTCGTAGAATAAACCACAAAGCAACAAAGAGTAAGACTAACACCGGCACTATCGCCTTAGAACGGTCAGTACCGGGGGAGGGGTGGGGAAGGGTGTGTGATTTCAAAGCACGTTTACGGCCAGCCAATTTCACCCTGGGTCCTGATGCCACTCTTAACACCTAGTAAAACAGAAAGCAAAATGGGCAGCTGTTGAAGGTGACCAAAATGCTAGCATCACAACACAACTAGTAAAACCGAAAGCAAAGAGGGCAGCTATTGAAGACGGTGACCACAATGCTAGCATCACAACACATATAGAAAAAAAAACAGAAAGCAGTGCGGGAACCACAAAGCTACAAGGAGTAAGAACCGCCTTAGAACGGTCAGTAGAATAAACTACCAGGGGGTTTAAAGCACATTTACAGCTAGCCAACTTCACTGTGGGTCTCGATGCTACTCTTAATACAGAAATACATAAAAAAGCGGTTCGCATAAAGGCTCTGATGAACCGTAAATTTCTCATTTCGTAAATTTCACGCTCATAAGAAGAACTGGTACCAATACGTCACATTTGCCAAATGTGAAATTTACGTATGGTCAATTTCGATAAATTTAGTGTTTAAAATTTGTGTTCAAATTTCTCATGTTAAAAATTTCTGACGTGTGAAGAATTGGTAAGTATTCGTCACACCTGTGAATAACTTGTGCAAGTTTTTTCTCGGATGTGAAGAATTAGTACCAGTTCCTCACACATGTGAAGAATTGGTACCAATTCCTCACACATGTGAAGTATTCGTTGATAATTTCAGACGTGTAAAGAACTGGTAAGTATTCGTCACACATGTGACCTGTGTTTTTGGGGAGTGTGAAGAATTGGTACCAATTCCTCTTAAACGTGAAGAATTGGTATCAATTCCTCTTACATGTGAAGAATTGGTACCAATTCCTCTTACATGTGAAGAATTGGTACCAATCCTCACACATGAGAAATCTGCATTAATATCCCCTGAAATTATCACGCTTAGTGATAGTTTACTCAGGCCAAAAAGTACATTATCTGTGCACAGATAGACACATGGCAGTGCAGTATTGTTTTTTTCTATTACACTGAAACAGTTTGCTAATTCAGGTATTACTGTTTGTCCATGTTGATGCGAAGTTAACAGTATGGCTCTTGCGTTCTGTATGTCGTCCAATGTTGATTAACTATTGTATGACATTACATGAGATACTTTGTATGTTTTTAGTTACAGATCGGCCACAAACATATCTACTATTTACCATTTCAAAGGACAATAACTCCACAAGTACACATTCCCGTGTTACTTTTCTTGCTCTCTGTGTTCCTTCTCAAGTCGGTTGATATTTTCACAAGGGCTTGAAATTATGATTTTTTTTTTTATAATTCTGGGTGTTGTTAAATTTGTTATTTTTTTAAATAACATTTTGTCAAAATAACTGCATGAAATTCAAGAGATTATCCCTAAGCATCACAAAAAAACTATTAAATATTCAATAAATCAAGCATCTAGAAATATTTTTATGAAGTTTCATGAATATTCCTTCATAATTTTTAGTGCTTTTCTTCATAGTTTTGGTGTGACAGAGCGGATACGATTTTGTGACACTGAGAAGACCCAGGTCAAAATGTCATGGTTCCCAGGGACATGATTCATATATACAACAAAGGGAGACCCCTCAAAAGGTTTATCAAAATTTGAAGAAAAAAAAAAAGCAGGTCGCGGTAGCGAGGCCGCCTACAATTACTTGTTGCCGGGAGTCCCTAGATCGACCCGTCCGGCACATTCTTTCGTGAAGATTTGGTCATGAAAATATTGCTACGGCCAATCATCCTCTTCCGCTGATTCAAGTAGAGCAGTTGTCAGCTGATGGAGAAAGAATTTTCACTAAGTACTGGTTAACTGCCTCCGGGAGGCTTGTCCAGGAACATCTTAAGCATTCTAATTCTTGTCCCAGAAGTTCCAACAGTAAAACATTGGAATTTCCTTCCACGTTTATAAAATTATGGTATGCGCGTGAAGAATTGGAATCGAATGCAAAATGCAGCAGCTTTGGGGGGTATTTTATCTATGTGAGGAATTTGCATGATTGCTACATGAAATTTGACTACGTGCGTATTTCTCTCACACGTGAGAAATATTGGTATGAAATCCGTGACGTATTGGTACAAATTCTTCAGGCGCTGTGAGGAATTGGTACCAATACTTCACGGCGTGAAATTTACGAAGTGTGAAATTTACGGTTCAACAAGGCTCCCAATCAGTCAGTGCATCAAACCGAAAATATACATTACGAAAACATGCCTATTCAAATATACTGAAAATTTTACCAGCAAAAACTGAAAATTTTCAGATAAAACTTCTGATATTTTTTCATATTTCTGATCAAAACATAGATTGTGAGTACTCGTTAGAACCGCCTCGCTGAGGCGGTTCTAACGAGTACCCACAATCTATGTTTTTGAGCAGAAATAAGAAAAATAATGTATACCCCTGTAAACCCAAGTTTTACTATATAAAAATGGGGTTTAAGGGGGTCAAAACTATATAGGCATGTTTTCGTGATGAAAAATCATATTAATCACAATGATAAACAAGGCAACCGCCCCCATCAGCACTCTCGTGGACTTTTATTTCAGTTATTGCCAGGAAAAGGCGTAGTATGATGCGAACTTTCATTAAATAGTTATGTAAATTGTATTTGCTGCCTTCATTCATTCGCGCTTCATTCATTTAGAGTTGTGACCATCGAATGCGTGTTTAAATGTTGACAACTGAGGTACTTTTGCTGTAATGGAAATCGTAGGAATATCATGGATTAAAACTGATGAAAATTTATTATATTCCTATTCGATCAGAAACCTGCAAAATCAGTTCATGAAAATATACGCTCTCAGTACACCATGTTTTTAAAACCGTGTCATGGCTTCTGTTTAATCGATAAACAAAATATTACACTAGTTATCTCCCTTACTCTAAATTGGATACATAGTCTAATTAGCAAACTATACCTCGCTATTTATACTATATTTTTTTCAAATATTACACGTACTTTGATAATGAGTTTTCAGTAGCAGTTATATCAAACTACAATCAGCTGCATTTCATTGGGTAATAGTATTTTCAGACAACAAAAATATCGGGTTGTATCCTAAAAATGCTTCGGTATCACCCTTTAAGCGATATTTCACATCGAAACTAACATTTTTACAAATTCAAAGTTTCAAACTAATTTGTCACCAGATTAGTTGCATCGATGTTTATTACAATGCTGATGTTTATGGATTGTTATCTTTTCCAAGTTTAAGGAAATACAGTCAATTCTCGTAATCTCGAATTCGCTTATCTCGAATAACCGCTTATCTCGAAGTGAAAATCTAGTCCCCGTTTTAACATGGAAACCTTACAACTGGTAACAAAATAATGCAAAAAGAGGAGAAATTGCTCCTAAGGAGCCCTAAGAAGCAATTTCTCCTCTTTTCCACACTATATATATTACTAACTTCAGGAGTCAAATTACATATTCATTTGTGAAATGTTTTTTTTTTTTTTTAATTTATTTTTGCCTCAGTTTTGCAAATTTTGTTATGTCGAGGTACGGTTATCTCGAAGTATTTCAGAGAGTACCTCGGATTTCGAGATAACGAGAGTCGATTGCAGATACACTTTAAAGAGAGGTAACTCTGTCAAAACTGATTAGCTTCTCTTCTGAAAAGATATCTACTCTAAAATGAAATAGTTTGCGTCTCTTCGGAGCAAATTCATTTCTTTAAGAGTATAAAACTTTTCTAAATGGACTGGTGTGCAGGAGAAAGCAAACAAGAAGTCACAAAATTGTCTACATCGTAAAAATCTACCAAGTGTATCCAGGTTCTTAAACCGAGCGTAATGCTTATCGGCACTGTTTGTGTATGTCAATTTATGCAATGCTAAACACTAATAGATACCGGTTTCCAGATCTCTGTATAGGTCAATTTACGCAATGTTAAGTACTAATAGATACCAGTTTCCAGATCTCTATAAGTCAATTTATGCAACGCTAAGTACTAATAGATGCCGGTTTCCAGATCTCTATAGGTCAATTTATGCAAAGCTAAACACTAATGGATGCTGGTTTCAAGATCTCTATAGGTCAATTTATGCAACGATAAGTACTAATAGATACAGGTTTCCAGATCTCTATAGATCAATTTATGCAACGCTAAGTACTAATAGATGCAGGTTTCCAGATCTCTATAGGTCAATTTATGCAACGCTAAACACTAATGGATGCTGGTTTCCAGATCTCTATACATCAATTTATGCAACGCTAAACACTAATGGATGCTGGTTTCCAGATCTCTATAGATCAATTTATGCAACGCTTAACGCTAATGGATGCTGGTTTCCAGATCTCTATAGATCAATTTATGCAACGCTAAACACTAATGGATGCTGGTTTCCAGATCTCTATAGATCAATTTATGCAACGCTAAACACTAATGGATGCTGGTCTCCAGATCTCTATAGGTCAATTTATGCAACGCTAAACACTAATGGATACTGGTTTCCAGATCTCTACAGATCAATTTATGCAACGCTAAACACTAATAGATGGTGGTTTCCAGATCTCTATAGGTCATTTTATGCAACGCTAAACACTAATGGATACTGGTTTCTAGATCTCTATAGATCAGTATATGCAACGCTAAACACTACTGGTTTCCAGATCTCTATAGGCCAATTTATGCAACGCTTAATACTAATGGATACTGGTTTCCAGATCTGTATCGGCCAATTTCTGCAACGCTTAACACTAATGGAAGCCGGTTTCCAGATCTCTATAGGTCAATTTATGCAACGCTAAGCAAATATAGATACTGGTTTCCAGATCTATACAGGTCAATTTATACAACGCTAAGCACTAATAGATACCGGAGTCCAGATCTCTGTGTAGGTCAATTTATGCAACGCTTAGCATTAAATAGATACCGGTTTCCAGATCTGTACTGTCAATTTATACGAAGCTTAGCACTAATAGATAACGGTTTCCAGATCTCTGTAAAGGTCAATTTATGCTGTGCTAAGCACTAATGGATGCCAGTTTCCAGATCTCTATATAGGTCAATTTATGCAACGCTAAGTACTAACAGATGCCGGTTTCCAGATCTCTGTATATGTCATATTATGCAGCGCTAAGTACTAATAGATGCCGGTTTCCAAATCTTAATATAGGTCAATTTATGTAACGCTAAGCACTTATAGATATCGGTTTCCAGATTTCTCTATAGGTAAACTTATGGAAAAAAGGTAAGAGAAAAGTCCAGGGTGTGCCACAATCACAAACCGCAGCCCTTCCTAGACACCAGGAGAACGTGGAAACAGACAAACCAAACAAGCGCAAATTAAACAAACGTACGAAAAAACTAAGATTAGCTCTCTCTCTCCAAGCGAGGTAATCGCAATGCTAAAAGGACTGCAAAACACAAGAACAAAATAACACAAGGTAAGACACAAAACAAATCGCCTCGTAGAATAAACCACAAAGCAACAAAGAGTAAGACTAACACCGGGAGCACCGCCTTAGAACGGTCAGTAGAATAAACCACCGTGTGTGTGTGTGTGTGTGTGTGTGTGTGTGTGTGTGTGTGGTGGTGGTGGTGGTTTCAAAGCACTTTTACAGCTAGCCAACTTCACCTTGGGTCCCGATGCCACTCCTAATCACACCGGGGCGTGTGGGGGGAGGGAGGGTCAAAGCACTTTTACGGCTAGCCAACTTCACCCTGGGTCCCGATAAACTCTTAATCACAATCAGTAAAACAGAAAGCAAAAACAGCAGCTGTTGAAGATGACCAAAATGCTAGCATCACAACACAACTAATAAAACAGAAAGCAAAGTGGGCAGCTATTGAAGACGGCGACCACAATGCTAGCATCACAGCACATATGGAAAACAAAACAGTAGAAAGAGTAAGAACAGCACCAGGACAATCGCCTTAGAACGGTCAGTAGAATAGATTACCAGGGGGTTTAAAGCTCTTTTACAGCTAGCCAACTTCACCCTGGGTCCCGATGCTACTCTTAATACAGAAATACATAAAAAATCAGTTCGCATAAAGGCTCTCAACTAAGTCAATGCATCAAAGCGAAAACATAAAATCAAATTAATCCGTATGATAAAAAAAGACGAGTACTCATGGCTAATTCTACTGTATGCCAGAGTAAATGAAAACCAATAGCTGAACCACGGCGGGTCAAACCAAAGATATATCGTCAAGTCCCAACCCACTGGTTTATGTTTTACGAAGAGGCCGTCATTGAGTCTGAGGCCCGAACCGCCGTCGTGCAATTAAAGAGTGAAGCATAGCCATCAACAATGGTTGGGCTGACAATTAGGCATGCAGCCTGCCGGATAATATCCAGTCTATAGCCAATTATTTTTATAACGGTCAATTTATAAAACGCTAACCATTAATGGCTACCGGTTTCCAGATCCATGTATAGGTCAATTTATACAACGCTAAGCACTAATGGATACCGGTTTCCAGATCGCTGTATAGGTCAATTTATGCAACGCTAAGTACTGATAGTTGCCGGTTTCCAGATCTCTGTCTAGGTCAATTTATGCAACGCTAAGCACAAATGGATGTCGGTTTCGAGATCTCTGTATAGGTCAATTTAAACAACGCTAAGTATTAATAGATGCCGGTTTCCAGATCTAAGTATAGGTCAATTTATGCAACGCTAATAGATACTGGTTACCAGATCTCTGTATAGGTCAATTTATGCAATGCTAAGCACATATGGATACCGGATTCCATATCTTAAAAAAGGTCAATTTATACAAGCAAAGTACTAATGGATGCCGGTTTCCAGGTCTCGTACATGTAAATTTATGCAATGCTAAGCACTAACAGATACTGGTTTCCAGATCTCTGTATAGGTCAATTTATGCAACGCTTAGCACTAATGGCTACCGGTTTCCAGATCGCTGTATAGCGGTTTCAAGATCTCTATATAGGGCAATTTATTCAACGCTAAGCATTAATAGATACCGGTTCCAAGGTCTCTGTATAGGTCAATTTATGATACGATAAGCTCTAATGGATGCCGGTTTCCAGATCTCGGTAGTGGTCATTTATGCAACGCTAAGTACTAATAGATACCAGTTTTCAGATCTCAGTATAGGTCACTTTATGCAAAGCAAAATGCTGGTTTCCAGATCTCTCTGTATAGGTCAATTTATGCAACGCTAAGTACTAATAGATGCCGGTTCCCAGACCTCTGTATAGGTCAATTTATGCAACGCTAAGTATTAATGGATGCCGGTTTCCAGATCACTATATAGGTCAATTTATGCCATGCTAAGGACTTATAGACACCGGTTTCAAAATCTCTGTATAGGTCAATTAATGCAACGCTAAGCTTTAATGGCTACCGGTTTCTAGCTCTCTATATAGGCCAATTTATGCAACGCTAAGTGCTAATAGATACCGGTTTCCAGATCTCTGTATAGGCCAATTTATGCAACGCTAAGTACTAATAGATACCGGTTTCCAGATCTCTCTACAGGTCAGTTTATGCAACGCTAAGTGCTAATAGATACCAGTTTCCAGATCTCTATATAGGTCAATTCATGCAACACTATTTACTAATAGATGCCGGTTTCCAGAACTCTCTACAGGTCAATTTATGCAAAGCTAAGCACTTATAAATGTCGGTTTCCAGATCTCTATATAGTTCAATTTATGCAAAGCTAAGTACTAATAGATGCCGGTTTCCAGATCCCTTTATATGCCAATTTATGCAACGCTAAGTATTAATAGATGCCGGTTTCCTGATCTCTGTACAGGTCAATTTATGCAACGCTAAGTACTAATAGATGCCAGTTTCCAGATCTCTGTATAGGTCAATTTATGCAACGCTAAACACTAATGGATGCTGGTTACAAGAACTCTGTATCGGTCAATTTATGCAACGCTAAGCACTACTGGATGCTGGTTTCCAGAACTCTGTATAGGTCAATTTATGCAACGCTAAGCACTAATAGATGCCAGTTTCCAGATCTCTGTATAGGTCAATTTATGCAACGCTAAACACTAATGGATGCTGGTTACAAGAACTCTGTATCGGTCAATTTATGCAACGCTAAGCACTAAATGATGCCGGTTTCCAGAACTCTGTATAGGTCAATTTATGCAACGCTAAACACTTATGGATGCTGGTTTCCAGATCTCTGTATAGATCAATTTATGCAACGCTAAGCACTAATTGTTGCCGGTTTCCAGATCTCTGTATAGGTCAATTTATGCAACGCTAAGCACCTAATTGATGCCGGTTTGCAGAACTCTGTGTAGGTCAATTTATGCGACGCTAAGCACTAATGGATGCCGGTTTCCAGAACTCTGTATAGGTCAATTTATGCAACGCTAAACACTAATGGATGCTGGTTACAAGAACTCTGTATCGGTCAATTTATGCAACGCTAAGCACTAATGGATGCCGGTTTCCAGAACTCTGTGTAGGTCAATTTATGCAACGCTAAACACTTATGGATGCTGGTTTCCAGATCTCTGTATAGATCAATTTATGCAACGCTAAGCACTAATTGTTGCCGGTTTCCAGATCTCTGTATAGGTCAATTTATGCAACGCTAAGCACCTAATTGATGCCGGTTTGCAGAACTCTGTGTAGGTCAATTTATGCGACGCTAAGCACTAATGGATGCCGGTTTCCAGAACTCTGTATAGGTCAATTTATGCAACGCTAAGTATTAATAGATGCCGGTTTCCTGATCTCTGTATAGGTCAATTTATGCAACGCTAAGCACTAATGGATGCCGGTTTCCAGAACTCTGTATAGGTCAATTTATGCAACGCTAAGATCTAATGGATGCCGGTTTCCAGATCTTTATATAGGTCAATTTATGATATGCTAAGGGCTAATAGAAACCGGTTTCCAGATCTCTGTATAGATCAATTTATGCAATGCTAAGCATTAATGGCTATCGGTTTCCAGATCTTTGTATAGGTCAATTTATGCAACGATAAGCATTAATAGAAACCGGTTTCCAGATCTCTGTATAGATCAGTTTATGCAATGCTAAGCCTTAATGGCTATCGGTTTCCAGATCTCTGTATAGGTCAATTTATGCAACGATAAGCATTAATAGAAACCGGTTTCCAGATCTCTGTATACATCAATTTATGCAATGCTAAGCCTTAATGGCTATCGGTTTCCAGATCTCTGTATAGGTCAATTTATGCAACGCTAAGCGTTAACAAATATCGGTTTCCAGATTTCTCTATAGGTCAATTTATACAAAGCAAAGTACTTTACTCATGGATGCCGGTTTTCCAGATTTCTCTATAGGTCAATTTATACAAAGCAAAGTACTCATGGATGCCGGTTTTCAAGATTTCTATATAGATCATTTATACAACGCTAAGAACTTATCATTGCAAAGCATCACTAACGCACGCCTTACGATTTTGGCAAAGTTACCCAGATTAGACACCGCGGAACGCCTTATCGGGATCTAGGCTGTTTTCCACTGAACCACACGGATATCTGTAGTATTGTTAAACAACGCCTTAAATACTAAATGGATTAGTCCAAACTTCCAAGACAGAGGAAGCTATTAGGTATGATTGGGTTAATGTCACTACAAGGACGTCTAATGCGATAATTACGTTCAGATTATTCTTGGCGTGGTAGAAATGATTTAACTGTAGTGCTTCATTATTGTATTCTGGCTGATTTACCGAGAAAATACTCCATTTTGTGGCATTTTGCAGTGATTTGTTACCGGCGATTCCCGCATTATTACTCATCGCAAATTTTACACTGAAAAAATATTTGAGTCACTGTACTTACAAAATCACAAAAAAAAAAAAAAAACGACGAAAACTGCTCAAAAACAGGTTAATGGACTTGTAATTTTATCATGGAGTCACTGGGACTCACTTAACCAAACTATTTTTTTTTTCAGACGAAAAGTACTGGTATGTTTGGAGAAATGAGAAAAAAAGGATGTATACGAACTATAAATAAAATATCAGTAGTGTTGCCTTTAGTACAAGCAATAATATTAGATATTCATGTAATCATATCTGTTCCGACTGGTGATTAGGAGGTCGCGGGATTGATCCTCGCCGGGTCGGGTAAAATTCTTTAGTAGAGATTGATCATGAAATATTTTCTAAGGCCATTATCTCCCTTCCGCTGATACAAGAAGGGCAGTTTTCAGTTTGTGGCGGAAGAATGCGCAATAATACTGGTTAACCGCTTAGTGGACTAGGCATGCCCACGAAAAGTGTGGTTAAGTAAACTGACCTTCTCGACATGACCCTAAAACCTCATATCAATCAATCAATCAATCATCTATGTTTAATGTGGTTAGAAAATTATACTCAGTAAGTTTTACAATAAATGTACATGGGGCTGTTAACTAAGCGAACTCTACAAAAAAGATAACAATCGAGGAACATTTGAGCCACAACGACAGAAAACATACCTTCGGACATGTGCGCTCAGCGAAGATTCAGATCAGCCTGCGCATTCGCGCAGGCTGATCAGAATCTTCGCTGAGCATAATTTGGATAGCCAAGGATGCAAAGTTTTTTCATGCGGACAACGAAGACTCTGACCAGACTGCACGGATGGGTATGTTGATTTGAGTCCTAGCTGGGAGCACATGTACGGAGGTATGTTTCCTCATGTTGCGGTTCATTTATGTTATAATCATTATCAAATATGTAACAGTCATTTAGTTCTCTCCAAGAATATTACTTGAACTTGTGCCAAAGAGCGACACAGGGAAAACCTAAATACTTTTTTGTATATCAAGACTAGCCTACAAAGTCGCACAGTCTGGTCAGAGCTTCCACTGTTTACAAACTCCATCTGGACTCTACAGAACCTAATTAAAAGACCTGGGCCCAGTTGTTCAAAGCGTTAACGATTCGTTAAAATTTACATCAAGCGATACGCAAATAAGCTGGAATTTTTTGCTGAAAAAATGTGAGTAGTTTTTGCAGTGCAAAAGCTACTCACATTTTTTCAGCAAAATATATCAGAATATTGTATATTGAATCCGCTAAAACAGTTAACGAAATGACCCTTAACGAGCTCGTTAAGCTAACGACGCTTTGAACAACTGGGCCCTGGCCGTTAGCAAGCATACGCAAGCTGGTTTTGGATATTTTCGTTTTGCACTAAAACCGCACCAAGGGTAAAGGTGTCTTCCGGTATATGCGCGCGGCGATGGTCCAAATCAGACCGCGCATGCGCGCAGTGTGTTTAAAAAACATTGCTGTCTGTTCAAGGCGACTGGATACTAACGGTAAATTTTCCGCCATTTTACAAGGGAGCAACTTTTGTGACTTCTGGTTTGCTTTCCTGCTTGTTGTGGTCATTCTGAAACTGAAGGGGTTTATTCTTAAAGGAAAGAAGTTGCTCCCCTTTCCCCTTTTAAAATGTTTTCTGCTATAAAAGGAATAAATGCTCCTGTGGAATGATTTTTTACCTCTAAGTGTGGACTCTTTTTCAGAAGGGAGACAAACTAATTTTGGACAGTTATATACTCTCTGAAAGGGATCCACCCTCTCAAAGAATTACAGACAACCCTCTATATACCGACATTCGATACAACGACAAAATTCGTTATAATGACAATTTGACTGTCACGAAATCTTCGCTTAAGTCACCAACTGTGTTGTGTTTAATACTTTAAAGAAACATATGTTTTGGATAATTGTTAAAATCGCCTCACTGAGGCGATTCTAACAACTATCCAAAACATATGTTCTATGAGGAAATAAGAACAATACAAAAACTTTCTTACCTATCAATCTGCTAATTAAGTATTCTGTATAACAGCAAATTCATTTTAATGGCCACGTCTTTGGGGACAAATGTTGTTGTTGTAACGAGGGTTTACTGTATTGGATATTGTAGAATGTATCCACGGACAGTAAAGAAACTAACGAGACTGTGCGGGTACACATTGTGATCCGAACATCTGTATCTGCTTGTGTTTGCCTGTCACTTGACGCGGCTCAATTATGACGTAAAGCTTGTTTTCTCATGATGAGACTGAAATTGCTAAAATTACTGAGGGAAGTTCAAAGAACAATGTACTCAGATAGAGCAATAAGCTCTTCAGCGTGTGTGTGTGTACTTGTAGCGGTCTGGGGTTTCATCCTATAGCCACCGGAATTTATTTTATTAACTCCAAGCGAGAGGAGATGTCAGTAAGGTTAGACTTTTAAACGAAACCCACAAACTCATCCATACATAAGGTACACTAATACAAATCAAGCATATATCTTACTCAGACAGCGGTTTGCACGTTCTTTCATGTTGGTTTGGGCCTTCTCGGTTCGCATTTTGGAAATGGCTGTTTTTCTCCCGACAAAACTCGCAATTACGTTTAGTGACTTTACGATCGAGTAAATTACGTGAACTGAAACGGACAAGTTCACTTAATGACTAAAGTACAGACACTAGCCGTACCTCAGGTATAAACCCAGTCAGCATTCTACGTAAATCTATATCGGGCCGTCATCGGCCCGTCAGGGTAGCTGACGGGCCGATGACGGCCCGATGTAGATTTACGTAGAATGCTAGCTGGGAAATAATCTGTTCGTGTATTAATTTGACCTGTGGTATACATGAAATTCGGCAGTGGGATATAGACAATTTTAAAACAAGTTTTCGTTGGTATGAAGAGAAAGATGACATAACTGTTTTGGCCTAAAATTTCACTGACACAATTTATTTTCCTAATATCCCAGGTTATGATATGTGCAGTTCCATTACGAAAACACGCCTATTCAAAATATAGAAACTTTCACCTCCAAAAACCTGAAAATTTTCAGATACAAAAATTCTGATATTTTTCATATGTCTGCTCAAAACATAGATTGTGGGTACTCGTTAGAACCGCCTCGGCGAGGCGGTTCTAACGAGTACCCACAATCTATGTTTTTGAGCAGAAATAAGAAAATAATATATACCCCTGTAAACCCCAGTTTTACTATATGAAGGTGGGGTTTAAGGGGGTCAGTATTACATAGGCATGTTTTCGTGATGCTAAGATTGATTTTCAGTGCGTAAAAGAGATTCGATCAATTCCCTCTGGAACGATTTTTAAGCCCCAGTGCTGCAGCTCTAGTGACAGGACTCTGACAACCAGAGGTTTACACAGCCAGTGTTGGTGTCGTGTGGAGGCCGCAAAACATCTCCCCGTACTTCAGTATGGTATAGTTTATATTTTCTGGCCTTTTGTGGTCCGAGAGTTTTAAAAATTCATTACGAAAACATGCCTATTCAAATATATTGAAAATTTCACCACCAAAAAACTGAAAGTTTTCAGATAAAAATTCTGATATTTTTTCTGCTCAAAAACATAGATTGTGTGTACTCGTAAGAACCGCCTCGCCGAGGCGGTTCTAACGAGTACCCACAATCTATGTTTTTGAGCAGAAATAAGAAGATAAATGTATACCCCTATAAACCCCAGTTTTACTATATAAAAGTGCGGTTTAAGGGGGTCAAAATTATGTAGGTATGTTTTCGTGATGTATATGAGAGTCACTGATGAGGCTTAAGTGCCCGAAACTAGCTAGTCTGACCGAGACAGTTTGACAATTCGGCTGTTTTAAGCTTTGAGTTTGCTCATTGCTCTCAAAGGTCATTCCTTTTAAAATCTATTTACAATCATTCCTTAGAATTACGCTACACCTTAACGTAAGGTCCGAGATTTTGACATATGAAATGAACTAGAATGAATAAGCTTATGTTTGTTCAGTAGAGGCTGTCGAAATATACTTACTGACTTCAACGTTAAAAACTGGGAGACGGACTTCATAAGTCAACTACTGACATTCAAACTAAACCACGCCTCTTGAAATTCATGCACTGACTGGAACTATTTTGGTAGGAAGCCATAACGACTGAATGTAAAAATTCAAAGGTAAAACATCAATGAAAATGTAATAAACAGTTTATTTTGTTGTTTTTATCGAATACGGAGAAATAATTCACTCGTGCTCTAAGGTTTGCTTGTAAAAAACTCGTTCGCTTCGCTCACTCGTTTTTTACGCGCAAGCCTTAGACCACTAGTGAATAATTTCTCCGTAATCGATCAAAACAATCAAATAAACTCTATATACACCAACACACCGTCACCTTATTCAAAACGAGCTTTGTCAAAAACAGCCCACCCAACATTATCCATCCCTCAATTCTCGCATGAGAAAGAAACGCCATGGCTAAGGTAAAGATTTTTCAAGTTTACAACAACGCAGAAAATGGGATGCATTACTAGAAAGTGATTCTTCAGATGAGTCCCAGGAACTACACGTTGCAACGACGTTATTCCGACGTTACGTTGATTTCATCTTTTAGGAAATTTACTTTCTCATTCGTATTCAGAGACTTTTAACTGCGATTTCTAGGTTGTTTAATTTATATGATTTATGTGTTAGCTTATAAATTATCCGATGGACACTTGGCGTTGGGACGACTTTGGATCAACGTTTGACCAGGATGCACCTCGACCCTGCAAATTTGTCGGCCTCATTTTACAGTGTAAATATGTATAATATGAATATACTATTAGATGTTTTTAATGAGGACCATAAGTTAGATCAGTACACTGTTTGCTAAATATTTCATTCTCGGAAAAAAAAGACATTATTATTATTATTTATTTAATTTTGTCCCCTTCTGAAAAAGAATGTCCATTCTAAATGAAAAGAATTTGCTCCTACCTAGGAGCAAATTCTCTTCTTTTACAATGGACCCCTTTCAGAAGTGAACAGAAGCCCAAACAGGATGTCAGAAATGTTATCTCCCTGGTGAAAAGTGATGGCAAATCTACTATAAGCATCAATAGGTTGTATAATTAGTCTGTTCAACTTTTAGGATTCATATGATAAGAAGTTTTAAATTGTTCGAGTATTTAGGATAAATATAGAATGCAGTGTGTTTAAGATGCGTGGGCGAGTACTGGTGTATGTGTGCATGTATGAATGTACGTGTTTGTGTGAGTGTATGCATGTGCGTCCCTTTAGTCGATATTTAAGTCATTTCGGAGAAAGTCAATAACATGATTTTCAATAGAACATCTTTATTTCTCCGCTGACTGTACTCGGTCGAACGGCTGCAACGAACCGTATTGTGAAGTATGTGTTAAGTCCAAACATATTTCATAATTATGATATATTCTATATACAAAATGTAAAAAAAAGAGTCCCTGCCTACCCTACCTACCCAGCGGGCACATGACGTTTATACAACGTCGGCTAAACGTCGATGCAACGTCATGACTTTGCATCGACGTTGAGGCGACGTTGTACTAACGTCATGTGCCCACTGGGTATTTTTTCTAACATGTTACCCTAAACACACATTTTTTTTATTTGGCCTCATTAGTCGCACACTGCATAGTCAATCGATGAGTCAGCGCATACTAACTTTTATAGCCTGCAATAATAATTTTAACATTTTACTGTCTGCTGAAGTGTCAATAAAAACGCTGGATGTATGGCAAACAGTACACCCTAATCAGACGCCGCGTTCCTAGGCGTATAATCTTGGTCTTTACTGTTTGCTCCGGCTGCTTTGAATATAAAACGGTAAGTTACTAAGCGTCGAGCTGTGTTCAAATATGCAAGTTATCTCACGAATGTTTTGCCCTGGATCTTTGGTCCTGCTGACGCTCATCAAGGGTCCAAAGATCCAGGAAAAATCCGTTCGCGAAATACAGCTCACTTTGGCTTAACGCTTATCATTCTGGCTCAGTTGTTCAAAGCGTCGTTTACTTAACGAGCTCGTTAAGGGTCATTTCGTTAACCGTTTTAGTGGATTCAATATAAAATATTCTGATATTTTTTGCTGAAAAAAATGAGAGTAGCTTAGTGCAAAAGCTACTCACATTTTTTTTTTTCAGCAAAAAAATTCAGCATATTTGCGTAACACTCTATGTAAATTTTAACGAATCGTTAACTAACGACATCGTTAGTTTTGAACAACTGGGCCCTGGGAAATAAATAATTTCAGCAGACGACTTTTGAAATAGTCTTCTTTATATTTTCTCAGAAAATTGGTTTGGGAATTTTATGCGAATTATCTCCCTAGCAGACAATTTGCATAAAATGTAAAAGCCTATTATGGAGAAAAATCAGAAAAAAAAAAAAATCCAATTTGTCGTCTCGTAGCCCAGTGAGTGGTAAGAGCAAAACGCTAATGAAAGTCTTCGCTTTCTGCAGTCTTCGCTTTCCGCACATACACGTATCGATAAGATGCATTTTCATTTAATCAAAACAATATATACAAGAAAAACGCAAATGACCCTCATGGGTTGATGCGTCGTTAAACCTGAACTCATCATATACAAGAAAAACTGTAAACTCACCTGCATAATCAAACTGTACACAACCTGTACCCGTCAGCGGTAACCAGGAAACTCCTCCACAGAAGTGATGTTACAGACTTAATTTCATCCATGCGGTGAAAAATATAGACAGGTAAGCAAGAAAATTGAATGAGAATCACATCAAGCGAAAAATGTTACCTTACGCTTAGCTCTCCGAGTAAAAATTTTCAGCAGACGACTTATTGAAATATTTTTCTTATGTTTCCCAGAGAACAGGTTATGACGTTTGATGCAAATTGTCTCAATTTGCGTGAAATGTCAAATCCTGTTTTCTGGGAAAAATAAGAAAATATCATCAAGTTGTCGTCTGCTGAATTAACCTAGAGAGTGATAAAGGTTAAAGCTGTAACAAATCAAGTATATACACAAACTGCATAACACATCTTCCAGCTAAGTATCGAAAACTTTATACTTACCGTTTTCTCCTAAATATTGGGACACTTACTCCTAGCCATACTTGTGCTATAATTAGAACAAGCCTCTTTGACTATCCTTTGATGATAGTCTAAAAACTGCTGGATTGGTGGCGAACAGTGCGGACCCTGATCAGACGCCGCTGAACGCGGCGTCTGATCAGGGTCCACACAGTTTGCTCAGGCATGTCTATTCCAATATCCAAGGTGAATACGGTAGCTTAGAGTTCAAACGTCTTTCTTTACTGAATCATATTACTGATAAACTAGTACTTAAAACATGCAGAGAATTTATTATAAGTGCCGTAAATTTCAGAAAAACGCCCACGTCGCACACAAGTGTGCAGTGTAGACATATGCCCCGCCCAGTCTTTGCAACACTGCCACCTTACAATGGATACTTGTTGCTAACAACAAACACTATTCCTAGGTTGTGTTGACGTGCAGACTGGGCAAGGATTTCGATCCTGCATCCGCGATATGGCCCGGTTTGGTTTTCCCCAGGCATCACATTTCTAATATAAAACACTATCAATGATATTTCTCATACGTTTTTTAAATAATCACGCAAAATGTTTACGGAACCCAACAATGTATAAAATTCCTTCTGTATTCAGATATTTATCTTTTACCACTCTCTGGGCTAATACAGCAGACAACAAATTGATGATATTTTTCCTATTTTCCCAAGAAAACAGGATTTGACATTTCATGTACATTGGAGACAATTTGCATGAAATGTCAAATCCTGTTTTCTGAGAAAAATAAGAAAAATATTTCAATATGTCGTCTGCTGTAAATTTTACCCCGAGTGCTAAGCGTTATGATTCAGCTGCTGCAGAATGAGGATCGATTCTTCGTACTTTTTTGAAGTTTTATTGCTAACAAGTATTAGCTTCTACAACAAAATGTGACAGAATGGCTTTTAATGTTAACGCTTTGCGTGCTTTAAGTCTGAGTAAAAGAAAATTTTCAGCAGATGACAGATTGATTTTTTTTTCTTATTTTTTCCTAGAAAACGGGTTTTGACATTTCATGCAAACTGGAGACAATTTTACACGAAATGTCGAATCCTGTTTTTTGGGGAAATATCATCCATTTATCGCATGTTGAATGAGCCCAGAGTGTGGTAAGGTTAAAGTTTTATTTCCTTTTCAACAAAATGTGATAGAACAGCTTTAATGAAATTCAGTTTGAGATAACACTACTTCGAGATAAAGAAGCTGAAATGTAAGAAACATACAGCAAACATCATTTATATTGACTTTTATTTGGTTTTATTTATGTTTTAGTTTGAGTTATCAGTGTTTTAGATAATGCACGTACACTGTTTTTGCTTTTATCAATAAATTGACTACTTATAAAATATATAATGGACCATATTTGCTTCCAAAATAATGTACGTTAATATCGTCATGAGTTGTACAGTTATTGTATTACACTATCATTAATTTGAAGAATGAAAAGGAAATATTTAAGATTTATAGCTATACATTGTATAATGCTCTCTCTCTCTCTCTCTCTCTCTCTCTCTCTCTCTCTCTCTGAATCGAAACAAAACCTGTTTTCTATTCGTTTGCATGGTTCCACTCGACAAAAGGGCTTTTACCTCACCGGATACACTTGCTATATTTTTCGCCATTTTTTTACAAGGGAGACAACTTGAGTGACTTCTAGTACACAAATCCCCTTCTGAAAAGGGGTCTGCTCTAAATGGAAAGAATTTGCTTCCCGGGTGGAGCAATTCTTTCTTTTTAGAGTAGACCCCTTTTCAGAAGTTGGGTGTGCGGAGCAAAACAATTTGAAAGAGTTACCCACTCCCTCGAATGTGCTTCGATTCCCCTTAATCCTAGCTTTGAAGGTTACACAAAGCTACAACAAAAGAAACATTATGGATTGGTAAGGACAACGATCAGACAATTACTGAGTAAAATTGAATATATGTGCATTCATTGCAGCCTGAACAGTACTTTCTGCTTCTTATCAATATATTAAACGATAGCCACCCTTTGTGAAAGGGAAACACTCTATAAGTGAAGTCATATACAACTCTGTTCTTATTATCTCCCATATCACGTTTACAACGGTAAACCACAGCATACGAAAATGTTAATCATCACGAAAACATGCCTATACAATTTTGACCCCCTTAAACCCCACTTTTATATAGTAAAACTGGGGTTTACAGGGGTATACATTATTTTTCTTATTTTTGCTCAAAAACATAGATTGTGGGTACTCGTTAGAACCGCCTCGCCGAGGCGGTTCTAACGAGTACCCACAATCTATGTTTTAATCAGAAATATGTAAAATATAGAATTTTTTTGTCTGAAGATTTTTATTTTTTGGTGGTAAAATTTTCAGTATATTTGAATAGGCGTGTTTTCGTAATGATATTAACTTTCGCTGAGAACTCGCAAAAACGTAATTCTCGTACCATGAGCACTGAAGTTGTTTTTGAATCTGGCTAATAAGTGTCTTTTTTATAAACATGAGTGACACTTCAACCGATTTTAGTCCATTTCAAGCAATCCTCTCGACGTTTACCAGATTTTATATTTTATAGCTGTGAAAAATACAAAAAAAGACTATTCTTCTTTTATACATCCCTAAAGCTATCCTTGGCGAAAGATTCAAAACCTAACTTTGCTTTTGCCAAGCCAAGAATTCAAGGCTTCCAGAAATAATCACACGATTCCCGCGCCGGTTAATACAGTGAGAGTTTCTCGTCCCTGTTCACCTGGACTTATGAGCTCTTAGGTGGTTTCTTCTTTCTTCGTTGAGTATGCTTCAATTTTTTATTAAATAAAATCCTTAAATTTGTATGTTTATGTCTGATTACTTAACCTCCTTTGAACGTTATAGTACACATAGCTTACTAGGCACAACAGTAAGTCCAGTTACTTTGAGAAATCTGAGCCTGTCAGATATGGGAATTAGGACACATGGTTTAATATTGTAAAGATACCCAAACATTAATTCTAATTACCGCGCATACTTGTCTTGAAATTTTATATAGTAATTGTCAGTGTTTAATTTAGAAAACAAGAAAATGCCTAATGGCATTATGGACGGGATTTTCAGAACTGTTTTGGAACAGGGTACTCACTCCGGCAGAAGCAAAGGCATTTTTCTCAAACAATTAATGTGATCACATTTTCTAAACAGATAAAAAAAAACTACCAGTCCTAGAGCAAAACGGTTTTCACCATTTGCTTTTCATAGTGCTTCCTCACAGAAATAGCAAACCCTGACAGCCGAACTGCTATTCAATCCATTCACATTATTCTGACACCGGGTCAACTAGTTGTAGCTCTACTTTCATAATGCTGAGCTCCATGAGAAGAGCAGCTTCTACCATTTTTGTAAAGTCTTTTGTATGTCTTGACCAGGCTTTGAACCCATGACCTCCTGCATAAGAAATCGACACTACCACTAAGCCAAGCTGTTTTTTTTTCTCTCTCTCTGCCTAAGTGTTCCAAGTTTCAGCTCGATTCTACTTTCGATTCCGGAGGAGATGTTCGAAGAATTCGAAGATGGTGCCGTGGCGGCCACATTGATTATCGGAACGGAACAATTTTAGCAAAATCAATTTTACCCCCCAAAACTATATGTTACTGCTGAGGTCACCAGTGAGTATATGGAAGAGGATCAGCCACTGAAGCTACAGCCTGCATACGTAACAATCCACTGGAAAATGTAAACGATTAGCACTTTGGAAGAAGGGTAACAAAAAGCTCAACTTGGAAATTTGCATATATCTTCAAAAAATGCTATTTTGAAATCAAGATTGAAGTGACAGATGGAGTCGCTGGTTAGTATACTGAAGGGGTCTCTCCAATGAGGTAACAGTCCAAAAATGAAAGCGATCTACTGAAGAATAAAGGAAACACAGCGCTTTGAAGTAAGGTTAACCAAAAGGTAAACCTGAAATAAATGTTTCGATAAATGGCATTTATTTAAACAAAAGTTTTGGTCTTTGGTGCCATTAATGGATTGTATATGAAAGGGGTCCCTCCATTGAAGCAACAGCCCTAATATGAAAGCAATCCACTGAAGAATAAAAATAACATATCACCCGTCCAAAAAGAACGAAAAATATTTATAAAACTTAAATTCTGTAAATCCCAGCTAGCATTCTACGTAAATCTACATCGGGCCGTCATCGGCCCGTCAGCTACCCTGACGGGCCGATGACGGCCCGATATAGATTTACGTAGAATGCTGACTGGGATGCTGCCTTTGGAACAAAGAACACATAAGAGAAAGAAAATAAGGACTCTCAGTTTCATTGAGACTCATCATATGACAACCCGCACCCGCTCGCCGCTATTCTCGCAGCCACACACCCCAGTCAGCATTCTACGTAAATCTATATCGGGCCGTCATCGGCCCGTCAGGGTAGCTGACGGGCCGATGACGGCCCGATGTAGATTTACGTAGAATGCTAGCTGGGCACACAGCACCGGCTAAAGCGGAGCTCGATTTTCCAGGATACCAGAATGAGTTCAATGATCACAAGGAAAAACTACACAAAGATGATGTACGAGGAGACATAATTCTAATCCTGAATAAATTAAGATGCCACGCTCACTTCTAGTTGTCAGCAAATCAGATTCCTTGATCCAAATTGATGATATAAATTCACATACTGAATGGCAAATAGTCCAGATCCAGATCAGTTGGCTTCTTTAGAAGACAGCTGATCTGGATCTACACTGTTTCCAAAGGCAGAGTATATCCGGATTCAGCAGGACAAGGGTTCAATTAATAGAGATATTCCCAAAATAGCTGTCAATAGGCACTTGCGAGTCCTATTATGCCATCGAAGGCTACGATGTGTTCGTTTCGGACTCAGTATAAGGAAAAGGTATAGCTACATGTGATTATACAATCATTGAGGGTGTAAAAAGGCAGGTAGAATCAGAATTCAGAGAACAAGCATGATGCTCTGTACATAGTGGTATCGTTAAATTAATCATTGGATGCATATACAGAAGTCCTAGTATTATAAGGGAAAACTAACTGAGCCACACTTAAAATCAGGAAAAGGATATTCACATATTTTGTTATTTTGTTACTTTACTGAGTGGTATATTTGCTGCTATTCTAGCCTCTTGATTCGGATGCCAGTACTTAATTTTGTGCCCAGAGGTTCCACTACCAGTTCTGCTGCATTGATTCTGTTTGCAACTCTTTATACAACTTCCCATTGTCTTATAACCGTGTCATCAGAGCGTTCGTTTCGTTAGCATCGTCTCCTGCAAATGCAATGCAGTTCTGAAAAGAATTCGCCGCACAATGAGTTTTCTGATGATGTTCGATTTCCTGCTGGTTGACACGAATAAACGGAAACAACTCTGATACCTACGAAAGAGCAATAGGGCCACATATACTTTTATTTCTGTTGACATGTATCTCGACATTTCGACTTAAAATCTCGAAATTTCGACAGAATAAGTCGAAATTTCGACTTAATAACTCAAAATTTCGACTTAATAACTTGAAATTTCGACTTATTTTCTCGAAATTTCGACATAAGATCTCGAAATTTCGCCATAATAACTCGAAATGTCGACATAATAAGTCGTAATTTCGACTTAATAACTCGAAATTTTGACTTAATAACTCCAAATTTCGACTTAATATCTTGAAATTTCAACATAATAACTCGAAATTTTGACTCCTCCAAATTTCGACTTAATATCTTGAAATTTCAACTTAATAACTCGAAATTTCGACTTAATATCTTGAAATGTCGACTTAATATCTCGAAATTTCGACATAAGATCTCTTTAATGGAATTCACACCTGGTAATCTCGTAAGGGGTAGCCGCTGGTTACGCACTCAAAATCTTTATGCGAACTTCTGGCCATGACTTACGAGACATCCAAATGTCAACAAACGGATGCATTTTCCTGATTAATGACTTTTAGTAAATTTCATAGATATAGGTGCTGGTGGCCTGGGCATCAGAAGGCCCAGGGGCTTCAAAACTCGCAAGATTTGAAAACGTGAAACTGCATGTTCATGTTGTCCTACAGAGGTTTGTATAGACTAGATAACCAGTATAATTTGCAATCATATTGAAGCAACATTAACTATTTGCATGCAATAACAGATGACTAGAGATCCATTTGAAAGCCTGTAAAATATATACAAAAAAAAAAAAAAAAAAAAAAAAAAAAAAAATAGAAATATGTCCACAGTATACGGATGCCCCCGCTTTGGGTACCTCTATAAAACTGTTCAATCCTTGCCAAATTAGCCTACGTCAATGCGGGGGCACTTTGGACACATTTCTAGTTAACAAAGAATGCAAAAATAATGAGAACTATAAGGCCTTTTGCCTGCACGGTCAGTACCTCTTAAACCATGAGAATAAGAAACTCAATTTTGTGTTCTCTAGTGAGTGATTTTCAACAAAGAATGCAAAAATAATGAGAACTATGAGGCCTTTTGCCTGCAAGGCCTGTACCTCTTAAACCATGAGACTAAGAAACTCTATTTTGTGTTCTCTAGTAAGTGATTTTCAACAAAGAATGCAAAAATAAGGAGAAATATAAGGCCCTTTGCCTGCAAGGCCTGTAACTCTTAAACCATAAGACTAAGAAACTCAGTTTTGTGTTCCCTAGTAAGTGATTTTCATCAAAGAATGTAAAAATAAGGAGAAATATAAGGCCCTTTGTCTGCAAGGTCTGTAACTCATAAACCATAAAATAAAGAAACTCAGTTTTGTGTTCTCTAGTAAGTGATTTTCAACAAAGAGTGCAAAAATAAGGAGAAATATAAGGCCCTTTGCCTGCAAGGCCTGTAACTCTTAAACCGTAAGACTAAGAAACTCAGTTTTGTGTTCCCTAGTAAGTGATTTCAACAAACAATGCAAAAATCATAAAAAAGGCAAGGCGTGCATCCAGAGTATAAGTAAGCGAGATAACGCCAGACGAATAGTTGGTCGGACAGACGGCCGCTATAAGGCACCTCTACCTGCAAGGCCTTAAACTCTAAAATCGTATGTCTGAGAAACTCACTTTTGTGTTCTCTGGAAGTGATTTTAGATTTTAATGCAGCAGCGCCAGTTGCGCGTTGAGTTACGCAGTTTTAATAACATGTACGGGGACTACCTAGAATAGTATAAACATATTTTATTGCCTTTTCTTCAAATAATAGTACAAACAATGGGGTCCCCGGAACAAATGCTAAGGAAATTTTCCATCTTGTGTATTTCAAAGTAGACGTAGGTTGCAGTGCGTCTTATTTGATAAGTATTTCATAGTCCAGATAGCTGAAAATACCTTCATTTTGCATAACCAGCGGCTACCCCTTACGAGATTACCAGGTGTGGAATTGCTAACGAAGAATCAGTTTGAAATATCATGTCGAAATTTCGAGATAATAAGTCGAAATTTCAGGATATTAAGTCGAAATTTCTAGATATTAACTCGAAATTTCGAGTTATTAAGTCGAAATTTCGAGTTCTTAAGTCGAAATTTCACATATTAAGTCGAAATTTTGAGTTATTAAGTCGAAATTTCTCGTTATTAAGTCGAAATTTCGACTTATATGTCGAAATTTCGAGATAGTAAGTCGAAATTTCGAGACAACTATCAACAGAAATAAAAGTGTATGTGGCCCTAATGCTCCTTCGTAGATACCAAACTATATTACACAACATATTTAAAAAAAAATCAGCGTATTTTGGCTTTTACCGCTTTCCATTACGAAAACACGCCTATTCAAATATACTGAAAATTAAACCACCAAAAAATGAAAATTTTCAGATGAAAAATTCTGATAATTTTCATATTTCTGCTCAAAACAGATTGTGGGTACTCGTTGGAACCGCCTCGACGAGGCGGTTCTAACGGGTGCCCACAATCTACGTTTTAGAGCAGAAATAAGAAAATAATGTATACTCCTGTAAACCCCAGTTTTACTATATAAAAGTGGGGTTTAAGGGGGTCAAAATTATATAGGCATGTTTTCGTGATGCTTCCGAGAGCCAATATATGCCTGAAGTGTTTTTCTCTCTGTCCACAACTGGCCTCATATATATATGTGATCATTATGATAGTATTATGATTTCATTATGTATTAATCTGTCCATTTTTTAAGAATGAAAGACAAAAATACATAAACAAGTATTATTACACATCTACCAACGTGTTAAAATTCAAAGAATTGTTGAACAGCGAAAATGAACTCCAACTGCGTAATATTTGCATTTTTGCGAAAATGCTTATTCAAAGAGTCCAGTGATCTTTTACTCTAAAAGTAATCTTTATGCTTTTCCAAAACAAATTTACATTGTCAGTGTATTGTTTCATCATTATCATGTTTCTCTTTTCTTTTTCTTCTTTTCACTCATATGTCATGTGCATGACCTGAGTTTGTCTTAATAAAGAATATTGTATTTAACACCCTGCATGCTGGGTAACGATTTCAGCAGATTTTTTTTTTTCTTATTTACCTAGAAAATAGGACCTGAGATTTTATGCAAATTGTGGAGCCAATTTGCATGATGTGTCAGATTTTTTTTTTTCTAGGCAAATTAAGAAAAAAATACCATCAGTTTGTCGTCTGCTGAATTTGCCCATAGCATGGGAAGTGTTAAAGAGAGTTGGAAATGAGAGAAAGCAAAGCAAGAGTAACAGTTATCCTGTGGCAGACATTTCAGAAGAATGGTTGGTGTGTTCAGCCATGGACGAGTACGAACACACAAAAACATTAATATTGCAGTGAGCTGATAGTACCTTTGTTTATTAACGCAGAAACACAACAGCATAGTACAGTCGAACCTCAACAGCTCGAACACCAATGGCTCGTTTACCATGGCTAATTCGAACTCATTTTTGAGTCCCTATGAAATTCTTCAGATAGCTTACGAAAACTGATATTTAGGGATTTTTTCTTATTTTATCATGAAATTGTATGTTGTATGTACTCATTAAAATCGCTACATCGAGGCGACTCTAATGAGTACTCTCAACATACAATTATTGTGTAGAAGATCGAAAAGATTTCCCTAAATTATGCTATTTGCTTCATGACCTAGAGCCAGAATTCACAATCAGTGGCTTGAACTACCAATATCTCAAATGAACTTCCATTGTCCTAAAGATATTCGAGCCATTGTAATTCGATTGTATTTAGTACAATATGATATGTTTTCCTTTCCAGTTCGGGTTTTGAACTTCCCCATTTATGTTTAAAGTTTTCTCGAATAATCCAAACTGTGCTCCTTTTGTTTCACCAAAGGTAAAATTATAAGCATTGAGACTGTTCGAAGCAGCAGATTGTCTTGTAAAGTCTATATGAGTTGGAGTCTTTGCTTTATGCAGAACAACCGGTGCGCTGAAATCAACATCGTCAACGTCAACTATTTCTTTTCTTTCGTCATAGCAACCCGGCAGATGTATGCACAGAAACACCAGGCGATAAAACAAGAGTATCAAAGAAACAATATTTTTCAGAACGAAAAACACCAAACTGTATGTGATCAAATTAAACTCGATCATTATGTATAGTCGTAAACATAAGAAAGGAGCGTCCTGCAGAAGTATGCTCAAGCATGTAACGACAACTTGTGCAAAATAATCTCCGCACGCGCGACGGATTCGTTCCGCACGCGCACTGCGCAAACGTCTATACTTGTGCTTGTGAACAAGGACAGGAATAAACTGAAAGAAACTAACTGACCAGACAGCTAGGATTGCATAAGTGAGACCAAGACTTTTCTGAACTTTTTCTTCATCAAAAACAGCATATAACTCCATGATGTCTGAGGCTACGGCCAAAAATTGTAACAGAAGATCAGCCAATGCTTCGCGGGAAAAACTACTTCGAGGTAACATCCATCTCCCGAAAACCAACAGGTAAACGAGTGACTCTTGAATGAGAATAATCCATGTATCATGCTCTAGACTCAAAATCGCGTTGATGCTGGCCTGAAAAAAGAACAAAACTAAAGGTAAACATATAACTTTTTTTTATATGGATTAATTCGTCCATACAGAATTAATAAACAGGGTGAACCAATAGAGAGTAGTTGCATTTTTCCAAGTCCTAGAACCCTAAATTTTCCAGATAATATCTCTAGAAGAACTTTGCCATAACTTAAGCATGTCATATTCTTCGAATAGTAAACAAACATTATGTAGGACAGCTTCAAGATTCCATTTTCATCAATACTTTATAGGTCAAATTGTACAAAGAACCTGGTTAAATCGTTTTGTAATTGAATACCGGTGGTCTACCATTTGATCGTTTACGGCCAAAATGTTATTGCTTCTTACATCCGGACCTTGTGTTCACGAACGGCATAGATCAGATTGTATGGATTCGTAGACAGCTTTGTCTACGCATTAGGTCACCTATCATCATCATCATCATCATCATCATCATCATCATCATCATTTGTATTGTGTCAGAAGTCGTTTGTGCGGACAACGAAGGTTCAGATCAGCTAGCGGATGCACGCATTCAGTCAAGGTCTTCTTACTCGGCGTACCATCACGAAAACATGCCTATATAATTTTGACCCCCTTAAACCCCACTTTCATATAGTAAAACTGGGGTTTACAGGGGTATACATTATTTTTCTTATTTCTGCTTAAAAACATAGATTGTGGGTATTCGTTAGAACCGCCTCGCCGAGGCGGTTCTAACGAGTACCCCCAATCTAAATTTTGAGCAGAAATATGAAAAATACCAGAATTTTTATCTGAAAACTTTTAGTTTTTGGTGATGATTTTTTCAATATATTTGAATAGGCGTGTTTTCGTAATGCAGTCAAGTCTTCTTACTCGGCTTACTGATTCATTGCATACATGTAGATCCAGTACATGTTTATAGTGAACTGATCAAAAGTGCGGATGCATAAGTCTGGGGCTTCGCAGAATCTTTTTCTCATCTTTCGATTAACGATTTACAAGCCTATGTAATGTGAACACCCATGTTTCCCAATGATATATAGTAAAATAGGAGTAAACAAGAGCTCAACAATATTAGGCGGATTTTTAAAAAAAAAAATCAGTTTTAAACCAGCTGTTCAATTTAATTATTTCTTCTAGCAACCTTTCACTGCACAAGTGAGTCATTCTTGACTTAACTACATAAATCTAGAACGTTTCCAATATTATTTTGTGAAGATGGGCTTCTAATGACAACCCACAAAATATGTTTTCGTGGCGAAATGGGAAAACTATCATATCAATTAAAAAAAAAAAGCAGCGTCTTATTTAGAGCGATGGCTTAAACGTTTACATTTCACATAGATTAAAATACCTTATTCTCATCACGAAAACATGTCTATATAATATTTATCCCCTTAAACCCCATTTTTATATAGTAAAACTGGGGTTTACAGGGATATACATTATTTTCTTATTTCTGCTCAAAAACATAGATTGTGGGTATTCATTAGAACCGCCTCGGCGAGGCGGTTCTAACGAGTACCCACAATCTATGTTTTGAGCAGAAATATAAAAAAATATCAGAATTTCCTTATCTGAAAATTTTCATTTTTTTTAGGTTAAAGTTTCTATATATTTGAATAGGCATGTTTTCATAATGTCACAATCAGTATAAAAAAGACTGAGGTAGTATATCAGCCAGCACCTTGAAAGCCTTACAAGGACCTACCATCTCAGTGAAAGGTCAACGATTGTTAGACAAGTTCACCTACCTGAGAAGCACATCGTCTAGAAGTGTGCACATTGTTGGTGGAAGTCCATGCCAGGATTACCAAAGCTAGTGCAGCATTTGACCAGCTACGTGGAAGTATTTGGGATTAAAGTGGGATCAGACTTGACACAAAGCTGTAAGTATACAGATCCGTGGTGCTGCCAACACTACTATACGCATGCGAAACTTGAACAGAATACCAACGGCATGCCAAAAGACTGAACCACTTTCATACAAGCTGTCTTAGAAAACTTCTGAAGATCAAGTGGCAAGACAGCATTCCCGATACAGATCCTGAATTGGGCAAGGATGCAGAGTGTACATACTATTCTGAAATTGGCACAGTTAAGATGGAAGGCCATGTTACCAGAATTCCTGACGAACGTTTGCCAAAGAAAATCCTTTATGGAGAACTACAAGCCAGAAAACGCTCCCACGGTAGTTAGAAGAAGCGATAAAAGGACACCCTCAAAGCCTCCCTTAAAGCATTCAACATACAAACAGAGTCGTGGGAACAGATGCATAGGATCGTACAAAGAGGCGAGGCCTCATAAGAAGGATGCTGTGAATGCAAAGCAAAATGAATAAGCCGAGCAGAAACGTGCGCAGCGGAAAGCCAGAGTTAAAGCATCACCAACAGAGCTTTCTTCCCCAGACCTCTCTTGTTCTATCCGCAGCAGGCAGTTTAGAGCTAAGATTGGTCTCATCAGCCGTCTTAGAACACACAAATAATAACACTTCACACATTTGATTAGGATTGGTCATTGTCAGTTATGGCAGACGAACGATAGGGGTATATGCGGTAATTAGGTCGAATAATTGCGGCCTAAAAATAAAATAAAATAAGATAAAATAAAATTTTTCAGTTACCTCAAGAAGAGTTTCTGTAGTTAGTATTGTGGTAGCTTCCGATGTGTATATAAGGGAACTACTGTTGGAAACAGCGCGGGCAGTGATACCACTGACAGTAACTGTTGACGAGGTGTTGGTAAATAATGCAGACTGGGGATTTCTGATCTGCTCAACTTGCTGCTGCTGACCTTTCACAAACATCTCGTACTGGTTTAACTGAAGCAGCCATATTGCCGGGAGCGTGCTGAGGAGGTAACTTAGGAAACATGGACACCACCTGAAATCAAATCGATAATTTCAGCCCTGATTAACTTAAATGAACTCTTCAACATTTGTATTTGGACGAGTCGATTCTCTCAAAAGACAAAAATCGAAAATAAAATATGACAACACTAAAAAAACAGACAAAAAAAACGCAATGGCAAACAGTGAAGATGCAGATGAAACGGTTCATTATCTCTTCTGGATCCACAGTTTGCAAGACCGTTTTTTCCTATCTGTAGTGGTGTAACATAATTATTGTCTACTCCCGTAAACGTAGACAAACTTGCTCCGGAAGCATTTTATGAAAGGTCATGGACTAGTCCAGCGCTATTTCTATGGACTGCTCAACATATAACCAAGTATTAGCTTTCACAAAATGCTTGATCTATGCTGAGCACATAAAAAATGTTAAAGCTGTTTGAAGACTGAAAGCAAAATGTCAAGTTTCATGTTAATCCATCAACTACTCAACACTATTATAACCAAGTATTACCCTTCACAAAAATAAGCTTGGTCACGCTTAGCGTGCAATAAATGTAAAAGCTGATTGAAGACTGAGGGCAAAATGTCAAGGTTCATGTTAATCCACCAAGCAGTCCCCAAATATATGATGACCAGAAAATGGACCATAAAATATAAGTCACATTGACCTCTTAAGTATAGGTCATTTTGCAGTTAATCTTCATTCAGCGTTTGCATTTACTGCGTGCTGGGCGTAGACCAAACTTTTTTTTCTGGTGAAAGCTAATACTTGTATATGGATGCATTATTTGAATAACTTCTGCGCAATATTTTGAAAGGCATAAATGAGACTCTTGTATCTATATTTGTAAAAAGGGTCCGAGTCCTGAGTAGGTTCGATGTTCTTGATTTGCCCACCGTCGTATCGTAGGTTCGAATTCGAATCCCACTCAGGTTGTGGGATTCATGTTCTGTCATTAGTAATGACCATCATTAATAGGCTGTCATGCAAAGGCTTGCCAGGAGTTTCGATATTTGTACACATTCCTACGCACCGACTGATTTGAATAACACTTAGGTCAAGTCCTTAAGATGCAAGTTGTACAAGTATTTGTGTCAACAAGGAGCCCCTTACAAGGTCTTTAAATATGTACGATATGCAAAATAGATCAAGCGTTGGTCAAGGATAATATATTTATCTTTTATGTAAATAGTGCCATAAAGAAATTTGGTCATTCGAGGCGGTGCACAACATTTCCTACAAGATTGCATATGCGCCGCGCAGGCTGATCAGAGCTTCACGGGGCACCCTGTGGGTAGCCAAGGATTCAACGCGTCTTCAGGCTGACAGCGAAAACTGCTCGGATGCGCAACCTGATCTGCGTCTGCACTGGGCGCATACGCAGTCTTGTAGAAAATACTATGCCTCGGCTAATTTTTGTGTCATCATGAGAACCTCATTATTTCTGACTCTTCTCCCTCCCCAGATTTTCCCTTTTTACTATATAACGTGGTAATTATGGGGATTGTCTAAATTCCGAATAAATGGGTCATTTCTTTTATGGCTGTGTATAAAACTGCCCACTAAAAGTAGCTGAGCCTAACTTCACGCAAGTTCATTAGGAGGTTCTTAAATTCAAAGCTTATCATTAAATGATAATAAAACCATTTTGTTCTTATATTTCATAGAAACTTTGACTTGACAGTTCATTCAAAATGGTCTACTTACAATTTGAATGAAAAGGCAAATCTTATTTTCTATGAAAAAAGATAAAAAAAAAAAATCGTCTAGTGGAGCTAGATGTCTGATTACCTTCGTTGTCTGGTCAATTTGCTTCATGTCTGCGAGCAGGCAGTTGCTCCTTGGGCCTTTGCTGGTCGCATATACCATAAGTACCATTATCTCGTGCACCGCTCCATTTTAATCATTGTTTTAAATAACTTGTTGTATGTATTTGTATGTATGTAGTTTTGTTGAGGGCCCCAAGGAATATTGGTAAAACCAATTGGGCTACCCTCGTAAAATAAAGAGTTTACTTACTTACTTACTTAGCATCACTAGTTTTCATGTAATGGTTGAGCCTGCAGAGTGCTAATGCTAAAATTTAACCTTTATCACTCTCCGGGCTAATTCAGCAGACAACATATTGGTGATATTTTTCTTATTTTCCCCAGACAAGAGGATTTGACATTTCATGCAAACCGTCTCCCCAGGAGATAATTCACACGAAATGTCAAATTCTGCTTCCTAGGAAAAATATGAAAACTATTTCAGAACGTCGTCCGCTGAAAATTTCACCCAGAATGTTAAGCGTCCATATGAAACGGACCGCATAATGTAGATACAGTCAGACAAACCTGCAATCTCTTTGTTTTATTCGGGCTTTACGTCGCTTTCAACAATCTTTCAGGCATATCCCGACGGTGTCTAGATGTGGTAGGCAGCTCAATGCTCACTTTTGGAGAATAGCACGCCTTAGACACTTGACATGATATTCCACCCAGTTAAATTATATTGACACTGAGCTGACCAGTTTCGATTCCTAGCTCCTTGTTCTTAATGCTGAGCGCCAAGCGGAAGAACAGCTAATAGTACCATTTTTAAAGTCTTTGGTATGACTCGGTCGGGGATCGAACCCGAAACCTCCGGCCACAAAGCGGACAGTCTACTAAATGAGCCACTGTGCCGGTCGTCCGCAATCTCTAATCACAGCCTTACAAAGAAAGGAAAGTAGAAAAAAGGAATCTGAGACAAGCACCTTATTTGCACTAACTACTGGGACACCTTAACTCCCGATCAAACTTGTCTTAAAGATGAAAAAGTCCATTTTACCACCTCTCGTTGTGCCTGAATGAGAGGTAAACAGTGTAGACCCAGATTAAACGCCATATCATGTGACGTCTGATCTGGGTCTATTCCGTTTACTCGGGGCTGTTTGTTTGTTTGTATATTCGGGTTTTACGTTACTTTCTACAATCCTCATTACGAAAACATGCCTATTCAAATATACTGTAAATTTTCCCACCAAAAAATGAAAATTTTCAGATAAAAAAATCTGATATTTTTCATATTTCTGCTCAAAACATAGATTATGGGTACTCGTTAGAACCGCCTCGCCGAGGCGGTTCTAACGAGTACCCACAATCTATGTTTTGAGCAGAAATAAGAAAAATAATGTATACCCCTGTAAACCCCAGTTTTACTATATAAAAGTGGGGTTTAAGGGGGTCAAAATTATATAGGCATGTTTTCGTGATGTTAAGCTATATAGCGACGATCTGGATGTGGCAGGGAGCTCAATACTCACTTTTAGAATGCTGCCTCACGGAAATATCCCAGTAAGCATTCTACATAAATCTATAGCGGGCCGTTATCGGCCCGTCAGGGTAGCTGACGGGCCGATAACGGCCCGCTGTAGATTTATGTAGAATGCTAGCTGGGATCATGCCTCAGACACATGGCATGATATTCCGCCTAATATTATACTGGCACCGGGCTCACAAATTCTGATTCCCAGCTCTACTTTCTTAACTCTTTCATCGAAAGAATGTGCACAATACTGGTTAACCGCTTAGAGGACTAAGCCTGCCCAGTAAACGTGTGGTTAGGTAAACTGACAGCGCTCGACATGACCCCATAGGGTTGACTGGGCCGTAAAACCTCAACACAAACGATAACTTTCATTGCCACAGGCGATAATTTTAGGCTTTGTACAAACAGCATAGATCCAGATGAGACGGCTCATGATGAACCGTCTCATCTGGATCTACGTAATTTGATATTCAGTCTTTCAATTTTTAATTTTAACTTCTTTCCAAGCGATAGTTTGTTTAAAAAAAGCAGACGACAAATGTCATCTGAAATTTGGCACCAAAAGTTAATGCTGAGCGCCAAGCGAAAGAGCAGCTAGTACCATTTTTAAAGTCCTGGCCATAAAGAAGACGCTCTACCATTTGAGCCTCTGTACCGGTCTACTCAGGCCTATCTGTCCCATTACTTAGGACAAATATGGAAAGACCAAAACGCAGACAATACATAGACATTAGCCGAGGAAACGACCGCAGAGGAACTGCGAAATAAAGACCGCTTGTAAGACTACTAGATGGGAGATGTCAAATGGTTTTAAATAACCACAATCACAACCTTATCTTCCGACCTAACCCAGTAAGCATTCTTTATAAATCTATAGCGAGCCGTTATCGGCCCGTCAGGATAGCTGACGGGCCGATAACGGCCCGCTATAGATTTATAAAGAATGCTAGCTGGGAATACACACATGAAGGAATAGGAATACGAAACAAATATCAGTGATAATACACACAGAAAGATTGACAGAAAGCAAACAGTGTGGATACCTATTAACCCATTTATGCCGAATGGACTCTTCTACCTTCACTCTTCGGACAGGTCCATATCCAATATAAGGGGCGTCTGGTTAGTTTTTGTTGTTACCATGTTTTATAGAAATTTCTAGATTTAATGCACACAGTGTTGACCCTGATCAGATGCCGCGTTCTGTGGCGTCTGATCTGGGTCTTCACTGCTTGCTAATGTCCCTTTTATAGGACGCTAGGCTTAAACAGGTTAAAGAAGTAAGAAAAAAAAACATCGGTGCATATGACTATAAACAGAAAGCAAAATGTGCAATCTTGCCCACAATGCTACGAGGGTCCTGCAAAAAGTTTTGTCACTGGGTTCGGATTACTTCAGTGCTACGTTTTATCAAACATATTTTTATTACAAGCCTTCAAGTATTCCCCCTTTACTGAAACACATTTTTGTAACCTTTTTACCCAGTCGCGAAAAGCAGATAAATAGTCTTCTTTTGGTATCTGTTGGAGACACTGATAAATAGCGCTGCCAAGAGAACTTCTAGACGTATACTTATTTCCAAAAAGCATTTTCTTAAGCCTTGGAAATAAAAAGAAGTCACATGGACTCAGGTCAGGTGAATAAGGTGGATGATTTAAAACTTTCACCTTTTCAGAAGCCAGAAAAGACTTAACAACCTCACACTTAATAGAGGAGGCGTTGTCATGTAAAAGGTGGACTCCTGACCATCCGTTGCTTGGTCGTTTCTTATTGTAAAACTCTTTCAATTTCTCCAGTACAGAATTCTTGTAGAATCCGCCAGTGACTGTATGACCAGATGGACAAGGCACTTGAACGACTGGCCCACTTGAATTAAAGAAAATTGCGTACAACATCTTTTTCGAACTTCTTGGCAATACATGGTTCTCTTGGCAATACATGGGCGTTTTTTATCTTTTCGCTTCCATTGCTTATTATCAGCCCTTCTTTGTGGCTCAAACATGTGCACTCAGGTTTCATCACCTGTTAGCAAGTTAGAAATAACCCGACTATTACTGTCTTTGTTTGTTTTCAAAAGTTCCCTGGCACATTTAAGGCGTTGTGTCTTTTGCTCCTCAGTGAGCAAACGAGGTACCCACCCAGCGCAAACTTTTCTCAGGTCCAAACGCTTTTTCAGAATTGTTTGCACACTGTTTTCTGATATGCCAGTACAACTAGCTATATCTTTCACAGACAATCGCGCATCCTGTTCAACCACAATCTTTACAGCAGCGATGTTAGCCTTGGTAACAGAGGTTTTAGGCCTTCCGGGACGGGTATCATCTTCAACAGAAAATTTCCCAGCTTTAAAAGCTTTAACCCATCTAAAAACTGCGCGCATTGAAATGGTCCATATATACCAAATAATTCACTAAATATCTTCTATGAATCTATATATAGCCTAATGCGGCATTTAATATAGTTACGAATTTCAGTCTTCTGGTCTATGTTCCAATGTAACAAGTAAATTGGTCAGTGTATATGACTGCATCTATTTCAATTTGAAATAACTCGGTCATTTGGAAAGCAATTTGCACGAAATTAAACGGGTATCGTTAGCTATTCAACACAACATTCAGGTGCAGTGAAGCATTTTAAAATATACCTGTGATAAAACTAAGGAAGCCTATTAGTGACAGAACTTTTTGCACGACCCTCGTAGAAAATGAAATTCTGCCATATAACTGAAAACAGTTTAAACTTCTGTGAGGGAGTTAGGTGGTGCTTAACACAATTCTGAATATTGAATGGATCTCTAAACGTTCCTCTCTTTCCTTTTGGAATAGAGCTTTATTCAGAAGGGGGATGGTGTGCAGGAAAGCAAACAAGGTCACAAAACATGTCTTCCTTTTAGTCTACGCCCATACGAGTACGGGCGTAAACAACTTAATTTTACAGCTTATTATTGCTACGGAGGCACTTTATGAAAGCTCATGATCTGGTCCAATGCTATTTTCCTTGGACTGCTCAACAATATTATAACCAAGTTTTAGCTTTCACAAAAAGCTTGGTCTACGCTTAGCGTAAACCAAGCTTTTGTGAAAGCTAAAACTTGTAAAACAAAAAGAATGTTTGAAAATCTTTCATGAATAAAACTTATGCATACCATTTCCATTCCAAGCCTCCGTTGAACCGAACAACAAGTACACCTTCTGTGATTGTCAGTATGTTTCCGGCACTTAATCCCCAGAAAGCGACAGTCCCGCGCGTTGTCACTACACGCCAAACAGCAAGACAGTTGTGTAGAACAAGAACAGCACGAACAGCAACAGCACTGATTACTGTTCTAATATTAGATCCTGTCTCTGGCATTACGCTTCATAAAATGAGGTATTTTTCTTTAGTAGCACAAGAAAAGTCAATATCGTATTTACCCTAAATATTCGGACAGTGTAGCTCCTTACCATAGTTATTCTAATATTTGAACATGTCAACTTTTTTAAATTGCTGCATGAGCAGCAAACAGTGTAGACCCTGATTAGACGCCACCGAATGCGGTACTTGATCAGTGTCTATATATACATTGCCACCCATTCAGCAATATTTTGGACACACCAACTGGTATTAAAATGAATTTTAAAAAAAAAATCAGGGTGAGTTTGGTTAGGAGAAAAGCAGTCAGCGTACGACAAAACCTACAAAATGGCATGTACGCCCAGCGAAGACTCAGATCAGCCTGGGCATCCGCCCAGTCTGATCAGTCTTCGCTGTGCGCTCAGTGGGTAGCTAAGGACCCAAGCTTTCTTCATGCGGACAGCGAAGACTCTGATCAGACTGGGCGAATGCCCAGGCTGATCTGAGTCTTCGCTGGGCGCACACGCCATTTTGTTGGTTTTATCGAGCGCTGGCTCAAATTATAAAGGCTACAATTTTGCTACACGGATTTGCCGCAAAAATCACCATGTAACTCTTCGTATACAAATATTGAAAGACACACTGACCCATTGAGTTGGTTAAGGTTATAATTCCTTGAGTAACTGAGCCCAGCTTAACACTTAGTATGGTGGGTAAAACATTTAGCAGACTACACTTTGATTTTTTTTTCTAATTCTTCCCAGAAAATAGACTTTGACACTTTGACCTTTTATGCAATCATTTACATGAAAGGTCAAAGCCATATTTGCATGAAAGGTCAAAGCCTATTTTCTGGGAAAAATAAGACAACAAAATATCATCAAATTTGTCGTCTGCTGAATTTTCCCAGAGTGTGGTAAAGGTAATTATGTATTCCACATCTTGTTAGTTCTCTAACCTGTGAGAATAAAAAAAATATTATTATTATTTCACCTGTATAATTAATACGGGTGTCTACTGTGATTATCACTCACAATGATAATGTATGCGAAATTGAGAAGCATTTCAACAGTTTCGTCTGAGCATTAAATCTGATATAACAATCCTGTTGACATAAAGATTAAAGACACACTTCAACAGAATACAGGTTTTGAAACAGGCTGAACAAAGTAATCTAATATGCGTTAGATCTGATGAAGAAAGGGCGTATATGCACATTGCTGGAATATTAAGAAATCTGATAAATAGTTTTTGTGAATAATATTTCAATAAATGCTCTTCATCATCGAGTTTTATTGAAGAAACTTTAAGTGCAAAATCCCTCAGCTGGGAGAAAAAGCATACCAGGCCGTCATCCGCCCCAAATGGAATATGCTGCCCCACTTTGGGATTCCCATCCTCAGAATGACCGTTAACCCATTGTAGACTGAATGAGCTCCCCCACTCTATACATTGGAAGATTCTAATTTCAAGTTTAGGCATGTCAGACTATGTGATTCAGATATTCTGAGAGAAAAATAGTTGAACTATCTGCGAACAGTGGAGACCCAGATCAGACGCCGCGTTCTGCGGCGTCTGATCTGGGTCTGCACTGTTTGCCAATTACCCTTTTAGGGTTCTCCAGACTACAATGGGTTAATAAGATTGAGATGGTGCGGAGGAGGGCTGCTCGATAGATCCTGGGTGATTACCCACCGTATTCCAGTGTCACAGACATGCTTGGGAAACTTGGCTGGCGCACAGTTCAGCAGCGGCGTGCCGATTCTAGACTAGCTCGTTTCTATAGATTTGTCTATAGTTATGTTGTTGTACCACTCCCAACATGTCATACTCCAGACTCATACCTCTAGAACTTCACACTCACTGGCTTACATACAGTTCCCTGTCTGGGCTGATTATTATAAATATTCATTTTACCCACTCGCAGTTGTCCAGTTGACTAACCTTCCAGCTTGTCCAGCCTTGACAGTTTCAAGTTAGCTGTCAGTCAGATGTGCCACATAAAACCATGAATGTATCGCCACTTTTGTATCTTCACGTTTAACTTTTCTACTGTATAAAACACTAACACTTGCCTTCATTTTATCGCATGTTGTGAGAACCCTGGCACAGAATACTCAATTGTGGGTGTATGCCTCATGAAAAGATGGATAGATAGATCATCTTTATTTTGTAGAGAGCCACGAGAAGAGACTGCGATTAATCTGCCCAGCAAATACACGACGTCGTCACAACGTCGTTTCAACGTCGCTGCAACGTCACGACGTTGCAGCGACGTTGTAACGACGTTGTTGTGACGTTGTGTGTTTACTGGGTACATAATCAAACTGACTCGGAATGGTTAGTATATTTCGTATGTACCGTCAGTCGATCTAACTTGACTATACCTTCTTACCTGCATTGTACGAATATTTTAATCTTTGCCACTCTCTGGGCAAATTCAGTAGGCAGCAAATTGGTGGTATTTTTTCTTATTTCCTTAGACCATTTGCATGAACTTTCAAAGCCTGTTTCTGGGAAAACTAAGAAAATATTATGGTTTAATCTGCTAGTATTTTTACCCAGCATGCTAAGCGTCAAAGCAATGTAAATCTCCAGATGTCTTGGCAGGGATATAATTCTTGCCAAAGACACCTCGTCCCGACCAGAAAATAGGACACCAGCCTGTAAGTTTTAGAATTTGTGTGCCATTTTTAAGGGAATAACACTAACCAGCATTGACATCACATAGTAGGACAAACAAAACCATTTCCATGTATGGTCACTGTAAGTTCTTTCTTTTCATGCTTTTTCAATGGTCATTACTGTTACACGTGAGTAGTTTACTCACAAGCAGCCTTGTGATTGCTATGGTGTAACTGTTTGACTGTCTTACTATTGTACTCATTAATCTTATAGCAGTGAGGCAGTTCTAATAAATATCCAAAACACATGTTTCTTGAAGTATTAAATACAATGCTATTGAATAATTTCTGATTAACTGTCACCTTTTGAGCAAATAAAATTATCATTATAGTGAATTGTTATCACGAATTGTTTCAAGATAGTGTCGGTATAAACAGTTGATCGTACCTACAAGGACTTGTCAGCTCTTTTTACAGCTGTTTGGAAAAAAAAGGGGAAACGGCTCAGTAAGAGTTGAAACCTTTTATTTTCATAATAATTGTCCCCTAGCGAGCATTCAAGCTCCACTGTACTATATTGTATAGCAAGTAAATACTCGTACACAAGAATTGTAATAAAGGTGTCAGCGGCGATTGCTTTCTCCCTGTGTCAGTTGAGCTGGGTCTACGCATTTCAAGATCGCATGGGTGCCCAGCGAAGGCTCATATCAGCCTGCGCATCCGCGCAGTCTGCCCAGAGTCTTCAGGATGACAGCGAAGACCCTAATCCTCTCCGGGCGCACATGCAATCTTGTAGGAACTTCTGTGCTCCGGCCCAATAGACGTCAGCAACGAAAATAACTAGATTAATATAAACGGGGTTTCATTCTTCACTTGGCCGACACTAGTTAATCTGACGCGCGTTTGTTTGTGTGTGCGTGTGTGCGTACGTGCGTGTATGTGTTTTCATTGCTCTCAAGTGACATTCTTTTAGAATCTATCTACTACTGCTGGTGTTTGTGCCGTCTGGTGGGTGTAAAACGTCTCCCCGTACTTCACCATTACGAAAGCACGCCTATTCAAATATTTTGAAAATTTCACCACCAAAAAATAAAAATTTTCAGATAAAAATTCTGATATTTTTCATATTTCTGCTCAAAACATAGATTGTGGGTACTCGTTAGAACCGCCTCGGCGAGGCGGTTCTAACGAGTACCACAATCTATGTTTTTGAGCAGAAATAAGAAAAATGGTGTATACCCCTGTAAATCCCAGTTTTACTATATAAAAGTTGGGCTTAAGGTGGTCAAAATTATATAGGTATGTTTTCGTAATGTCAAATATATTGAGAATTTTACCACCAAAAAATGAAAACTTTCAGATGAAAAATTCTGGTAGTTTTCATGTTTCTGCTCAAAACATAAATTGTGGGTACTCATTAGAATCGCCTCGGGGAGGCGGTTCTAACGGGTACCAACAATCTATGTTTTTGAACGGAAATAGGAAAATTAATGTATACCCCTGTAAACCCCAGTTTTATTGTATGAAAATGGGGATTAAGGGGGTCAAAACTATATAGGCATGTTTTCATGATGTATGGCATAGTTTATATTTTCTTCTGCTTTGTGATCACATGCAGAGTTCTTTCCGGAACTTTGTGAAAATTTATATTAAGGTCACTGATGAGGCCTTATTGGCCAAAGTTAGCTAGTCTGGCCCAGAAAACATGGTGATGTCAGATTTCAATTTTGTTTGTGTGTTCAAAGCTCTGTGAGTTTGCATATGTCACACATACGAATACAGAACAGAACAGAACAGAACAGAAATTTTATTGACGTAAACTATACAGTTTCTAGTCAACATATATACAGAATAATAGATGCATGACCAATTAGAGGAAATAAAATTCGTGTTTTCAGACTGTAACTTAGTCACGAGGATGGATATTACTAGTTTCAATGATGAGTATGAGTCTTTCTTATATTAAATGCTTCAAATAAATATTTGCAGAGTTTCTTTAGCTCCTTAATGTTATTTGACTGCATAAGTTGAATAAATTTGAACACACTAGGGTGAGTGTAATAGTACCTTTTTAAATAAAACTTTCGAATATCGTTATATTTAGAACATACTAATGTAAAGTGGTATTCGTCCTCCAAATCGCCAGTATCGCACAATGCACATTGTCTTTCATTCCTGATAATTCTATTCCTCCCATAACGCCCAGTCTCAATTAATAATGAATGAGTTGATAACCGTAACTTAGTCAGTGCAACTCTATGCTTTACTGGAAAGATATTTAAGTAACATTCAAATGAAAAATTAGTTTTAAACTGCTTATATTCAGTCAGAACACCATTATTCTGGAGGTCGCCCTGCCATTTCTGAATGAAACAATCAATCAGTCTCTGTTTGAATACGCTGGGAAATGTACAAAGATTAATACTATCCGGATTTAACCACACATTTGCAAACCCAAATTCCTCCAAAAGACATTTAATATTTCCCGCCCAATTTTGCTGTCCGTTCAAAACATCTTCAAGTGTTGTATTATAAATTGTCGATAAAATTACATTGTTTGTATTGACAAGCTTACACCAATACCTTATTATGCGCACATATCTGCCTATATATAATGGATATCTACACATGTCACCATACACTCCTGCGTTACTAGTACTAGTTTTAACTTTTAAAATCGTTTTGCAGAACTTTAAATGGATTCTCTCTAGTTCTTTCGATTTTGAGAAGCCCCATACTTCGCAACCATAACTTAGTATACTTCCCACAAAAGAATCGAACAACTGACATAACGTTTTTATACATTACAAATGTTTTACATATGCGTACAGTTGTACGCATGCGTAATAAATTGTTACGTATGTTTACAACTATACGCATATGTAACACATCTGTTACGTATTCGCATGTGTGACATATGCACACTCTCAAAACTCTAAGTGGTCATTTCTTTTAGAACCTATTCAAACTCATAGAATTATAGATATGTAGTTAAATAGTAGCATGCGTTCATCTATTTCAATAGTAAGGACACAAAAACTGTTTTTATCGTGAAATAAACTGATCTAAGCGACAATACAGACGCGACGTCCCAGGTAACTGTACAAATATGAAAGTGGCCAACATGTATGTCTCTACTCGGCGTAATAAAGTCACGTGATTGTCCGTATCACAAGTTGAAACCGACCTCAGAATATTTTCTTTTTCTCTTTTGGGCAACCCAAGGCTATGCGGTCTCAGAATTTTTCGTTGAGAAATTCAGTGTTTTCTTTCAATGTTATAGAACCAGTCTCTCCATTTAAAGGAATTTTCTTGTCTCCAAGTTTCGTTCTCTGTCTCTTGTTACATGGCAGCTGAAAACACATAAGTCCCATTCTGTAAAACAGTAACAGAAGTGTAACAATATTCTTGAGGACGAAAAATACCAAACTGTACGTTATTAAACGGAGACGAATCATGATATACAGTCTTAACACAAGAAAGGGCCCATCTTGAAGAAATATACTCATGCATGTATACACGAGTTCGACGAAATATTCGCCACAGGCTCTCGTGCATGCCTTCATCTGTGGATTTCGCAGACGGCGGTACATCCGCTTGTGGGCCAGAACCGGAACAAACTGGATGAAACTGGCTGACCATACTCCCATTACCCAGTAGGTTAGAAGGCGATGACTTCGAACCGTGGGCTCGTCAAATACTGCTAGCAGTTCCATGATGTCAGACGCAATGGCGAGAAATTCTAGCAGTAAGTCGGCTAGAAAATCACGTGACTCATTACGTCTTGGTAGCAACCAACGACCGAATACCAACAGGTAAATTAAGGATTCTTGAACAATGATCAACCAGAGTTCGTTGTCAGCAGGAGGAAGCTCTAGAGACGCCTGAAATAAACAACAGTCTGCGCTAAGAACCAAATAAAACTCTATAGTTTTGTTTGTGTTGAGGTTTTACCCAGTCAGCATTCTACGTAAATCTATATCGGGCCGTCATCGGCCCGTCAGGGTAGCTGACGGGCCGATGACGGCCCGATGTAGATTTACGTTGAATGCTAGCTGGGTACGGCCCAGTCAACCCAATGGGGTCATGTTGAGCGCGGTCAGTTTACTTAACCAAACGTTTACTGGGCAGGCTTAGTCCTCTAAGCGGTTAACCAGTATTGTGCACATTCTTTCGCCACAAACTGACAACTGCCCTTCTTGAATCAGCGGAAGGGAGAGAATGACCGTAGAAAATATTTCATGATCAATCTCCGCGAAAGAATGTTGCCGATGTCGGTAGGGGTGGAACGCGGCCTCCTAATCTCCAGTCGGACGGCGCATCCAACTGAGCCACCGAGGCCGGCGAAACGCTAAAGTCTGAACAAACAAGTAGACCTGATCAGACGGCGTCTGATCAGGGTATCTGATCAGACGGCGTCTGATCAGGATCTACGTTTTCCACTCATGCGTTTTAGAACAGACACCAAAAAGTAAAACTGACTTGTTCAAATTTTAGGAGAAGCACATAAAAGAAGTTAAGGTGTCCCAATATTAAGAGTAAAAACAGTTGTCCTGGACAGACAAGCCCAAGCGAACAGTCATCACGAAAACACGCCTATATAATTTTGACCCCCTTAGACCCCACTTTTATATAGTATTTTTCTTATTTCTACTCAGAAACATAGATTGTGGGTACTCGTTAGAACCGCCTCGTCGAGGCGATTCTAACGAGTACCACGTTCTATGCTCTGTGGTACTCGTTAGAACCGCCTCGTCGAGACGGTTCTAACGAGTACCCACAATCTTTTTTGAGCAGAAATATGAAAAATATCAGATTTTTTTATCTGAAAATTTTCATTTTTTTGGGTCGTAAAACTTTCAGTATATTTTGAATATGGGTGTTTTCGTAATGGTAGGTTCTACCCACGTGCCACAGAACGCGGCGTCTGGTCAGGATGCTTGCCACTTATCAAGCGTTTTGAAACACTTGAACAGGTAGTATAAGAAAATTGGTCAAATAATAAGACAAGAACGATGAAAAGTCCCTATATTTAGGGTAAATACAATACTTGGATACACCTTTAAGAGTTATCATTTACAGAAAAATATTTGCCTCCTTTCTCAAAAGGGTTACTCTTAACCTTTACCACTCTCTGGGCAAATTCAGTAGACGACAAATTGATTATATTTTTATTATTTTCCCTAGAAAACAGGATTAGACATTTTATGCAAATTGTCTCCGTTGGAGACAATTTGCATGAAATGTCAATCCTGTTTTCAGGAAAAAAAAAATAAGAAAAATATTTCAAATTGTCGTCTGCTGAAAACCTTGTCCAGAGTGCTAAGTGATAAAGAAAGAATATGCTCCCCTGAGGAACCAAATTGTTTCCTTGAAGAGTAACCTCCTTTGAGGAAGAGCTTATACACCAGGGAGGCAACTGAACTTTCTTCTGCTGGAGTGGTCTCTCTTTGAGAAGGGAGGTAATACCTTTCAGCTTACTCTCTGAATTCGCCTAAAAACTTCGAATACCATCATGCATTTCTTATCGTACGAGTCCTTAACCCGTTGTATACTGAATAGACTCTACCACATTACGTATTGGAAGAGTCCTATTCCAATTTTAGGTAGGTGAGGCTATGAGATTTAAATATTCCTAGAGAAAAATGGCTGAAGTATGTGCAAACAGTGAAGACCCTGATCAGACGCCGCGTTCTGCGGCGTCTGATCTGGGTATGCACTGTTTACCAAATACCCTTTTAGGAGTCTCCCGACTACAATGGGTTAAAGTTGAACAGGTTCGTGGTGTACCAGGGACTGTGCACTATCCTGTCAGACTGCTCTACTAGGAACACTATGATCTGGGTATACACTAGCTCTGCACGGTTTACTCCAGAATGTGTCCGTATATTTAGGGTAAATGTGGATAGTGGAAAAGGCTCATAATCACGAATATAACTTTTATACATACATAAAAAAAGGCTTTTATAACAACATGATGGCTACAAAGTAAATATTCATGCTATTTTCTATATACAGTTGACTCTCGTTATCTCGACCTCGCTTATCTCTAATAACCGCTTATCTCGAAGTGAAAATCTGGTCCCTGCATAAACATGAAAATCTAACTACATGTAAAATATTGTGGGAAAGAGGAGAAATTGCTCCTAAGGAGCAATTTCTCCTCTTTTCCACAATATTTCTCCGAGAAATTAGGAGCAACTTTCTCCTCTTTTCCACAATATTTTTAATAGATCTCTAATTTCAAGAGTCCAATTATATATATGTATTTGTTAAATGTGGTTGTTCAAATTATTTTTTCCTCAATTCTACAAATCTGATATGTCGAGGTGCGGATATCTCGAAGTTTTTCAGAAGGTCCCTCGGAATTCGAGATAACGAGAGTTGGCTGTATTTGGTTTCTATGTTGCATGGTCAAGATGTTTGTAAAAGAAAAGACAATTTTTATTACGACCTTTATAGAGCGTTGTTAACCATGCAAGAGTCAAGCAAAACTGTAACAGATTTTTGTTGCTAATAAGGTTTGGTATTATTTCAATTGACACAGGGAGAAAGGCTGTTTTAGGCTGTTGACAGACGATTCACTAGAAATGCGAAACCTTATTTTCACTGAATAATAATAATAATAATAATAATTGTTATTATTATTATTATTATTATTATTATTATTATTATTATTATTATTATTATTATTCACGAAAACATGCCTATATAATATTGACCCCCTTAAACCCCACTTTTATACAGTAAAACTGGGGTTTATAGGGGTATACATTATTTTTCTTATTTCTGCTCAAAAACATAGATTGTGGGTACTTGTTAGAACCGCCTCTAATGAGTACCCACAATCTATGTTTTGAGCAGAAATAAGAAAAATATCAGAGTTTTTTATCTGAAAATTTTCAGGTTTTTTTAGGTGAAATTTTCTATATATTTGAATAGGCGTGTTTTCGTAATGATTATTATTATTATTATTATTATCAATAATAGAAATGCCGTCTGCTGCAGTTGTGGCGCATTAAGGGTAACTGTATATCACGGTCCCCACATCCTGGAATACATCATTATTTCGAATGAGATTTCAGTAGAGGGACCAAACGAACCAGTACAATGTCTGCTCATCACAAACAGCCGAGCAGAGTAACTTAACCTTTACCACTCTATGGGCAAATTTACTGCAGACGACATATCGAGGATATTTTTCTTATTTTTCTCAGAAAATAGGCTTTGAAATAGCATGAAGTGTCAAAGCCTGTTTTCTGGAAAAAAAAAATAAGAAATAAATATTTCAAAATGTCGCCTGCCGTAATATAATACACGGTTTCTATGCGTTACAGTTCCTACCTTTTATCAAGCTATACGCCTTCAATGAGCCGTGTTAGGCAAAAAAGTGTCTTTGAGCATATGCGAAATATGCAGACATCACTTAGCAATCCACTACAGTCCCATCCAAAATGAACAGTTTTGTATTTCTACATCACGAAAACATGCCTATATAATAGTGACCCCCGTCAACCCCACTTTTATATAGTAAAACTTGGGTTTACAGGGGAATACATTATTTTTCTTATTTCTGCACAAAAACATAGATTATGGGTACTCGTTAGAACCGCCTCGGCGAGGCGGTTCTAACGAGTACCCACAATCTATGTTTTGAGCAGAAATATGAAAAATATCAGAATTTTTTATCTGAAAATTTTCCTCTTTTTGGTTGTAAAATTTTCAATATATTTGAATAGGCATGTTTTCGTAATGTACAATTTCATTTTGGCATTAATCATTTTGTATTTTTACTTGGTTGTGTCTTTTTTTTACCTTGGCGTTGCATTACTGAGGCTTTTCTTCTCACATGAAACTATTTAAATTGAAGAAGGCAACAGCCCAAAAGGCTCGGATAACAGATATATGAGCCAGCTGTAGCACAAGAAAAAAGGCTACTTATCTCATAGGCGACCAGCAAAGGTTCACGCGAGCCTGCACATAAACGCAGTCTTGAAAAAGCATTTGCTGTTCAGCGTGTGCTAAGACACGTAGTAGAGACATTGAAACCTTCAGGCAAAAAGAAGCTCGTCTGTGACCCAAATAGGTACTGCATTTGAAGAAGAACAGACCGGAAAACCGCCCCTTTCTCATCACGAAAACATACCTATATAATTTTTACCACCTCAAACCCCACTTTCATATAGTAAAACTGGGGTTTACAGGGGTATACATAATTTTCTTATTCCTGCTCAAAAACATAGATTGTGGGTACTCGTTAGAACCGCCTCGCTACAATCTATGTTTTGAGCTGAAATAAGAAAAATATTAGCGTTTTTTATCTGAAAATTTTCAAATTTTGGAGTTAATTTTTGCTATATATTTGAATAGGCATGTTCTCGTAATGTGTGTGCCGGCTCATATTTACAATTAAATTAATAAAATATTGTGGCATATCCGAACTGTGCACAAACAATCCTGCTTCAAGCACCAGAGCATGCCGTATTCACCTTTAACATTGGTACCAATCTTATCCAAAATTTTGAACAAGTCAATTTTCTTCCTGTGCACGTGCCTAAAATTGGTGGATGTGTGGCAAACAGTGTAGTTCCTGATCAGAAGCCAGTCTAGCTCTACACTGTTTGCTCAGGTCTGTCTGTCCCAATATTTAGGAAAAATATAATACAATTTGGACCCTCCCAATTCATCCTATGCGTTTTCGCAGGCTGGTCTGGGCGTTGGTTCATTGGTGCCCGAAGACAGGATTAGTCGTGGCAAGATTCGAATATTACTTGAGCTACACCATCACGAAAACATGCCTATATAATTTTGACCCCCTTAAACCCCATTTTTATACAGTAAAACTGGGGTTAACAGGGGTATACATTATTTTTTTATTTCTGGGGTTAACAGGGGTATACATTAGGTTAACAGGGGTATACATTATGTTTTTATTTCTGCTCAAAAACATTGATTGTGGGTACTCGTTAGAACCGTCTCGGCGAGGCGGTTCTAACGAGCACCCACAATCTATGTTTTGAGCAGAAATGTGAAAATTATCAGAATTTTTCATCCGAAAATTTTCATTTTTTAGTGGTAAAATTTTCAGTATATTTGAATAGGCGTATTTCCGTAATGACAATATGGTAAAAGGTCTTCGGGACGCGCGAACTGCGAGGATCCTTATCAGCTGGCACATCCACAGTTTCTGATCATTGGCTGAGTTCGTGCTTAACGACACCCAAACTCATTACGAAAACACGCCTATTCAAATATATTGAGCATTTTACCACCAAAAAATGAAAATTTTCAGATGAAAAATTCTGATATTTTTCTTATTTCTGCTCAAAACATGGATTGTGGGTACTCGTTAGAACCGCCTCGATGAGGCGGTTCTAACGAGTACCCACAATATATGTTTTTGAGCAGAAATAAGAAAAATAATGTATACCCCTGTAAACCCCAGTTTTACTATATAAAAGTGGGGTTTAAGGGGGTCAATATTACATAGGCGTGTTTTCGTGATGTCGTATGAGTCAGTTTGTGTCATCTCCCAGAGGAAGGGATAAAAAGGACGCAAGATCTAGTAGATGCGATGAAAGAGAGAAAAAAGAAGGATGAGGGTAAAAGCGATCATAGAGTAAAAACAGAATGCAAGCGGATGATGACAATTCTTTTTAGTGTTTGTTAGTATTTGTATAATCTGCATTATCCACTGATTCTGTAAGAGGACAGTGAAGACCCTGATCGGACTGCGCAGTCTGATCTGGGTCTTCGCTATCCGCTGATGCACTAACTGCATGTCCCACATTGCACGGTCCACGTCTTCTCTTACCTTAGTCGTAGTAAGTATGGTAGTATTGGCTTCGATAGTTGTTGTATTTTCGGTTTCAGTTGCTATAAAATCTGATATTGTTGTACTTGAAACATTTGTAAATAAATCTTCAGTTACATTCTGAATCCCTGTTACAGAGGAAATATTCGCTGCATTGATAGTGATGTTTGTTAGCGTAGTCATCACCATGGAAATAGTGGTTGTGTTGAAGGCGTCTGTTAGAGTAGCCACAGTTGATATGGCAGGTGTGGTGTCTGTGCTTTTGGTGGCAGCCACTGTAGTTGTGGTAACAGTGGTGTCATCTTGTGTATTCCCAGCAACTGTTGCATCGTACTGTTTCAACTGTAATAGCCAAACCAGTGGCAGGGTGGATACCAGATAAACCAAGAAACAAGGGCACCACCTAAAAAATATTGTGTGGACAAATTTAAAGGGACTTAATATACTTGGTACATTTTCCGCTATATTTACAAGGAAGACAACTTTTATGACTTCCCGTTTTTCCGCACACCAATTCTCAGCTGAAAAAGGGATTATTCTAAACAAAAATTCAGTAAACTTACGGCAACAGAACAAACAGCAAACAGTGGTCAAGTTAACAGTAAAAGCAATAGCAGTGAACGGTGGTCAAGTTAGCAGCAACAGCAATATCAGTAAAACTGGTCAGTTTAACAGCAACAGCAATAGCAGTAACTTTGGTGAAGTTAGAAGCAACAGCAATAGCAGTAAACAGTGGTTATATTAGCAGCACCATCAATAGCAGAACACTTGGTCCAGTTAGCAGCAATAGCAGTAAAACTGGTCAAGTTAGCAACAACAGCAACAGGAGTAAAATTGGTCAAATTAGCAGCAACAGCAATAGCAGTTAACAGTGGTCAAGTTAGCAGCAACAGCAATAGCAGTAAACAGTGGTCAAGTTAACAGCAACAGCAGTAAAACTAATCGTGAAGTTAGCAGCAACAGCAATAGCAGTTCAAATGATCAAGTAAGCATCAACAGCAATAGCAGTGAAACTGGACAAGTTAACAGCAATAGTAGTAAAACTGATCAAGTTAGCAGTCACAACAAAAGCAGTAAAACTGGTTAAGTCAGCAGCAAGAAAAAGAGCAGTACAACTGGTCAAGTTAGCGGCAATAGCGATAGCAGCAAACGGTGGTCAAGTTAGCAGCAACAGCAATAGCAGTTAAACTTGTCAAGTTAGCAGTGGCAATAATAGCAGTAAAACTGGTCAAGTTAGCAGCAACAGCAATAGCAGTAAAACTGGTCAATTTAGCGGTAACAGCAATAGCCTTAAACAGCAGTTAAGTTAGCAGCAACAGTAAAAAGAGTACAACTAGTCAATTAAGCAGTAATAACAATAGCAGCAAACAGCAGTCAATTTAGCAGCAACAGCAATAGCAGTAGTAAATGGCCAGTTAAGCAGCAACAGCAATAGCAGTATATAGTAGTTAAGTTAGCAGCAATAATAAAAGCAGTAAAACTGGTCAAGGTAGCAGCAACAGCGATAGCAGTAAATCTGGTTAAGTAGCAATAACAGCAATAGCAGTAAAACTGGTCACGTCAGCAGCAACAGCAATAGCAGTAAACAGTGGCTAAGATAGCAAAAACAGCAATAGTATTAAAGCAGGTCGTTAGCAGTAACAGCAATAGCAGCAAACAATTGTCAAGTGAGCAGCAACACCAAAAGCAGTAGATCTGATCAAGTAACAACTACAGCAATAGCAGTAAAACTGGTCAAGTTAGCAGCAACAGCAACAGCAACAAACAGTGGACAAGTAAGCAGCAACAACAATAGCAGTCAAACTGGTTGAGTTAGCAGCAACAGCAATAGCAGCAAACGGTGGTCAAGTAAGCAGCAACAGCAACAGCAGTTAAAGTGGTTAAGTTAGCTGCAACAGCAATAGCAGTAAACGCTGGTCAATTAGGCACCAACAACAATAGCAGTAAAACCTGTCAAGTCAGCAGCAACAGCAATAGCAGCAAACAGTCGTCAAGTTAGCAGTAACAGCAATATCAGTAGAACTAGTGGTCATGTCAGCAGCAACAATAATAGCAGTAAAGCTAGTAAATTTAACAGCATCTGCAAAAGCAAAAAACTAGTCAAACTGGTTAAGTTTGCGTGAAAACCAGTAGCAGTAGAACTAGTGTTCAAGCTAGCAGCAATAGCAACAGCAGTACAACCGATCAATTTAGCAGCCACAAACAGCAACAGCAGCAAACAGTGGTCAAGTTAGCAGCATTAGCAATAGCAGTAAAGCAGGTCAATTTTAGCAGCAAAAGCATAAAAGCAAACAATGGTCAAATAACCAGCAACAACTAAAGCAGTTAATCTGATCAAGTAGCAACAACAGCAATAGCAGTAAAACTGGTCAAATTAGCAGCGACAGCAATAGCAACAAACACTGTGGTCAAGGAAGCAGCAACAGCTATAGCAGTAAAACTGTTCAAGTTAGCAGCAACAGCAATAGCATTAAAACTTGCCAAGTTAGCAACAACAGCAACAAACAGTGGTCAAGTAAGCAGCAACGACAAAAGCAGTAAAACTGGTTAAGTTAGCAGCAACAGCAATAGCAGCAAACAAAGGTCAAGTAAGCAGCAAAAATAAAAGCAGTAAAACTGGTTAATTTAACAGCAACAGCAATAGCAGCAAACAGTTGTCAAGTAAGCAGCAACAATAATAGCAGTGAAACTGGTTAAGTTAGCAGCAACAGCAACAAAGAGTGGTCAAGTAAGCAGCAACAATAATAGCAGTAAAACTGGTTAAATTAGCAGCAACAGCAATAGCAGCAAACAGTGGTCAAGAAAGCAGCAACAATAATAGCAGTAAAACTGGTTAAGTTAGCAGCAACAGCAATAGCAGAAAACAGTGGTCAAGTAAGCAGAAACAATAATAGCAGTAAAACTGGTTAAGTTAGCAGCAACAGCAATAGCAGTAAACAGTGGTCAAGTAAGCAGCAACAGCAATAGCAGTAAAACGTTGAGCTAGCAGCAACAGCAATAGCAGCAAACAGTGGTCAAGTCAGCAGGAACAATAATAGCAGTAAAACTGGTTAAGTTAGCAGGAACAACAACAGCAATAAACAGTGGTCAAGTAAGCAGCAACAGTAATAACAGTAAAACTGGTTGTTAGCAGCAACAGCAATAGCAGCAAACAGTGGTCAAGTGAGGAACAACAATATTAGCAGTAAAACTGCTTAAGTTAGCAGCAACAGCAACAAACAGTGGTCAAGTAAGCAGCAATAGCAATAGCAGTATAACTGGTTAAGTTAGCAGCAACAACAATAGCAGCAAACAGTGGTCAAGTAAGCAACAACAATATTAGCAGTAAAACTGCTTAAGTTAGCAGCAACAGCAACAAACAGTGGTAAAGTAAGCAGCAACAATAATAGCAGTAAGGTTAAGTTAATAGCAAAAGCAACAGCAGCAAACTCTGGTCAATTAAGCACCAACAACAATAGCAGTAACACCTGTCAAGTCAGCAGCAACAGCAATAGCAGCAAACAGTTGTCAAGTTAGCAGTAACAGCAATATCAGTAAAACTAGTGGCCAAGTCAGCAGAAACAATAACAGCAGTAAAGCTTATCTGCATCTGCAATAGCAAAAACCTAATCAATTAAGCAGCAACAGTGAAACCAGTCAAACTGGTTAAGTTTGTGTGAAAACCAGTAGCAGTAAAACTAGTGTTCAAGCTAGCAGCAATAGCAATAGCAGTACAACCGATCAATTTAGCAGCCACAAACAGCAATAGCAGCAAACAGTGGTCAAGTTAGCAGCAACAGCAGTAAAACTGGTCAATTTAGCAGCAAAAAAAAATAGTAGCAAACAAGGGTCAAGTAACCAGCAACAACTAAAGCAATTAATCCGATCAAGTAGCAACAACAGCAATAGCAGTAAAACTGGTCAAATTAGCAGCAACAGCAATAGCAACAAACACTGGTCAGGGAACAGCAACAGCTATAGCAGAAAAACTGTTCAAGTTAGCAGCAACAGCAATAGCAGTAAAACTAGTGGTCAAGTCAGCAGCAACAATAATAGCAGTAAAACTAGTAAATTTAGCAGCGTCTGCAATAGCAGAAAAACTAGTCAATTTAGCAGCAACAGTGATAGAAGTGAAACTGGTTAATTTTGCACGCAAAACAATAGCAGTAAAACTAGTGTTCATTTTGCAGCAATAGCAATAGCAGTACAACCGATCAATTTAGCAGCAACAGCAATAGCAGCAAACAGTGGTCAAGTAAGCAGCAACAGCAATAGCAGTAAAACTGGTCAATGTAGCAGCACCAGCAATAGCAGTAAGCAGTGGTCATGCTAGCATCCAGAACACTAGAAGTAAAACTGGTCAAGTAAGCAAAACCAGCAATTGAAATAAAATTGGTTAAGTTAGCAGCAATAGCAATAGCAGTGAAACTGCTCAAGTCAGCAGCAACTGTAATAGCAGTAAACAGTGGTCAATTTAGCAGCAACAGCAATTGCAGTAAAACTGGTCAATTTAGCAGCAACAACAATAGCAGCAAAAAGTCATCATTTAATAGCAGCAACAACAATAGCAGTAAAACTGACCAAGTAAGCAGCATCAGCAATAGAAGTAAAACTAGTCGTTTGCAGCCACAGTAATAGCAGTAAAACTGATCAAGTTAGCAGCATTAGTAATAACAGTAAACAGCGGTCCAGTTAGCAGCAACAGGAATAAAACTGGTCAAGTAAGCAATAACAACAATAGCAGCAAACAGTGGCCAAGTTAGCAGCATCAGCAATAGTAGTAAATAGTGGTCAAGTTAACAGCATCAGCAATAGCAGTAAAAAAAAAACTGGTCAAATTAGCAGCAACAGCAATAGCAGTAAATAGTGGTCAAGTTAGCAGCAATAGCAATAGCATTACACTTGGTCAAGTTAGCACCAATAGCAATACACTTGGTCAAGTTAGCAGCAACAGCAATAGTGGTCAAGTTAGCAGCATCAGCAATAGCAGTAAAACTGTTCAAATTAGCAGCAACAGCAATATCAGTACACTTGGTCGTTAGCAGCAACAGCAATAGCAGTAAATAGTGTTAAGGTTAGCAGCAGCAATGGCAGTACACTTGGTTGGTCAAGTTAGCAGCAACAGCAATAGCAGTAAATGGTGGTCTAGTTAACAGCAATAGTAGTGAAACTGGTCAAATTAGCGGCAACAGCAATAGCAGTAAAACTAGTCAGATTAGCAGCAAGAGCAATATCAGTAAAACTTGGCAAGTTAGCAGCAACAGCAATGGCAGTAAAACTGGTCAGATTGCTTAGCAACAAAAGCAATAGCAGTTATCGGCAAATAGGAACAGCAGCAAAACTGGTCAGGTTTGCAGCAATAACATTAGCGGTAAAACAGCAACACTATTTGCCATTCATCCCAGAGCACTTTTAGACACACAAATAGGTAGTAAATTGAATTTCTTAACATTTAGAACAAGCTTAGCAATTAGTGTAGCGGTTTTTAGACACATCAACAGATATGTATAGTAATGGATTTGTTCAATGTGTCATGACGATGACAAATATAGTAATTAAGGGCAATCGACACCTTTCAGGGAAGACAGCTCTGTCAAAATTGTTTTGTCCCCTTCTAAAGAGGTCAACGCTTAAAAGAAAAAATTCCAAAGGTAGCAAATTATTTCCTTCTAGATTAGATCCCATTTCAGAAGAGGCTTGGTCCCAGCGAGCACATGACGTTTATTCAACGTCGCATCAACGTCGATTCAGCGTCATAAAGTTGCATCGACGTTGATTCGACGTTGTCTTAATGTTGCGTGCCGCTGGGGTATGTTGGAAAGTAAACAGAAAGTCACAAAAGTTGTCTCCTTGCTACAAAATGGCGGAAAATCTACTTGGTGTTTCCAATCTCCATTAGAGTACAGGTGCTCGTAAATTTAGAGTAAATATGGAATTACTTACCAATTGTAATCCAAACCTCCCCTTGTGGAGACCGTAAATACGCCCTCTGCAATCAGTAGTAAGTTTGCAATAAGCAGCAGCCAATACATATCGTCCTTATATGCCAATGTCACCCTCCAGACTGTCATTGTATTATGTCCAATCAGCAGAAGCCTTACAAATATAGCTAAAAATACTGGAAGTTTTTCTCGAGGAACATCTGCTGGAGGTAACGATGGGGATGGTGCCTTCCAGACACGAAAATTGTTTCTCTCGTGGTCATCTTGGTATTGGTAAGATGCCTTCTTAACACGAACATTGCTGTTTCCGTAGTCATTTTCATACAATACTGCAGGGTTGAAAACAAAAGTTGCTTCAGTGGATAACTCAAATAAGCCATACTTTCGAAAAAATTCGTCCGACAGCGAGTTTCTCGTTTCATCCATGTTATGATTGTCTCGTCCGAAAAATATATCCAATGTATAAAAATTTCAACAACTACGAAATATAAAAGTATATATTTTGTAGTGTTTATATATTTCTGTTTTATTTATTTGCAGTAAAATACGTCTTTGTCCAACAAAGAAGCGTTCTATCTCTTTCCATCACCATAATGCATTCTTCACCGTGACAGAATCTTATATATACATAAACTGTGTTTGGGTCAATTTGAACATTAAACGAGTGTGAATGATCCCAGTAAGCCGCCAGATGAGGAAACGTACCTTTTGACATGTGCGAACAGCAAAGACTCAAATCAGCCTGCGCATCCGCGCAGTCTGATCAGAGTCTTCGTTGTCCGCGTGAAGAAACTTTGCATCGGCTATCCAAAATGCGCTCAGCGAAGATTCAGATCAGACTGCGCAAATGCGCAGTCTGATCTGAATCTTCGCTGGGCGCACATGTCCGAAGGTACGTTTTCGGCTCATACGTACGTTTCGCTTCACATCTTTAGGAGCATGGAATATCGCTATTTGACGTTCATTTGTTTAACTTTAACCTACCTGTTCTGATCGCTGTATAAAACATATCATATATTTCATTAACATCACAATAAATGTCTATCATCATCCAAGATGCTATTGAAATGTCACCTAACAGAATGCAGAATAAAATCTCCTTACTCATCTGAAATGTGAGAACTAATTGTACCGGTTGCTGCGATTATTGGTGACTTGTAATTTTAACGCATAGTACGCTGGGTAATTTTCAGCAAGCGACATTTTCAAATATTCTTTTTTATTTTTCCCATGAAATAGATTTTGACATATCGTACAAATTAACTACTTTGGAGACAATTTGGATGGAATGTCAAAGCCTACTTTCTGGGGATAAATAAGAAAAATAATATCAGTTTGTCGCGTGCTGAATTTCCCCTTAGAAGGTAAAGGTTAAACTGAGCCTTTTCATACAAAAATGTCTATTCGGGAAATGTCCGCAAAGATCTAGATCGCCTGTCGAAACCCCGCAGCCCGATCAGGGCGGTTCTATAGGTTCATATTCTGCAATATCCAATGAATCTATAAGCGGACAGTGAGAGCCCTAGTCAGACTGTGTGGATATGCACCCGTGGAGTCTAAACATCCGCGCAGTCTGTTCAGGGCTCCGAAGGACACTTTTCGCACGTCTCGATTTAACATGTAACAGTATCCGTCACGAATCAGATAATCCAAACAACATTTTCATTTTTTTTTTTTTTTTTTTTTTTTTTTTACAAATTCTGTGGCCACCTAAATGTTTAAGTATTAACTTTTAGCATGCTTTAATCTTCTTTGGTGTGCATTTCAATAGCTGAGTATCTTCTATAAAGCAGTAGGTCGTAAACTTGTATGATCTTTATAGTTATTAACTTTTATATAAAAGAATTCGATTCAAATCTCTTAACATAGTTTTATGATGTGGGAAAAATATTATAATAGTAAGATTTGAAGAAACAGAAAAACAGCTGTTTTCCATCTCTTTTTTAGAAGAATTTTGCAATAATCTGATTTTTTTTTCATGCGACATCGTTTGTTAATTTTGAAAAAAATTTAAAATTAGGTGTAAAATTTTGAAGTATTATCTAAACATTTCTAAATACGTAACTTGAAATTTTGAGTAAATATCTTCAAATTCCAACATACACCTGTACGAAGTTAATTTTCAAGAAAATATCTTCAAATTTCAAGTTACGTAAGTTGAAAATACAAGTTAGTATCTTCAAATTTCAAAATACATAAGTTGAAATTTCAAGTCAGTATCTTCAAATATCAAGATACGCAGGTTGAAATTTCAAGCTTTATCTTCAAATTTCAAGATACAATAGTTGAAAGTTCATAGTTATATGCAAATTTCAGGCTACGTAGGCTGAATTGTCAAATTAGTATCTTCAAATTTCTAGACGTATGTTAAAATTTCAAGTTAGTATATTCAAATTTCAAGATGCGTGCGTTGAAATTTCAAGTCAGTAAGTAGAAATTTCAAGAAATTAAGTTAAAAAATCAATATAAATAAAAGATTGTTTTTACCCTTATGCTACCGTACGTAATGAACAGACTGGTCAGAACCTTTGCTTTATGTATACTCGTATTAAACAATCCGGTGTTGCGTGACAAAATGCAGTAGAAGAAGAAAGTCTATGTTTACAAAATATGCGACAGAAAAAAAAATGCGCTAAAAATATAGTTAAGCGTGCTAGAAGTTAATACATGCCATAAGCTGTGAATGGAAGTCTGTGAGGTTTGGCAAATTTTTAGGGGAGATAAGCTCACCAAAGTAGGTTTAAAGCTCCAATTTCAATGAATTAAGCTTATGATATCAAGAAAATTGTGTGATTTATGTTCAATTTTCCTTAAAACGTCTACTTCCAAGCTCACCAAAATAGGTTTAGAGCCTCAATTTCAATGAATTAAGCTTATGATATCAAGAAAATTCTGTAATTTATGTTCAGTTTTCCTTAAAATGTCTTTCTAGATGGTTTGAACATTCTGTGAGATCAGAAAGTCTTATGGGGAAAATGACTTTCAAAAGGAACAAGTTCTGTGAGATTTTATCTCACGGTGATAGATATGGCATGTATGGGAGTTTAGTGCTTATAGTGGTAAACGACAATAAACTCATGAGCTTGATAGACGATTCTTATATCCTCTGAAAAATAAAAGAATGTCGTCTGCTACAATTATCCTTAGCGCTTTAATCCTTTCAGCCCTGCAGACCAAAATAGATACCTTTCCAAACAGTGTGGATCCAGATGAGACTGCTCATAACGAGACGTCTCATCTGGATCTTCACGGTTTGTCATTTTGATTTGGTTTCTGACTGACATCCCTATTTCTAACAATGGACATGTCCAAATTCAAAGATGCAAGAGTCCACATCAGAAACTCAAGGGTGAAAAGGTTAAGTGTTTATTTGATTGTTGCCTTTACTTTGTAAACGGCACTTATTCTGTACTACAAATACTGGAAAATACTGCTTGGACGGATCGGCCTGCATGGCACGTGTGAACATGGACCTGGCCACATTATAAAGTATGATAAATACAAAACAACATTAGAGTATTTTTTTTTCATAACATCTGAGGCATACAAACGCACTGATCAAATCTTCTTGCATCGGGTACGCTGAATTAGAAATATTTAATGCGTTGTATCATGTTAAAATGGACCGTATATCATGAACAAACAGCATATGCCCAGATAAGCCTCCGCATCTGAGTCTGCGCGTCAGGCTGTAGTCGGGTCAGGGTCTGCGTTGTTGGATACTTTAGCTGAAATGCTTAGCTATAAATCATCACGAAAATTTTGACCCCCTTAAATCCCACTTTTATATAGTAAAACTGGGGTTTACAGGGGTATACATTATTTTTCTTATTTCTGCTAAAAACATAGATTGAGGTTACTCGTTAGAACCGCCTCGACGAGGCGGTTCTAACGAGTACCCACAATTTATGTTTTGAGCAGAAATGTGAAAAATATCAGAGTTTGTTATCTCAAAATTTTCAGATTTTGGAGGTGAAATTTTCAGTATATTTGAAAAGGCGTGTTTTCGTAATGTGAAGTGGAAGGATACATCTTCAAAAAAAAAAAAAAAAGAACAACTCTGATCCCCTTCTTCTGAGGGGAACTAAAGGATGAATTTGCTCCATCTGGGACATATGCATTCTTGTCAGAGTAATTTCCATTTTCGAAAGGATTCAGAAAACTAGCGACATAAAGTCCTGTTTGAAAAACAGTTATCACCCTTTGTAAAATAGCCACAAGATCTTCCGATGTATCCATTCCAGCTGGCAATTTGCGTATTTCATCTAATGTACATTTTTATAAGTGTATGAAGTTGGCTCGGAGTTTGAAGTATTGATTTTGGTATTCGATTTATTCCGTAGTAGTAAAGTATAGTAAAGTACTGTTTATGAATGGGCAAAATCGATAATCCCAAGCTAGCCTGGCACCAGGCTATGAGTTTTACATTTCTAAATTAACAAAGGTAAAATAGTCCTCCTAGACTACTTTTCTACACATATCATCTCCCTTACCAGACAGAAACTCGCGTGGCGTGGTGCTAGGCTAAGTCAGATCCACCCTTTTCAGTTGGCGGATTATTAAACAAAGACTCAAACGGTTTCCTATAATCTATTTTATTTTCATGGGGAAAATTCCCTAAAATATTCTAAATATTTGTTTTCTTGAGCTATCGGAAGAATTTCCTATGGACTCAACAAATGACTTCGAATCAGCCTCAGTAGACCATAACGAAAACACGCCTATATAATTTTGACCCCCTTAAACCCCACTTTTATATAGTAAAACTGGGGTTTACAGGGGTATACATTATTTTTCTTATTTTTGCTCAAAAACATAGATTGTGGGTCAGAAACATGAAAAATATCAGTGTTTCTTTTTTATCTGAAAATGTTCAGTTTTTGGAGGTGAAAATTTCTATATATTTGAATAGGCGTGTTTTTCGTAATGGCGAACCATCAGTGTTTGAGTAACTAAAGTTTTACTCATACTTTTCTTGTGTTGTGCATGAGATTACTTATGGATCTCTTATTAAACCCTCCCATGTGAGAAAAGGGAAGACCTTGACCAGCAACCTGACTATAGTGTATTACCAGAGTCTTCAGTCCTCGTTTTACCGTATTTACCCTATATATTTGGCCACCATTGCTCCTTGTTATAATTGTTCTGAAAACTCCATTTAGCTACTGCCTGTCTATGTACCTTAACCATTACAACTGCAGCAGACGACACTTGTAAATATTTTTATAATTTTTTTTTTTCATAGAAAATGTCTTGATATTTCATGTGAATCGTCTGCTGGAATGTTGTCTGCTACAAGTTTTACTTGGCGCTTTAACGCTTAGCACTCTGGGTAAAATTTTCAGCAGACGACATTTTGAAATATTTTTCTTATTTTTCTCAGAAAACAGGATTTGACATTTCATGCAAATTGTCTCCTTAGGAGACAATTTGCATGAAATGTCAAATCCTGTTTTCTGGGAAAAATAAGAAAAATAACATCATTTTGTCGTCTGCTGAAAATGCCCAGAGAGTGGTAAAGGTTAAGAGATAATAGTCGTATATAGCAGCGACATCGGAACGATGTTATTACCATGGCGCGTGCTAATTGAGTGAATATACAGTCTGCGCAAGGTCTTTGCTGCAATGTTATATATTCTGCTCGGTCAAACGGTTTTGTAAACTGGATCAGATTGTGCTAGTACGCAGGCTGATCTCTGCATTTGCTATGACACGCTTATGACATGACACAGTTTTGATATAACGTGGATCAAGTACAGTCATGAATAAAACAGATTAAACGGAGTTGACCTCACCTGACAAACTGCACCATTTATCGCAAAATATTTCAATTATACCAGAATGTTATGGAGAATTTGCTTAGATCAATGCACTTCAAAAGTAAATTGACATAAGTCACCAGTCACTAGTGCTATAAGATCAGGGTACTCAATATTGGGACCATTCTCCCAGCTTTTTAACAAAATTTATATAAAATATATCTATAGCATGTCAGTAAAATAAACACGTATATTATATGTTGTCCTTCTTTTTTCAAGGCCATTCCAATACACTACAAAAATATGGTAAAGATGTTGGAATATCTAATCGACAACAATTTTGTGGAGTTTGGTAGACGGATACTTCAACTAAAAGTCGGCATTCCTATGGGAACCAATTGGGCTCCATTACTGGCCGACTTATTTCCATACGCGTATGAGGGAGAGTTTATACAGGGTCTCATGAAAGCAGGCAAAAAGAACAAAAACAAAAAAAAAAAAAAACAAACAAAAAAAAAAAAAAAACGCCTTGTCCAATAATTTAAGTTTACTTACAAATACATAGATCATGTATTATCTCTGAATAATTCAAAGCTTTCAGGGTACCTCGAATTCATCTACCCACGTGAACCTGAAATTAAAGAAACAGCTCTTCCTTATACTTGGATTTAGACCTTTGTATCAACAATGGAAAGCTCACTACTAGGCTTTATGACATACGGGATGGCTTCAACTTTCCCATAGTTGATTTTCCATTACGAAAACACGCCTATTCAAATATATGGAAAGTTTCACCTCCAAAAAACTAAAATTTTTCAGATAAAAACTCTGATATTTTTCATATTACTGCTCAAAACATAGATTGTGGGTACTCGTTAGAACCGCCTCGCCGAGGCGGTTCTAACGAGTACCCACAATCTATGTTTTATGCAGAAAAGAAAAATAATGTATACCCCTGTAAACCCCAGTTTTACTATATAAAAGTGGGGTTTAAGGGGGGTCAAAATTACATAGGTATGTTTTCGTGATGCCGTTTCTGAGAGGCAATGTTCTTTCTGCGCCAGCATACTTTGTACGTTTCACAATTAATCCGTTATGCTAGAGCCTGCTCTGAGTATCAGGGCTTTATCGAACAAGGAAGACTACTCACTAAGAGACTGTTGACTCAGGGATACCGAAGAATTAAACTGGTGTCAACATTTAACCCTAGTCCTGCTGATCCCGGATATACCCTGCCTTTGCAAACAGTGTAGATCCAGATCAGTTGGCTTCTGAAGAAGCCAACTGATCTGGATCTGCACTGTTTGCCATTCAGTGTATGAATTTGTATCAACAACCTGGATCAAGCAATTTGATTGGCTGGAAAGTGGAAGTGGGAGTGGCAGCTTAATTTATTCAGCATGACAAAGGTTAAGAAGTTCTATGGGTGGCATCGTGATCTTGTCAGTCCCTACAATGTGTTTTTTTTTTTTTTTCCAGACATAGTCTGATGTTTTTGTCACAACCAAGCCATAAACATACTTTTTAAACCCTGGACATTACTATTCTCGTATTTCCTAAATCTCTGTTCAGGCTAATAGGTATGGTGTGCTTTCTTTCCATGGACGCCTGATTACACCCCATTTATTTTTGAGTCATGTCGGCCTGTCTCAACATTACTTATTTTGACTAAGAGTATATCGACTTTATGATTTTTCGAAACACAATTTTGGTATGTTGACCTCAGAGTATCATTATCTCGACTTCGCTTATCTCGAATAACCGCTTATCTCGCAGTGAAAATCTAGTCCCTGTTTTAGCATGAAAATCTAAAACAGGTATCTCTAAATTCAGGAGTCAAATTACATATTCATTTGTGAAATGTGGTTGTTCGATTATTTTTTCCTCAGTTATACTCGTAATCTGATATGCTGAGGTACGTGTATCTCGAAGTATTTAAGAGAGTCCCGTGGACTACGAGGTAACGAAAGTCGACGGTACTTTCATGCCGTTAACTGAGTATTACGGATGAATAGAAATTATGTTAAATACGGGGGGAAATCGTCACCACAAATATGAAAAACAAAAATCTCTCTATAAACACGTTTTATTTTACTGCAAAATACTGCTTCTTGTTAACGTGACCACTGTTGAAAGCTACCATGGTACAAGTAGTTTCCTTACTAATACATTCATTAACTGAACCCCAACGTCAGAAAGTCCAGCGATGATTCTGATCAGCCTGTGCATTCGCGCAATCTGATAAGAATCCTCATTGGGCGCAGTTTGGCGTGCAAAGTTGCTTTTTTTCATGCGGACGACGAAGACCCTGATCAGACTGCGCGGATGCGCAGGCTGCTTTGAATCTTTGTGGAGCGCACGTGGAGCGTAGATTTCAGAAGTGAAATGGATGCGACCTCGTGAAAGTTAACCCTTGTCATGCTGAATAAATTAAGATGCTCTGCTCACTTCTAATTTTCAGCCAATCAGATTCCTTAATCCAGATTGTTGACGTAAATTATACTGAATGGAAAACAGTGCAGATCCAGATCATCTGGATCTTCACTGTTTGCAAAGGCAGACTATATCTGGGTTCATCAGAACAAGGGTTAACATTTTGGAAAACATTCAAGAACATTTTGGCAGTGTTAATATACATGACAAGGAATAAACAAATAACATGAGCTTGGTCAAACCCTGCGGAATTTAAGAGGGGCTGGATACATCTGGCCCCGAGGTTATAAAACTTTTTTCATGCTCAACTCAGCTGAGCATGAAATTTTCTCTGCTAATAAATATAAAAATGCCAACAATAGTTGGCATTTTCATATTTATTAGCAGAGAAATTTTCATGGCGCTATGTTAAGCAAAAAAAAGAAAGATTTGTAAATGTTAGTTTGAGATTTATTAGCAGGACAAATTTCATGCTCAGCTGAGTTGAGCATGAAAAAAAGTTTGATCGCCTCGGGAACCGGTCATATTTTCCACCAGGTTTTTACCAGTTTAGACAGCTTTTCTGACTTCCTATCTGCTTTCTCTCTCACAAAACCACCACTAAAAGAGGTCTACTCTAAAAGAAAAGAATTTGCTCCCCTTTTCAGAAGGGACAAAATCAATTTAAATAGGGTTTCTTTCGCTGAATTTATATCCATTTCATTTTAAAACGCCCTATGCTACTAGGCTCTGGCACTCATTACATACAAAAGACTATCATATAACACTGAGACATTGGATTGAGCGTATGAAGGAGCCTTGTAAGAAAGGTAAAAACAAAAACAAAGCTTACATAAAATTCTAGTCATCACGAAAACACGCCAATATAATTTTGACCTCCTTTAACCTCCACTTTTATATATAGTACTCGTAAAACTGGGGATTACAGGGGTATACATAATTTTATTATTTTGCTAAAAAACCCATAGATTGTGGGTACTCGTTAGAACCGCCTCGCCGAGGCAGATTTAACGAGTACCCACAATTCATGTTTTGAGCAGGAATATGAAAAATATCAGAATTTTTATCTGAAATTTTTCCTTTTTTGGTTGTAAAATTTTCAAGATAATTGAATAGGCGTGTTTTCGTAATGATCTGAGGTATTTACAGAAGCCGTTTCCAATACGCACAAAAAATAAACTTGCAACAGTTACAAGAAGTACTGGGTGTACCAATCCATTAAATGCTCATTTACATGACAAATACCCGTGTGAAGTTGTCACGTGATCGAGACCAAAGCAGACGCGATCACGAATTTCTAGCGCGTAAACAACTGGAAACTGGCAGCGACCTTCACATTCTGGCTGTCGATTCAAGCATGCCAATTGGCAAATGCCAACCAGCTTCTCACTAGTTGCCAGCAAGTATTTCAAATACTAGTTCCCCCTGGCTGCCGGTTGTCAGATGCCGCAAGAACATGAAAAGTTTGAACTGACAGCCAGGTTGTGAAGCTGCTTGCCAGTTGCCGATTCCATAAAAATCGAATTTTCTAATTGGCGGGTTGCAGATGGCACAGAAATTCTAAAATTTGAATTGGCAGGCCGGATGTGAAGCTGGCGGCTGGTTGTTGCCATTTGGCGATTCAGTTACAATTGGCAGCAAGAATGGGAAGTTGTCAGCCAGTCTCGAAATGTCCTACAGACCTTGGATGCTAATTTAAATTTTCAGATTTTGCACGCGAATCGACAGCTATCAATTGGCATCCAGCTTTTCACTCTGACTGACAATTATTTGGCATTCACTGTTCGATTACAAAACCATAGACTAATTTAGAATAGATCAACGGACAACCAATAATATCCTGTAAGAATTGGCGGATGCACGTGCTGATCAGGATCTTTGGTGTTTGTGTAGCCAAATGCCTCGAAGACATCTTTTTGCACGGCTCGGCAAGTAGACTGGACAATTGGTGGATTTTCAGCCATTTTTACAACTGAATATAAATCACATTCTGAAAAGGAGCAAATTCTTTCCTCTTGAAAAGCGTCCACTCTATAAAGAAAGAATTAGCTCCCATTAGCTCCTATCAGACACCTTTTCAGAAGGATTTTCTCCTATTGGATTAGAGCAGACCCCTTTTCAAAAGGGGGCTAAACCATATCTGAGAGTGACCTCCCCTGAAGGCGTATTTATTCCCCATAATATAGAAATATCCACGGTTCTCTGGCGTTCCTACATTAGTGCTGCATAAGTGAAAAAAGGGTCATTATGCCAGATGTCAACACAAAAGTCGAATTAGGGCCTTCGCTTAAGTGTCCTTTAGCAGCCACTGATGTTGTTGTTGATGATGATAATGATTTGGTGTTTTACATCCCTTTCAACATTATTTAAGTCATATCGAGACGATGGAATGTGTGATTATGAAAGACTCTATGCAATGAAGCTCCGAACAGTCATGAGAGGTCAGTAGCCACTGATTCATTCTGTAAGTATGCACCGAAGCTCCGGATCAGACCGCGAACACACAGATTAACCTTTTGAAGACTGAAGACCCCTAAACGGGTAACTGGCAAACAGTACAGACCCAAATCAGACGCCACAGAACGCAGAATCAGGGTCTCCACTGTTTTCAAAGTTCAACCATTTTTTCTTTAGGAATATCTACATCATATAGCTTGATATACCTAAAAAGGAAAATGGATTCTTCCAATATATAGTATGGGAGAATTTATTCAGTCTTTAATGGGCTAGTTTATGTTCTCATTGCCCGCCAATGTGATTTGGGGCGATTTCCCTGGGCAGCATAAATATAAAATCCGGGTAAAAACAGTGCTGAACAAGGTAGAAAACTCTCTTATCTATGGACTGGTTAGTTTATGGGAGTTATTCATTATATAATACTTTTACGCGTAGCACGCTGGATAAAATTTTCAGTAGACGACAGTTTGAAATATTTTTCCCAGAAAATAGGCTTTGGCACTTCATGCAACTTGTCTTCGCCTCCTTAAGGATCATAGCCTATTTCCGCAAAAAAAAAAAAACAAACAAAAAAAAAAAAAAACATCATCTGTTGAATTTGCCCAGAGAATGGTTTAGGTACACGCGAGTCGTTCAGTCGACACGTACAACAACAAAATCAGATCATGCACTGCTGTAATGACAGTGTGATGCGCAACGTGTAAAAAAGGCCCGTATGCCATATGCGAACAGCGAATGTCCAGATGAGCGTGCGCAACCGTGCAGTGATCTGGATATACTCTGTTCGTCGACATATACTACAGTATCAATTCATTCTCTAGGCGGACAACGAGGGCTCAGATCAGCCTGCGCGAATGCGCAGGCTGATCAGAGCCTTCGTTCTCTGTAAATTGGATAAGACTCTTTTAGTGCTTTGCGCATACAACCTTTGATTCGGGTGGATATCAGACTTCCTGACGGACGAACTAACGCGTCTGGACCGAGAGGGGGTTCGGCTGAACCCCTCGAAGTACCATATTTTCTCTAAAATATTCGCACGCCGTTATTTTTACCTTAGACTTCTAAAATTTCAACAAGATCATTTTACTGCCTAAGAAAGTGTGTAAACTGCTGGATGAGTGGCGAACAGTTAAGAACAGAATGGTATGAGCAAACAATGTAGACCAAAATTTGATCATATATAGTCAGATCTGGGTCTATATTGTTTGATAAGAACTTTCTGTTCGAATACTTAGCGTAACTGGGTCAATTCGAAACCCCTATACAACGCTGCATTAACTTCGGTGCAACGTCATTAACGTCGCAATAACGTTGCATCGACGTTAATGCGACATTGTATAAACTCATGACGTTACATCGACGTTAATACGACGTTGTATAAAGTCATGACGTTGCATCGTTGTTAATGCGATGTTGTATCAATGTAATGTGCCCGTTGGGTCAGATCTTGGATCTGTCTGATTGACATTGAATCATAAGTCATATGTTTCACTGATTCGAAATCGTGTTTCTGATCAAGTTTATACAATGTCGCATTAACGTCGATGCAACGTCATATGACGTTGCATTGACATTAATGCGACGTTGATGACGTTGCATCAACGCTAATGCGACTTTGAAGTTAATGCGACGTTGTATAAACGCCATGTGCCCTCTGTGGACCTTTTTTCCAGAACCACGCAGACATCTGAAGTTTGATGCAGTTCTGCTTAGAAACATCAAATAACCAAAACTTGATAAGAAAATGCATGAGTTCTTTGTGAAGACACAAAACAGACTCTCCTACATAACCTGACTGGAAATATTGTCCTGTAGGAGCTGTGCAGTAAAACGGTCAGAAACTTTGTTGTTTCTATAGCCAATTGTAGACTGAACAGACTCTCCCACGCTATATATTGGAAGAGTCCAATTTCAATTTTAGGCACGCCCGGCTAGGAGATTTACATATTCCTAGAGAAAAATGGCTAAAGTATTTGCAAACAGTGGAGACCCTGATCAGACGCCGTGTTCTGCTTCCCAATTACCAATTTACGGGTCTCCCAACTACAATGGGTTAAAAGTGGTTTAGTAACAGTTGGCATTCAAAAACAGGTTCAGAAAAAAGAATACATCCTAGGGAGCAAATCCTGTTGTTCCTAATTGGGAGATTTCTTTGTGTTACAAAAAGAAATACGATGATACAATGTGTAATGAGGCTCAGTTATAGAAGATCATGGGCCTTACGGGTACATGATTGAAATGTGATAATTGAGAGAGAAATTGCGCGCCACCGGAAAAGGAGATTAATCGGTTCATGTGCGGACAGCACTACTTGCCTTGAGCAGACTATTGTTTTAGATACTAATAGCGATACGCATCATCCATCTATTAGTATATACGTTAAAGTAGGCTTTCAGTTGTAAAAATTTAGTCCACCCACATCTTATCTATATATATTCGAAGAGTGACCCGCCCCCTCCTAGTGGAGGAAAACAGGGACTTAACCTTTACCGCTCTCTGGACAAATTCGTCAGACAATTTTTTTTGTCCAGAAAACAGAATCTGACATTTTATGCCAATTGTCTCCATTGGAGAGACAATTTGCATGAAATGTCAAATCCTATTTCCTGTGAAAAAGACGAAAATATTTCAAAATGTCGTCTGCTGAGTACCAGGCGTGTTGGGAACATGATTGCAATAGCGATGGAAAAGGGATCGTCGGGTCGTACACAGATAGCGGTAGCCTAGATCAGACTGATCATGAAATATTTTCTACGGTCATTCTCTCCCTTCCGCTGGTTGTCAGTTTCTGGCGAAAGAATGTGCACAATACTGGTTAACCGCTTAGAGGACTAAGCCTGCCCAGTAAACGTGTGGTTAGGTAAACTGACCGCGCTCGACATGGCCCCATTGGGTCGACTGGGCCGTAAAACCTCAACACAAACAAGATCAGACTTTTGTTGGAGAAAATAAAGGGAACTAAGGGTACATGACTGAAAATGTGAAAGAAAAAAGTGGACCATTGGTGTCTGTGCTGGACAGCGTTAACCCTAATCGACTGCGTAGCCTCTTGTGGAACTTTCCTATCCATTTACAGACCGAGCTTTCGATACAACAGGATACAAAGAAGAATAGCGAACAGGGTATGCCCTGATCGGATTGCAAGCATATGCTCCTGACGTTCCTAAATGTGAACGCTATATATATTTAACGCCGAGCATGCTGTGAAATATTACAGCAGACAGTGTACTGGTATATTTTTCTTATATTCCCCAGAAAAAAAGGTTTTTATATTTCATGCAAATTGTCTCCCTAGGAGACAATTTGCATGAAATGTCAAATCCTGTTTTCTATGAAAAAGAAAAAGAAAAAAAATCGTCAATTTGTCGTCTGCTGAATTTGCCTAGAGAGTGGTATAAAAGGTTAAGGAGGACTTGAATTGTTCTACCACTGACTTGACCAGCACCTGCCTGACGTCATTTATGTAGAGGGAAGACACAGACCAGTCTGTGCATGTCTTTTCCTATTCGTTCGGCGACCAACGAACGTACAAATCTTAATGCATGAAAACTTATTGTGTATCTAAGCTTTCAATCGAAACACCTGGATACCTCGGTGAGATAAGGCGGTTTTCCCTACGGCCCAGTTTTTTTTTCTTTTTGACTATTGCTCATCGTGAGAAATCGTACCTTACGTACCCAGTGACGATTCGGATCAGCCTGCTCATCAACACAGTCTGATCAGAGACTTCGTTGGATGCTCAGAAGATAGCCAAAAAACCAAGGCTTCTTAAGGCGGAGACGAAAGACAAATCAGACTGCGCAGATGCGCACCAGCTGCCTGCGCGTACTTATCAGATGGTACGTTTTTCGCTAAAGAAATTCACATTAACGCATCGCACGCTGGGTAAAAAAAATCAGTAAACGAAATTTTAAATATTTTTTCCAAGAAAAAAAGGTTTTGGTAGTTCATGCAAATTGTCTTGCATGAAATACCAATGCCTATTTTCGGAGAGAAAAAAACAAACAAAAAAAAACAAAAAAAAAACAAACAAAAAAACAAGAAATGTATCATCAATTTGTCGTCTGCTGAATTAGCCCAGAGAGTGGTAAAGGTTAATACGTGTAGACGGTGTTATTGGTCTAAAATAAGGTACACGTACCCAATATATATGTGTTAATACCCACCCGTATTCTTGTTTTTAGAACAGGAAGACCAATTTTCTTCCTTTTTAGACCAGCAACTGTGGTATGCTTAATAAATTTTACATAGAGAGAGTGTAAAAGATGATTTCGTGAAAATGATATCGGGATTTTAAATCGGACTAAATCAGGGTAAGTACAATAGACTGATGTACTGGAAATCCTAAATCATCACGAAAACACGCCTATATAATTTTGATCCCCTTAAACCCCACTTGTATATAGTAAAACTGGGGTTTACAGGGGTATACATTATTTTTCTTAATTCTGCTCAAAACATAGATTGTGGGTACTCGTTAGAGCCGCCTCGTCGAGGCGGTTCTAACAAGTACCCACAATATATGTTTTGAGCAGAAATATGAAAAACATCAGAATTTTTTATCTGAAAATTTTAAGTTTTTCGTGATAAAATTTTCAGTATATTTGAATAGGCGTGTTTTCGTAATCTGGTGCCGCATCTATGTGACTCAGTTGCCTTGTAGCGTTAAAAGTCTGCATCATCATCAGGAAATCCTAATCAATATTATCTCATCATATACGAACAGCGAAGATACAGATCAACATGTACGTCCACGTAAGGGTGGCCAGAGACATCCGACTCATAGACAACCTATCGTTGTTCGCAGATGGCATTTTGAGTCGGCTAATGCTACCTCTCTGCAGAGGTCCACTTTCGATTAACAGGTTTAAGGAAAGCTTGGTATAATTCTCATGAATATTTTATTATTTTTATTGTATTTTTTTATGTTTTATGCAAACAGTGCACGCCCAGATCAGACGCCACAAAACGCGGCGTCTTATCTTGGTCTACAGTGTTTGCCTGGCTCCAGTCTTTGGGACAAGAGGACAATGGGTAAAAAATTGATAAGTATGGAACGCCATTACTGTCTTCCGAGCATAGAATTAATTATTTTGGATGCTTTCCTATTATATGCTATGGTCAAAGTATTATATGGTGTGGTTAATCTGATATAAGTAGTAGAAACTTCGTTATATTCTGTGGTGAAATGGTTATACGCTGCAGTATTTTTATTATATGCTGTGGTCTTAGTGTCATATGCTGTGAATTTTTCATCATATGCTTTGGTCTAAACATTGTATGAAGTGGTTTATCCGATATATGTATTAGGAACTTTGTTATATTCTGTGGTGAAATGGCTATGAGCGGTAGTATATGCTATGGTCTGAGTTAGTACGGGTACCACCACTCAATTTTTTGCTAACCCTAGAAATAGGAAAGCTATACGATTTATTCGATATAGGAAGAAAGCCTTGACATTTCTGTATATAACACAACTATTTAGCAGATATGCATACATTGCATTTCGCGAAAACTTGCACGTTTCTGTGGAGGCCCAGTTGATACTTAACAAATTCTAAATAAACAAAGCCTTTTGTATTCAGGTTAAAATCATAACAAAAGACGAAAAAATGCTCAAAACAGAAAGCAGAATGTTTATTTTCTCGTGCGCATATGCAAACATGAAGCCATGAGTGACGCTCCGGTTGTTTCCGCATTTAAGGGAGAGTATTTTTTTTCCCTGCCATACATCAATTTTTAAATTTTGCATGCAAACTACATTTCAAATAAACCTTCTACCGTTTTCTGTAGCATATATTAGAAGGTATATTGAAATGGATTAACACCAAAAAATGTTCGAATTTTCGTCCAGTATGGCCGCTACGATAAACCTTTAAGAATATGTTTGATTGCGAATTTCCTGACACCATTTTGAATGATCCATTTCAAACTTTACAAGACATCTTTCGGGCGTTCGTGCTTATGTTTTTTTTATATATAAATATTCGTATAGAACAGTATAATGTACTTACGTAAGTCTTAAAAATGCATGTTGAGGGTAATCGCCGCGCATTTCTTCATGTCCATAATTTCAAAAGCTTTGTTGACGAACTACACTCGGTAATAATGTATGAAGACCAAACATAATAAGTGACGTAATTTCTGCAAATAAAAATGTTCATCAAAAATCCATAAAACACACACCGTTTCACAAAACGCGAGAAGAATTTAAACAATCAGTGGGAATTTATATTCAGACAACAACCTACAGATTAATATATCGCGAGTTTGGTGTACTTACCTGTTAGTATACACGAACCTGTGTACTAAACACTTAGTAGAACTTACAGTCGCTTGGCAAAACTCTAAACCAATATCATGCAAAATGCATGCATATTTCCAAAATGAATTAGTTTCGAATTGCTGTACAGAGGTTTTGCTTTACATATACAAAAACTCATCCGTATGTCTTTCCGATTGTAGGTTACGTCTTTTTTTCAAGGAAATGAGAAACCCGACTAAGTGTTATATGCTGTCCTTTTTTGCATTATATGCTGTGGTCTAAGCATGGTATGACGTGGTTAGTCCGATATATGCAGTAGGAACTTTCTTGTATTCTGTGGTGAAATGCTCATACGCTGTAGTACTTTTAATATATGCTGTGCTCTCAGTGTTATATGATGTGCTTTTTTCCGTTACATGCGGTAGATAAATCTTTATACTTGGTGCAAACTTTATCATAATGATGAGATCATTAGGATGCATTCGTGACTTATTATCGCTAACCTCACATTATAAAGTTTGCACCCAATATAAAGATTAATCTATCGCATATAGTGAAAAAAGCACAGCATATAACACTGAGACCACAGCATATAATAAAATACTACAGTGTATGACCAATTCACCACAAAATATAACGACGTTTCTACTATAGTCGACTCTCGTCATTACGAAAACACGCCTATTCAAATATATTGAAAATTTCACCACCAAAAACTGAAGGTTTTCAGATAAAAATTCTGATATTTTCATATTTCTGCTCAAAACATAGATTTTGGGTACTCATTAGAACCGCATCGGCTTTGGGTATTCGTTAGAACCGCCTCGTCGAGGCGGTTCTAACGAGTATCCATAATCTATGTTTTTGAGCAGAAATAAGAAAAATAATATATACCCCTGTAAACCCCAGTTTTACTATATAAAAGTGGGGTTTAAGGGGGTCAAAATTATATAGGTATGTTTTCGTGATGTATCTCGACTTCGCTTTTCGCGAATGACCGCTTGTCTCGAAATGAAAATCTGGTCCCTGTTTTAACATGGAAATGTAACATCAAATAACAAAATATTGTGGAAAAGAGGACAAATTGCTCCTAAGGAGCATTCTCCTTTTTTCGCAATATTTTCAATATATCTCTAACTTCAGGAGTCAAATTACATATTCATTTGTAAAATGTGGTTGTTCGATTTAATTTTACTCAATTCTGCAAATCTGATGTCGAGGTACGGATATTTCGAAGTATTTCAGCGAGTCCCTTGGACTTCGAGATAACGACTGTACTTATATCGGATTAACTACTCCAGATAATGCTTATTCCACAGCATATACAAAATGTTAAAGGAAAGGAACGAAAAAAATAATTTTATGCTCGCCAGACAGTTATGGCGTTCCATAGATGTAGGGAGACAAACCGTTTTAAACCGATACACCAAAACAAATACTTACGCAAACAGTGTAGATCGGAACGAGCCGTCTCATCAGAATCTACACTATTTGCTATTTGGTTCTAGAATTTTATCTGATACAATGGACGTATCCAAATTCGAAGAAGACAGAAGAGTCCGTTGCAGTAACTTAAGATTAGAATTCCGAGAATCGGAAGTGTCGCCTGCTTAAAGCACCAACCATTTGATATGAAAAAATAAAAAAAAAACAAAAAAAACAAAAACAAAAAAAAACATTGGTCCTTATAATTGCTCTTATCCCTAAAGGCAACCCATCACTACAAAATTCGAATGAAATCAATGCATCCCTTCAAAAGTTATTGAGGGGAAACAATATCTTTACCTTGTATTTTATCCCAACAACAAAAACTAAGTCGAGAAAGGGCCTTAACTTAGCCAAAATTTTGCGGATGATTACCAATATCGAACTTGACCTGTATTTTAAAATGATATATCTTTCTGCAAACCTTCAATAAAATCAATGCATCCCTGCAAAAGTTATTGAGCGGAAACTAATATCAACACACCAACAAAAACTAAGTCGAAAAAGGGCCATAACTCAGCCAAAATTTTGCGGATAATTATTAATATCGAACTTGACCTGTACATTACAATAATATATCTTTCTGCAAACTTTCAATAAAATCAATACATCCCTGCAAAAGTTATTGATCGGAAACCAATATCAATACACCAACAAAAACTGAGTCGAAAAAGGGTCGTAACTCAGCAAAAATTTGGCAGATGATAACCACTATCGAACTTGTCCGGTATTTTATGTTGATATAAAGTTTTGCAACGTTTAAATGAAATCAATGCATACCTTCAAAAGTTATTGAGCGGTAATGAACAACAAAAACTAAGTCGAAAAAGGGCCATAACAGCCAAAATTTGGCGGATAAATACCAATATCGAACTTAACCTGTATTTCAAAGTGATATAAAGTTCTGCCAAATTTGATTGAAATCCATACATCCCTTCAAAAGTTATTGAACGGAAACGAAAAGTGTGACGACGACACCGACAACGACGACGCCGACGACGCGGACGGACAACATGATCCCTATGTGTCTGCCATGCTACGCAGGCGACACAAAAAAGAAAGCTCAGAGGATGAAAGAGTGAAGGATGCATCTCTAAAAGAGAGAGCTCTCTAACTAGAAAGATTTAAACTGCCAATCACAACAATTGTCGACTGCCTTGTCATCTGCTTGTCATTTTAAAAGTTATTTTTGCAAACAGTGTGGACCCAGATCAGATTGCTCCGTCTGATCTAGGTCCACACTGTTTGCCTGTATGCAAAAATAGGTTTGAAAAGTTTGCAAGAATATTCAGCAGACGACATAAACAGACAACATTTTTAGATGCAGGTTTTCTTGGCGTTTTAAGGGTTAAATGGGGTTACATGTATGCTTAAAGGAAGGATTTTCTTCCCATTTAAATGATCAGTGTCATTTCAGAAGGGGTTCATACACATCTTTTGCTTAGGAGTGATGTCCCTTTGAAAATGTAACAAACTTTCAGCTCAGAGAGCATGAAAACTTCATTTGGGACAGCCTAAAAGTGGCCTTATTAGTGGGGTGGTCTCAATATTGAATATGAAATAATAAGAAAGCGACCATTTGGGACTGGCAAAAGCTGTTTTTAATAGCGGATTGGTCTGTTGACAAGGGCCCAAGTTTACAAGTGTTCCTTATATTGAGGTCGGCCTTTAAAGACTGTGATTTACCATTACGAAAACACGCCTATTCAAATGTATAGAAAATTTCACCTCCAAAAACTGAAAATTTTGAGATAAAAAAAAACTCTGATATTTTTCATATTTCTGCTCAAAACATAGATTGTGGGTACTCGTTAGAACCGCCTCTGTATACCCATGTAAACCCCAGTTTTTTCTGTATAAAAGTGGGGTTTAAGAGGTCAAAATTATATAGGCATGTTTTCGTGATGCGATGCCCTTTTTACGCTTTCCCGTAAAATCTGATTATGCAGTGATGAAGTCAATAAATATATTTCGACATCCTCTATTGAACAACCATAAACTATTTCATTTTAGCTGACTTTAAATACCGCATTTCATGTGTCAAAATTTCGGATCTTAAATGAAGATATATAAGTAGTCTAGGACGGCACTATGGACACGCCGAAGCGTGTCCATAGTGCCATCCTAGACTACTTATATACCTTAATGTTGTAAATAATATATAATTATTATACAACTGGGTTCAGTCCACATGCGTTAGTTGGACTGCAAAATGACAAAAACTCCCCGATGACATGCGGACAGCGACAGACCACATCAGTCCGAGCAGCCGCGCCATATGAACAAGGTCATTGCTGTCCGCTTGCCGTTTGAGGCTGTAGAATATATCGCCGGACAGAGAAGATCTTGATCAGACTATACGGAGGGACACGTTGTTTTAGGCCTTTGCAGTGAGCCTTAGCTCCTCCCTGCGGTCACATGGCGTTTATACAATGTCGTATTAGCGTCGATGCTAAGTCACGTTGCATCGACGTTAGTACGACGTTATATAAACGTCATGACGTTGTATCGACGTTAAAGCCATGTTGTATACAGTTATGACGTTGCATCGACGCTAATGCGACGTTGCGTAAATGACATGTTCCCGTTGGGCTGTGTAGCCGCCCAGACATGTCTAGGATAGAATCCATTTTGCCAGTCAATTCTTGCCCAGGTTGCCAAGTCAATACGTTACTTCCTTTTAATCAAACATTTCCGTAATCTGGAAGATAAGGAAATGGTATATAATAGCTTTACAATAATATTGGGATGAATTACTTTTGTCATGACGGATTCCTCTATTGCTTGATTTTGTTTTATGCGAATTTCTCCTTCGCCAAAATACTGTCAGATGTAAGCATTTTAAAGTATTTAGTAAAATTCAGTTATTCGTACAACCCAGCGGGCACAAGAAGATTATACAGCGTCGCATATTGTCGCTGCAACGTCATGACGTTATCATGACGTTGCAGCGACGTTAACGTGATGTTGTATAAACGTCATATAACGTTTAACTGGAACCCTGTTCTCTCAAATATATGTGAAAGCTAAAGACCTATAGGATGAGGAAACTAATCTAACGTAACGACACATGGCATTGTATCGACATCAATGTGACGCTGTATAAACGTCATGTACCCGAGGGGGGGAGAGGATTCTGTTTACCCAGGAAACGTGATGATGTCGTGACAATGAAGAGACGATGTTACGACGTTTACATGGCTTAAGTCGTGTTTACTGGGTATATAGTCGTTTGAAAATCCCATGACGCAGGTTTACCGGGTCCAACATAGGCTTTACGGCTTACACAACGCGGGAGAAAATGGCGGCGAGCATTACGATATAACGAAAATAGTTTGTACCTTCATATTTTGAACACAGAGACATATTACTTATTTACATGGAGTATAAACAATTACTCTGGTATAGTCTAGTTTAAGCATATATTATTTGTATAAATAAGAATACAATACATAGCAATATGAAGATTCAGAGCAAAAAGTCAAGGACTTAAATGAATATGTTTTCTAAAAACATTGAACAAAACCCATTTCTTTGTAAATAATTTGAAATCGATGATACAAACACTATTAACTAATTATGTTCCTGTAACAATTTTAATTTTTAACAATATATATATATATATATATAGTCAAACCTGTCTTAAGCAGCCACCCATGGGAAGCTTAAATTGTGGCTGCTGAAGGCAGGTGGCTGCTTAATACAGTTCAAATATATAAGTCTATGTATTTCCGGGCAACTTTCCTCTGGCTGCTTAATACAGTGGGCTGCTTAATAGAGGTGACCACTAACACAGGTTTGACTGTATATATATATATATATATATATATATATATATATATATATATATATATATATATATATATATATATATATATATATATATATATATATATATATATGATTCGGTTTTAAGCGTGCAGTGTGCATTTGATGGTAGTTTTTAGCATTCCATGTATTTCATGCTGACCATCCAGTAGTGGTGTGTCATTTTCTATAGTATGTGCAATTTTCCAAATAATCACGTTGTGAGTTGGGAGTTTGGAGGTATTTGTTTATTTCGTTTTATGCATACCCATCTCTTCATGTCGACCCCAAAAATCGGATAATGATAACCGTTACGCAGTGGAATGGTTTTTAAAAGGAAAATTTGGAAACACGAATATAACGCATGCTTTGGTGAAACTTTATACAATACAGTATGATGGCAGTCATTTTATTCAACAAAGTTACAAAGTCGCCGAGGCGGTTCTAACGAGTACCCACAATCTCTGTTTTTGAGCAGAAATAAGAAAAATGATGTATACCCCTGTAAACCCCAATTTTCCTATATAAAAGTGGGGTTTAAGGGGGTCAAAAAAAATTATATAGGCGTGTTTTCGTGCTGTTTCAGATTGAAAACTCTGATATTTGTTTCATATTTCTGCTCAAAACATGGATTGTTGGTACTCGTTAGAACCGCCTCGCCGAGGCGTGTTTGCTAAGACAGGGCATGATGTGTTCAGCAAGAGAAGGATTAATTGTCCAAAGAGAGCCTAATAATTCGTCATTTGATTATATCTTCCCCTACATGTACATCTATTTTCTTCTCAATTACAGTATCAATGGCCGTGACTTCCTGTCCAGGGTTGATTCTCTTGTTCCTATCAAATTCTGGGATGTATCATTTGTGACATTCGAGAACCAGACATGAGAAAATGGCGGCGAATACGAAACGTTGCACATGGTTGAGCGCCATTTTGTGTTTATATTTTAATCTTACAGGTGAGTGAAATCCACCCAGTCGTGCAAGTATTTTAATAGCTATGCCTCCAGCCTGAGATAATCAATTTTCCCCACGTTCTCTATAACAAATGTAATAAATAAATGGGAATCGATTTGTCTGGGGTATTAACTGTTTGTGTTTATCGGAATAAAGTTATCCGTAAAAATTCGATTTTACAGGTAAGTTTGATTACAATTTTATCATGTCAATATAAAATGTCGAAACTGAGGAACAGTTGTCCCAAAAACTGCTGTCTTTACAAGTTGCTGGCAATACCAGCAGACGACAACTGGGTGACGTTTTTCATTCTGTCTCTTTATCGTGGAGACTGGAGCTTTGAAATTTATATGACATTTCATTCAGCCCCATGTTATTTAAGGGGACTTTAAGCACTTGTTAGATTTTCTGTCATTTTTACAGAGAGTAGGCTGCTTTTGTAAGCCGGTTTTCATTCATTTACACTAAGATTTGTATAAAAAGAGGTCTACCCTGAATGGGGAGTCACAAAAGTTGTCTCCATTCAAGCGAGCACCTTCTTTGCTTTTAGTGCCCCCCTACACACACACGCCCCCGCTCCCGTCCCCCCTCCCCTCCCCCACACCCGCCGTTATTTCAGCACGATCTAATCGCCGTCCTCTTATAAAATCACGAAGTACTGCAGTGTGTGTCAGTCAATGTTAATGAATCATACCAACAGAGTCGTGGGAACAGATTGCACAGGATCGAACAAAGTGGCGAGGCCACATAAGAAGGGGAACTGGTAAATACGAAGCTAAAAGAATCAGCGAAGCTGACCAGAAACGTGCACAGCGGAAAGCCAGAGCTAAGGCATCACATGCAGAGCTTTCTTCCTCAGACCTCTCTTGTTCTATTTGCAACAGGCAGTTTAGAGCTAAGTTTGGTCTCATCAGCCATCTTAGAACACACAAATAATAACACATCACACTGTTGATTAAGATTGGTCATTGTCAGTAATGACAGACGAACGAATAAATAATAAAAAATAAAATAATATATTCAATAATGAAACCCTCAAAGGTTGCCTTTGGAAATAGAACGAAAATCGGAGATTCGGTTTTATAAGACCCCCTTTTGTTTAGCAAACGTTGGTAACACACAATAGAATTTCTACTGCTGACAGTAAGATTATCACAGGCATGTCACTTAATCAAACAGGCTACATTTCAGTAGTAGCAGATGAGTTGGGTTCGAGCCAAACTAAAACGACTACGTCGTTTTAGTTTGGCTCAATCCCGACTCACCCTGTCACAGTGCAAACTCCTCCAATCACTAAACTTACTAGCCTGTTTGAAATGTACATTTCTTAGCTATATCTCTTGGTAAGACATTTTAAAACAAAAAATACTGGCATTTATTTTTATTTCTGCACAAAAATGTATGTTGTGAATACTTATCAGAATACTGGGCTCAATGTCCCTCTCTTGAGGTCTTGATGTCCCTTGTCTTGAGCTCTTGATATTTTCACAATATGATACAGAAAATGATGAATTATTTGGCTATTAAGCAAATTAAAACAGATTAATGCAGTAAAACCCTTGCTAGAAGTCACACACACACGCATCACATCACACACACACACACACACACACACACTAAAAATATGATTTAAAATTTTGCAAAATTCTGAAAGTCTGCCTATATAATATGAAAATAGGCTTAGCCTAAATGCGAGCACAGCACAGACCTTGTCATTTCGTGACAGATATTAGTGAGACCCAAATTTTGTGACTAGCGGTATAATCAAGTCCGCCCCAGTTCTGCCATCTTCCGGTGACAACTTCCGGGAAGAAAGAGGAAGAAAATATTGGTCAGAGCGATTTCTGCTGAAAGTATATATCGTTATATGTTACTTTTCCTTGATCATATTCTCTACCGTAGAGCTCACTTCGTTCGCGACGCGATTCGCGCGTCGCGAGCTGTGCTAGCTTATATGAAAATAGGCTTAGCCTAAATGCGAGCACAGCACAGACCTATCTGTAGTCTCTTTAAAAGTCCTTCACAGCATCATTAAAGAATAAGTTTCAGTATATGAAAATTATATGTAGATCAATGATACAAAATAATAATAATCAGCAAAATATGTTCGTGCAACTTATTGACACTCGTTTCTTGTCATTTCGTGACGCTTATTAGTTAGACCCAAATTTTGTGACTAGCGGTATAATCAAGTCCGCACCAGTCCTGCCATCTTCCGGTGACAACTTCCGGGAAGAAAAAGCAAGAAAATATTGGTCAGAGCGATTTCTGCAGAAAGTATATATCGTTATATGTTACTTTTCCTTGATCATATTCTCTACCGTAGAGCTCACTAATATGAAGATAGGCTTAGCCTAAATGCGAGCGCAGCACAGACATATCTGTAGTCTCTTCAAAAGTCCTTCACAGCATCATTAAAGAATGAATATCAGTATATAAAGAATATATGTAGATCAATGATAAATAATAAAAATAATCAGCAAAATATGTTCGTGCCACTTATTGACACTCGTACCTTGTCATTTCGTGACGCTTATTAGTGAGACCCAAATTTTGTGACTGTCTGTATAATCAAGTCCGCCCCAGTCCTGCCAACTTCTGGTGACAACTTCCGGAAAATATTGGTCAGAGCGATTTCTCTTGAAAGTATATATCGTTGTATGTTACTTTTCTTCGATCATATTCTCTACCGTAGAGCTCACTTCGTTCGCGACGCGCTTCGCGCGTCGCGAGCTGTGCTCGCTATAATAGTATAGACCCTTGTATCCTTCTGTTTTCACTACATATTGCGGGAGAAACGTGGGGTACACGTTACATTGATTTTTTCACGTGATGGCTTTTGCGGTGTTCCCTGACACAAAGCTATATTGGCACTATTATGATTCCTGTCTGAATCACTGAAATAGTTCACTGACTGATCGAGTCTTCGGTGGGTCACACATGTCGTACGGTACGTTTTCGCATATGGCTGTTTATTTTATTTTATTTTATTTTTTTTTTTTTTTGTGATTTTGAACCGAAAACCCACAATATCACCCGTTGCTTTAACCCATTGTATACTGAATAGACTCTCTCACACTATATATAGGAAAAGTCCAATTTTAATTTTAGGTACGCCCGGCTATGAGATTTACATATTCCTAGAGAAAAAATGGTTAAACTATTTGCAAACAGTGGAGACCCTGATCAGACGCCGCGTTCTGCGGCGTCTGATCTGGGTCTGCACTATTTGCTATTTACCCTTTTACGGGTCTCCCGACTACAATGGGTTAAGCTGTAACATATACAATTTTGTCGGTGTGTTTATTTTTGTCCAAATCTGGATTAAATGTTTGTATTTATTTGAACTGAGACAGAAATACAATAGACGTTTGATCTCAAGCTCTTCTCTACTTTCTACATGATTTTCTATTTATAAATAAGCCGCAAATGTGAGAAATACCTTACAACTGTGCGCCCATCGATGTATTCCAAATCCTTCTGAGGGAGCTTTTCAACACACATCCCTTAGTTCCTGAAATAGACTCTTCCATCTCTTAATTTGGACGAATTCCTTACTGTAAATAGGGGTTTCGAGCCGTCTAAACTGGATCTGCTCTGTATTGGTCTGCAGAGATGATAGGCATCACGAAAACATGCCTATATAATTTTGACCCCCTTAAACCCTACTTTTATATAGTAAAACTGGGGTTTACAGGGGTATACTTTATTTTTCTTATTTCTGCTCAAACACATAGATTCCTCGAGGCGGTTCTAACGAGTACCCACAATCTATATGTTGAGCAGAAATATGAAAAATATCAGAATTTTTTATCTGAAACTGTTCATTTTTTGTTGATAAAAATTTCAGTATATTTGAATAGGCATGTTTTCGTAATGACTAATCCATAAGAGGGCACAGGGTGCCCGACGAAAGCTCTGATTACACGTGTAATGTTCGAGCTTTAGGACTGTAGAATTTAACCCATTAGTGTCTATATAGCGTCCCAAAAATTGGACCTAAGCAAACAGAGTAGACCCATATCAGACGCCGTAGAACGCGGCGTCTGATATGGGTCTACACTGTTTGCATTAAAGATAAGAATTTCTGTAAAAGAAATAATAAAAAATAAACTAAAGCAGACTTCCCCATGAATTGAAAATGGATCTGTGCAAAGAGCGATGTAGAAGAGTCCATTAGGCAATAATGGGTTAAATGACTACCTTTCACTGTTCACATAATGTAGGCTTTTGTAGATTTTCATTGCCGTAAGCCTGGTTCAGGTGCTAAACTTTGGCCTTTTTGACTCTCGTTATCGTATTTCCCCTCAATATTCAGGCACTTTTTCTACTAACCACACTTTTAAAATTTGAACAAGTCTATTTGGTGTCCCGATGGGGTGTCTAAAATTGCTGGATGAGTGGCAAACAGTGCAGACCCCGCTCAGAAGCCGTGACCTCTTTGCTTTGCTGCGCAATCCCCTTCTGAAAAGAGAGGGGTCTACTTGGAAGCAAATTCTTTTCTTTTAGAAAAAGGTCCCTTTCCAGAGGGAAGTAAAAATCATTTTGACAAAGTTTGCCTTCCCTGAAGGTGTGTCCATTCCCTTTAACTCTTTGCATGTTGGCTAATTTTGCATGTTTTTTTTGTCGTCTGTGGATTTTTTAATTGACTTTTTCAAAAACATCTTTCAGGAATATCCATCAGAGTTTCAAACAGTTTGGATCCAGATCAGTTTTGTCGGGCCTGATTTGGATCCAAACTGTTTGCAAAGGTTATCAGCAGACGACAAAAGTTGCCACTAGCGATGAAAGTGTTAAATTATTGGGATGCGGCTGCAAGATGGTCGCATCGTCTCTAAAACTGCAAGGCCCATTGAGCTAAAGCATCCTTGTGTCAAGATCTTGCAAGTTGGGAAATGGCACCCAAGGTGGCCGCCATGACCATATCAGGTAAAAACCTGTAAACATATATTTCCCGAAGCTTACACGCCTACGTATTAGGCTAAAGTTGCTTAGGGAGCATTTATGGTATATGATTATACAAATTTGTGATTTTATTTTGGGGGAAACGAATCCAAGACGACAGTCGTTAATACACCCATTATGTTCAAAGGCTTCAAATGTTCTCTTGTTTTGTTTCTTCTAAACTGCACGACCAGCTGAGCACACAGTTGCTAGAGCAGCCTGGATACAAGATCTTTCAACTTGAGATGACAAAAACTTTGGAAACTGGCAGCCAAGAGAGCCATGTATGCTAAACCATATAAACTATCAGGCGAGGCTAATTTCGTTCTTTTCAGAGAAGACCCGTGCCTCCACTTCCTACCTACGTCTCGAAAACCAAATTACTATCGGCATGTTGATGTGCTAAAAACCCACTGGATGTGATACAACAGTGTGGACCTTAATCAGGCGCCACGTCAGATATATTAAACAAAGTAAACATATCCGAAACTGCTCGGTCGATCTATAATTGTCGAGACAGGATAGCTCCGTAAATCTCTGGAAACCAGTCTACAAGATGGCTGCATATCCTTATTTTCTATAAACGTAAAACAACTTATCCAGAATTGAATGGCAAGTTGAGTTCAATCTTTATATGGAACATTTTTGTCCAAGCACTTTAAAATTTATGCATTATATTGGGAACAGGCATCCACATGCTGCGATTGTCAGTTGTATTCCTGTACGTCAGAAGTTGGTGACCATAACCAACAACATGTCTTTTTGAGTTAATGGAAGCCTGCCCAACTAAATTGCTGGTCCATGTTGAACCAAACCGTCCTATTACCCAAAACAGAAAGCAAATAAATGCCGTCTCAAAATTGTCAAAGCGAATTTCGCATGTATTTTTGCACAGTTTATTTCACAAACAAATCTCAACGTTTGCACAGTTTATTTCACAAACAAATCTCAAAATTTCGGCTAATTAAAGGGCTTTAATTAGCCGAAACGTTGCGATTTGTTTATGAAATCAACTGTGAGAGAATATAATACAGTCGACTCTCGCTATCTCGACCTCGCTTATCTCGAATAACCTCTTATCTCGAAGAGAAATTCTGGACCCTGTTTTAACATAGAAATCTAAGAACAGGTAACAAAATGTTGTGAAAAAGAGGAGAAATTTCTCCTCTTTTCCACAATATTTTCAATATACCTCTAACTTCAGGAGTCAAATTACATATCCATTTGTTAAATGTGGTTGTTCGATTTATTGTTTTTCTCACTTCTGCAACTCTGATATTTTGATGTACGGATATCTCGAAGTGTTTCAGAGAGTCCCTAGGAATTCGAGATAACGAGAGTCGACTGTAGTTTTATTTCAAAATTCCGAAAGCCCATGAGGATACAATATAATGAAACATACATGGTGGCATATGACACATGACAGTGCAGAGCAATTATATAATATATCATTTACAATATAATTGTCTGTTACATTTGTTTGTTATACGAATACCTCAGACAGCATGTTTCATAATAGTAGCAACTGAAACAGTTTACATCACGAAAACATACCTTTATTATGTTGACCCCCTTAAACCCCATTTTTATATAGTAAAACTGGGGTTTACAGGGATATACATTATTTTTCTTATTTCTGCTCAAATACATAGATTGTGGGTACTCGTTAGAACCGCCTCAACGAGGCGGTTCTAACGAGTTCCCACAATCTATATATTTGAGCAGAAATATGAAAAATATCAGAATTTTTATCTGATAACTTTCAGTTTTTGGTGGTGAAATTTTCCATATATTTGAATAGGCGTGTTTTCTGTAATGTATATAATTTTCTGAAATGGAGGAGGTGAATAGATACTGGAAAACGTTCGAAGGATGCCGGACAGCGGACAACCAGCTGTGCCAATTGCACCCTCTTAAATCCACCAAGAGTATGGATATACACATGCCACCGTAGACGGTCTCCATGGTACAAGGCACGGTCAGCAATCTACCATCCACTGACCACCGTTCTAGTACTACAAACCTCAAGATAATAGGAATGAAAAATGTTATTAAAAATATGAACGATGAAAGATGATTAAGTAGCTGATTAGGAAGCTATCTCATGCACAAATACACATATCATACTTTTGTGGAAGACCATGAGCCACTCCGTGTCGGCGATAACATTTACACGGATGCCATGGCGAATACGGGTAGACGAAGGAACACGTGGTGGAACCCAATGTCCAAACAGCATGTCTCTCGTACTCGAATCCGCCATGGCAACACACACGGCGCAAACAACACAGAGCAACATGTGTAAAAATATTGTGCTATGGTTTAATGGCCCTGTGGGCAATATTTTAGTTTTGTCAAGCCTTCTCCCATAGAGAGGGAGAAAGAAAAAAATAATGGGATTTGTGAGACAAAGCTCTCAATTCCTGAACTTGCTTCAAGTGAGGCAAAACCTTCCTGCCAAAACCTTTAGTGCATGGCAGTGCCAACCAACCCTCCGAAAAGATCAGCAAAAGGGCACGACTGCTTCCCCAGACGCTGTGAATCATGTCCCTTGACCGGTATACAATCATTAGTCTTTTGCTATGTATAAGATTTTAAAAGTAAGAATGAATTTCAACACGTCTTAACTATTTTTAAATGTCCTGTCGACAAAATCTGTTCCAGCTAACATTTCCTTTGAGTTTCGGCTGACAAAAGAAAAAATATAATTTGAATAGGTGCACATCAATTCCTACAAAATGACATGTGCGACCAACAAAGACTCAGATCAGCCTTTGGATAGCTTAGGACCCAAAGTTTCTTCATGCTGACAGCGAATACTCTGATCAGACTGTGCGGCGCACAGGTCATTCTGTAGATATTGCTCGGTTTCATACAAAATAATTCATCACAGGTATATCAACATTCTTTGTCGGTGAATTCAGAGAATCATATTTCAAACCTATTCTATTATTTTCTTGAAGTGAATAGTTACACTTTCGGGAGAGACAACTCTTGTCAAGATTGTTTGCCTCCCTTCAGAAAAGAGGTCTGCTTTAAAAGGAAAGAATTTGCTCCCTTTGGGAGCAAATTCTTTCCTTTTAAAGTAGACCCCTTTTCAGGAGGACAGTTTTGTGCAAGAAAGCAAACGGGAAGTTACAAAGGTTGTCTCCCTTGTAAAAATGGCGGAAGAATAACTAAGTGTATAAAATTCCCTTAACTTCCCTTAAAAGCGCCAATCACAACTGCAGCAGACGACTTTTTTTTATCTTTTTAGTTTCCAGAGAAAACAAATCTTGACATTTCATGTGCAAATGAAAGACTGACGATTCACATGAAATGTCAAGACTTGTTTTCTCTGAAAAATAATTAGAAAAAAAAAATGAATGTCGTCTGCTACAATTTTTTCCTGGCGCTTGAAGGGTTAAATAAACTGAAAGAGCAACAGGTGAATGCTGCTGGGCACATAGACCTTGAATGGGCGTCGCTCTAAAAACACAACATTGGTGATGTAAACAGTTTTCTATTTATTTACAAATGCGTAACGTATCATTTGAGCCGAGTCATTCAAAAAAGATGTCCCTGTCGCGTATACAAACAGTGGCGTTGCATACACACCTGTGCAGTCTGATCGAGGTTACAGCTAGAGGAAACTTGGGAAGTTATAGTATTCAAGTGCGAAAAACGAGGGTATCGATCAGACTGCAACTGGGCACTGGCTGAATTTGCCCATCTGTTTTCGCATTTGGGCCTAGACCCCTTTTGTGTTGAAAATTTGCAGTTTATCCAATCTGATTAAGTCCTTAGAAAATCACCAGCCTGTATCTATTTTATTAAAGGAATTTGAAAGTGTGAGTATGAAACAGTGATAAATTAGGTTTAAATGTATTTCAATTCCGGTTTTACATATTGCTGTCGCAACTACTATTAAAGGCGTCACATAACTCTGGTAAGTCTGCAGTTGTTTCTTTTAAATATATTTAGTATTATTTTCAAAGACTATCTATTGTAGTTTTGCATACTTGTAGTCATGTCAAACCCAGGCTCTGGTTTCTATATTTATCTGTCTCTAACGCTTAGCATGCTAGGTAATAATTTCAGAAGATGACAATTTTTTCCCCAGAATTAGGTTAAACATTTCATGCAAATTGTTTCCTAAGGAGACATGAGACAATTTGCATGAAATGTCAAAGCATGTTTTCCAAGGAAAATAAGAAAGAATATCATCAATTTGTCGTCTGCTGAATTTGCCCAGAGAGCGGTAGAGGTTAACACTAGTTTGATTATATTGGCGCCTCTTGTACAATCTCTTAGCATTTCGGTTTGAATTCTTGAAATGGGTCGAATTAGATGTTGATAGCAAAACATAATACAAAAAAGTTGAAATCCATATAATCGAAATATGAAAAATTCTTAGTTTTAACCTCTCCGGGGTCTGTGCGAACATCTAAGATCCAGAATAGCCAGCGAAGCCGCAGAATCTGCCCAGCAGGCACATGACGTTAATACAACGTCGCCTCAACGTCGAAGCGACGTTGTATAAACGTCATGTGCCCGTTGGGGTATATATTCTGTAACAACTTATCGGCCACAAGGTGATAAAACGTACCCCTGACGCGTGCAGTTGTGATTAGACGCTTTAAGGGTTAAACAAGTTAGGTAGAGCGCAAAACGAATCCTCTAAATGCAGTAATTAATAATCAAAGCACTGACAGTACTAGTGGATCGATTGTCTCTGAGTGTAGGCTGGGAAAATGGTCCTGAACTGGGACTTAAAACTGTTTCATTTAACCTTTAATTTCCTGTAGTTCAAGCAAATAGTGCAAACTGTGATAACATGCCACGTTCTGCAGCGTCTGATCTGGGTCTGTGCTGTTTACCAATGTCCCAAACGTCCCAGTCCAGGTTTTACAAATAACCCACTAGCAATAGCACTCTGACGTCACAGCGACAAGAATAACGCGGCTATAAATAACTGTTACCTGGTTTTTCGTCTAACGCGCAGTCTGATTACATTGGTCAATGTTTATTACGTGGACAACTACCTTAAGAAAATTTTGGCCTTTGTATACTTTGGCTAGATGGCAAACATTTTATCCAAAAATCGGCTAAACTGAAGCTAATTCATGTAATTACTCTCGAAAGTTTGAATTTGATCATTAACTCTTTTATGCCGGTGGATTCTGCTACCTCAACTCTTTGGACAGGTCCTTTTCCAATAGAAGGGGTATCTGTTGTTGTTTTTTTTTCTTATTACCATGTATTATAGAAATATCTGTATTTAATATAAACAGTGTAGATCCAGATCAGACGCCGCGTTCTGCGACGTCTGATCTGGGGCTACACTGTTTGCCAATGTCCTTTTTAGAGAGCGCTGGGCTTAAATGGATTAACTATATATAGATAAAAAGGCATTTTTGGGGGCTTTTGACTTTCTTGAAGACTGTACGAGTAAAAGCTGAAAAAATGCAAGCAAACTGGCAAAAAAAAAATAAATAAAAAAATAAAAAACACTATTATAGCTATAAACGTCAGAAGACTGTATAATTAATAAGTAAATAAAGGCGTTCTACGCAATCATCCGATGATTCAATCGAACATTTTGTAAAATACTGCTTTTATCTGTTTTCATTTTTTATTTTAACTAAGATATACCACAATGTCACTTTAGGCCGGGAGGTACGAATTTGTAAATCACTCGTGCGGATAGGGTACATAACACCAGATAAGAGGGGGTATCCTCACAGTATTGTTTTCTTAATTCTCCATGGAAACATATGTTGTGGGTACTCATTAGAAGCGCCTCTACGAGGCGCTTCTAACGAGTACTACAACATATTTTTTTATGGAAAAATAAGAAAACAATATCAGTACTTTTGGGTTAAAAATGCGCCGTATTAGGAGTTATGGGGTACCTTATTTACTCTAAATATTCGGAGACAGGTCTAAGCAAACAGCGTAAACCAAGACCAGACCTCATAGAATGCGATGTCTGATCATGGTCTGCACTATTTGAAGCCCATTCAGCAATTCAGAATCAGGAACGTAGAAAAATGGACTTGTTTACATTTTAGTACAAGTATGGAAAGTAGTTCAATCGTCCGGTTATTTATGGTATATACGGTACATTATATATTGAGAAACTCCGAGCGTTACAGAAAACCAGATCAGAGCTAGCAGATAGCATATGTTCTGGAAATCAAGAGTAAACATTTCCAACTCTACAATGTCCAACTATTGCATGAAACATTTGGGTCCAAAACTACCAACAAAACTCTAGACATCACGAAAACACGCTTATAAAACTTTGACCCCCTTAAACCCCACTTTTATATAGTAAAACTGGGGTTTACAGGGGTATACATTATTTTTGTTATTTTGCTCGTAAACAGAGATTATGAGTACCCACAATCTATGTTTTGAGCAGAAATATGAAAAATATCAGAATTTTTGTCTGAAAATTTTCAATTTTTTTGGTGGTAAAATTTTTAGTATATTTGAATAGGCATGTTTTCGTAATGACTCGTGGAAATAAGCCTGCAAACCTTAGAGAGTTCACCTAGAATCGTAGTGTAGCAACCTACATATCCATATTTGACCTACTTTAAAATCTTTCCGCCTCATCGCGTCCGTACCCATAGCTCCAGACAGGGCGTGTTTTCAACCGAAAAGTACCACATTTTTCGTTTTTCTCAACGAAAATATATGTTGTGAGTACCGAGCGCGTCTCGGACGCGCTTCTAATGGGTACTCACAACATGTGTTTTCGTGGAAAGAAGGAAAAATATTCAGTATATGGATTTTTGTTTGTGTTGAGGTTTTACGGCCCAGTCAACCCAATAGGGTCATGTCGAGCGCGGTCGGTTTACCTAACCACACGTTTACTGGGCAGGCTTAGTCCTCTAAGCGGTTAACCAGTATTGTGTACATTCTTTCGCCAGAAACTGACAACTGCCCTTCTTGAATCAGCGGAAGGGAGAGAATGACCGTAGAAAATATTTCATGATCGCTCTCCACGAAAGAATGTTGCCGACCTCGGCGGGGGTTGAACCCGCGACCTCCTGGTCTCCAGTCGGACGGCGCATCCAACTGATCCACCAAGGCCTTCAGTATATGGATTTCTTATAACTGGAGCTATGTACCTAACAGGCTTGAAAGGGGACAAGACACTAACACACAATTAAATGACACACTTGGAGACTCACGTTTCGGGTCTTTTGCGTTATATTAACTCAAATAAACCTGGTGTTCTTTTTGTGGGACATAGGCAAACAGTGCAGACCCAGATCAGACGCCGCATAATGCGGCGTCTGATCAGGTCTTCACTGCTGGCTTACAGAATTTTCAATTACAAATGACAAAGATGAAAAAAAAAATACATCTGACACCCCTGAAATGACGAATATACTTACCCAATGTATAAGGATGGGAAAATCTATTAGGCTTATTTGGGTTAAGGGTGCTGGATACAATGTGTAGGTTTTTCGCCTTTAATCTACAAGGAGACAAAATTTGTACCTACCTATTGGCAGTCCTGCACACCAAGCCCTGTCTGATAAGGGGTCTACTCTAAGAAGAAAAAATTTATTATTCTCCTTTGTGTTTGGAGCAAATTCGAATTCTGAAAACGGAAGGAAAGAAATGGCTCCGAAGTGGATCAAATCGTTTCCCTCTTGGGCAGACACCTTTCAGAAAACTCGTTACAGTGTCAAATCGGTAACTCCTGTACTATCTGTGAATTAAGCCCGTGGCCAAAAATGTATTTGTTTCCCTTGGTACTGTTATTGGCTACATGTACGATTTAGTGATAATGACTGATTATGTAACGATTTACACTGATTCCAATTAAACATATTTTGACCATCTTTGTTTGTTTGAATAGCTGTACAGTAATTAAAAGTTGAACATCGTTTGAACTTACTGAAGTCAACTTTATATCCGCCGATAAATTCATTCACACACTCACGAAATCAGTCAGACTCCCCCTTCCTGCCTCCCTCACTCACTCACTTGCTCGTTCGTTCGTTGCTCGCTCGCTCGCTCGCTCATTCATTCATTCATTCATTCATTCATTCATTCATTCATTCATTCATTCCCTCCCTCCCTCCCTCCCTCCTTCCCTCCCTGGCTCGCTCGCTCGCCCGTCCGTCCGTCCGGTCGTTCCTTCCTTCCTTCCTTCCTTCCTTCCTTCCTTCCTTCCTTCCTTCCTTCCTTCCTTCCTTCCTTCCTTCCTTCCTTCCTTCCTTCCTTCCTTCCTTCATTCATTCATTCATTCCCTCCCTCCTTCCCTCACTCGCTCGCTCGCTCGCTCGTCCGTCCGTCCGTATGTCCGTTCGTTCCTTCATTCATTCATTCACTCACTCTCACTTTGTGTTGAAAATCATGCGATGAGGAAATAAATAAATTAATAAATAAATAAACTTTCGCATGATATTTACACAAGTTGCTGCTGTCAAGTATATGATCGCATGCTTTTAGAATGTTTTAACGAATTATATGCAGAACTTAGAAAATTTTCGGCCATACTAATAGTTAGACGTTCGGATTAAAAGTACATGTAAGCAAAATTAGGCGTAAAAGGAAGAAACTGCCCGTTTAGCTGTATATGAATAAATTACATCATTATAATCAATGGAATACTAACTTTCTGCTCATACGTTATAATAGATTCGCAACTGCCAGTTTTTGTATGTTTTTTTTTTTTAGGTCCAAAAACGAAGATTCGCGTAATCTGAATAAAATTCTATAAAAAAATAAGGATTAGAAGGAAGAATACTTTGGGCTCAGATGGAAGAAACTTCTCATTGACGTATTTCTAGGATTTTTATACCAGATTTCATCCTAGACGTTATAATTTAATGTCGAAAAATATATTAAATTAGGAAAGAAATTTATTTGTGTATTTCTATACATGAGGACCGAATACAGGTAACAACTTATCTCCGGGGCGCTCGGAGATTATCGGAAAACCCCGTGACTATAACGACTATTCTGCCCTATGCCCCTTTTCAGAAGTTGACAGAGTTGTCTTCCTTGAAATTGCGTCATTTCACCCTGAAAACATGTGGGTTAGGATATTTTCATACTCGTATTTTGTCGCACAAAAGACTTTTTCGCCATCTACAGCAAGCTTATGGGTTTTAGACTACATGCCCTGTTTCACAAATATTTCAAACTGCATTCATCTAATACAATTGTTGATACACGGCTGCTTATTCAATGAGGCAATATTTTAAAAGTTTCAAACGAGAGAGAAAATCAACTTTGATGGGGTTTGGCACGTACTACCACCATAATAATCCTTAAAATATTGGCAACATCTGAACATATTTTGGGATCAGCACACGACAAAACCTACAAAATGGCATGTACGTCCAGCGAAGACTCAGATCAGCCGGGGCGGATGCATCCGCCCAGGCTGATCAGAGTCTTTGCTGTCCGCATGAAGAAAGTTTGAGTCCATAGCTGCCCATTGAATGCTCAGCAAAGACTCTGATCAGACTGGGCGGATGTCCAGGCTGATCTGAGTCTTCGCTGGGCGCACATGTCATTTTGTAGGTTTTGTCATGTATGCGCTGGTTCATAACCTAAGTATTCAGATATGCCGAAGCAAACAGTGTAGACCAAGATCAGACGCCGCAACATGCAGTGTCTGGTTAGGGGGTCTACACTGTCACTCATCCAGCTGTTTTAGAGGCATTAGCAATAATTTCTGGATTGGTGAGTAATAACTGCGACGCGCAATGCGAAAACGTGTCTTCGGGTGTATGCGTACAGTGAAGGCCCAGATAAGTCTGTGCATTCGCGCAGTCTGACCAGGGCCTTCGCTGTCCGCTCACGAAACATTGGATACTACAGAATATATGAATGGAGAGCAAAGGCACGGGTGATACTTTGCGCATGCGCTATTATCTGAATCTGCGCATTGTGTGCATGTTCGAAGGCACCTTTTTCTCTTGTTGCGGTCCTGTCGTAAGTAATGCTTATTTATTTTCATGCTTTGTAGATATAGATCAACATATAACCTTGTCCGGTGACCTGAGGCTTCTGGTTTCAAGCTGTATTATGTCAAATAGAAAATTGACACCAGAAGTAACAGGTCATCGGACAAGGTTATATTTATATCTATAGTTTTAGCTTTATTACTTCAAGTGCAACTGGTATAGATCAAAAAAAAAAAAAAAAAAAAATAGCCAGCGCATGACAAAACCTACAAAACGGCATGTGCGCCCTGCAAAGACTCAGGTCAGTATGAGCCTCCGCCCAGTCTGATCAGTCTTCGCCATGCGCTCAATGGGTAGCTAAGGACCCAAGCTTTCTTCATGTAGACAGTGAAAACTGATCAGCCTAGGCGGATGCCCGGACTCATTACGAAAACACGCCTATTCAAATATGTAGAAAATTTCACCTCCAAAAACTGAAAAAAAAATCAGATAAAAAAGTCTGATATTTTTCATATTTCTGCTCAAAACATAGATTGTGGGTACTCGTTAGAACCGCCTCGATGAGGCGGTTCTAACGAGTACCCACAATCTATGTTTTTGAGCAGAAATAAGAATAATGTATACCCCTGTAAACCCCAGTTTTATTATATAAAAGTGGGGTTTAAGGGGGTCAAAATTATATAGGCGTGTTTCGTGATGTGATCTGAGTCTTCGCTGGGCGCACATGCCATTTTGTAGGTTTTGTCATGCGCTGGCTCATATAACTTATTTCCGGTGACGTGAGGCTTCTGGTACCCAGCTCTATTACGTCAAATGGAAAATTGAAACCAGAAGTCACAGGTCACCGGACAAGGTCATATTTATAGAGGTGTCGAACAAAATAATGTTTTAATACGAATAGAGAAAAGTAAACTATCCTTCCATTCCAAGCAGGCTGATTAGGGTCTCTGCTGTTCGTTTACAATTGGGCTTTCATGCTTGTATAAACGAACATGTAGACCCTGATTAAAACGGTACGGATGCGCAGAACTTACCTAGGTCTACGCTGATCGCTTATGTGAGAAAGTCCAGTTCCACCTGGAAACGCTGATACATATTTTTATGCCCCCCTCATCGGATGATGCCGCGGGCATATAGTTTTTCGGTTTCCGTACGTGCGTACGAATGTACGTCCTTCTGTACGAATGTGTGAACGTACATGTACGTGCGTACGTACGTACGTACGTGAGGTTGAGGCATTTGTACCAGGTAGAATTTTGCAGTTTTATAGTCAGGTAAACCCACAGCGGGGGCATACGTGTACTATGGACACATTTCGAGTTTTTTTTTTTTTTTTTTTTCTTTCTTTTTTTTTTTTTTTTTTTTTTTTTTTTGCAGTTGTATCTGCTGAGGAGGACACAGGATTAGCGGAAGGAACTATTATAGCTTTAGCCTGTCTCTTTGGTGCACTGTTTATTGGTTTAGTACTTGGAACAACATGCTGCCTTATTAGGTACGTACCGTTCTGACCCTAAATAATTGGACACCTTGACTTTTTACCATATTTGTCTTAAACCTTAAAGCGCCAAGCAAAATTTGTAGCAGACGACATTTAATTTTTCAAAGAAAACAAGTATTGATATTTCATGTGAATCGTCTGCTTTTAGCAGACGATTCACATGAAACATCAGGACTTGTTTTCTTTGAAAAATTAAAAAAAAAAAAAATATACGTATATTTCAAAATGTCGTCTGCTGCAGTACCTACAATCTATGTTTTGAACAGAAAACATGAAAAAATATCAAAGTTTTTATCTGAAATTTTTCAGTTTTTGGAGGTGAAATTTTCTATATATTTGAATAGGCGTGTTTTTGAAATGCACTTCTTGCTCGTACACATACTTTCTGGTCCTTTGTGATTACTGAGCCAGTTCCTGTTTTTGAAATCTTAAAAGGGTCACTGATGCGGCCTAGTTGGCCGAAACTAGCAGGTCTGGCCAATAAATCTTGACAGTGAAGTTGTTTTCAATCACGGTCTGTGAGTATGTGCATTGCCCTGAAGGGCCATTTCTATTAGAATCTATAAATTTGCCATCACGAAAACACGCCTATATAGATTTGACCCCCTTAAACCCCACTTTTATACAGTAAAACTGGGGTTTACAGGGGTATACATTAGTTTATTTATTTCTGCTCAAAAACATAGATTGTGGGTACTCGTTAGAACCGCCTCGCCGAGGCGGTTCTAACGAATACCCACCATCTATGTTTTGAACAGAAATATGAAAAAAATATCAGATTTTTTATCTGAAAATCTTCAGATTTGATGGTGAAATTTTCAATATATTTGAATAGGCGCGTTTTCGTAATGGCACCCATGAATAAAAAAAAAAAAAAAAAGGACTATTGCGAGCATGTTAGTAACCTAACGAACGCATATCACACAAGTTATTTTGTTATTCCTATGAGCACTGTATTCTCCCTATGTATTCAAACTGACCTGAGGAAATATTGTACATTCATATCAGCTCAAGCAGACTGGGGTGTCTGTTCAGGGTCTATATATAATTTCAGACTTCGTAAGTTTGATATGTTCAGGGTCCACACTGTTTGGCATTCATCCAATGTTACTTCGCCACTACGTTGTATGCTGGCATGCCCATGTCCACTCGAGGGCAAACCTAACTATTACCAGTGTAATTGGAGGAAAGTTTTGATACTTTAAGTAATATTTATTAACACATAGGTTCGAATTTAGTGGTGTGATCATTTTTTTCAATGTATTACGTTTGCCCTATAGACAGCGGATTACTTTAGATTTAGGCACGGCTATGTAATCATTTCAATTCATTTTGAAACCATATTTTGTCGCGCCATGAGAAAATGAGCCTTCAGGCATATGCGGATAGCGAAGGCCCAGATCAGCCTGCGCATTGTTTTGGGTACTATAGAATGTATCAATGGAAGCAATGACGTCAGTGAGACAATGCGACTGCGTAGGCTGATTTGAAAGTTCTCATTTGTCATGTGCTTGAAGTACATTTTCACTTGACACGGCTTTCGCGGTAAGTTTTATTTATATCGGACAAAACACACAGTTCTTGTTTTTATAAGACACTACCGCTGACCCTCATTCACTAATCGCTTTAACCTTGAACCCTCTCTGGGCTAGGTAAGCAGACGATAAATTGATATATTCTTCTTCTTATTATTATTTATTCCAGAAAATAGGCTTTGACATTTCATGCAAATTGTCTCTTCAGGAAAAAAGGCTAATTTGCACGAAATGCCGAAGCCTGTTTGCCTGGACAAATAAGAAAAAGAATATTTCAAAATATCATCCACTGAATCTGCTTAACCAGCATGTTAAGTGTTTAAGACCACCATTCAAAAAACGTACGATGCGAGACAGAAGAAAAGGGCTTGTGAACCATTATGCGAATTTCGAAAGCGAAATCCAAGATTAACCTTAATCTGCGCAGTCTAACCGCAGTCAGACTTTGCTGTAATTATCTGCAGTACTCACTGATTCTTTAAGCGGGCAATGAAGACACAGATCAGACTGCGCATTCGCGCAGTCTGATCTGTGTCTTCTTTGCCCGCATATTATGGTCTAAGGGCCAGTTTTTATATTGGGCTTATACTATGACGCCGTACTATTGCATCAAAATATTGCATTGTGTCTTCTCAACAGGGCTTTCTATATGTACGGGTCCTGGTTTCAATTTTAACCTTAAACCGCCAAGCAAAGTTTGTAGCAGACGACATTCTATTAAATATTTTTAGCTAATCTACAGATAAAATCTGTCTCGACATTTCATGCGGATCGTCTGCTTGGCAGATTATTCAATGAAATGTCAATTATTTTCTTTGAAAAATAAAAAAAAAAGCAAAAAAAAAACAAAAAAAAAACATATTTTTAAATGTCGTCTGCTGCAGTTGTGATTGGCGCTTAAAGGGTTAAATACAATCTTTAATATATTGTGAACATTTGTTCAGTCATTCCTCACTATTTTGGACTATAAGAGCACTGAAACGGTGACAAGGAGGTCATCGTCTTGCAAAGGAGCAAATTTCAAGGTATGTTTTTTTTTTTTTTTTTTACTTCGTTTGTGAAGAGCAACTCCTTGACCCATTTTACCTGACCCTTCGTTGTTCCCTAAAGTTGATGCAAAAACTGGCTGTGAATGGAGAATCTGAACTAGTTGCGCGGACTGATATATAATCCAATCAAAATCTACTTTGAGCATATGCGGACAGCGAAGGTCCAGATCAGACTGCGCTGATCAGGATGCGCTGATCAGGACCTTCACTGTCCGCCTATGCAATCTTTAGATACTGTAGAGAATAACGAAGTATAGCGAAGTTCCTGATCAGACTATATACATGTATCTCCGCTGGCTGGCCAGAATCTCTACTGTTTGTATTTACCCCGAAAACACTTTTTCTCATGTCGAGGCTCTTATATATATAACTTGCCCCTAAAGATAGGGATTCAATAGGTATTTTGATGGTTTCGATTTTCTGAAAGTATGCACTCTATAATTTTATTAGATGGCAGCGCAAACTGGGAACCAGTACCCGTTTTTATTTTTATTTATTTATTTATTTTTTTCTGGACAGCTTTCTGTATTTTCAACTACCATAAATTTGTGTGATGCCTGGAAAACTGTTTCTCCAATGTTCGTAGACAGCTACTATCAAGTTCCTGGCATTACTCACGTTTGAGACAGGACCTGAAGATGTGATAAGCTGTCCACTTTCTCCGTAACTTTCACTAAGCTATATACAAAATCATGACGTAAACACGTTCAACCCCGATTTTCTGAAATGGACTCATCCATCTTTTAATTTGGAGAAATCCATTGTTACAAATAGGGACATCCATTGAAAATTAAAACAGAATAGCAAACAGTGTAAATCCTGATGAGACGGCTCTTATGAGTCGTATCATCGGGATCTACACTGTTTGCAAAGGTATCTATTTCGGGTAGGGTTGTAAGAGCTGACCCATTTATGCCGAGTGGACCCTTAACTCTTTGAACCGGTCCATTTCCAATTAAAAATACCATGTTGTATAGAAATTCCTGTAATTATTGCAAATAGTGTAGATCCTGATTCACTACCAGGAATTATCGTACTACAGGAACTGTCACTCAGGTTATCGATATTCCAATTTAGATCGGTTTCTATTAATTCCCTTTGACTGGAGGCCCGTAAGCGTCGTCTTACCTGTGTAGCTGGTGTGTAATCAACCCAGTGTCACACACCTACAGTACTACTACAATTCAGATTAAATCATGTGTGGATGCATTGCTCTTGGACCCAATATACACTGGAATAGGTCCGAGTTAGAATGAATGAATGAATGAATGAATGAATGAATGAATGAATGTCAGCAGATTATTCAGTATGATTTTCAAAAGAATATCAATTGTTTAACCTAAGAATTGATTAATAATGATAATAACAAAATATTAATTAATTGATTAAAATAAATTCTTATTACTATTATTATTATTATTATTTCATTATTTCAAATTGAATAAAAAGTGTTGTATTTAGTTATAGATAATTCAATATGATTTTTAAACGAATTTAAATAGTTTAACCTAAGAAAACAAAAGCAATTAATAAATTAAAAAAGTGTTATATTTAATGAATGGTAATTCAGTAAGATTTTAAAATGAAGAACAATAGTTAATCTAAGAGAACAAATGAGTTGATTAATTAAGGTTGTATTTAATTACTAATGATAGTTTGGTACAATTTTTGAAAGAAAAACGATCATTTCACCCGGAGAAAACAAATGGGAAAATTTAATTAAATATAAGTAATTTGAAAAAAAAATGAATGGATGAATAAAAAAAAAATACTTTATGATAACCATAAACTAAAGACAGAAAGAAAGAAAGAAAGAAGCCTGTGGATAATGAATACGGGAGAAAGACCTATGTCATCCACATCTTAACATCATAGGACAGTCTGCGTGCCTCCGTTATTAAGTTATCCTAAGACATTTGTTGTTACAATACGAAAGAAAGAAAGAAAGAAAGAAAGAAAGAAGCATATGGATAATGAGTACAGGGGAAAGGCCTATGTCATCCACTTTTTAACCTCAAAGGGCAGTCACCATACCTCCGTTATTAAGTTAGGTTATCCTAAGACATTTGTTAGTACAGTAATTAAAGCTACCTACTCTTTAAGGTGATCTAGGTAACCTATTTCACATCAGTACTATCACCACAGATTAAAGAAACCTATTAATCAGAATGCAATCAAGTGTGTTTAATCAATGCTCACCAGACACCATGATATGCGGCGTCTGATCTGGGTCTAAAGTTCTTATCTATTTGTCAATATCCCTTTTTTAGCATAAATGAGTAATATCAAATATTACTGTGTTTTAAGCAACCTTCAGGTATGTGCCCTTTGTGGACCAAGACCCCATTGCGCTTTCTGAGCAAGGTTATGCTCTTTGCTTAATGTGTGTTACAGATCTGATTGTTAAGATCAGTATGTGCAGATGCTTATGCTAAACAATCCTACTGGCCATTCTGTGCCTGAGCATAGTAGTAGTATTAGGGTACATACATGATTAGAAAAAAAAAAAAAAAAAAAAAAACACGCAAATTTAGAGGTTTAAATTATTGGTAATTTGATAATTTAGTAGTTTGAAACCAGTCTGCAAAGCTCACACAGACCATCAGCTGGACAGAGGTGTACAAACAGGACATTTCTTTCAAGAGAGGTACATAAATAGCTTTGGGCTATTTGTTCACAGCATAAAGACAATTAGCTATTTCATAAACTTAGGACCCATTGGTGGCGCGAATTAGCATAGTACTTATCAGTTAGCACTTTGGGTAAAAGTTTTGCAGACAACATAAAGATGGGACAATTTTCTCCAGTTCTCCATTAAAACATATGTTGTAGGTATTAATTTGATGTACCTCGGTGAAGCAAAAACATGTTATGAGTACTCATTTGAAGAACCTTGGTGAGGCTCATCTAATGAGTACCCCCAACATATGTTTTTATGGACAAAAAAAATACAATCCCCAAATACTTATCCTGAACAATTTTCCTCTGTATGTTTTATTTTCAAAACAGGATTTGACATTTCATGAAAATTGTCTCCAATGAAGACTATTTGCATGAAGTGTCAAATCCTATTTTCTGGATAAACTAAGACAATAACCACTTTATCGCATGCTGAATTAGCCCAGAAAGTGATAAACGTTTAGGGATCAAATATCACCCCCACCCCAAAAAAGGAAATGGTTTGACATTTCTTGCAAAGCATCTCCATTGCAAACAATTTGCATGAAATGTCAAATCCTATTTTCTGGGGAAAATTCAACAAATATCACCAGTTTTTGCTGCTGAAGTAGCCCAGAGAGTGGAAAATGTAAAAGGTTAACATTTTTACCCCTCCCCCACCCCCACAAAAAAGAAAACAACAAAAGATAAAGTTTGACACTCCATACAAACTGTCTCTGTTGGAGACAATTCGCATGACATGTCAAAGCCTACTTTCTGGGAAAAATAAGAATATCATCATCACTTTTCCCTTGATGCATGAACGTTGTTTAACAATCATTTAAACTTAAGAAAAAAAAAAAAAAAAAAAAAAAAAAAAAAATAGACAACCTGTCAAAAAACTTTCATAAGAATTAATGTAGAATATGCTATTTCTAGTTTTATCTTATCATCTCAAGAATTGCAGGACCACGTGACCTGTCTCAGATAAAGGGCTGTTGTGTCAGATTATGAAAAGAGGGAAATTATGTATTATGCAAACACTAAAGATCCAGATCAGTCTGCGCATCTGCACACTCTGATCAGGATTTTAAATCTTAATCAATATATTCTACAGTAATTAGTGTTTATTTAGTTACACGGTTAAAGATGGTGCTTTGTTTGCCCATATTCCTTGATCATAGTTATAATGGTCCTTTTCAAATGTTGATGTTCATTTGATATTTTGACCACTTTGTTTTTATTGCATGAGGTATAGATTAAGCTATTATTACATTGTCCAGTGGCCTGAGGGATCTAGTTCCCATGGGATAATAATAATAATGGTAGACAAATGGAACCAGAAAATAAACAACGTGCTGTTATTTAACTTGTATTTATATATTTTTGAACATTTTTTTTAATGCTAATATAAATGAAAGTAAAATGTTTTGTTGATCGTTTCAAGACCTTTGAGATGTCTTCAAGTAACATAAGAAACAATTATGATTGAATCTTTTTCAAAGAAAAAAAAAAAAAAAAAAATGGGCCATATGAATTATGCGATCAATGTAGACCCGATTAGTCTGTGTGTCCGCTGAAATACATTGATCAGTCTATACTGCATGTTGAATACAGCTTGCACAATCTATCAAAGAAAAATGTATGCACATGCTGATCTTGAACTACAATGGTTGCTGCTTTTATTTGGAGAGACTCGTGTTATTTTTGTGTTGGGTAATTAGCAAATATGGATAAAATGTCGTTTTCCTTGGATTATGATGTTACTACTATCCTAGAGTTTTAGACAGAGATGTCTGTGCCAACGGTGTAGACCCAGATCAAATGTCACATTACGCATTGTGTGTTCAGGGTCTACATTATTTTACACTTACCCAGCAATGTTTAGACAAATCAGCTGGTTCTGTAATGGCATTGTTAAAAAGATAGGGCAAGTGTTGTAAAGAGTAGAACTTGATCGAATCATGTTTGTTTTTGAAACAATTGTCTTTAGAGTAATGTTTGAAAAGGTGTGTACTGAACAATTTTTTGAATCTGACTGAGAAAGTGGTTTATAGTATTTAACCTCGGGATTCTGATAAACACACCATAAGAAAAGGCAGTGACCCTGATCAGACATTACATCACAGAGTATCTTAACAAAGGTCTACACTGTTTGCCACTCAGATAGCAGGTATAAGCTGTGTCAATAGGTAGCCAAACAGACTTGATCAAATTTCAGTATGATAGTAATTTAATGTGTCTAATAGGGTTTATACGGTAATTACCAATATTTTACCCCTAAATACACATGTACGATAGTATAAACTGTCCATGTGGCTATTTTACAAATAAAACATTTCGAATATGACCAGCTTAATAATATTTATTCTTCGGAATTGTGATGTACAACATACTAATAATAATAGTAGTAGTAAATACTACTACTACTACTACTACTAATAATAATAATAATAATAATAATATCATTAGTATCATTATGTTTTAATTTCCTAGATAACAATTTTATGAAACAAAATTTCTGAAAATAATATCAATTATCATTTTGTTTTAATGTATTTTGTTTTAAATATTATATTTTTTTTTATTAAATATACATATTTAACACCGCATGTTGAATAGAGCTTGCACATTCTATGAGAGAAAAAAATGTATGCACATGCTGATCTGGAACTACAATGGTTGCACGTCATATTTAATGCTGCTTTTATTTGGAGAGACTCTTGTTATTCACAGATTTAGAGAACGTTTGAGAGAGAGAGAGAGACTCAATCTCATTCATTTAGTCCTTATTTGTGTACAGGAATCTAAAATGAGCAAATCGTGTCAATTAAAGTGCTAGTTTATGCAAAAAGATCAAATATTGGATTTGATTCTGTTTGTGCAATTAAAATTGCGCATAAGCATGTATGTCAATTATGTAAAAAGTGATTTCGTTGTTTTCTTTTGTCAAGATAAGGACATAATTGGCATTCATTAGCAGTAATTGTTATTAAGAAAACATCGCAAGAGTTGCCGCGCATTTAGGTATTTTTCTTGTATCCCGACAAAGCATTTTTTTTTCATCATTAAACAAACAAAAAAAAAAAAAAAAAAAAAAAACCCAAAAAAACAAGTAATTAAGCAGTTTGTAGTTTTCCTATGGTCAAAAGTAATTATATCAAATTTCCATTAAAGCTTCAATAAATTGCCGAATAAAAACATAATTCGACATAAACAAAAATTAAATAAATAAGTTTATATTATCATAAATATATATCTTTGTTTTCCTTTTTAAAGCTAAATAATCTTTATAATACTATCAATGGATACCAATTCTTTTTTATTTTCCAATTCTTACAACCTCTTTTGCAATTCATGCTAGTATCATGTGTACACAAGACCTGCGTCTGTGTAATCATTACACATTTTCTCTCCGCATTTTTAAAAATAGCTATATTCTGCAACCTGTGGGCCATTTTTAATAAAATAATTTATTCAATATTTTATTACATAACTATAGATATTAAATAGATCTATCGAATGAGAGGTTATAATGAACAGAGAAATTTTAAAAAATATGACTTTTGGGCGATTGAATCAAGGCAATTTTTCATTTTTGTTGTAAAATACAAAGACTTAATAAGGAAAAACCCTTGTAGCATTCATTACAATCTGGGCCATTTTAAAATTTATCTTATGTCAACAAATTTGGTATCAAATTGAAGCAGATACATTTTCCCATCTATTGCGAGGTTATAATAATATCTTGTATTATTGAAAATAAATGATTTTATTAGTTAAATGATGGGCTCCTATATAATTCTATACATTTCCACACTAGTATCTGTCTGAGGACTAGCGACATGCTGTGACGTCACAGAAGGGACCGATTGGTGCGGATTAGTACCTGTAGTACGAGAATTCCTGCATATGAGACGCCGCGTTCTGCGATTTCTCATCTCGGTCTACACAGTTAGCCAGTGTCCTTTTATGGGTCTCTAAGCATAATGGGCTTAGGAGAAATGATAACTTTCAGGGGACTCAAATGTTTTTGGATCATTTCTGAAATTGATCTACTCCCTGTGGGAGCAAATTTTGTCCTTTTACAATAGTCCCCTTTTCAGAAGGGGATTGGTGTGCAGGAAAGCAAACAAGAAGTCACAAAAGTTGTCTGTAAAAAATCTACCAAGTGTATCTAGACCCCTTAAAATGAAAAAAAAATCCCAACTTGCTTTCACATCACGAAAACACGCCTATATAATTTTGACCCCCTTAAACCCCACTTTTATATAGTAAAACTGGGGTTTACAGGGGTATACATTATTTTTGATATTTCTGCTCAAAAACATAGATTGTGGGTACTCGTTAGAACCGCCTCGACGAGGCGGTTCTAACAAGTACACAAATCTATGTTTTTAGCAGAAATATGAAAAATATCAGAATATTTTATCTGAAAATTTGTCATTTTTTGGTGGTAAAATTTTCAGTGTATTTGAATAGGCGTGTTTTCGTAATGAAAATATGGAGCACGTTACACCTCCTGTTTTGATATACGCAACAGCTTAGTCCCGGACAAGACTGCACATTCACTCAGTTTGGTTAGAGTCTACACTGTTGACGTAAGGTTAATGATTACATCTTCAAGGGAAATAACTATGACATGGAAATATTTTCATTATTTCTCAATGGGAATTTCTCTTATTAAAGGGAGAATTTTAAAAAATCAGTTTCAATTTAATCGATGAAGCCATCTGACTTCCTATATGCAAATGTTATTTTCTTTAGCAAATGGCTGCCAATTTTAGGTGTATTCATTCTCCTCAAATAATCCGTTGACGTTGAAAGTTTATATCAGCGAACAGTGCATGCCCCGAACAGCGTATGCTGGTGCATATGCTGCTCTGGGTCTACATCGCTCGTATACGTATGCCAAAGAATCAAATCAATCGTTTTCTGTAGATACCAAATCAATTTAACTTGATTTAGTAAGTTTATTATTTTTCTTTTAGGCGATACCGAACACGCCAGTTTTTGAAACAGAAGAAAGAATTCGAGATTTTAGAGGGTATCAATAAGGAATTCAGCGAATCTTTACACTCCGAGGAAATATTTCCTGCGACAAAAATGACATTGCTACAGAATGGGCAGATACCTGTCCATGGGGAAGTCCAGAAATATACGGACTGGGCCAGACGACAGCCACAGCCCTCGCCTTTAGTATACGCCAAACGTATGCACGATGTTCGACCTACGGGGAGACAAGTTACCCAGCGTGTGTTCACTGTGCCTACCACTACAAAAACTGTGTTCACTCAAAAACCTAAGGTAGGAAATTATAAGCATCGTGTCCTGTGACAAACGTCCTTATCGCTTATGCGGACAGCGAAAGCCCAGATCAGCCTGTGCATTAGCGCAGGCTGATCAGGGCCTTCGCTGTTCGCCGACATGATATGAGCATCAGTACACCCCACCCTGACAAATCTCCGTAGGGCTATCAGGGCAATGAAAACCCACACCAAAAGACTAGCCTACTATTTGCACGCAGTTTATTCACGCCTTCACTGTCAGCATATGCCATGAGACCATTTTTGCATATCTTGGCGTGGTTCATTTGACCTTATTCAGCCTAAACAGTAGATAATATGCAAACAGCAAAGCCCTGACCAGCAGGCAGATGTACAAAGACTGGTCAAGGTATGGTACATTATTGTGCTGACTTGGATTGGATAAACCCACCTACAACATATGTAGATTTTTGCCAGTTTTATAAGGGAGACAACTTTTGCTACTTCATTTCGCTTTCCTGCATTCCAAACCCCTTCTGCAAAGGGATCTATTTTACAAAGGAGCAAATATTTTCCTTGTAGATAGACACATTTTCAGAGGGGGCCAAAATGAATTTGCCAGAGTTGCCTTCACTGAATATGTACAAATTCACCATATTAATATTGAATATATTAAGTCATATTGAAATAGTGCATTTCAAAAACGTATCCTTTCACAAGGTAAACTGTCTTATGTCGCCATTTGTTTAGCCTTAGATAAATTGATTTTATAGTACTAACAGAAAATATATATTAATGAGACTCATTGTACCTTCTAAATTGTGCGCCCAACGAAGACTCAAATCAGCCTGCGCATCCGCGCAGTCTAATTAGAGTCTACGTTGTCCATGTGGAGAAACCTTGCATCCTTGGCTATCCAAAATGCGCCCAGTGAAGATTCTGATCAGACTGCGCGAATGCGCAGGCTGATCTGAATCTTCGCTGGGCGGACATGTCCGAAGGTGCGTTTTCTCGTGTTGTTGCTCATATATTAAATGAGATTCGTTCATAGATTACTCTTAAATGAAATTGCTCCCAGCTGAGAACTCGACACTTTGATCATCAAGCCTGCTCGATCTAGCTAATTACATAAAAATATAAATATTTTACTTATGAAAAAAATGCTGTTTTTAAACCGTGTCAAAACATCACGAAAACATTCCTATATTATTTTGATCCCCTTAAGCCCCACTTTTGTATAGTAAAACTGGGGTTTACAGTGTAAACATCATTTTTCTTATTTCTGCTAAAAACATAGATTGTAGGTACTCGTTAAAACCACCCCGGCGAGGCGGTACTAACGAATAACCACAATCTATGTTTTGAGCAGATATATGAAAATTATCAGATTTTTTATCTGAAAACTTTCAGTTTTTGACTGTGAAATTTTCAATATATTTGAATAGGCGTGTTTTCGTAATGAAGCAACATACATAAAAAGGGCTTGAATGCTATATATAAGGCATAAAAAATTCGCGCAGCCTGATCTTCGCCTAATCTTCTGTTTGCTTACTGAATCGACAGATATTGTAAAGAAGAATGATCTGACTTATTATTTATTTATTCTCAAGATTTTTTTTTTGTGTGTAAGTGTGAAAAACAGAATTTAAGGGAAAAGGATACACTTTCTGTCAGAACTGCATTTGTTCCCTTCTGAACAGGTATCTGTTGTCTTAAAGCTAAGCATTTTATCCCAAGGGAAGCAAATCCTTTTCTTTTAGAGTAGACCCCTTTTCAGACAGGACTTGAAGTGCAGGAAGGCAGCAGGAAGTCGCATAATGTCTCCCTGATAAGAAATGCAGGAAATCTACCATGTTAAGCCTTCTCTTGGTTATACTGCTGCCAGACACATTGTTGATAAAAAGATTGTAAATGATGACAATAACTGAAACCATCAAAACCTCTTATTTCTATTATTTAGTATAATATTTCATTAGATGTTGTCTGTCCTAACCCCGGGGTCAAATACAAATAAATGAAATACAGATGTAGTAGAAAATAATGATTCAAGACACTTTCTTGACACTTTTCTTAGCTTCTTTTGAGCACTAGAATCTGTGACCCTGGGACACATTGTAGCCCTTCCCTGATGTCATATTAGTATACATGTCAGCATAGTAACAAAGGTATATCAAATCAGGGCTTGAAGCCATATTTTTCGAAGGTTTGCGTGCGGGTTTACAGGCTGATAAAAACATGTTCCTACAGAGCATCAAAATCTGACACCTTTTGCACACCCATCACGAAAACACGCCTATATAATTTTGACCCCACCTTAAACCCCACTTTTATATAATAAAATTTGGGTTCACAGGGGGTAACATTATTTTTTTTATTTCTGCTCAAATACATAGATTTTGGGTACTCGTTAGAATCGCCTCGGCGAGGCGGTTCTAACGATTACCCACAATCTATGTTTTCAGCAGAAATATGAAAAGTATCAAATTTTTTATCTGAAAACTTTCAGTTTTTGGTGTTGAAATTTTCGATATATTTGAATAGGCGTGTTTTTGTAATGGGTTCTGTATATGTCAAAGTATGTGAAAATATGTAATCAGCATTGAAACATTTTTTAAAACTTTGCATAAATGCTCAGAAAGGGCAGAGGATTTGATTGGGGTTCAGGTTTACCACTGACTACTTGCAGGCTCTACCTGAGCTCGACCTGACATGTACTAGTCAAAAATAATATATATAGGGAGAAATATGAAATACTACTGGGCTGAGTGAGCCTTGAACCCACGCCGGCTATGACGGCAGCGCCTAGTCCTTCAGAATCAGGAGACATAACCACTGCACTTCTACGCTTGTTTAAAAACAAGTTTCATGGAACAATATTATGCTTGATTTCTCTGAATGACCCATCGGATAGGGTATATTTTTGGTGCGCTAGCGCACTCATTATACATACAATATGCTTGATTTCTCTGAATGACCCGTCGGATAGGGTATATTCTTGGTGCGCTAGCGCACTATGCTTGATTTCTCTGAATATACGAGGGATGTTCGAAATGAATTGCTTATTTCTATCTGGAGACTTCAAATTTCAAGTTAGCTCAAAAGTACTCATTTCATGCCCTCGAAGTACTCCCCGTGGCAAGAAATGCAAAGTTTCAGCCGATGTATCCACTTCTTGAAGGCGTCACGGTACGCTGATTTGGGCACAGTAATAAGGTACTGATGAATGACAGATCCAAGTGCCTGTCGGGACTGGTATTTCCGCCCAGCAAGGAATGCTTTCAATTTCGGAAACAAAAAGAAATCACATGGGGCAAGGTCTGGGGAATACGGGGGGTGAGGCAAAACAGTTACTTTTTTTTTCTTCAAAAACGCCGTAACTATTGCGGAGGTATGAGCTGGGGCATTGTCATGTAGAAGACGGACATGTTTAAAACCAGTGGCAGGGTTTCGTTTCTGATAATACTTTTTCAGTTTCTTCAGTACTACGTCTTTGTAGTACTTTCCGGTGATGCTTTTGCCCTTTTTCACTGGCACTTTTATTGCGACTCCTTCACCAGAGAAGAAGATTGCATACAAAACCTTCTTTGTACTCAAAGAACATTTGGCAATTATTGGGCGTTTGCTGTGTTTAGTGACCCAGATCTTATTGCTAACCTTTCTGATGGGCTCAAAATAATGGACCCAGGTTTCATCACCTGTGACGACATTGGCAAACTGCTTTTTGTCATATTTTGGAAACATTTGAAGCAGCTTTTTGGCCACTTTAACCCGTTGCCTCTTTTGCTCGTCAGTCAACAGATGTGGCACCCATCTAGCAAAAATCTTTCTGACTTTCAAATGCTTCTTCAAAATAAGGTGAACCGTTGAAAGTGATATGCCTACGTTTCGTGCAATATCACGAACTGTAAATCTGGCATCTCCTTCAATGATTTCCTTTATTTTGGAAACGATTTCTTTACGAGATGCAGATTTTGGCCTACCTGATTTCGGTGCATTTTTGATGGACTCTACACCAGACTCAAATTTCTTTTTCCACCGCCGAACTGTGTCATAAGACACACAAGAAGGGCCAAAAGCAGTAGAAATTTCAGTCATCAGCTTCTTCAAAGAACAACCAAGTTTTGAGCGAGCTTTGATGTAAGCCCGTATTTCATCTTTTTTGTCGACGCTTCTACCAACTATTTTTACTGCAGTGGTCAATGACTGCGTGTATTCAAATGGCAAATTTTATGTCTTACACTTAGTCTGACATGTACATTTATACACCATTGTGTAGATATTGAATAACCCTATACAGGTATGTATTGGTTTTTATCGTGCCCCACGTGGATATCGAGCTAGAGGACAATAAGCAATTCATTTCGAACATCCCTCGTATATATATATATATATAACAAAATATAGAAGGACAGTGTTTTCCCTGAAACATATAAACATATGAAACATGAAATCCCAGGATACTTGAGGCCATCCAGGGCCACATCAAAAGTAATAAGTAGGCAGGTAGGTATGTAGCCTATACCTTTCTTTTCCTTTTCAGATTGTAATTCATCAGAATCGAGCAAAATCTGCCCCTCCTCCACTCGTCCGAACAAATTATTACACACGTGACCGGTATGGTTTCACCAATGCACATTTCCTTCCAATGCGAGGTTACCCACCTACAACATATGTTGACTACGGACCGTCACATGTTACGAAACGATACATCGCCAGCCCGCAATGGCGACAAGAAGTAGTTCGACAAGAAGTAGTGCGACAGGCACCTCCTCCGGCCCCTGTTCCGGCCCCTGTTCAGTATATTGAGACTGCTGCCCCTTTGATTGCTACAGGTTCTACGCAGATGACACAGACGACACACCGTTCATCGGGAGAAGATGTGTACCATATCAAATTGAACACAAATACAATGGATTATTCTAAGGAAAAACTTGGTGGTAAGTACCTTATTTCAACTAAGTATTCAGACAGACAGGCCTGGACAAACAATGTAGACCTGAACGCGGCGTCTGATCTGGGTCTACTTGTTTGCCAATCAATCACCATCCTGTAGTTACATCACTAGGTACATGTAGCTACATGCGTTTGTTCAGATTTTAGGAGAATCATCATAACAAAGCACAAGTGTGACGTCTATTCTTAGAAAGTTAAGTTAATTTAGGGGTAAGTGTGTCCGACTATTCAGAGTATATACGGTACACCAAGATTTAAGTATGATTAGTCGCACCCATAACGAAAACATGCCTATTCAAATACAGTGAAAACTTTACCACCAAAAAATGACAAATTTTCAAATAAAATATTCTGATATTTTTCATATTTCTGCCAAAAACATAGATTGTGGGTATTCGTTAGAACCGCCTCGTCGAGGCGGTTCTAACGAGTACCCAGAATCTATGTTTTTGAGCAGAAATAACAAAAATAATGTATACCCCTGTAAACCCCAGTTTTACTATATAAAAGTGGGTTTTAAGGGGGTCAAAATTATATAGGCGTGTTTTCGTGATGAATTCCAGTGTAAGCGATGAAGCGTTCGGGTTGTGTTCGTTTGGGTATATATTCTGTGCATGTATTCTTGTTATGTATATTTTATCTTTCGTCTTAGATTGTGTTTTATAAGTCGTATTTTCTCGAATTTTCCTGTGCTTAGGGCCTTAGCTTCTCGGCGAATGCCCGCGCATTATATGGCACAAATAGTTACCCTTAAAGCAAATATGCTGCAGACGACATTCTAAAATTGATTTTTTTTTTCAGAGAAATAGGACTTTACATTTCACGAGAATCATCTGCTAGATTGATAATCAGCCACTAAATAAACGTTTTGCCATTAAGTCACAACGTTTCTATACAATATAAGACAGTTGACGCTTAGCACTCTGGGTAGACTTTTCAGTAGACGACATAATGAATTATTTTTCATATTTTCCCCAGAAGACAGGTTTTGATATTTCATACAAATGGTCTTATGCAAGTGTAGCCCTCTTTGAGAATGGAGACAAATCTTTTTAGGTTCGAGTGACCGCCCTTGAAGGTAAATGTATGTTCAGTAGTCCAGTTCCTTGCGCAGCTCGATAGCAGCGGCGTCTATTTTAGTAGTTGCCCGGCGAACGAAGCTATATGTTCAGTTACCTTTAACCCTTAAAACGCCAAGAAAACCTGCATCTGAAAATGTCGTCTGTTTATGTCGTCTGCTGAATATTCTTGCAAACTATTTTTGCATACAGGCAAACAGTGTTGACCCAGATCAGACTGCTCCTAAATCTGAGTCCACACTGTTTGCAAAAATGGCTTTTAAAATCACAAGCAGATGACAAAGCAGACGACAATTGTTGTGATTGGCGCTTTAAGGGTTAAAAGCACGTTTTTGCTTGCCATAACTCAGTATACAAAAACCTTGCTCTTTGTATCTAATACAATCTAGTTTGTTTGTAGGTTCTGGATATAACCTCCGTGAATCATCTTCATACAGTGAAAGAACCTACACAGATCCTGGTGACCAGTATGTCATCAACACAAAATTGTCTTCCTACAAACCCAAGGTGCTTCAAGGAACATACTATGGTGAAAGTGGCCATGGATGGAGAATCGCAGGAGATAGTGGCACAGGCATGACAGGTGAGGTCTATTTGTTTTCATCAATTTTCTGGTTTTGAAAATCGTTCTCCCTTAATTTGATGCGAAACGAACACCGTACAAATAGTAACGGATGTAATAGTTGCTGGAGAATAGTGAAAACGACAATCTAAACGGCTTTTCTCATTACGAAAACACGCCTATTCAAATATATAGAAAATTTCACCTCCAAAAACGGAAAATTTTCAGATGAAAAACTCTGATATTTTTCATATTTCTGCTCAAAACATAGATTGTGGGTACTCGTTAGAACCGCCTCGGCGAGGCGGTTCTAACGGGTACCCACAATCTATGTTTTTGAGCAGAAATAAGATAAATAATGTTTTCCCCTGTAAACCCCAGTTTTACTATATAAAAGTGGGGTTTATGGGGGTCAAAATTATATAGGTATGTTTTCGTGATGTCAAAAACAATCAGCCAAAATATTATATGAGCTGCCATGTAACCGAATGTTCGACAGACGTGTGCACAGCCGTCTGCTGAGTGTGATCAAAGTCTGATTGCTTTCCGCCCGAGGAACGCTGGATACATGACTATTCACACATCGGCCAGTGAAAATGCGACTGCGCACATTGATGTGAGTTGTCACTGGGTGCACATGTGCGAATGAGCGAATTCTTTCCTGTAAGAGCAGACTTATGGTAAAGAAACAAAATATTATGGTAAAGAAACAAAATAGTTTATGTTAATGTCACTTTAGTTAAATAGTTTTCTTACGCATATTACGTAAACGCGTAATATACATAATGAGCGCTATGATATTTACTGTACATGTTTCGTAAATTTTGAATTGACTTGGAATCATACCAAAGGGAGACTACTCGACTTGACCAAGAGACTGCAAAATGTGGTTAATTGCTGAGGACAGTTTCCGTTTTTTGTTGTGTTTTTTTTTTTTTTTTTTTTTGTTTTTTTTTTTTTTGTTGTTTTTTTGTTGTTGTTGTTTTTTTTTGGATTTTTTTTTTTTCGTTTTTTTTTTTTTTTGTTGTGTTTTTTTTTTGTTTTTTGTTGTTGTTTTTTTGTTGTTGTTTTGTTTTCTTTTCTTTTCTTTCTCCAATCGGTCCAGTGATAAAACTGCTTGAATAAAGCGAGAATTAAAAGTAATGCAGATGGATAGAGAGCATATGCTGCGTAATGTAGGCCTAGGCTTTTGATGTGACTGACACAGCCCAGCGTTGATCTTGTTATATGCCAGTTGATTACCGCCATACCATGGATTTTAACTCTTTCGGTGCCAAATTTCCGACTACAAATCAGACGACATTTGTCGTCTGCTTTGTTTTAAACAAACAATCGCTTGGAAAGAAGTTTTTTATGTGAAGTTGAAAGACTGAATGTCAAACAGCGTAGATCCAGATGAGACGGCTCATTTTGAGCCGTCTCATCTGGATCTGTGCTGTTTGTAAAAGCCTATTATTATCGCCTGTGGCAGTGAAAGAGTTAAGAATATGAATTTTTACCTCAATTTCAGATACCTATCGATTCTCAGGATCCTGGTGAGTACAATAATACATCGCCTACGAATACCTCTTATATTAAAGAGAATGCGAGAAACCATAGCAAGGTGAATTGATACAGTCCAAAGAGAGAGCACTCTTAGCTGATATTTTGCCTCCCTTTACAAAAGGAGACCTCCCCAGCTGAAGGGAATTTGCTTTATGATGTATGAATGTCTTCTCAAAGAAATTTTTTGTTAAAGGAGATTGCTCCGTTTGAGATGGGAATTTTCCATTATTAGCAGCCCATGGAATGACAGGGAGAGTACAAGAATCCATAATGAGTGTCCATGCAGGGTAGGGAAATCTCACCCGTGGGTTAGGAATTTCAACCAGGGAAGATGCAGGGAAATCTCATCCGAGGGGTAGGAATTTCAACCAGGGACGAGGTTCCTGGTTGAAATTCCTACCCCGAAGGTGATATTTCCCTCTCCTGCATCGACTGGCTTACGATGGATTCTTTTCCCACATTTTAAGTGGATTGTTCCTAGGAATCACATGGTCATGTGAGATAACAGTTTCTCACATGGGCAAAAAGCCTAACTCATAAAGGCAAAGGTGGGAGAAAATATTTTCTGTACACAGAGATCTGTCTTAGATGTGTATCCACTCGTCTTAAAGGGACTTAACATTACGAAATCACACCTATTCAAATCGGCGAGGCGGTTCTAACGAGTAGCCACAATCTATGTTTTTGAGCAAAAATAAGAAAAATAATGCATACCCCTGTAAACCCCAGTTTTATTATATAAAAGTGGGGTTTAAGGGGGTCAAAATTATATAGGCATGTTTTCGTGATGATACGCTTGGTAGATTTTCCATCAGGACCCAGTTGTTCCAAGCATCGTTAGCTAAACAAGCTGATTAGTGGTCAAAATGCTAACTGTTCTTAAGTAAAATATCTAATCATAGGTATTTTTGCTGAAAAAATGTGAGTAGCTTTTAAATGCAAAAAGCTACTCACATTTTTTCAGCAAAAATATTAGCGTATATGCCATATTTAATGATCAAAGTTTTAATGATACGTTAACTAACGACATCGCTAGTTTTGAACAGCTGGGCCCAGTTTGACAAGGTCGGTAATTTCTGTGACTTCTGTTTGCTTTCCTGTGCACGAAGCCCCTTCTGAAAATATCTCTACGCTAAAAAAAAAAAGAATTTGCTTCTAAAACAAATTCTTTCTTTTAGAGTAGACCCCATTTTCAGAGGAAATGGATTTTGGGGCAATACAAATTTTAACAGAACTGCTTTCCTCTGTAAATGCACTAGTTCCCTTCATAATATTTAACCTTTACCACTCTCTAGGATAATTCAGCAGACGACAAAACGGGTTTTTCTCTTACATTACGAAAACATGCCTATTCAAATATACTGAAAATTTTACCACAAAAAATGAAAATTTTCAGATAATAAATTTCTATATTTTACATCTTTCTGATAAAAACATAGATTGTGGTACTCGTTAGAACCGCCTCGACGAGGACGAGGCGGTTCTAACGAATACCCACAATCTATGTTTTTGAGCAGAAATAAGAAAAATAATGTATAACCCTGTAAACCCCAGTTTTACTATACAAAAGTGGGGTTTAAGGGGGTCAAAATTATATAGGCATAATTTCGTGACGTTTTCCAGAAAACAGAATTTGACATTTCATGCAAATTGTCTCCAATGGAGACAATTTGCATGTAATGTCACATCCTGTTTTCTGGTGAAAATAAGAAAATAATTTTAATATGTCGCCTGCTGAAAATTCAACCCAGAGTGCTAAGTTTTGATCAAAGTTTTTATTTTTAAGGGAGTCCGCAATCATGACTGTGATGTTAAATCATTAACAATTATCATATTTAATGCTCTGGTAGCTTTTACGAAAACAAAAAGAAAGGAAAAGCATTGCACAGTTCCTTTTTGTGTCGAAACAGTGTCGGAGCCAACTGTTCAAGCTAGATACATTGTAGATAGATATGATCCATTAAAGTCTCCCCAATTCTACAGCACTGTTTTATAATTATATTACCTAACAATGTAAAATCAAATAAGAAGTATGGGAGACGATTAAAACATGAATTAAGCGACCAGCTACATAAAGGCATGATGTGAGCCAACTCTGCTCCGGCTGTGCCGTCTACACAGGCACCATACCGAACCCGATGGACGAAAGAGCATTCGGCGGACACCAATGTCCAAACAGCACGCCGATACATTAGCATGATTAGGCATAACCGATACAGCACAGGCCTTAAAAAACATCATTCTACCATCACAATCTAGCTGCAGATATAACCTATGATTCTATGTTACACTGTAAAATGTAACATTGGCGTAATGACCCGGTTACAAGTGAGCTAACAGGCATTGAACAAGGGTCCTGGTTTTCTACTGACTCAGAATACAATATTTATCTTAAATATTCGAACACCGTCACTTCTTACCATACTTGTCCTAGATTTGAAGATTTCCATTTTAATACTTGTTGATATGCTTAAAACCATTGGATAAATTGGTAAAAAGTGTAGAGCAAGACATGCCTGTGCAAACAGTATAGACCCAGATCAGACGCCGCATTCTGCGGCGTCTGATCTGGGTCTATACTGTTTGCTCAGGCCTGTCTGTCCGAGAATGCCGTATTTATTCTTAAAGGGGGACGCAATATAAGTTGTAAGTATATCTTGAAGTAAAGTGCTCAACAAGCCATTTATTTTGATGCAAGACTTTTCAAAATCGGACAAGAAATAAGGAAGTTATGGTGGTTTGAATATATTTAAAATGGCTGTCATGGACGCCGCCATATTGTAGGCTTTGTGACGTCACAGAGCCCAAATTAAATATGCAAAACCAAATTATAAAGGGTTTTTAAGAATAATTTTGCTATAGATTTTTTCTTTTAATTCTAGTGACAAGCAATCATTTCCCCCAAAGAAACCAACTTTATGAGAATAACTACCTTTATGAAATGAATTTTAATTTTTATGAAACTTCATTAAGTAGTCAAAATGGCGGCGCCCATACCACCAAAGTTAAAATATTCAGTTGTCTATAACTTACTTAATTTTCCACCGATTTTGATCAAATTTGTGTCAAAATCCATTGTAAAGTTCTTTACTTTAAAGCACAATACCTTTTAAGGTTGCATTCCCCTTTAATGTTGGGACACCTTCATTCACTACCAGATTTATTCTAAAATTTTGAACAAGTTCATCTGACTTCCTGTTGATGCGTATGAGTGGCTTTGACTGAGTAGACGCCGCGTCTGTTTGCTCAGGTCCCTGCCCAAATACATAGGACGAATAGGGTACAATATGAGTAAAGATTACTTTAACAGCAGACACTTGCAATTTGATAGTTGACTTAAATGTACAAAATGCCATGGAGACTATGTTTGTTTATTTCAGGGCTGGACAAGAAAACGAGGTGAAGGTAAGCCCAGGTGTTTTCCGAGCCTAACATGTGATTCAGACTAACATTCGGCCAGTTCCTCTCGTGCTTGTATAATGTTATAATGTTGAGAACAGCTTTGCTATGTTTAACCCTCTGATAGTTTTAATCATACCTCCAGATAAGGCGCTTTTCTTTCAACAGAACAGTATTGATATATTTCTTATTTCCCCATGAAAAGATATCTTGTGGGTACTCATTAGAAGCGCCTTTTCAGGCGCTTCTAATGAGTACCAACAATATATATTTTTATGAAGAAATAAGAAAAAATATTTACCTGATGTCCCTCTTATCTGGAGCTATGTTTTATGAAAAGAAAACCTTGCCAGTGCTTATTCACTTAGTCACATACGATCAACGTATACCTATATCAGCCTGTATGCCACGCAGTTTGATCAGATCTTGTTTGTTTACACTATCTTCAATGGGCAGCCATAGTGCCAGCAAATAGCGTAGACTTCGATAACAGACTGATATGGGTCTAACTTGATAACATATGTAACATAAAGTCCACTAATTATATTTCTCAACAAACACATAACGTCATTAAAACGTCGTTTCGACTATGTGAGTTTGTTATAGTGTAAACTCCGGCGAAACACTTACAAGCTGTATAAAACCCGAAATTCGTGTCAAGTTTGTGAGCGATGTGCTGGCGTTTACTTATCGATAAAATCCTTAAAACATAAATTTCATTTTTATAATTCCAATTCGGAAACTGTTTACGTTGAAACGAGACTAATTTAGCTTAGTTTTGAAAATGTACGCAAAGAAAATAGTACCAACATTCCTGATTAGTGGATTTATCGAAGTATAAATGCCGTTCTGGACTTGCTCCCGGCCAATCAAATTGCTTAAGTCTGTGGCGACCTGCTGAGTTGGAATTATTGAGTAGTGACGACGCTGGCATATGCTAAGTGCATAAAGCAACTAAACAAACTGACATGCATGTATGAGTTCTACAATAACTACTAATACAACTGTTGTTGCTCTATTTTGCATGGTTTTCAGGATGGACTTTAACATATTTCGATGAGATTTTCTAGCAGGTTTTCCTACCTTAGCTTACAATACTTACCGTATTTACTCTGAATATTCAGACAATTAGCTTAAGCAAACTATGTAGACCAAGATCAGACGCCGCAGAATGCTGCGTCTAATTAGGGTTTTCACTGTTTGCCGTTCGCCCAGCAGATGTTTCACATATCACCAAGTAGTCAAAAAGACTTGTTAAAATAGGACAGATATGGTAAGGAATTAAGGTGTCTGAATATGTAGAGGAAATACTAGAGCCTTAATATTCGAACACCTTAACGCTTTAACCTTGTCTGCTGAATAAATTAAGATGACACACCCACTTCTAATTTTCAGCCAATCGGATTACTCCAGATTGTTGCTATAGATTCATATACTTAATGGCAAACAGTGCAGGTCCAGAGCAGTTGACGTCTTTAAAAGCCAACTGCTCTGGATCTACACTGTTTGCAAAAGCAGGGTATATCCTGGGTAATTAACGTATGTATCCTAGAACTTGAACAAGTCAATTTGACGATACTGGTCTTAACACTCCCTTATCCTGCTGAATAAATTAAGATGTCACGCCCATTTCTAATTTTCAGCCAATCAGATTACTTGATCCAAATTGTCGATATAAGTTCACATACTTAATGGCAAACAGTGTAGATCCAGATCAGTTGGCTTCTTCAGAAGCCACCTGATCTGGATCTACACTGTTTGCAAAGGCAACTCATATCCGGGTTCAGCAGGACCAGGGTTAAAATGCTATGAACGGATTCAGCAGACAACAAAATGGTGATATTTTTCATTTTTTTTCCTAGAAAATAAGATCTGAAACATCATGCAAACTGTCTCCTAAGGAGACAACTGTCATGAAGTGTCAAATCCTATTTTCCAGGAAAGTAAGAAAATACTTGAAAATGTCTTCTGAAATTTTTACTCACCATGCAAAGTGTTAAATTACTCTTGGAATGGCAAACAGGGCAGACCCCTAGGAGCCGTTAGATCTGGGTCTACTCTGTTTGTTCAGGCCCGTCTGTCAGAATATTTAGAATACATTACCAATTCTGTTTACTGTTTTGTATGTAGTTGATAGGAATCATGAGAAAAGTCGTCTGCGGGAATATGTAGAAAGCGAAAGCACAACCTACGCATCCACAAGGTCAAATTCGGGGTTTCACGCTGCACGTGCCACATCATTGAGTATTGCAGAACACCGGTCTGTGTGGCTCAGTGGCTCAGATGTTAGAGCGTCCGTCTTCAGTTCTGGAGGTTGTGGTTTTCGAGCGCCAACCTGCCCATGCAACTACCTAAGACATTTGGCAAATAGGTACCTCAGACAGGTACCAGCTGCTCTTTCGATTGGCTCTCATCATTCTATGTCTGGTCGCACCAATGTCAATATAAATTGTCTGGCGGTAGTTGTGTCAGTATATCGTTGTGTCAGTATATCTGCCACAGTGAAGAGGCACTATGCTAGGGCATTAGTTCGGAACGTCAAATGCATCCAGACACCGCGACGTGATCAAAGGATTGTTGACAGTGAGGTTAACTCAACTCAAACGAACGAACAAGTTCTGCAGAATATACTGACGAACGGCAAAACAAAGGTTTTTTTTTTTTTTTTTTTTTTTTTTTTTTTTTTTTGTTGTTTTTAAATGATCAAACTGTGCAGTTGCTCACACCGACCTGGTCTTTTTTCGTTCACCATTGTAGACTGAATAGACTCCCCACGCTATATACTGGAGAAGTCCAGTTTCAATTTTAGGTACGTCTAGTTTGAGATTTAGAAATACCTATAGAAAAATGGCTAAACCATTTGCAAACAGTGGAGATCCTGATCAGACGGCGCGTTCTGCGGCGTCTGATCTGGGTCTGCACTGTTTGAAAATTACCCTCTTAAGGGGTTTCCAGACTACAATGGGCTAGCCCTAAAACATTAGTTATGTGCAACAAGAGTTAATATGACTTGGCATTTCAGACGATTAACATGATATGTCAAGCCTAAAATAAAACAAAATATTTTAGATGCCGTCTGCTACAATTTTGAATGGCGCTTTACTGGTTAAAGTCCCTTTTCTCATGATGCAGCTAATCAAGAAATGTACATTAAAAGCTATTTTTCTATTATTACCTATATATTTTCTATTATTATCTGTTGCTTGTAGTTTGTAGTAAAGATATTTATCCCTTCTGCTAGCTTCTTTTTATCAAATTCCTGCGTCAGAATTCATTGTAGGGACCTGAGTAACGGCTTCGGACAAAACTCTCTCTCTCTGTCTCTCTCTCTCTCTTTCTCTCCCCATCCTCTCTCTCTGTGCGCGTGCGTGCGTGCTCGCGCGCGTGTGTGTGTGTGTGTATGTGACCAGAACAGTATATCCGGTTTTGACAGAATGCAACAGGAAAACGCTTACATATACGAGTTGATTTTTGAAAATGCGTTGATATACAGTTCAGGAAAAACAGGCAGATAGTTATGGATCAGATCCCCCAAAAGTTATAGCTAGGCCTCATTGTGTGTGTGTATGTGTGTGTATGTCAGTGTGTGTGTGTGTGTGTGTGTGTGTGTGTGTGTGTGTGTGTGTGTTAGTTTTAACAATATTTTACTTCAAAGTATCAAACATTTACATTTAAGTACATCGACAGAATACAATAGCATAATCATACAGGATTTGAAAACAAGCAAATATGTTTCTTTGAATCATCTTCTGACAATAGTTTGTTGAAACACGGACTAAACTGGGGACAAGCGGAGCAGAAAGGTTTTGAGACCTTTTTCACAGACTCATTCATCCCTTCACAAAGAAGGTTACTCTTAAAGAAAAATATATGATCCTGTTGGGAGCAACTTCATAGCAGGCATGCAACTTTGAAACAACGTTGATTCAACGCCAAGACGTAGAATCGACGTTATTTCAATATTGTGTGCCCGCTGGGAACATTCCTTTAGGAGTAGCCCCATTTCGGAAATAAAACATACTTACAGATCAGTGATTTCTCCTTGAGGTCTTGGTTATAACTATGGGATAATTTCCCCCAGTCCGCCATAAAAACATATTTTGTGGGTACTCATTAGTGGCGCCTCACCGAGGAGTTTCTAATGAGTACCAATAACATATATTTTCATGGAGAAATAAAAAAAATATCCCAGAATTATCACTAAATACTCCTCCTTAACAACTCCCCTGATCTTTCTGTGAAAAAGGTCTCTTCGCTTTCATTTTTATTGATCTCATTGCGTTAAGCTGCAGTAGTTATTCACCATACGAACATCTGATTTAATTTAACAACTGACTATGGTCTGCCTCATCAAATGACTGAAAGTCAGCGTTGTTCGGGTTAAATGAGCCTCAACATGAGAAAATGTACCTTTTAACCTGATCAAAGTCTTCGTTGTCCGCATCATGAAACTTTTTTTTATTTGGGGTTTACGATTTCACCTTTATCGAGCCGATCGTTCATCAAAGGTGGGCGAACACCGGAGAACGCGGGGAAAAACCACCTGACTTTCCGTAAGCAGAACTTGGCTTTCCCACATGTGACCCGAGCAAGGCTCGAAACACAGCGGTGAAAAACCTAATGGATTAAGAGTCAACTCTCTTATCTACTAAGCTACGTATCCTTGGCTTTCAAAATGCGCCCAGTGAAGAATCAGATCAGACTGCGCGAATGCGCACTCTGAACTCATTCTTCACTTGGCGCACATGCTTTCTGACGTTACGTTTGCTAACGTTCCGTCTGAAATGAAAACACTAGTTCCTACTCCACCATGCTTATAGTCAGCTGGTTATAAGAATACCCTACGTATTTGGACACCGTAACTCCTGGCCACATTACGAAAACACGCCTATTCAAATATATAGAAAATTTCACCTCCAAAAACTGAAAATTTTTAGATAATAAACGCTGATATTTTTCATATTTCTGCTCAAACCATAGATTGTGGGTACTTGTTAGAAACGAGGCGGTTCTAACGAGTACCCACAATCTATGTTTTTGAGAAGAAATAAGAAAAATAATGTATATCCCTGTAAACCCCAGTTTTACTAGATAAAAGTGGGGTTTAAGGGGGTCAAAATTATATAGGCGTGTTTTCGTGATGATACTGGTCCTAAACTTTGAACAAGCCCATTTCACTAGCCGTTGATGTGTCGAAAAACTGCCGGAAGAATGAGAAATAGTGTAGACCGTCTGATCTGTACCTACACGGTTTGCTCAGGCATGACTATCAATATTTAGGAATTTTACGGTGATGGACAGAGGCGTAGCCAGAATGGAAAGGTTTTACGCACATTCAGGAAACATCTTAAAAATTATGCCTAGAATCGCTTCCAAAAGAGGGGCAACGCTTAAAGAAATGAATTTGATCCCTTCTCTGGGAGCAAAGTCTTTCTTTAAGAATAGCGCCTATTTTGGAAGCAATGGATTCATACCTGTAAGTGCAGCCCCTGTGGTAAATAAGCCACATGTTTTGTTAGTGGATATCTCCTTATTGCAAATAATATTATTTTCTTACGCATAATAAGCACATGCTTAATGTGCGTAATTAATGTTACACATATGATACTTGACTACATGTACCTACCTGTTAGATGCGTTGTTTTTCTTTCTTGCTGAACCCTTTTATGCCGAGTGGTTTCTCCTACCTTAACTCTCTGAACGCGTTCCATTACGAAAACCTGCCTATTCAAACACAATTAAAATATTACCACCAAAAAATTGAAAATTTTCAGATAAAAAATTCTGATATTTTTCATATTTCTGCTCAAAACATAGATTGTGGGTACTCGTTAAAACCACCTCGAAGAGGCGATTCTAACGAGTATCCACAATCACGTTAGAACCGCCTCGAAGAGGCGATTCTAACGAGTACCCACAATCTATCTTTTTGAGCAGAAATAAGAAAAATAATGTATACCCCTGTAAACCCCAATTTTACTATATCAAAGTGGGGTTTAAGGGGGTCAAAGTTATATAGGCATGTTTTCGTGTTGATTTCAATATAAGGAGTATCTGGATAATTTTTACAGAAATTCCTGTTTTTAATGCATGTAGTGTAGATTCTGGTCAGACGGCGTCTGTTCAGAGTCTACACTATTTGCCCATGTCCTTTTTATGGGACGCTAGACATAAATGGGTTAATTACTAAATGCTTTTATAGATTATCTTATTTCGTGTGTGTGTGTATGAACGTGCATGTGTACGTGTGTGCGTGTTTACGAATGAATTTATCATTGTTGTTTTTTTTTAATCGTTAAAGTCTAGTTTTGTATAGGTTCCTTAACCCTTAAAGCGCCAAGAAAAACTGCATCTGAAAAAGTCATCTGTTTATGTCGTCTGCTGAATATTCTTGCAAACTTTTCAAACCTATTTTTGCATAGAGGCAAAAAGTTTGGACCCAGATCAGACAGCTCCTAAAGGAGCAGTCTGATCTGGGTCCACACTGTTTGCAAAAATGACTTTTAAAATCACAAGCAGATGACAAAGCAGACGACAATTGTTGTGATTGGCGCTTTAAGGGTTAAACGTGTTCCAGACACAGACAGCCACGTTTGATGATAATGAAAACGACGACGGCGGCGATGTCTTCATAAGACAGGAGTCACAGGATTCATCGGCTTTCCAGGCTGTACAGAAACGAACTTACGAAGAGGTTGTGATAGTGGATTATGTTGATAACGTCGGCACAAACAAAGATACGCCGTTAACAACGAGCACGCCGAGATTCCCCACACAGGAAGTCGCCACGTTAGATGACGTATTGAATAACGAATCTTCCGGTTCCTCCTCGGATTCCGAGTCGGACAGCGGTATGAGGCGGCATAAGAAGAAACAGAGAAATCCAAGTTCTGGGTCCAGTTAAAACACATCTTTAATTGACATCACAGCAACTGTTGCAACGGCAATATTGTTATCTCTGCTTTATTCACACTTTTTTTCATAAAAATACAGATTGGAAACCAGACAGTCTGGTACTGGGTGTACCACAGTTTCGTTTACAGTAAAACTTCAAGGACCAGGACATTGATAGATGGTTTACCTAACTGATTCGAACTCGTTTTTTGAGTACCAAGGAAATTCGCTGACCAGGCCCCGAGGTTATAAAAGTTTTTTTTTTATGCTCTCTTCAGCTGAGCATGACATTTTCTTTGCTAATAAATTTGAAAATGCCAACAATAGTTGGCATTTTCATATTTATTAGCAGAGAGAATTTCATGCCCAGCATTGTTTAGCAAGAAAGAATTTGCAATTGTTAGTAATTTTAGATTTATTAGCACCACAAATTTCATGCTCAGCTGAGTTGAGCACGAAAAAAGTTTTATAACCTTAAGGCCAGAACTAGCAGTCCGCATATGCCCCGAAGAAACATTTCACATGACAGGGCTCAGCTAATAAAAATTAAAGGCATTTTCGAAATAACAGTGTATACTTTAAATATTGGGAAAACTCCATTGTCTACCGGCTTATGTGACTAAAACTGCTGGGTGAGTGACATGGTGTAGATACTGATCAAATGCCACTTTCTATAGTATCTGATCTGTGTCTACTTTAATTTGCTGAGGATTGTCTGTCCGAATACTTAGAGTAAATACAGCAAGCTGGCCGAAAGCTGATAAAAACACAGACTGGATGCTGAAACAAGATAAAAAGTACATACAGCTCGGAAATAGTCTGTTAAAAACAAGCTGGTAAATAGCCGATGAAAAAAAATATTATTCAGAACTAAACTGGCGAACCGTGATAAAAAAAAGCAAAGACTATTCAGAGATAAGTTGGCGATTAGCTTATAAAACGTTCAGAAATAACCCTTGTCATGCTGAATAAATTGCCACACCCACTTCCATTTTTTGGCCAATCAAATTACTTAATCTGGATTGTTGCTATTAATTCAAATACTTAATGGCAAACAGTAGGGATCCAGTTCAGTTGGCTTCTTGAGAAGCCAACTGATCTGGATCTACACTGTTTGCAAAGGCAGGGTATATCCGAGTTCAGCAGGACAAGGGTTAAGCTTGCAAAGAGTTGGGAAATGAAAGAGCAAGGACTGTTCAACAATAAACTGGTGTGTACAAACAAGAACTACCATAAATTTCTTTAAACCACAGCAAACAACCCTTGCTTCTTGAAACGCTTCTTGTCTTGGCTTGGCTTGGCCAAAACTGTCGATCCATTTTTGTCACTTTACTTGATAATTATTGTGTTCGTTAATATATTATTAAATTTATATGTACAGAAATTTATACAAATAAAGCGGGACGTAAGAAAACGACTCTTATGTTGTCATATGTGGGCAACGAATGTCTGGATCAGCCTGCTCATTCGATTCTGATTGATTAGGACCTATTATGCGCTCACCTGTGGGATACTGCAAACTGACAACAAAGGTCCAGATTAGAATGCGCACATGCGCACATTCATTTGGGACGTCCTTGTCCACATATACAGGAAAACCCCCTTTTATCATGATATGGCTCGAATGCTTTTAATATATATATATATATATATATATATATATATATATATATATATATATATATATATATATATATATATATATATATATATGGTTATATTTTTCTAATTTCTTCACGAAAACATATGTTCTGGGTACTCAGTAGAAGCGCCTCTACGAGCGCTTCTAATGAGTACCCACAACGCTAGGCGCTTCTAATAAGTACCCACAACATATGTTTTCGTGGATAATTAAGAAAAAAACGATCAATACTTTTGGATTGAAAAAAAAAACCATTTTATCAAGAGGTACTCGTATGTGTATATAATACTGGAAGAATGTTGCGTGGCATCTGCAGATATGTAATGACTGTTTTAATATTTTGAGCTGTAACTAAGCAACAATTTAATGAAAGAAAAATAATTTCATCTTTATTTTCATGCCACATCTGCATTGTTTGATGCATTTCGAGTTTATCTTTCTCAGCGACATAATTGGTCAATTTGAAAACAATTTTCTTACGTTGCACTCGTTCAGGGCAAACCAAATCTTTTTAGCACCTACCTCGATTTCTTTTAATAGATGTTTTAGGTATTTTAAAGCTAATATTGATATTTGGATGGAAAACAAGTGAAACTTGGCAAAGAATTAAAACATTATTCAACAACTCAACATCTGGGTAAGAGTGCAATTCATGTTGAACTAGAACTCGTTCAGTAAGACGTTAAAAGGTAACATATCAACAGTAACATTACGAAAACGCGCCTATTCAAATATATATAAATTTCACCACCTAAAAAATGAAAATTTTCAGATAAATATTCTGATGTTTTTCATATTTCTGCTTAAAACATAGATTTGGGCTTTTGTAGTTAGTTTGCACAAATAACTTTCAAAACAAAGTAAAAATATCATGAGTGGTACAAAAGTACAACAATGAACACAGAATAGCCACATAAACTTATAGTTATGTCAAATAAGCTCAAAGACAACCAAAAACTTCTAACCTCTGTTTGGGGTTTTTGCTTGTCGGGGCTCATCTGACAATCTGACATAACTACAAGTTTCTGTGGATTAACCAATAACATTTCATGTATACAACACCTACTGTCCTTTCAACATCTTTCGGACTGTCGTTTTTTTTTTTTTTTTTTTTTTTTTTTTTTTTTTCCCTAGCGCTTTACACAGAAGAAGTAAATTTGCAAACTTTTGTTATGATTAAATGTAAAACCTTTAGTCGTAACTATATATACATAAATATTTAATTGTATTCATTGGATTAAAAATCATTTAACTTCATTTTTCCCTTTGTAAAAAATGGCTGCAAAATATGCAGAAATTGATAAGGTATGTAAACTTGAAGTAGGTTTTCAACAAGTTCCCCTTGTTCACTGAAATTTTCACGATATTGTTCTGGAACTTCAATAATTAAAAACTCATATAAAGAAAAGCCAAAAAAAAAAAAAAAAAAAAAAAAAAAATTGTCTTAATTTTCCAAAAATCTAGTTTACTATAGAAATTGTACAAGTCAGACCAATTCTTAGCCATGAAATTATTTTACGGTGAAGATTTGAAAACAAAGCAGAGTAACAGAAAAGACAATTGGTTCCTGATAAGAAACTGTCAATCAGAAATCAATATTTTCGTTTAGAATAAAACCATCACGAAAATATACCATATAATGTTGACCCCCTTAAAGCCCACTTTCTTGTCACATACTCATTCCTCTGAGTTACCAACATGACTAATATTGTGTGGACATGAAAACAAAAATCATTCCGCCTTATAACAGACTGTGCTGTGCAAAATTTTAAGTGTGCCCGGTGCGGATAGTTAGTCCATTGTACCCATTTAACATATGTCAGGGAGAAAATGTGTTTAACTTCAGCTGGTGTGAAGAGTTTACACACGCAACGTTTTTCAGATTCACCTTTTTCATCATCATTAAACTCAAACAGATCTGAATCGTCACATAAATTTATATGTGAAGGTCCAGCAACTGGAGGCAGACACAGACTTTTGCCTTATTGCTTTGATTTACCTTTTATAGATTGCTTTGAATTTGACCATTTTCCTTTTCCAGCATTGCCTTCTTTTGCAAGCGTTTTACTTTTGGGGGCTGATTCTGCAGTAACATTTTATTTATGTATTTTTTATCTATTTTTTTTATTTTTAGCATCAGTATCATTGGTTTTCATTCTTTTTGGCTTTAGATGGACCTATAAACCTTATTGTTGTTCAATTATCTTAACTTTAAGATTGCTTTTCCTGAAACAACTCTGCTAATTAGCACAGTGTTTCTGATGTTTCTTTTGTTTTTCTTTGACACTACTGACAGTTTTCAAATCTGGACTGGGACTGCATAAAATGGCTAGGTGATTCCAGTGGTCGAGCTTTATCTTCAATATCTTGGGTATCAATAGGACTCGAAGCAGTATTACCAGCTAAATTCTTTGATCTTGGTAAGATTAAAAGAATGATGTCCCTTTCTTTAGCCCATTCAACCAAACCAGGAGATTTCTGGTGAAAGAATGACTGGTTAACCGCCTGGAGGACTAAGCCTGCCCAGTAAACGTGTGGTTAGGTAAACTGACCGCGCTCGACATGACCCCATTGGGTTGACTGGGCCGTAAAACCTCAACACAAACAAACAAACCAAACCAGGAGAAACACGTGATTTATGTCCTCCAAGTATGAGGAGGAAATACTCACTAGGTTATCTCTGTGTTGAATGCTTAACGAAGTGATCAAGAAATGAAGAAAATTTTGGAGTTTGACCAACAACCGTTACAGTTCCGACACACCATTACGAAAACACGCCTATTCAAATATATAGAAAATTTCACCTCCAAAAACTGAAAATTTTCAGATAAAAATATCTGATATTTTTCATATTTCTGGTCAAAACATACATTGTGGGTACTCGTTTGAACCGCCTCGCTGAGGCGGTTCTAACGAGTACCCACAATCTATGTTTTTGAGCAGAAATAAGAAAAATAATGTATACCCCTGTAAACCCCAGTTTTACTATATAAAATTAGGGTTTATGGGGGTCAAAATTATATAGGCGTGTTTTTGTGATGCCAAGGCTCTCCATCTTTCAGCAGACATAGTATGGTGGAAACATTTGGCCACTCGCACTACCACACACTAATATAGTTGTGGTCTGTGATTTTCCTGAGATAACTGCCTGCACATTGTATTCAGTTCCTGCTACAACATATGGGGGACTGTGATTTTGGTTAAGTCCCTTTTCGTCTACAGTAAATATTAAGTGGGGCTTATCCTCTGGGTTGCATTTTGTCAACACAGGCGATCATCCACTCTTCGCTGTATCAATATCTATATGGCCTCTCACCCTGTCCCGCAATGTCTGCTCTCTACCAATGATTTTAGCAGCCTTTGTCACATACGTCTTTTCTTCTTTCACAGTGTTGTATGCATCTGTGACTGACTTAGGAGAATACAACCTGTATCTAGCAGCTGGATCGTGCCTAATTGTTATAACCTGAAATAGATGTGACAGTAGTTAAGCAAGGGGCAACTCTCTCTCTCTCTCTCTCTCTCTCTCTCTCTGCACGCACGTACGCACACACACACACACACACAGACTGGATATCAGGCCTGGACCAGAGCAGGCATACACATGATAGCTCTCATTACGAAAACACGCCTATTCAAATACATGTATATAGAAAATTTCACCTCCAAAAACTGAAAATTTTCAGATAAAAAGCTCTGATATTTTTTATATTTCTGCTTGAAACATAAATTGTGGGTACTCGTTAGAACCGCCTCGGCGAGGCGGTTCCAACGAGTACCCACATTCTATGATTTTGAGCAGAAATAAGAAAAATAATGTATACCCCTGTAAACCCCAGTTTTACTATATAAAAGTGGGGTTTAAGGGGATCAATATTATATAGGCGTGTTTTCGTGATGTTCAACAAGCAACAACAACAACATAAGCTCTATTCTTTTTAGTATTTTGAACAACAGTAACATACAAGTAACTTGTTTGTGTAATAAAAATGCATCTTCTAATTTTGAAAAAATAAGTTGCAACAGTTTTCAGGGACATAAACAACATACGACGTAATGGGTGATTGTAAACAAACACAGATTGCGAGCAGCGTTAGCTGTCAAAGTATTTTAGGGCTCAGAAATGGTCTTTTTTGGGTGTGTAAAATAGAAATAACGACAGTGGATCATAATGGACTGAAACAGTAGTTGGGGATTTATCTATGTGCCAAATTATCTGTTTGAACCGCATCTTGACTGGATTTAGCCCAGGTAAGATTCTTGCATAAAACAATGGCGGAGAAACGTCTCGTGAAGTGTTGCATTTTGCACACGCGGAATGCTTACGTCCACAAACTTGCGACCTGGACGAATTTGACACCGCCGACCATACCAGTAACTACGTCAGCAATCCCAAAATGCATTACAATTTTCGTGATTTTCCTAATACTGCCATAGACTAACGATAAGGCTCGGCGTGTATTTGTAATGCAAACAACAAGAGCACTACTTTTAATGAGCGTCTGTCTAACCGATACCCGACTGCTAAGAATATTTCCTTATTTCAGTTTATAGGATGACAAAACATAATACTGTGCGCTCGTAAATTTTGAAAGCCAAAGTAGTTAGTTCGACAATACATATGGTAAGATTGTATCTACATGTTAATAAACTGTGAGTAAATGAAAGCACTTTAACCAAACAACAATACTGGCTCGCCCAAATATTATCTTCAGCGACCGTACCGCCGGGTAGTTTTGGAATTGAATAGAACTGAATATTTGTATTTGTTACCGTTACAGTTCCTTTTCCTTTTCCCGATGCACAATATTTAATTCAGTAAAGAAACAATAAATCCTGATCACTATGATTAGTATCTTAGTCAATAATTACTTTTACAGCGAAAGGTGTGGTGGTACACCCCGCCCTTCCCTGTAAAAGTAATTATTGGGCTCCTGTTCACTACAGTTCCACGCGAAATTTATACAGAAAAGAAACGGTTAGCAGTCCTGATATGACGTATGTGGTGTCGTCATGTGACGTGATACTGGTTTAAGCAAAACAATAAAGAGAAAGGAAACAAATTCAAGGAAAATAACTCTTATAACTCTCCTTCTTACTCAGTGTGGGGAATCCACGTGACCATATTACCAGGTGCACAGTTTGTTACTATTTTTAGCTCCGCATCAGGTAGGATTTTTTAGAATATCTCGATTCATACTCGATGGAATTTGTTCAAATAAAGCGCAGAGTACGCAGAAAATCAAGCTCTTTCTGGTGATGTAAGCGCTATTCTGCATTCTGGTCTGATTCTCAAGAACATTCGGAGAATAATTTTCGTCAAAATTCATGTACATTGTCCCGGTAGCCCAGATTGATAGCAAAAACATTCTTCGAATGTTCTCGAGAATTAGACCAGATAGCGGAATAGCGCTCACACCACCAGAAAGTGCTTGATATTCCGCGTACTCTGTGCTTTATTTGAACAAATTCCATTTGATATGAATAGAGTTATTCTAAACAAATCCTACCTTATGCGAAGCTAAAAATAGTAACAAACTCCGTGTACCTAGTTATTTGGTCACGTGGATTCCCCCCACTGTTACTGGAGGGTGGTTGGGTGCGGAAAGGTGTCGTGTATCTTGCGTCACCGGCGTCCAACTGATATTGGTATACAGTTGGGCAAGGCCTGCTATCCTTGCAGCAGGTATGGGTAGAGGGGAAATGTTTTTTTTATTTCTTCCGTTTCTTTACTTTCATTTATTTTCCTTTATTTTCCTTGTCCCACTCTTTCATCTCTTCTCTTATCTCTTCTATCTCTCGTCTTCCTTTCTCTGGGAGACGACACAAAATGACCCACAATGGTTCACGTGTCGTTAAACCCCAACACAATCAATCAATCTCCTTATTACTGGGGGCTACTCTTAACTCTTTCACTGCCATAGGCTTTTGCAAACAGCGTAGTTCTAGATGACACGGCTCACAATGTGCCGTCTCATCTGGATCGACGCTATTTGACATTCAATCAATCAACTTAACAGGTAAACTTCTTTCCAGTCGATAGTTTGCTAAAAACAAAGCAGACGACAAATGCAGTCTGAAATTTGGCGCCAAAAGAGTTAAGGAAGAAATCTGCCCCTACTCGGAGTAAATTCGTTCGTTAAGAGTAGCTCCCAACTGTGAAAGGTTGCAAATACTATGGAGACAAGGTCCTCATTGCAAGTTGTCTCCCTTTGCAAAGAGATGGCAAAGTCTTTAAGGCACATGCATTCATCTTAAATCCTATACTAAGAGATTTTGGTTAAACTTTTTTCTTGTATTTACCGAACTAAGCGAATGTCAATATGATGGAGGGGAGCAAACTGAAGATATATTTAAGCTAGAATTAGTATTAAGTTACGAGTCTTACTTCTTGGGTTTTACTGTTTAACCGTCGCCACTCTCTTGGCTAAGTCAGCAAATTGGTATACACTTTTTCTTTTTTTTCCCAGAAAACAGGATTTAACATTTCATGTAAATCATTTCCGTTGGAGACAGTTTGCATGAAATGTCAATTCCTGTTTCCTGGGGAAAATAAGAAACATATTTCAATATGTCTGCTGAAAATTTTACCCAGAGTACTAAGCGTTAAGTGGAATGTACCAATGAACAGAATTCATCAGGTGAGTACGAATATACTATAAAGGCGTCGATCTCCTGTGGGTTTTGCGATGGCAGACGTTGGGGAGAGGGGAGACACGCGCATCAGCCTGACTTATCAGGACCATAGCAGTCCGCATCACGAAAACACGCTTATATAGTTTTGACTCCCTCAAACCCCACTTTTATATAGTAAAACTGGGGTTTACAGGGGTATAGATTAATTTTCTTATTTCTGCTCAAAACATAGATTGTGGGTACTCGTTAGAACCTCCTTACCGAGTACCACAATCTATATTTTTTAGAAGAAATAAGAAAAATATCAGAATTTTTTAACTGAAAAAGTTCGTTTTTTTGTTGTAAACTTTTCAATATATTTGAATAGGCGTGTTTTCGTAAAAGTTTACAGAATGATTGAATCAATGGACATAAAATTCCACCATAGCGTTTATTTGATAAGAGTCTGTAATATTTGCCATGTCATTAGCAATTTACAACAATGGAAGCAATTAAGACAGTCACAGTTTCTATGTTAACAACCACTTAAAAAGATATATCTGTGCTCGGGCCCATCGCGTTCTTGTCTGTAGTTTCATCAAGAAAACATACCTATATAATTTTGACCCCTTTAAACCCCACTTTTATATAGTAAAACTGGGGTTAACAGGGGTATACATTATTTTTCTTATTTCTGCTCAAAAACATAGCCAAGGCGATTCTAACGAGTACCCACAATCTATGTTTTGAGCAGAAATATGAAAAATATCAGAGTTTTTTTTATCTGAAAAATTCCAGTTTTTGGAGGTGAAATTTTCTATATATCTTAATAGGCGTGTTTTCATTATTTTCTGATCTACCTTCAGATCGCCATTGTGTCTTTTGATTCGGAAAACGGACCTTTAGCACTATAATAAGACAAACGTAACGACTTTTTCCGGGCAAAACCACACACAGGTAGAAAAAAAAAACTATGTAACTTGAACTTCGCTTTACTACAAAAGTTGAGGGCGTAGTTGGTTGGTTTCCGGTTTGCTCTAATCGCAACCCCCACACCTTCCCCCTTGTTATGTGGTAAGTGGGCGTGACATCTTAATTTATTCAGGAAGGCAAGGGTTAAGGTGGCGCTGACTCATCAGTTTTACCAACGGGCTGCCAGTCTACATTTTCATCCTGTTCAATATATGACAGGCATTTCAGGTCAAAGGTTGGCTCTTTAGACTAGCCTTGCATTTTATTATGTTCATGACCCGAAGATTAACGAAGAACAGGATATGGTGGTAAATTCCCTGAAGCAATCAATAACTGAAGAAAAAACAAATTAACGCTTAGCACTCTGGGTAAAATCTTCAGCAGACGACATTTTAAAATATTGTTTCTTATTTTTCCCAGAAAACAGACTTTGACATTGCATGGAAATTGTGCACCAAGGAGACAATTTGCATGAAATGTCAAGACCTATTTATGGGAAAAAAAGAAAAATATCTTTAATTTGTTGTCGGCTGAATTCGTTCAGAGAGTGACAGCGATTAACAGAATGGTTGTCAACGGACTCCAGCAAAGACTGTGATTGTTTGTTGTTTTTTTTTTGCTGTTGTTTCAACCAACAAAAATGGAATTGTGTTCGTTGTCCGTAAAATTTTACATACACGTAATTGTTTCTCCTCAATATTGCGACTAGATTCCATGTCATGCCTTAAAACATATAAGATTAAAAATATTTATCTCCATGCCACCATTACGAGAACATGCCTATTCAAATATACTGAAAATATTACCACCAATAAATGAAAATTTTCAGATAAAAAAAAATTCTTATGTTTTTCATATTTCTGCTCAGAACATAGTTTGTGGGTACTCGTTAGAACCGCCTCGACGAGCAGAAATAGGAAAAATAATGTATAACCCTGTAAACCCCTGGTGCACTAGATAAAAGACTCAAAATTATATAGGTATGTTTTCGTGATGTCTAGAGCACTGGGTAACTCTGTTGCCAGAAATCCAGAAAATCTCTTCACTCGATTGCATGTTATTGATCTTTCTGAAAAACCAATATTCATTGTTGTACGTTTTAGGAATTGGTTCGCGCTACAGTATGGTGAAAACCACACTGTCGCGTTTACGGGTAGATGAGACTCAGACCAGTTAGCGAATCTGGGAAGTCTATTCTGGATCTGCTAAATCTATTCATTTAACCATTGGCACTCTCTGAGCAAATTCAGCAGACGATAACGTGATAGTTTCTTATTTTTCGCAGAAAACAGGATTTGACATTTTATGCACATTATGTATGAAATGTCAAAACCTGTTATCTGGCAAAAATATAAAAGGAAATATTTCAGAATGTTATCTGCTGATTTTTTTGCTCATCATGCTAAGTGTTAAGGTGAAAGGATATACCTGAAATAATTTGCGGTTATTATGCAAAGGGAAACAACTTTTGCTGACAAGAAGTTGCCTCGCAGGTATTTGAAACATGTCAGATATGGAGGCTACATGTACTCTTAAAAGATAGAATTCGCTCCCGGAGGGAGCCCTCGCGTAAAAAGGTAGGTAAGCATTTCCACGCGGTAGTTATTTCCCTAGTGTGTATATCTCCGCCAACACTTCTGTTTAACCCTGAACCCTGAAGAAGCCAACTGATCTGGATCTGCACTGTTTGCCATTAAGTATGTGAATTTATAGCAACAATCCAGATCAAGTAATCGGATTGGCTGAAAATTAGAAGTGGGTGTGGCATCTTAATTTATTCAACAGGACAAGGGTTAACTCTGCTCGTCCAGTTATTGTCTACGCCCATGAGCGTAGATAATTTAGGGTTTGCCATTGTTCCGGGTGCAAGTTATGAAAGGTCATAGATTGGTCCAATGCTATTTTCCATGGACTGTTAAACGTAAATGTAACAAAGTATCAGCTTTCATAAAAAAGCTTAGTCTACGTTTAGTACACATTGTGAAAGCTAATACTTGGTGTTCCCTATATTTTGGTTTACCAGGTCATGAAACAGCCAATGGTACACTACTCACGGGAGACAGCACCCAGTCAAGTCACCCGAGTACTCTCGTTCCAATTAAATGTTTTCTTCTGCTTTCATAATCAGCATCTCCATAAAGTATAATGTATAGAGATATTTAGTTTTAACATGGTCATTTACCAATAAAACTTCAAATATTTAAAAAAAAAAAAACAATTTCTGTGCAATAAAGCATAGTGTTAATAAATATTTCACGTGGAGGTAGAGACAATTGCAGATAAATTTCAGTTGCATATTCCTCTGAGGACCCATGAAAAAAAATCGGTCAAAACACGCATACGCACGCATGCGCGCGCGCGCGCGGGAGAGAGAGAGAGAGAGCAGAGAGAGCGTGAGAACACATCTCCAATTAGGGCACAAAACAAGCGTTCTCTTACAAGTTTATCGAAGCGGCCATATTTGATCAGAAATCGGGAATTTTGGTGTCAATCCATTTTTATGAACCTTTAGATATATGGCATCGAGAAAAAAGGTAGAAGTGTATTTAAAATACAGTTTGCATGCAAAATTTTAAAACTGGTTTCAGGCAGTAAATCAGTGTACGCTCTTTTGAATTCAGAAACAGCCTCAGTGTCACTTTTGGCTTCATAGTTGCATATGGACATGAGATAATAAACATTTTGGTTTCTGTTTTGAACATTGTTTTCTTTCTTTTCTAAAACGTAAATCTGAATACGCAAGATTTTGTATACTTGGAATTTGTTACGTACAGTTGACTCTCGCTATCTCGAACTCGCTTATCTCGAATAACCTCTTATCTCGAAGTGAAAATCTGGTCCCTGCCTAAACATGAAAATCTAACAACATGTAAAAAATATTGTGGAAAAGAGGAGAAATTGCTCCTAAGGAGCAATTTCTCCTCTTTTCCACAATATTTTTAATATATCTCTAACCCCAAGAGTATAATTATACATATATGTGTTCAATGTGGTTAATCGAATTAGTTTTTCCTCTATTCTGCAAATCTGATATGCCGAAGTACGGATATCTCGAAGTATTTCAGAAAGTCCCTTGGAATTCGAGATAACGAGAGTCGACTGTATCTACTTGGTCTCCGTAAAAACATGTTCAGGTTTCGTGAAATGCAATGTATGCACATCTGCTATGCAGTTGTTTTATATACAGGCATGCCCAAACTGTCCTCCTATATCAGAATAAATTGTATATCTCTCCGATTGTAGGGTTAGCAATGTTTTTTTTTTATATATTGGAACCCATACTAATTAACCCTTTCAGCATGGCAGATCGAAACCAATACCTGTGCAAACAGTGTAGATCCAGATGAGACGAGCCGTCTCATGAGGATATTTACCATTCCGTTATATATATATATATATATATATATATATATATATATATATATATATATATATATATATATATATATATATATATAACCGAAACCTCTATTTGCGTCAGAGCATTTTTGACCTTCGACCTTCGAAGTGTCAACATCGTCTGCAGAATAATTAAAGAATAACCATGGCTCAGTCTGTTATACCTGCAGTACTACTCAGAGCTCTGAGTGAGTACAGGTTTGTTGGTCATCCTCTCTGGAGGATGGCTGACGGGAAGGATCATGTTCACGTTGAACTGACTTTCCACAAGAATCTACCAACGCAACCAGTCTTCAAGAAGAGGGCCGAAAGCAGGAGGCAGCCTGCACCCTCTGCTGGCGAGTGGCCTCGCCAGCCCACAGCTGCTAGACGACCACCGCCTACCAGATCGGCGCCTACGGTACAGCCTACAGTACGCCGAGAAGCACCGGAGAAGGAGACCTCACCGCCAGCACTACAGATAATGGAGATTACACCAGACACCATCACAGTTTCAAGACCACCACAGACAGCACAGCTTACACCATCTCCAAGCATCAAGAAACCAGATACACACCGACTCCTTCTCCAGAGATTCCACCTGCGAAGAGACCGAGAACGAAGTCGCCGAAGTATACAAATAAACAGCCGACGCAGTACTTCCACGCCAACATGACGAATATCTTCTAAATGAGAAGTACGACCTCCAGGACGTCCACGGCACCACCTACAAGGTCATCATCAAAGCTACAAGACTGCCCAGGGAAGACGAAGAACTCAACATCGATCTACCAGTTTTCTTCGTTTACCAGAAAGAGAACAAACACTGGCTACAGATCAAGGGACCAACCAGCAAGTTCTACGATGACCCGTGGTACTCAAATATCGAGATGCTTCTGGGAGCGACCGGCGTGAGACAGACTAACAGGGCGCATTGGTACGACGTCCTGGAAAAGTCATGTCAGGATCCCTTAGGGGTTGGTGGAGGACCACCGCTACTTCGGCTCGTGCCGCCAAGTTACTTTGGCAAGACTTACTAAGTAGGTCAACTGGCGGCACGCGGCTCGGGTGAGGACACCCAATAGGTCCAAAGGTGAGGACACCCTCTCGGCTCCTGAGTGAGGACACTCTCTCTGCTCTTGGGTGAGGACATCCACTCCTCGGCTTCTGGGTGAGGACACCCACTTGGCTCCTGGGTGAGGACACCTACCATGCACCCTTTCCGGCGTCCGATCGATGACATGTGGCCTGTGTCCGAAACTTCGGCGAGCTGAGTGCCTAATGCATTTTGCAGTCGGCATTGACACGCATTAGGTACGAGATTAAAAGCTCATACTTTTCGACCGATACGCAAAATTCTGCAAATGACAGGCTGGACTACTACTCTCGCACGAGGTCTGGACACGCACGAGGTCTGGACGTGCACGCACTCCGTGTCTGGGCGAGGTGACCTGGTTATGAACTATAACTAGGCACCGTTTCAAGCCATCCCAGTAGTCCAGTAAAACTAATCCAGATTTATCTGGCGCTGCCTCTATGTGACTCAGATGCCTGGCAACGTTAAAAATCTGAAAACTGAACTGTACTGACTTGCGTCAGAGGACAAGTCCAAATTTTAGAATGGAAACTCAGGGATGAAAGGGTCAAATTGTCAGAAGTCTATACGACTATGTTGAATTTATTTTGCAACGAACACAAAATCCCTAAGGAATGTCATGGAATTGAGATCTGTTCATACGTATGTGCACAAGACCCATATCCCAGTAAGCATTCTACATAAATCTATAGCGGGCCGTTATCGGCCCGTCAGGGTAGCTGACGGGCCTATAACGGCCCGCTGTAGATTTATAAATAATGCTAGCTGGCTATATACCCTACGTATCAACACAGACAGGCTTGTGTAAAAATATGTAAACCCAGATAAGATTCCGCAGAACGCGGCTTCTGATTCGAGTCTACACTGTTTACCACTCATCCGGCACTTTTTAGACATATAAATAGATAGCGAAATAGTGAAATTGAATGGTTCTAATTTTAGAATAGGCATGGTAAGTAAAGGGTGTCAGAAAGCTTAGGGTAAATATGGTACCTTGTATGTTACCAGAAATTGCCTCAAAGGAATTACTTCTGTGCAGCGTGATAGGCGACTTACGAAGGTCCAGAACTGCCTTCGCATCCGCTCAACGGGGCCTTTTCTGATCGTCTGTATATTCTGATACTATCCAATGATTCAGAGAGCGGGCAATGTATGCCCTGATCAGCCTGCGCATATGCGCAGGCTGATCAGGGCATACATTGCCCGCACATGCGACAAGAACTCTTTTCCCATGTGTTGACGTAATTAACGCAGTGGGACAGATAGATCGGGAATTGATCGAGGCAAGCTGACGCTAACTGAAAAAAAAAACAGCCAATTTCAAAATGACAATGGGGAAAACCCTGGTTGATCAAAATCATCTATATATAATCACCACATAAACTCGACTAACTCATGGTAGAGGGAAAAACAACATTCATATTCCAAATATCAGATGTGCTAGCTGACTTGGTTCTTGGCGGTTCGCATATGGAGTTGTTTTTTTTTTTGTTTTTTTTTTTTTTATTTTATTTTTAATTTTTATTTATTATTATTTTTTTATCGAAGCGGTATTTCAACGTGGGAAAAGGGTCACTTAAGCGATATAGATACACTTTCAAGGGACTCAACACTGTAAAAATTGTTATGTTCCCTTCTGAAAAGGGGTCTTTTCTAAAAGGAAAGAATTTGCCCCCATTGGAGCAAATTCTTTCCTTTTAGGATAGACCAATTTTCAGAAGGGATTTGGTGGCAGGAAAGTAAACAGAAAGTCACAAAAGATGTCTCCATTGTCAAAAATGGCAGAAATCTTTAGGGTAAATGTATAAACTTTCAGGGAAGGCGACTTCGTCAAAATTTATTTCATGGTGCGCGCAGCCAGGATGATTTCTGAAGGAGTTCGAGTTGATAAAATAATGTACTTACTCTATGTGTTCGAAAGACAAACAGAAAACAGTGTAGACCCAGATCAGACGCCGCTAAACGCGGCGTCTGATCAGGGTCTACACTGTTTGCCGCTCATTCAGCAATTTTACACACTCACAGGCAGTAAAAGTGACGTGTTAAAGAAAGAGCAACGATGTAAATATTTATAGTAAATACGGTATTCCAAATTTATTATATGTGTCCAAAATTTCCCCGAAAATTTGAGTCAAAGAAGGGGTTCGACCGACCCCTCTGACTCCGCCCCTTTATTTAGCCTACCGTCTAAAAAATGGATCTACAGATTTGTTCCCTTTCTTAGAACCATTATCAGAAGGCCCCGGGCTACAAGGTGTAGGAAAGCAAACAGGAAGTCACAAAAAGGTTGTCTCCCTTGTAAAAATGACGGAAAATATACCTATTGTATTTAATTCCTTTGAGTCAATGAAGAGTGAAGGCCCATGTTAGCCAGCCTATCCGTGCATCCTGATATGGGCCCAGTTGTTAAAAACTAACGATGTCGTTATTTAACGTATCGTTAAAACTTTGATCATTAAATATGGCATATATGCTAATATTTTTTGCAGAAAATATGTGAGTAGCTTTTGCATTTGCAAAAGCTACTCACATTTTTTCAGTAAAAATACCTGTGAATTAGATATTGTACTTACTAGAACAGTTAACATTTTGACCACTAACGAGATCGTTAAGCTAACGACGCTTTGAACAACTAGGCCCAGGACTTTTGAGCAAGGAGAAGTTAGTTTGCTTTTCGTTTTTCGCTTTTCGCTTTTCGTCTTTCAGAAGTTAGTTTGCTTTTCGCTTTTCGCTTTTCGTCTTTCAGAAGTTAGTTTGCTTTTCGCTTTTCGCTTTTCGTCTTTCAGAAGTTAGTTTGCTTTTCGCTTTTCGCTTTTCAATCATAGGTCTGTTTCATGTTGTAACTGTTGAATGAGTGAGTGAGTATCTGAGTGAGTGAGTGAGTGAGTTAGAAAGTGAGTGAGTTAGTTTTTTACGTCAATCAAACAACTCCTGCCATATGCAGACATTCATTTCGTCAAAGTCTAGATTCTTTTTCAAAAAGAATCTAGACTTCGACGAAATGAACGTCTGCATATGGCATGAGCTGTTTGATTGACGTAAAACACTCACTCATTTTCTAACTCACTCACTCACTCAGACACTCACGTATTCATGTACGCAGATAACAGTAACAACATGACACAGACCTATGATCGAAAAGCGAAAAACGAAAAGCGAAAATCGAAAAGCGAAAAGCGAAAAACGAAAAGCGAAAAGTGAAAAACAAAAACAATCTAGACTTTGACGAAATGAATGTCTGCATATGGCATGAGCTGTTTGATTGATGTAAAACACTCACTCATTTTCTAACTCACTCACTCGCTCACTCACACACTCACTCACTCATGTACTCAGACACTAAACAGTAAAAGCATGAAGCAGACCTATTATCGAAAAGCGAAAAGCGAAAAATGAAAAGCGAAAAGCGAAAAACGAAAAGCGAAAAGCGAAAAGCGAAAAGCGAAAAACAAAAAGAATCTTGACTTTGACCAAATGAACGTCTGCATATGGCATGAGCTGTTTGATGGACGTAAAACACTCACTCATTCACTTTCTAACTCACTCACTCAGACACTCACGTATTAATGTACGCAGATAACAGTTACAACATGACACAGACCTATGATCGAAAAGCGAAAAGCGAAAAACGAAAAGCGAAAAGCGAAAAACGAAAAGCGAAAAGCGAAAAACGAAAAGCGAAAAACGAAAAACATAAAGAATCTAGACTTTGACGAAATGAATGTCTGCATATGGCATGAGCTGTTTGATTGACGTAAAACACTCACTCATTTTCTAACTCGCTCACTCGCTAACGCACACACTCACTCACTCATGTACTCAGATACTAAACAGTAAAAGCATGAAGCAGACCTATTATCGAAAAGCGAAAAACGAAAAGCGAAAAGCGAAAAACGAAAAGTGAAAAGCGAAAAACGAAAAGCGAAAAACAAAAAGAATCTTGACTTTGACCAAATGAACGTCTGCATATGCCATGAGCTGTTTGATTGACGTAAAACACTCACTCACTCACTTTCTAACTCACTCACTCACTCAGACACTCACTCATTCATGTACGCAGATAACAGTAACAACATGACACAGACCTGTGATCGAAAAGCGAAAAGCGAAAAACGAAAAGCGAAAAGCGAAAAACGAAAAGCGAAAAACAAAAATAATATTGACTTTGACCAAATGAACGTCTGCATATGTCATGAGCTGTTTGATTGACGTAAAAAACTAACTCACTCACTTTCTAACTCACTCACTCACTCAGACACTCACTCACTCATTCATGTACTCAGACACTTAACAGTTACAACATGAAACAGACCTATGATTGAAAAGCGAAAAGCGAAAAGCAAACTAACTTCTGAAAGACGAAAAGCGAAAAGCATACTAACTTCTGAAAGACGAAAAGCAAAAAGCGAAAAGCAAGCTAACTTCTGAAAGACGAAAAGCAAAAAGCGAAAAGCGAAAAGCAAATTAACTTCTGAAAGACGAAAAGCGAAAAACGAAAAGCAAACTAACTTCTGACGAAAAGCGAAAAGCGAAAAGCAAACTAACTTCTGAAAGACGAAAAGCGAAAAGCGAAAAGCAAACTAACTTCTGAAAGACGAAAAGCGAAAAGCGAAAAGCAAACTAACTTCTCCTTGCTGGACTTTTGCTGTCCTCTTACCGAATTATTGGATATTGTTAAGAAGATATCAACGAACAGAAAAGACGGAATGCAAGCCCCTGTAGTTTCATCAGCTTCCATTAATTCTGTAAGCGGACTATGTAGGTCCTAATCAGACTGCCCGAAAACAGTTTTCCACATATATATTTATGTTTATATGCAGGGAAAATGATGTGCACAATATGAAAAACATCTGTTGAAATGATGGAGAGAGAGAGAGAGAGAGAGAGAGAGAGAGAGAGAGAGAGAGGGGCGGGGAGCGGGGGGGGGGCAATTTTTCCTTTAAAAGTACCACCCCTACCCAGGACTCCACGTTTTAGAATTTTTGATTAGAGACAAATCTTTGTAGTCAGAGTGACCTCCCCCCCTAGGTATGTCCGTTCACCTTCACCCATTTATGAATTGTGAAGTTTTCAATCTTGAAATTTGGACTAGTCCATTTAGTATTCAAAAGGATGTTTTCACAATACTACAGTTTATTGGCAAACAGTGCAGACCATGATCAGCATCGCTGAATGCGGCGTCCGATCTGGGTCTGCATTGTTTACTAAAATACATTTAGCCGGACATCAGGCATAAATGGTTGAAGGTATGGCACTTTGCGTACATAGCGCAATCCAATACAGACGGCCTAAACCAGACGGTCAGGTTTGGGGCTCATCCCATTTGCATATTGAATACAGTTGACTCTCGCTATCTCACTGATAACTCAGATTGCTACTTTAAAAGTCAAATTAAATAAAAAGGCAATTTAGGTTTAGCTTGCTTAACAATTCTTACATATCAACTACATTTATAAACTACAGTCGAACCTCTTTGGGACCATAATAACTTGTTCGAGATATGGGTAGTTCGAGCCACTAAGTGTTAATCATGACGCTAGATCAGGATGCAAACGGCGATAATTTAGGCAAGTCTTTTCGATCTTCTACACAATAATTGTATGTTTTGTGTGTACTCATTAAAAGCGCCTCAATGAGGCGATTTTAATGAGTACTCACAACATACAATTTCATGATAAAATAAGAAAATTGCGCTAAATATTTGTTTCGAGCTATCGGAAGAATTTCGAAGCGACTCAAAAACGAGTTCGAATTAGCTATGGTAAACGAGCCATCGGTGTTCGAGCTATTGAGGTTCGACTGTACTTACACACATCTCAAGTATTTTGGTCTCTTGTGCATTGAGATAACTTTACAATCTAAATTTTCAAAACACTTGTCAAGTTTGTTTTAACATGCAGTCCGACCGGGATATTTTGCACGCTGATGGCATAAGGCCGTTTTTCTCCATGCAACATGACCGAAAATATCACATCAAACATCTGACGCTGATTTATGATCCCCTATCTTTTATTAATATCACCTCAATGAACAGTATCTATTTAGCATCAGAAAATCGTTGTCTGTTCATTTTTAACCATCGTATTTATCCAAAATATTCGGACAGATAGGCCTGAGCAAACATTGGAGACCCAGATCAAACTGCTTGATCGGGGTCTGCACTGTTTGCCATTTTATCAGTACGTTTTAAATATATAACCATGTAGTCAAATGGAATTTACATTATTTTGACAAGTACGGTAATGAATTATATTGCCCGAACAGTTAGAATAATTATACGATGATAGAGATTATTGTTGAAGCTACTCGTATGTATGAATATGATGTTCATACGAAAGCACGCCTATTCAAATATATTGTAAATTTTACCACCAAAAACTGAAGTTTCAGATAGGAATTCTGCTATTTTTTTTATTATATTTCTGCTCAAAACATAGATTGTGGGTACTCGTTAGAACCGCCTCACCGAGGCGGTTCTAACGAGTACCCACAATTTATGTTTTTGGGCAGAAATAATAAGAATAATGTATACCCCCGTTAACCCCAGTTTTACTATATAAAAGTGGGTTTAAGGAGGTCAAAATTATATAGGTATGTTTTAGTGATGTAAAGGGACTACCCAGCTAGCATTATTTATAAATAAACAGCGGGCCGTTATCGGCCCGTCAGCACCCTGACGGTCTGATAACGGCCCGCTATAGATTTATGTAGACTGCTTACTGGGTAGACAATATTGGCTTGATCGGTTTGAGTTGGAGTTGTCCGACCCAGTCAACACTGTTATGTCGAGGTGGTCAGTTAACCTAGCCACACTTTTCCTAGACAGGCTTAGTTCTCTGTGTGTGCTCAACCAGTACTTGTGCACATGCTTTCGTGAGTTGCTGACAACTATCCTTCTTGAGTCAGTGGAAGGGAAAGAAGGACCATATAAATGAATTTGTGATCAATGTCCGAGAAAGGTAAGTGGCCGAGCTGGGATTCGAGCTTGCGATCCCTGGCCCCGAGGTTATAAAACTTGTTTTCGTGCTCAACTCAGCTGAGCATGAAATTTTCTTTGCTAATAAATATGAAAATACCAACAATAGTTGGCATTTTCATATTTATTAGCAAAGAAATTTTCATGCTCAGCTATGTTTAGAAAGAAAGATTTTGCACTTATTAGTAATTTGAGATTTATTAGCAGGACAAAGTTCATGTTCAGCTGAATTGAGCATGAAAAAAGTTTTATAACCTCGGGGCCTGGATCTTCAATCAGACGCGCTATAGACTTCGCTATAGAGCCAGGTGAATACACTTGGTATATATTCCACGATGGTATGCTTGCACGGGTCCAAAGCGATGGTGAGTTTTCTGATCCATTCCCTGTGACAAATGGTGTCAAGCAAGGCTGTGTACTAGCCCCAACTCTGTTCAGCATGATGCTCTCTGTCATGCTCACAGCCGCTTTCCAGGATGGTGACAATGGTATACCTATTAGGCATCGCTTTGATGGGAAGCTTTTTAACCTAGGAAGGTTGCAAGCCAAGTCCAAGGTGCAGACAGAGGTGCTAGACGAGTTCCTCTTTGCTGATGACATGGCAAAGGGTGCTCCAACAGAAGAGAAGATGCAAAAAGGTGTAGATCAAGTATCTGACTCCTGTGACAGCTATGACCTCACAATCAGCATCAAAAAGACTGAAGTGGTTTATCAACCAGCACCTGGCAAGCTTACAAGGAGCCCACCATTACAGTGAAAGGTCAAAGATTGCAAGTGGTAGACAAGTTCATCTACCTTGGAAGCACCTTGTCAAGAGTCGTGCACATTGATGGTGAAGTCAATGCCAGGATTGCCAAAGCTAGTGCAGCATTTGGCCGACTACGTGGTAATGTTTGGGATCGAAGTAGAATCAGGCTTGACACAAAACTGAAAGTCTACAAGGCCGTGGTGCTGCCAACACTATTGTATGCATGCTAAACGTGGACAGTTTACCAACGGCATGCCAAAAGACTGAACCACTTCCATACAAGCTGCCTTAGAAAACTTTTAAAGATTAAGTGGCAAGACAGGATTCCAGACACAGAAGTTCTGAAAAGGGCAGGGATGCAGAGTGTACATACCCATCTGAAACTGGCACAGTTAAGATGGACAGGCCATGTTACCAGGATGCATGAGGAACGTTTGCCAAAGAAAATCCTCTATGGAGAACTAGAAATGGGCAAACGCTTCCATGGTGGTCAAAAGAAGCGATACAAAGACACCCTCAAAGCCTCCCTCAAGGATTTCAACATACCAACAGAGTCGTGGGAACAAATTGCGAGGCCTCATCAAAGATGTGCGAATGAAAATGAGGCAAAAAGGAATCAGCAAAGCCGAGCAGAAACGTGCACAGCGCGAAGCCAGAGCTAAGGCATGACCAACACAGCTGTCTTGCTCTGACCTCTGTCGTTCCATCTGCAACAGACAGTTTAGAGCTAGAATTGGTCTAATCAGTCATCTTAGAACATACAAACAGTAGCATTTCTCGCATGTGATTAAGATTGGTCATTGTCAGTAATGACAGACGAACTATTATCCCACCATTTTAACAAGGGAGGCAACCTTTTTCATACTCATCTCAGCTGAGCATGAAATTTGTCCGGCTAATAAATCTCAAATTACTACTAATTGCAAATTCTTCCTTGCTAAACACAGCTGAGCATGAAAATTTCTCTGCTAATAAATATGAAAATGCCAACAATTGTTGGCATTTTCATATTTATTAGCAGAGAAAATTTCATGCTCAGCTGAATTGAGCATGAAAAAAGTTTCATAACCTCGGGGCCTGACTGCTTTTCTTTTGGAGTAGTCACTTCCGCAAAAAAGAATCTACTGTGAAAAGGATAGAATTTGCTTCCCTTTATCTACTCTGAAAGTTCAGTAGCTCCATTGTAAGAAGGGAAACAAAATCAGTTTTGACAGATTTGCCTTCCAAGAATTGTATATCAGTTCCCCATAAAAAATTGATCTGCCGAGTGTTAGCTAAATAGGATGGGGAACTTCCAGGCATATGCGAACGGCGAAAGCTCAGTCCGCGCCTCCTCCCCTCCCCATCCCATCCTCACCCATCCAACACACACGTACCACCTACTCCCCAAAATGTAGTTTGTTCATTTCATGGTTTCCCGACTACATACGTACATTTGAGCCGCTACGTGAGAGCAGCCAACACACTCAAATCAGCCTGCGCACCCGTGCAGTCTGACAAAAGTCTTCGTTGACCGCATGACAAAACTTTGCGTACTTGGCTATCAAAATATGCGTCCAGTGAGGATTGTGACCAGATCGCACGAGTTCGCAGACTGATCTGAATCTTAGCTGACCGAAGATGTTTCTGACGTTTCGGCTATTTTTTTTTTTTTTTTCGCTAGTGTTTGTCCGAAACACGACTGCTTATCTCCACACGCGCAACACCGTGTGAAAAGAAAATCATGAGGAGATCTTCCGGAGGTGGTTGCGGAGAGTCAGTTTAGGTAGCATTGAATGTTGGTGTCAGTTGAAATAAGGCTGAAATTTTGGCACGATCTCCGATATCCAAAATCGTGCGATGTAATTCAATCTCTTATTTAGTCTTACATGCATGTATAATCAGACCGGAATCGCAGTCCTTTAAGCGAACATGGAACAAAAATCCTTGTTCTCCCGATGCACGGGTCGTCAGATTTTGCCCGTTTTGGCCACGCTGACAGACTGGCATGTAAAACTCCAGTTCTTGGAGAGATTACATTGATTGAGTTGGGGTTTAACGACACGTCAACCCTTGTGGGTCATTTTGTGTCGTCTCCCAGAGAAAGGGAGAAAATAGACAGAAGAGATAGCAGAAGAGATGAAAGGGAGGGACAGGGAAGAAAGAGAAACAGGAATGAAAGTGAAGAAACAGAAGAAATAAAAACATCACCTCCCTACCCTTACCTGCTACAAGGATAGCAAATCTCCGGTTAAATACAATACCATTTCAATGAATGTTTAACATGTAACTGTCTAGTTCAAAAGAAAATATATCGCATTATTTTTGCCATTGCACAGAAACTAGGCATTTTATTGACGGCTGGTGTGTAAGGAGAGCGGTGGCGAGTAAAGGGATAGTAGGTGATTAAGAAGACCATGGTTTTTTAACAAGAAAGAAAGAAAAAGGGTAAATATGGCACTAGAATTGAAAAATAGGCTGCAGGAACACATTTTCCATTGCATATACAGTGAACCCTCGTTACAACGACAGCATTTGTTCCCAAAAATGTTGCCACTGTAATGAATTTGCTTTTGTTAAGAATCTTTAATGGACAGAATGATATGTAAGAAAGGCCTTGTTTTATTCTTATTTCCTCATAGAACATATGTTTTGGATATTTGTTAGAATCGTCTCTGAGGCGATTCTAACAAATATCCAAAACATATGTTGCTTGAAGATTTTATGCAATGTTTTTGCATAATTTCTCAATAACCGGCACCTCTTGAGCGAATGTTTCGTGACAGTCAAATTGTCGTTATAACGAATTTTGTCGTTGTATCGAGTGCCGGTATAAAGAGGGTTGCCTGTATCAGAAATCACACCTTAAACGCGGTAGTGTGAAATACGTTGTTGAAAAACCATGGTCTTCTTAACAACCACATCCCGTTACTCGCCAGCGCTCTCTGTACGCACTACACGTCAATAAAAAGCATAGTTTCTGTACAAAAGAATGGGATATATTTCCGTTTGAACTGCACGGTAACATGTTAAACCGACAGTGCCACGGTGTGTAAATTAGCCAGAGATTTTAATCTGTCCAAGAACTGGAATTTACTTGCCTGTCTGTTACCAAAACGGCAAAATATGATCACCTTTGCATCGGGCGAAAAAGGATTTTTGTTCCGTATTCGCTTATTTAAAGGACTACAATTCCCGTCTGAATATATGGGTGACAAAATAAGAGGTCGAATTACATCGCCCGATTTTGGATATCGGCGATCGTACCCAAATGTCAGTCTTTTTTCAACTGACACCCACCTTCAGCGCTATCTAAACTGACTTTCTGCGACCGCCTCCGGAAGATCTTACGTTTTTCTTTTCAAAACACGGTATTGCGCGTGTGGAGATAAGCAGCCATTCAAAAATGATTATCTAAATCTTTAATGGGAAGGCAATATAAATGTTGTAAGTATATCATGGAGTAAAGTGCTAACAAGCCATTTATTTTGATGCAAGAATTTTCAAAATCGGCCTAGAAATTAGGAAGTTATGGTGATTTGAATTATGTTTAAAATGACCGTCATGGATGACCGCCATATTCTAGGCTTTGTGACGTCACACAGCCCAAATTAAATATACAAAACCAAATTATAAAGGGTTTTTAAGCATAATTTTGCTACAGATTTTTTATTCTTTTAATTCTAGTAACAAGTAATCATTTTCCCAAAAATAAACCATCTTAATGAGAATAACTACCTTTATTAAACGAATTTTATTTTTTATGAAACCTCATTACATATTCAAAATGGCGGCGCCCGTTCCACCACTGTTAAAATATTTAATTGTCCATAACTTACTTAATTTTCCATCGATTTTGATCAAATTTGTGTCAAAATTCACTGTCTGTAAAGTTCTTTACTTTAAAGCACAATACCTTTTATGGTTGCGTTCCCCTATCAATACCGAACAGATATACCGTATTTACGCTAAATATTCGGACCGATGGGCTTGATGAAACAGTGTAGACCTTTGTCAATCAGCCCATAAAGAGCTGCACTCGTAAAGTCAACACGGTCTGCAATTCCAGAAGTGAACCTTAGAGATACTTTCGGATAGTTCTATGCACTTGTTCAAGTTTTGGGATAAGTGCGGTAAGAACTAAGGAGTTATATATTTATGGTATAAACGGTATGTATCGACGAGCATTGAATGTCCTGATCCGACTGCGCGGATGACAGGAAAATTTAAAACTTACGCTATTAGCATATGACGTAACGTTTGCTGTTCTACATATTTCTGTAAATACATTAATTGATAAAACAAACAGATTAAAGAAAATATTGTAGAAAATATTCCAGAAAAAAAGCTTGCATACAAAAGGAGAGTTAATCGCAAAATATGTTTGCATACTACTTTTATTTAGCTGCATCAAAAAAAAAAATAATAATAAAAATAGAAAAATAAAATTGTGTATTTATTCCTCAGGCTACTTCACTTTTCCGATACATTACGAAAACACGCCTATTCAAATATACTGAAAATTTTACAACCAAAAAAAGGAAAATTTTCAAGTGAAAAACTGATATTTTTCATATTTCTGTTCAAAACATAGATCGTGGGTACTCGTTAGAACCGCCTTGCCGAGGCGGTTCAAACGAGTACTCACAATCTATGTTTTCGAGCAAAAATAAGAAAAATAATGTATACCCCTGTAAACCCCAGTTTTAGTATACAAAAATTGGGTTTAAGGGGATCAAAATTAAATAGGCATGTTTTCGTGATGAAACGCGTAACAAAATACAAGTATGCAATTAAAATAAGCTATTTTGAAGAATTTACAAGATACATACTCCGAATTGAAACACAAAATGCATTCAGGATTCTAGATTATATTTTAGTGACATCACTGATGTCGATGATGTCAATGTTCCATTAAGTTTACACTAGTGTGAAGCATAGCTGTGTAGAATAGCTGTCGTTACGTCATACATTCATTTGAAGTGATGCTTTAAGCCTTGAAAATGAACACAATAATGAGTTTAAATAATTTAATGTTACAAGGCGCTTGTGGTGTTAGGGAAATAAAAAAGCAAATGTTGTTTCTACTCTAAATATTCGGTCAGAGGGGCCTAAGGTGCAGTTTGATCTAGGTCTACGCTGTTTGCCAACACTACTTTTGGCATACTATTTGGTAATATTGTTTAAGTGTAACTATAGAAAGAAAGATAAGGTAAATAGATGCACCTGAAAGATTTCCCACCCTTTCTAGCGACGGGAGACAACCATTTGCAGATAGGATGCTGCCTTCCTAGAATTTGAAACATTTCAAAACTAAGGCTACTCTTAAATGAATGAATTTGTCCATCGGAGATCACAATCACAGCCACACAAGGAGCTCTGTCTCCTTTGGTGTCTAAATATTTAAAGCACCGAATTCAAGTTGCTTAAGCTGCCTTTTATAATCTAGGTCTGCCTTTAATAGTAGAACCCACTGAGGAGGAGGCAAATATTTCCATGTCAGAGAGATTTCCCTTTGAGGTGTATCCGTTCCCCTTCAGATGTCCGGGTATTGATGGTGTTTACGAGCAAGAACATGATACGGCGTGGTTTTCTAGGCATAGGCGGAGAGAGAGAGTTCGTGGGTGGCGGGGTGGGGGGGGGGGGGGGGTGGAGGAGGGGGGGGGGGCGGGGGGGATCAAATATATTGAAAATTTTACAGCCAAAAACGGAAAATTTTCAGATAAAAAAAATCCTTTATTTTTCATATTTCTGCTCAAAACATAGATTGTGGATACTCGTTAGAGTATCCGCAATCTATGTTTTTAGCAAAACTAAGAAAAATAATGTATACCCCTGTAAACCCCAGTTTTGCTATATAAAAGTGGGGTTTAAAGGGGTCAAAATTATATAGGCGTGTTTTCGTAATGTCTTTAAAATTTCATTTTTCATGTGTGTAAAATTGCTGGGTAATGGTAAATAGTATAGACCCTGATCAGACGCCGCGTTCTGCAGCGTTTGTCCATGGTCTGTACTGTTGCTCAGACCTGTCTGTTTGAATACGTAGTATAAGTACGGTAATTTGATCTAATCGAACACCATAAGAAATCGTCCTGAATCCACACCTGAACGAGAGAAGGGACTGCGGCTGTGTAGCTTCATTTATGACCTGGTTTATTTATATTGTGTTGTTTCGTCTTGTCTTTTAGTATGAAAGGTAGATTTTTATAATATGTCAAGTTGAGGGTATCTTTTTCAAAAGTTCTGTTATATAACCATTCTTCCATACAGTCCAGTGCCAGTGGTTGAAAATTAACGTGAAATTTGTTCACAAATAAATGAGGAAGCTTCACTAAAGTCGAAAGATCTCCTATCCCAAATACACATACACCGCGAACAAACTTTCCTTGGCACGGATCTTGCCCACCCCAGGCTGCATACACAGCTAACCAAGGTTTGTTGTCTGGTTTACCTGGAAAATAGGAAGAAAAATTGAGTCACAACGTCAGAAATCGTACCTTCATACTTCTGTGCCCAGGGAAGATTCAGGTCAAGCTGTGCGTTCGCGCAATCTGATCAGAATCTTCACTGGGCACATTCTCGAGAGCCAATGAGGCAGTTTTTTCATGCGGACAACGATCATATGCAACAATGGGTCCCATGCCAATTTCATGATAATTCAAGAAAAGAAATTCGTACTCACAGTTTATCAAGATTACCTCAGGACTTATCGTACCTAACACCTTCTCCGAGTTATTGGATTGTTACCGAGTGATTACGGACAATCTCTTGAGAAACCGGAAATTTTCCATAGTTCGTGTTCATGATGAATATTTTACACAGCACGCTTGCATGTACTCTCTTGCTAACTCGGATCATTTGTAGACAAACCCTCTATTTTATCTTCCACCATTTCATTGATAATTGCTTGCTGCTGCTGCTATTTATAACAAGTATAAGCTTTCACAAACAGCTTGTTCTACGCTTCGCACACAACAAATGTTCAAGCTTATTTTAATATGGAATGACCTTGGGTTCTTCTTTTTTACATTGCTGCAATTGTAGCATTTTAGAATATCTACATAAGTGCAGTGTACCGAAAAAGTGCACGCGAATAGAGAATACCTTCTGTATGTGCAGGTGCTCCAATAAATAAGAGCAAGCTCATTGCCGCATGCGGCAAGCTCTATGGTACAGTACACGTTGCGTTGCCGTCAAACCAAACCGGAAATAAACATTTTGTTTGCAGTTTGTCGGGTTCTCAATTGATGTGGCAGATCTATTTCTATTTGCCGGTACCAACTGGGAAAATCCTGTACCAGAATCCGATACCAAATTTTAACGGTATAGCTTGGGTCTTATTCTTTGAGTTTTGGACGATTTTTGGCTTTAATATTATCCAATTATACTGTAACTGTAAAATGTGATTTTTCAAAACATAGTGCACTGCGAGCTCGCCTATAGGCATTGTCTTTGTTCATATTATTCATATTATTCTATTCAATTTAGTGCTAAATCGTGAGCGACTTCGGCTGAAACTATGGTAGCTACCTTTGTAACCAAAATTACAGCCGAACACCTAAGTGGCGTTATCGGTCTACCATAATTCAACCCACCTCTGGGATAGAGTTTTCTAAGGTACTGAAAAGTATTCAAGATGGCGGTTGCGCTGAAACGCAAGACATGCGAATGTACAAGTCACAGATGTCTCTTCAAAGTGTTTAGTAATGAGAAACATGATTCTTTTTATGTTTTGGTGATAATAGAATGTATAGATAGAAATTGGTTTAAATACTGGGTTTAAGTCAATGTTACTTTTTTCAGTGCAGGTCTAGTTCTAAGCTTGAAATGTCGTTTACATTGGTAACTGTATAACTGACAAAAAGCTGTAAAAGGCTTTTGTCAATATCAATAGATGATAATTTTGTTTCAACGAAGGCCATGTGATCTATTTTAGTGTTATGTTATCATGACAGTCTACTAAAGTAGCAACCATAGGTGTTCCTCTGATAATGCTAGTGCGCATGTCATCGATAGCTACCATAGTACCTACTTTAGTACGAGTCGAAGTCGGCCCTAGTAACTTGTAGAATGAACGCTAAAAGGTTAATGGTGTATTGTGGGTCACTAATGATTCACTCCCGTGTCCGAACCAAACCGCATTTGTCTACGTAGACAATTAGAGGAATCCGCTTCAATTGAACAGCCAATAAAAGCACCTGTTACAACCAAACCACTTAGCTACCATGTGATACAAACGCACTTATAGGTCAATGCTTCTCTTACGCAAAGCTACGGATCAGGTAGGTATATTAAGTGATAATTTAGGGATAGTTTTCGTAAATTCACTATTAAAAACATACATGTGTAGACACAAAAGCGTACAAACTCAGGCAAAGTCACTTTGTGTTCACCTATCTTCACATCAAGTCAGTATGAGCTAAGGTCATTTATCAATAAACTCGTGCTGTACCCAGAAATGTACACTTTTTACATTACGAAGACACGCCTATTCAAATACAGTAAAAATTTTACTACCAAAAAATGAAAAATTTCAGATAAAAAATTCTAATATTTTTCATATTTCTGCTCAAAACATAGATTGTGTGTACTCGTTAGAACCGCCTCGGCGAGGCGGTTCTAACGAGTACCCACAATCTATGTTTTTCAGCAGAAATAAGAAAAATAGCGTATACCCCTGTAAACCCCAGTTTTACTATATAAAAGTGGGGTTTAATGGGGTCAAAATTATATAGGCGTGTTTTCGTGATGTCTCAACAAGTTTGATTAGCGCTTTTACGTATGATGTATGATTTTGAATAGCCGTTAACCCTAGCCATGTTGATGAAATTGAGATGCACGCATACTTTTGATTTTCAGCTAATCAGATAACTTGATCAAGGTGGTTGATACAAATTTACATACTTAATGACAAACAGTGCAGATCCAGATCAACAGGCTTATTCAGAAGCCAGGTGATCTGGATCTATATTGTTTGCAAAGGCAGGACATGTCTAGGTTCAGCAGGACAGGAACGAGATTTTTTAACATTGTTGAAGTACATATTACAATTCAAAACCAGATGAACGAAACGCACCAAAGTGTGCGCGCTTTTTGTGATCACGGGTGTAAAATTCAGAACAGATTCCTGTATCGTCCGAATTAAAACACATCTTCGATGTTAAGAACATACATCAGACATAAATATGGAACAAGTGCTTGACAAAATGGATGAAAACAATCACTGTACACTGCTTGATCCAGTTTTAGAACTCTTGGATGAATGACATTTGATTATCAAACTAACTTGATGTAAAGAGATTCATTGAAATACTTCATCAGAGTTTGTACAAATTTGTGTCCACAGGTGTCCATAGGTGTATGTTGTGGGTATTCTAATTAGTGCCGAAACAGAGTTTTAAGGTAAGAATTATCTCTAAATTATCAGCAAAAAAAAAAAAAAAAAAAAAAAAAAAAACTCGCCTATCTGATACCGAGTTGACATTGTGCTATTGTTTGTTAAAGTTTAGGTTTTACGGCCCAGTCTACCCAATGGAGTCATATCGAGCGCGGTCAATTTTTTAATTAGAGCTAGATAATTGAAATAGGATAGAGGTAAATCTGAAATGGAAGTTCATGCTGAAAGCTAAATGTAGCAAAAATTATTAGCAAAAAATAATCATTTTTTTTTTCATATGTTTTCAATGGTTCAAAACCATTTTGTTTATTATTTTAATAATTTAATGTCGGATTATTTTCAGTTTAAACCCGTAAAATAATAATAATAAAAAAAAACAACAAAAAAACAAGAGGCCCATGGGCCACAATTCTTTCACCAGATAAAACAGCTGTTGCATATGCATATCTGCAAATGTCATACAACATTCTTCCAGTATAACCACAGAAACTTGATATAATGTTGACCATACCATAAAAAGTTCAAAGGTCATCATAGTCTTATCATTTGAACAAACTTGGTTGACCTTTTCCCCAAAGCTGTACACCAAGATTCAGCCTCAAAGCATTCTTAGTTCTGGAGAAGGAGATTTTTAAGTGTTTTAACATATATGGTCTTACGACATGAAAATCCTAACAAAGGAATGAAGCATAGCTGAAAAAATTTCCCGCCACCGTGGGATTCGAACCCGGTCCTCCCGGTTAAAAATCCAATACACTAACCATTGAGCCAAAGAGTCGACTCCCTGACACAGCTGTCAGAGATTGAATATATACTTAGAAGCTATGCGTAATCTGCCAAGGCAGATAATCGAATGTAGGAGTGCTCGTTCGTAACACTCCCCCTTTTCAAGAAAGTCATCATTTATGATGACGTGAAGCCATTTTCGGCGTATTAAGTCCTATCCCGGACAAGCCCCGTCTTACGACATGAAAATCGTAACAAAGGAATGAAACATAGCTGAAAAAAACATCCGTTTATCGTGGGATTCGAACCCGGTCCTCCCGGTTAAAAATCCCATACTCTAACCACTGAGCCAAAGATTGACTACTCACTGACGCAGTTGTCAGAGACTGAATATATACTTAGAAGCTATGCGTAATCTGCCAAGGCAGATAATCGAAGGTAGGAGTGCTCGTTCGTAACAATGGGCATGGCAGCCATCTTTGTCAGTGGTGCAGAACCATTTGAATAAATTGTTAACATCCCTTCAACAAAAGGCTGCATGTGAAATCTGGTGAAAATTGGTCAAGCGGTTCCGGAAAAGAAGACTTTAAAATATTTCATGATTTTATGCATCTATATAGCCAAGGGCAAGGGCAGACAACCGTAAAAGTTTGATGGTAACTATATAGTTTTATTACTTTTATCATCAACTGCATGTTTTTAGCCTTTAGTCTTTAATATATTTTGAGAAAATGATGATTTTTCAACTTTTCCAAATGTATGGGGACGATGAGGACGCAACTTTGACTTGCCGTAAAAAGGTCAACGGTTTCTCTAGGAGCATCATTTGAATTAACTTGGTAGACCTTGAGTCCTCTATGCTATATGCCAAGATTCAGCCATAAACCTTCCTTGGTTCAGTATAAGTAAGATTTTTAATGTTTTTACCATATATGGGCATGGCGGCCATTTTGTTCAAGGGTGCAGAACCGTTTGAACAAATTGTCAATACCCTTTTGATAGAAGGCTCCAAGTGAAATCTTGTGAAAATTTGCCAAGCAGTTTCAGAGAGGACATTTGAAGATGACATGATTTTATACCTGTATATAGCCGAGGAACAAGAGCGGATAACCCCCGAGGGGTGGTGGGGCATTTTTTTTATCCTAACTAAAAAGTTTTACTACTTTAATCATACATTGTAAGTTTCAGCAATTAGTCTTTTATACACATTGAGAAAATAATTTTTTCAACAATTTCGTATTGGGGTGTAAATTTGACCTTGCAGTAAAAAAGTCAAAGGTCAACCTACGATCATCATCTTGTTAGAGCTTGAGTCCCCAATGCTGTATACCAAGATTCAGCCTCAAAGCTTTCTTGCTTCTGAAAACAAAAATTAAGTGTTTTTACAATATATGGGCATGGTGGCCAATTTGTTCAATGGCGCGGAACCATTTGATCAAATTGTCAATATCCTTTCGACAGAAGGCCCAGTGTGAAATCTGATGAAAATTGCTCAAGCCGTTTCAGTGAAGAAGACATTTGAAAATTACACAAATTTATACATGAATGTAGTCCAGGGACAAGGGCAGATAACTCCCAGGGGACACGATTTGGACTGTAACTTAAATGTTCTACTTCTTTAATTATATACATTGTAAGTTTCAGCCATTAGTCTTTAATATATTTTGACACGAGGGTCCTGCAAAAAGTTTTGTCACTGGGTTCGGATTACTTCAGTGCTACGTTTTATCAAACATATTCTTATTACAAACCTTCAAAGTATTCCCCCCCCTCCCCCACCCCCGCCCCCTTCACTGAAACACATTTTTTGTAACCTTTTTACCCAGTCGCGAAAAGCAGATAAATAGTCTTCTTTTGGTATCTGTTGGAGACACTGATAAATAGCGCTGCCAAGAGAACTTCTAGACGTATACTTATTTCCAGAAAGCATTTTCTTAAGCCTTGGAAATAAAAAGAAGTCACAGGGACTCAGATCAGGTGAATAAGGTGGATAGTTTAAAACTTTCACATTTTCAGAAGCCAAAAAAGACGTAACAGCCTTACACTTATGAGAGGAGGCGTTGTCATGTAAAAGGTGGACTCCTGACCATCCTTTGCTTGATCGTGTCTTATTGTAAAACTCTTTCACTTACTTCAGTACAGAATTCTTGTAGAATCGGCCAGTGACTGTATGGCCAGATGGACAAGGCACTTGAACGACTGGCCCACTTGAATTAAAAAAAAAATGCGTACATCTTTTTCGAACTTATGGTTCTCTTGGCAATACATGGGCGTTTTGGGTCTTTTTGCTTCCATTGCTTATTATCAGCCCTTCTTTGTGGCTCAAACTTGTGCACCCAGGCTTCATCACCTGTTAGCAAGTTAGAAATAACCTGACTATTACAGCCTTTGTATGTTTTCAAAAGTTCCTAGGCACATTTAAGGCGTTGTGTCTTTTGCTCCTCAGTGAGCAAATGAGGTACACACCTAGCGCAAATCTTTCTCAGGTCCAAACGCTTTTTCAGAATTGTTTGCACACTGCCTTCTGATATGCCATTACAACTAGCTATATCTTTGACAGACAATCGCGCATACTGTTCGACCACAATCTTTACAGCAGCGATGTCAGCATTGGTAACAGAGGTTTAAGGCCTTCCAGGACGGCTATCATCTTCAACAGAAAATTTCCCAGCTTTAAAAGCTTTAACCCACCTAAAACCTGTGCGCATTGAAATGGTCTGAGGTCCATATATACCACACAATTCATTAAATATCTGCTTTGAATCTATATTAAGCCTAATGCGGCATTTAATATAGCTAAGAATTTCAGTCTTCTGGTCCATGTTCCAATGTAACAAATAAATTGGTCAGTGTATATGACTGCATCTATTTCAATTTGAAATAACTCGGTCAGTTGGAAAGCAATTTGCACGAAATAAACGGGTATCGCTAGCTATTCAACACACCATTCAAGTGCAGTGAAGCATTTTAAAATATACCAAGGATAAAACTAAGGACGCCTATTAGTGACAGAACTTTTTGCACGACCCTCGTAAAATGACTTGTCAGCATTTTCCCAATACAAATACATGAGGACGCAAATTTGACCTCGCCTTAAAAAAGGTCAAAAGTCAACCTACGGTCATCAATTGAATCGATAATTAAATAAATTTGGTAAACATCGAGTCCTCAATGCTATATATCAAGGTTCAGTCCAAAAGCTTTCTTGGAGAGGAAGATTTTTAAATGTTTTTATATAGACATGGCGGTTATCTTAATTTACGGACCATGACGATTTGTACAAATTTTCAATCCCCCTACAACAGAGGGCTCCACATGAAGACTGAAGAAAACTGACCCAGGGGTTTCAGAGGAGAAGCCGTTCAAAGGTGTGGACGACGGACGGACGATGACGGACAGCAAGTGATCACAATAGCTCATCCTTGGCGTTTGACTCCGATGAGCTAAAAACAAAACAAAACCAGGCCCCGCCCCCAGAAAGTCAAATGGTCGATCCTTAATGATAGTTGTTTATTTTTGGTCAAATAACTGATAACACAGCTGGAAATCTGTTAGATGCAGCAGCGATAATGCACATGCTGCATTTATTATCAATTGATTTTCGGAAATACAGCTGGAAATCTGTTGGATGCAGCAGTGATAATGCACATGCTGCATCTATTATTAGTTGATTTTATCCCGTTTTCGAAAAGTGTGTTTTGAAAGGTAGATATTCAAAAGAACCAACCAACTGTAGCTGATAAGTTAATAAATATGTTGATGCGAACATGTATGAATCTGAGTAGGCTAGATATTGTCTTATCACATGACCGTCAAGTTATTCTGTGAAATAACCCATGTCATAACAAAAGCACCACAAGCATAATACCCCGCCATTGCAATTATTTGTTTATGTATTAAAGTTATCGTTGCGAAAATGGAAAGAAAATGACGGGGGGACAGATAACAATCCTAAACCAGATCTTGATAATATCAATGGACGGATAACAATCCTAAACCAGACCTTGGCAATATCCATGCTGGACATAAAATTAAGTAGGGTTACCCCACCTCTTGGCTAGAGATAGGGTATGATAAGGAAGTGGGGTTTTGAGGCTTCCCGCTGATAACATGTGGTTTTTATTCTTTTCATCAAGTTCTTGCTCTGCAACATGCTGTGGTGGTCAGCTGCCTGGTCATTAACTTGTAATCAGATACCTCTCCTTTCTGCCGCGACATCACAGTAGATAATTTTGTCTTTCTTTTGTCACATTTAAAGTCAATTTTAATGTTATAGGTAGAAAGAGGGGGTGGGGGGGGGGGGGGAAATTAATAGACTTTCATTTTTCAATCGTCGAAATTGGTCAAGAAATAAAGTTTTGCACAGTTCGTATAGGTAATAAAAGATGCAGTATTGGTTTCCTTGCTGCAGGAGTTAATTAGTTGTGTTACATAAAATATGCATAATGATAAGATAAGAAAATATGGTTGACAGTTTTAAGAGGCTAGTCCATCATGCAATGCATATAGCAAGTTTTGGTGAAAAGGCCTTGTTATTTATTCAAGTTATCGTCCGGAAACAAAAATATGGGCGTGTCTCGGGCAGATAACTCTGTAAAAGTTTGATGAAATTTGCCCATTAGCAATTCCAAAACAGATCTCCTTAATGTCAATGCATATAGCAAGTTTGGTTATAATCCCTTGTTATTTACTCAAGTTATCGTCTGGAAACGAAAATATGGGCGTGTCTCGGGCAGATAACTCCGCAGAAAATTGACGAAATTTGCCCATTAGCAATTCCAAAACAGATCTCCTTAATGTCAATATATATAGCAGGTTTGGTTAAAATCCCTTGTAATTTACTCAAGTTATCGTCCGGAAACGAAAATATGGGCGTGTCTCGGGCAGATAACTCCGTAAAAATGTGACGAAATTCGCCCATTAGCAATCCCAAACCAGATCTCCTTAATGTCAATGCACATAGCAAGTTTGGTTAAAATCCCTTGTTATTTACTCAAGTTATCGTCCGGAAACGAAAATATGGGCGTGTCTCGGGCAGATAACTCAGTAAAAATTTGACAAAATTTACCCATTAGCAATCCCAAACCAGATCTCCACAATATCAATGCACATACCAAGTTTGGTGAAAATCCATTGATGTTTACTCAAGTTATCATCCGGAAACGAAAAACGGACGGACGGACAGACACACGGACGTCCAACGTGAAACCATAATACACCGCCACTATTGTGTGGCGGGGTATAAAAATGTATAACCACACGTGTAATAACACCTGCAAGGCTTCCCATTGGTTAACCTAATTACCCTCATTAAATATTGGATTACTCCGCTTATTGATAGCAACCAAGATGGTGTCCGCGTTCGCCGTAACAACTTTCACATTTGGAATAGACCCTGGCTTCAATTTTGAGATTTTGAATCTTGAGATGATTTTTAGATAAACGATAAATGTCAGACCGGTGGAGGGGGAAGACATAAAACAATCACGGTGTGAATAACACGACTACCAGAAATATTCATGTTGGTTAAAATTTGATGTTTTTCGGCAACATATTTTGCGGCACTTTCAACATCGATATCGTCAAACCGTCAGTGGAAAAAAAAAAAAAACCTCCTCCAAAAAAGCATTGGAGGATGGCATGACTCAGACAGTCAATAAATGTGTCAAATTAAAATCCAAATTACAGTTAAAATGTTTTATAGTCTTGAAATCTGTCATTTACTTGAGTGTGTCAACCACCGTATAAACTGTGTTGATCAAGGTCAATGACCTTTAAATGCGACAGCTGACTGTGGGGGGTTTCCCTTCTGATTCTCTGTGACGTATTGACTCGCTGAATGACGTTGTTCAATGGAACATTTATTTTTGAATTGATTTATCCAAATAAGATATTTATTAGCTCAAATAAAAATCATCATTATTTTGACAGTTTTACGAAGTAATAAATGGCATATTTATTTTGTTTCTGGTTCTTGTCGGTACATATTAAATAATACGCGAACTAATTTTGTTGCGTAGTACTACTGTATCCTTGGAAGTGAGTTGTTCCGCTTAACTATGGAAAGCCGTTTTCTTTATATATTTTGTGCATTCTGTCATCGGAAGGGCCATGTGATAAACAGAATCTTACATTCGTGGTCATTTAATATGAAATTTATGAAACTCGTTGGGTAATTACCCAAACTGGTTACATAAATTTCATATTAAATGACCACTCACGTAAGATCCTCTATTTATAACGCAGAATAAAACTGCTGACAGAATTCAATACATACATACATAAAAAAATATACTGGTTAAATTAAGTAACAGCATTGGTTCGGGAGAAAGTCAGCCAATACCTAGTCGTGTTACGAAATAGCCGGCAGAGGGCGATACAAAGTGAAAGGTGAAATACTAAAATATAAAGGTCATCAGCCAGGTCATTAAAGAGTTCAAATATCGTAACAAGTATAAGGTTTCACAAAAAGCTTGGTCTGCACTTCTCACTCAATAAATGTTTAAGCTGATTTTAATAATAATGGGTTCTACACGTGCAAATCTTGGTTAAGTTGGCTTTCCAAAATGCTAAAAATGAATGAGCGAGGTCTAAATGACATATCGTCTAAATGAGAATGACTTTAGGTCACAGTAAAATGTGAAATTACAGCTAATTTCACATCGCTTTAAGGCTTACTTCATCAAAATTTACAATAATATGTAGTTATAAGAATATCAATTTTTGCCACGCTGTCCCGGGAATGCTATTAACTGCTCTTAGCAGTACCAATGCATCCACCCATTTTATGTGAAGTTGTCACGATTAATGTCTTGAAATTCACGTGTTGTATTACTAAGTAAATATTTGCACATACACTTCGTTTACCACCATCGAATTTACGTAATTTTAAAACGGTTGTTTGTTGATAATCGTAAAGTGAAAGCGAAATCAATACTTTCAAACATATTTGAATTTAATACAAACTCACATTTGGTTGTCACAAGACGACGTTTCGTTTATGGGTCAATATATAATAGTTATTCATTGACTTGGCTCAGTATGAGTGAAAAAGCTTTACTTTGGAATGCCAATTAAATTAAAAGATACTGCATGCAGCAACAACATTAACTTACTACCGACTTACTACTTCAATTAAAAAAATAATAATAAAACTAAACGAGGACTAGGATTGCAAGACGTCCCATTTTAGTCAGCATTAACTTTTGACATCAGCTCCCATGGGATATCTGGTGGGAAGCAGCCCATTAAGATATCAACAGCATTACTGTTAGTCGGGTTTCTCAATTTCTGTATCTTGCAAAAAAAAAAACAAAAAAAACCGTAACCCTACAATCGGAAAAATAAACGGATATACGGTTGAGTTTTGTATATATAAAGCTTAGATATTGGTTCACACAAAACCGCTGTATAGCAATGCGAAATCAGTTGCATTTTGGAGAAATGCATGCATTTTGCATGATACTAGTTTAGAGTTCTATTAAGCGTATAGTAAACATGTATATACTAACAGATAAAATACACCCAATATAAATTAATCTGAATATAAATTAGCACTGATTATTAAAAAATCTTGTTGCGATTTGTAAACGGCGTGTATTTTATGGAAATTTGATGAACCTTTTTGTTTGCGGAAGTTACGTCAATTTTTGGTCTTCACACATTCTTTTCAAATGCGCGGCGACTCCCCTCAACATGCATGTTTAAGACTTACGTGATCTATACAAATATTTTATTGAAAAAAAAAAACATGAGCACGAACGCCGGAAAAAATGTCTGGTAAAATTAAAAATGTGTCATTCAAAATGGTGTCATAAACTTTGCAATCAAACGTTTTCTTAAAGGTTTATTGTAGCGGTAATACTGGACTAAAATCGAACATAATTTAGGGTTAATTCATTTCAGTGTACTTTCTAATAAAGGTTATATGGAAAATGGTAGACGGTTTATTTGAAACACAGTTTGTAGGCGAAATTTAAAATTAATGTCAGGCAGGAAAACGGGCTACGCTCCCATCATTGCGGAAAACAACCGGAGTGTCACTAATGACGTCATGATTGCATATGTGCATGAGAAAATAAGCATTATGGGCACAGTTGTTCAAAGGGTCGTTAGCTTAACAAGCTCGTTAAGGGTCATTTCGTTAACTGTTTTAGCGGATTCAGTATACAATATTCTGATATTTTTGCTGAAAAAATGTGAAAATTTCAGCACATTAGCGTATCACTCGAATTAAATTTTAACGAATCGTTAACTAACGACATCGTTAGCTTTAAACAACTGGGTCCTGCTTTTTGTCTTGACCAGTTTTCTTTCTCTTTATGATTTTAACCTGATTACACAAGCTTTTGGAGCCTTAGAATTTATTAAGTACAATGTATAATCTGGGCCTCCATAGAAACGTTCCAGTTTTCGCGAAATGCAATGTATGTATGTCTGCTATACAGTTGTTTTATATACAGACATGCCCAGGCTTTCGGCTTCCTATAGAAAAATCAATAAGCCCGAGTTTTCCAAATAACACTATAGTTTCAGTAAACTTCTACCGCGGTTTCACTGCATTTATAACAGATTATCAAGAAGACATTTTTAATTACTTAGCAACGAAACGTAACGTCATAATTAACGTTTCCGTTTCAAATAAATGACGTTTCCGGTGTACGAATACTCTGACGGCACCCATCCCTTTAAATGACTGTTTAATTTAGGCTGTAATGAGTTTATAAAAAGTTTTTCTTTTGACCGTCGTAATGTTACACTGTCTGTGTACATCTTATAGAAGGGGAAAATATTGCATTTCGGTTCTAATAAGTTAGCGCAGTTGTCAATGTGCTCACTCACTTTTAGCATTCTTGTTTTCGGGTCACGAACGTGTTGGTTATGTACTGTGACACGTTTACGCAGGAAATTTCCTGTGTCACCTATGTATTCTTCCCCACAGTCCCTGCATTTCATTACGTAAATACGTTTTTTTTACATTGCATGACATATCTTCATGGATTTTGAATCTGGTTCCACAATTAAATGTGGAATAGTTTCCTTCTAATAAATGAATGCAGAGGCCGCAGTTCGGTCTATTACATTTTTTCACTGTGTGTTCATAATTTGAAGTGAATTTTGCTTTGGTGAGTAAACGTTTAAGGTTGTAGGGTTTTCTTTTACTTTTTATAAACTTGTATTTTGAAATAATGCCTCATTTTTTCATCTTTCTCCAAAATCGGTAAATTGTTGATAATAACCGGAAATATTTCCGCGTCTTTGGGATTAAATGTTGACACGAAAGGGATGACGGACTCATCTTGCTTAACCTTCACGGTTCTGAGTATGTCCTTGTCTAGCGCCATTGCTTTCTTTACCCCAAATTAATTACATATTCAGGATATTTCTGTTTAATGAGGAAAGATTTCAATTCTTCCTGCAGGCGAACCTGTAAAATATATATATTACTTGCTTTCTTTAAAATGATTCCAGATCACCTGAAAGACCTGATACTTCCTCTTATACAAGAACGTTCTTCTGAAAGTCTCAGATAATTCAAATGATATTTGGTCTACACCTACTGATACAAATATTTTCTTCCGCTCTTTTCTTCCTTCTGCAGTCAGATGATGGACGTTCTTTCAGAGAATTTACTCGTAAATACGCTAGCGCCGTTTCCTATTTTACCTAAACCCTTTAAAGAGACTGGATATACTTGCTAGATTTTCCGCTATTTTGCATAATAGCGACAACTTTGGAGACTTCCTGTTTGCTCTCCTGCACACAAATCCCCTTCTAAAAAGGGATTTACTCTGAAAAGAAAGAATTTGCTCCCAAGGGAGCAAATTCTTTCATTTAAGAGAATGTCCTTTTGGTTTAAACAATATTTATTTTAAAGCTCGTATAAAGTTACATCGATAAAACAGACATGTCGAATAGGATCTGACTGTAAGCTGTAATGCTTATAAATGTCATCTCCTGGAAACAAGTTCGTATACAACATAACTGAACGGCATGACTAATAATGAAAACTGTTGGACATTTTGAACAAGCAAACAAGACATACACACACACACACACAGAGAGAGAGAGAGAGAGAGAGAGAGAGAGAGAGAGAGAGAGAGAGAGAGAGAGATTTTGACCGACTGACGCCCGTGCCTAAATATGTATGGGATCAAGAGCTGTACGTTAAATATGTAGAAGTGCCATTTAGTACGTTAGCCAACGGTTGATGACTGGGTATGCTATACAAATCTTCCAGACTTGATGATGAAATCCTGTACTTGCAAGAAAAGGGCTTCATTTTCCTGAGATGTTAAGTTAGTTTTGCCGTGCAGAAGATCTTTAACTGAGTAACTGCGTAAATCGGCCGGTAAGTATCTTTCCCTTGCAACCGTGTAGTTAGGACAACTGAAGAAGAAATGTTGCACACTTTCAAATCCTCCACAGCGACAAGATGGGCTGGGAATGATATGTTTGCGGTAGAGATCAGAGTTTAGGGAACTGCAATCCATTCTTAGTCGAGCTTGGAGGATCTGACCTAAGCGTGTACCAACATTGAAGTATTTGGGAGGTGTCTGTATATTTCTGTTCAGGAACGATTTGAATATTGTTAAGGTTGATGCCTCTTTAGTTTCAGCTGGCAAGTTGTTCCAGGCTCGTATAGTAGCTGGAAAGAACGAATCAAGAAAGAGATTAGTGTTGGCTCTGTAGTTTTGAATGTGGTCAGAGTTTCGGAGATTGTACCTAGTTGTTGCTTGTACAGTTGGAGGCACAAGGTTCATAAGGTAGTTTGGAGCTGACCCATGCAGTATTTTGTAAAACGCTACAAGCTTGTGTTTGTTCCGCCTGCTTTGAAGGGACTCCCAACCCAGGTCAGAGTAAATTTTATCTATGTTACAGAGTTTTGTTGCTCCTGTTATTATTCTCGCGGCCTCGACATGTATTGCATCCAACTGCTTTTTAGTTTCCAAGGAGCAGTTGTCCCACACTATGTCACTGTATTCAAGAAGGGGACGAACAAAGGCAGTGTACATTTTTTCAAGGGATTTTCTACTGACTCTGAACTTCAAAGCCCGGAGAAGATTTAAACGTACACAGGCCTTCTCAGAAATTGTTCGCACGTGATCTGCCCAGTTGCATGTATTAGAGAATATGAGTCCTAAGTGTTTGTGCGTAGAGGTTTCTTGTATCATTGTGTTGTTTAAGAAGAGAGGTGGATGATATACAGGGGTTGATTTCCTAGAAAGTGTCATAGCCATGGTCTTCTTTGCGTGGAATTCAACAAGCCAATCGACGGCCCAGGCGGAAATAGCACGTAAATCGGCATTTAGAATTCTTGCAGCTTGATCGGGGCATTCGACTATAATATACAAACTGGTGTCGTCTGCGAACAGACGAATGGAACATCCAGTGCGTTGGGCAATATCGTTGATATAAATGAGAAACAAGAGTGGGCCCAAAATGGACCCTTGGGGAACTCCAGCTTCAACTGGTGCCCAGTCAGAAGTTTGACCATTTAGAACTACACGTTGCCTACGTCCTGAGAGGTAACTGGTAAACCATTTAAGAACTTGTTCTGAACAGCCTATACCTCGAAGTTTGTGAAGTAAACCTTTATGCCAGACTCTGTCGAATGCCTTACTGATGTCGCAGAAAACTGCTCGCACTTCTTTGCCATTGTCAACTGCCTTTTCAGAGCAGATTCCTTTTAGAGTAACTTTTCGGAAGGGAGGCAAAACAACCTTCACAGAGTTTCATCTTATGAAAATGTATCAATTATTCTCAATGCTGGATCTAGAAAATGACAAAGGTTTAACAAAATCACAGTGGTGAATCCACGTGACCAAATGACTAGGTGCACAGAGTTTGTTACTATTTTTAGCTCCGCTTCAGGTAGGACTTTTTCAGAATATCTCAATTTATACCTGATGGAATTTTTTCAAATAAAGCGCAGAGTACGCGGAAAATCAAGCTCTTTCTGGTGGTGTCAGTGTTATTCTGCAGTCTGGTCTGATTCTCGAGAACATTCGGAGAATGTTTTTCGTCAAAATTCATGTACATTGTCCCGGTAACCCAGACTGACAGCAAAAACAGTCTTCGAATGTTCTCGAGAATTAGACCAGATCGCAGAATAGCGCTTACACCACCAGAAAGAGCTTTATTTGAAAAAAAAAAAATTCCATTTGGAATGAATAGAGATATTCTAAAAAAATCCTACCTGAAGCGGAGCTAAAAATAGTAACAAACTCCGTGTACTTATTCATTTGGTCACGTGGATTCCCCACACTGAAAATGAGACGGAAATAAAGACGTACCTTTGTATGCCCCTGGGGTACCAATGTGAGGATTATGATGTAAAGTAGCCCAGTAATACTCGTCAGGACTGTAAACATCACGAAACCAGTCAAGTAGCTCGCGAGCAATTCTGTTCTCTGTAACAAATTCTACAAATTCCCGGCTGAACACCCCATAGGCGCTACCTTTAACAACCGTTATATTGTACGGTGGATTGTCTTTCTTCACATTAGTTTTGTATATCTTAGGTTTTACCTGGGATTTCACATGTTTATAAATGTGCCTGAATTGATAGCGATTTTGTAACGACCGAGAACCAGTGATACCCTCAATATCATTTGCACCATTATAATTTTTTAAAATCTTTACAATTTCTTGATTAGTTTTTAAAGGAAATTCTTGACTGGGAAGGTTTATGAAATATTTCCATTTCTTTCCTGCATGGAGAAGATCTGACATACAATTTAAATCAGCCTGGAGGCGCGTGAATCCAGCATAAACAATGTATTCTCTCCTCGTAACAACAAACACATTATCAAAACAACCAGCGATTCCTTCAACTGCAAGCTGGATATCTTTAGGCGAATCTGCATCAACATGAATACAATAATAGTTATGTGGTTTATAAATAGCACGAAGTAATTGTTCTGCTTGTCCAACGTCCTGATATAGAAGTATACTGTATGCGATGGGAAAGTCTATTTCTTCCTTTAACAGAGTTTGATCATTGTAACCTCGAGTTTGCATAAAAGTGTCACAGTCATCTGTCAGCTGAATATATTGAGAATCATTCATGATACGTTTTGTAGCGTTAATCATCACAGCTAACGCTTTCTTTATCTCACCCTTATCACCATCAATAATTGCTCTGCAGTTCACTTGAAACACTTGGCGTTTTGGTCCAATTCTTTTCTGTACGGAAAGTCTGAACGGGTGTATCAGGTGTTCATCAATGTTTAGTGAAATCTGCTTCAGATCTAAGTCTCGGACAGTGAAAGGTACGGCGTTAGAGAGGATGACGTATTTTCCGCCTAGATATGCTGTGAGCAGAAGACAGAAACAGACAAGTAGCAGATGCCGTCGCCTCCATATTTTCTTTCTCATTCCGTCACAAAAATCACTGACAGGTACATAAAGTCTGAAATATATGAGAAACATTATATCACAAGTACCGTAATTATCCTAAGTATTCGGACACATTAACCTTCACTATACGTCTCCCGGTGCAAAAGTTGAAAATGTAGACTTGTCGATTTAGCTAATGGAATGGCAAACAGTGCAGACCATGATCAGACGCCGCAAATGCGGCGTCTGCTCTGGGTTTACACTGTTTGATCAGGCTTGTCTATGCGAATGCTTAGGGTAACATTGGTATTACCGTGAAGAAATATTAGTATTGTAATGTTTGTGACTATAATAGTTGAAGAATTGTTCTTATCGTAATGTTCGCGAATGGTATAACCGAAGAAATGTTCGTATTATAATATTCGAGACTAGTATATTGATTGACTGAATCGAGGATTTACGGTCCAGTCAACCCATTAGGGTCATGTCGAGCCGGTCAGTTTACCAACCACACTTTTCCTGGGCAGGTTTAGTCCTCTAAGCGTTAACCAGTATTTATGCACATTCTTTTGCTAGAAACTGAAAAGTGCCCTTCTTGAAAAAGCGGAAGGGAGAGAATGACCGTAGACAATATTTCTTGATCAATCTCTATGAAAGAATGTTGCCGGATCCGGTGGAGAACGAACCAATAACCTCCTGAAAACCAGTCGGATACGCATCCTGTCTTAAGCAAGCACCTGTCTTAAGCAACACATTTTTGCTTTTCTTTTGATGCTTGCTAAACACAGGTTTGACTGTAATATTTTTCTTATTGCTCCGCAAGAACATATGTTGTGGGTATTCATTAGAAGCGCCTCGCTGAGGCGCTTCTAATGAATACCCACAACATATGTTTTGTGGAGGATGACAAAGACATCAGCATTTTTTTTTTCTATGCGATTTTACTATTCATGAACAGTTCGATGATAACTCCCTGGTAAGGTGTAATAATGAATTTAGAATTAAAAAGCTCTCAACCTTTAAAGCGCCAAGTAAATAACAGCAGACAAAATTCTCTTTTGTTATTATTTCTTTCAGAGAAAGTAAGTTGACATTTCATGTGAATCGTCGATTCACATAAATTGTTTTATTTACTCTGAAAAAATCCCCTAAAAATCAGAATGTCGCCTCCCGCAATTGCGTCAAATAATAAATTCAATGCACAACGCACAAAATAATTCACAAGTACATGTAGTATGGAGTTTTAGTGTCATATAAAAGTTCAGCTAAAAATCAGAACATTTTTCTTACTCTTCCTAGAAAATAGGGTTTGGCAGAAACACAGAATACAATGCGAGTAACCACGTGTGCATCTGGTCTGGGTAAGCACAGTTCACATGTTTTGGCCAGCGACGCCGCTTAGATATATCCAACAAGGGTATTTGTACACTTATTCACAGATTCTACTCGCAAATCATTAAGACTCACCTTTTCCTAATACGCAATCCGCATGTTACGTACAAGATTTTAATATACCGGATTTACCGTATATATTCGGACAGACAGGCCTGAGCAAACAGTATAGACCCAGATGAGACGCCGCAGAACGCGGCATCTCATCAGGGTCTATACTGTTTGCCACTCAACCAGCAATTTTTAGACACATTTGGTAGTAAATTGTACTTGTTCAAATTTTAGAATAAGTATGGTAAGGAGTTGAGGTGTCCGAATACTTACGGTAAATACGGTAATTATTATCGCTTGGACTTAGTACATGTGCAGATAAAAGAGGATTTTGTAAGATTTTGTAAGATAAATGCACTCCTTGGCTGAGATGTTTGAAATCAATAAACCCCTTCATTCAACAAAATGATTGTAAATTTACATAGGACGCTATTTCAGGAGGTCGCTTATCAAACTGCCAAATTTGGTAACCTTACGTAGAAGCTGATGACGGGTTCTACATTTTATTTCCTTCAATAGTTTTGTGAATAGAGCTGTTTTGGTAGTACTGAAAATGTGGGTGAACACAAAATAAATATGCCCAGGAGAAAAGGTGCCTTGATACATGTACGACGAAAACTGATACCCCGCCGAAAAATGTAACCCGGCATCAATTTTCGTAGGGTATCATTTTTCGTCGTATCAGTGCATTCGGGACAGGTGCAATCAGTGATAGTGGGGCGGTGGAGTTGCCATCAGGGCCGATTTCGCCCGAGCTATTGCTGCAAAAGTTCCAACCAAACAAGTCACGTGTCCTCTAGCCACAGCCATTCTGGATCACGCTTTTGTAATAGCTCGAAAATACCCGGATGCAAGCATCTGACCAATCGGTATTGGTGAAACTAAATTCGCGGGAACCGTTAAATGAATTTTGATTGAACGATATTTTACGTGGAGTAAACTACTTTGACAGAACAGCGGCTATAGCTAGGCAATAGCCCGAAACGAAGTCAGCCCTGGCAGGACTTCTGTTGTTCCTCGATACACTTGCAATGGCGTTGCTCACGGTCAGGAAACTTCATAATCGGAGCCAATGGCTCCGATAAGCAAATGTTGTGTGCGTCTTCCGGAGCACGTGCGGCTCTGAATATAGCGGCTGAAAAAAAGTAAACAAAAGAGGTAGGTCAGTCACTCGTCGAAAGAATCTGTCTTTGTGGTAGTAGTTTTTCTCAAAAAGGAGAATTTCCATCTATTGATACATTCAAACTGTTACAGCACAGAATAGATGTCCAAAGATCAGAAGAGACAAACGTTGCTGCAAGGCTTCAATACTCGCAACTGGACAGAGGCTGTCTTTTATAATAAAAGTTCTGCAAACATTAGCCCTCAGCTATCAGAGCCGACCGATATATTCAGACCCTCACTACACCATCGAAACCATTGTTTATTTGCCCTCCAGTTCCATTAGTTTGTTGTCAATTTTTATTTTTCGATAAGTGAGACAGGTCAAACAATCATTTCACACATAAAAAATGCCAAACAGTCCAGGCGCATGTGCATTTTATGAAAAAATAACCGGGAATAGCGTCGCTGAACCTTCGACGATCACTTTATTGAGCATCGCTCAGCCCACGCCACAAGTAATTCAGACGAGATCGTACACATTTTCTGTAAGGTGAGAAAACTGTTAAAAGACTTGAGAGCAGCATGTGATTCTCTTTTTTGAGAAAAAACTACCCCACAAATACAGATTCTTTTGACGAGTGACTGACCTACCTCTTTTGTTTACTTTTTTTCAGCCGCTATATTCAGAGCCGCACGTGCTCCGGAAGACGCACACAACATTTGCTTATCAGAGCCGCTGGCTCCCATTATGAAGTTTCCTGACCGTTTTGCTACAATGGAATTATTTTTAGGCATACCCAGGGAAAATCCTTTAAAAATTCTCCCTAGTATGGCTTCCGAAATAGAGGCTATTCTGAAAGGAAAGTATTAGCTCCAGAGGGAGCAAATTCTTTTCTTTAAAGTTGAGAGAGCACATTATTCCCTTTAAAAGTAGTTTCTATAACTTATTTTGGGAGCGATATTCGTTTTCTTTTAACCCTAGTACTGCTGAACCCGGATATGCCCTGCATTTGCAAACAGTGTAGATCCAGATCAGTTGGCTCTGAAGAAGCCAACGGATCTGGATCTGCACTGTTTGCCATTAAATATGTGAATTTATATCAACAATCTGGATCAAGTAATCTGATTGATTGAAAATTAGAAATTGGCGTGAGAGCTTAATTTATTCATCAGGACAAGGGTTAAGAGTAGCCCTAATGGTAAAGAACTAAAAACATATGTTAGTGGGTGTCACGTTATTGTAAATAATTTTATTTTTCTTAGGCATGTTACGCACATGCATAATGTACGTAATGAGCGCTATCCCTATACACACGTATTCACCAGCTGATCAACAGACAGCACAATACATGGTCTGTTCCATATATATGTTCCGTGCATTTTAGGAACCGGGATGATTCCAGAATCGGCCCTGCGCGTTTTTTGGAATTCCGATACTGTTGCGCGATTCTAGGATCGTCCTGCGCTATTCTAGAATCGCACAAGGCTTGTATCCCGGTAATTGCTTTATCTGTATGTACTACATTTTAAAAATTCTGTCAGATGTAAATAAAGGCTATTAATCAACACGAAAACATGCCTATATAAGTTTGACCCCCTTAAACCCCACTTTTCCTATGATATAGTAAAATTAAGGTTGGTTTAAACAATATTTTATTCAGCATTTTTCACATATACATAGCATAATATTATATGGTACAGGATTTGATAAAAAGCTTAGAGCTTATGTAAATCATCTCCTGAAAGTTATATAGCAGCGTAATAACATGTGAAGAGTAGATGGAAACATAGCATGTTGGTAATTATTTAGCAAATATAATAATAAAATTAATAATAATAATAATAATAACGAGATAACAATAACAGTAATGATGATGACGATGATGATGATGATGGTGATGATGGTGATGATGATGACTAACTGGAGAGCATGTCGCACCTCTTTCTGTAAAGTAAGTTGATCAATTGATTTGATCTGGTATTTAGTGTTCCCGTAACAGCTATAGGTATGTCGAGACAGTCGTCGGAGTGCATCGGGTAGTATTACATTAGGGTTGAAAGATAAACGTATTCCTGGTAACTTAATGAGCTAATGTGATTCAACCCAACGATTAGAAGAGTGTTAAGCGCATCTTTCATAGTCATCGATTATGAGACCACACAACCGACAATACGTGCGACATGCTAGCCTTGTTCGTCATTTATATATTTCTAAATGTGTTGCCCATTGTCGATCGACACTTAAATCCGCATGGCTGGCTATGATCTTAATACACCAAGCGAACAAGTACTCAAAGAAATCTTTTCGAATGTACTATAAAGCCTTGGACTTGGGTGAACAGAACTTCATTTTCTGTGTTGGAAGCGTCTGGTAAACCATGAAGTAATTGGTTAGTATTATAGTCATTTAGATTGTCGGGAAGATGTCGGCGTCTGGCCTCTGAGTAGTTGGGACACTGAAAGAAGAAATGATGCGCACTTTCGAAGCCTCCACAGGAACACAGGGGACTGGGTACAATGTTTTTCTTATAAAGATGCGAGTTGAGTGAGCTGCACTCCATTCGAATCCTAGCATGCATAATTTGGCCGATTCGTGATCCTGCGTTGTAATATTTAGGAGGCTTATGTAGGTCTCCGTTCAATCTAAACTTGAACGAAGCAACAGAAGGGGCTGACTTAATTTCATCAGAAAGTTCATTCCATGCTCGAATTGTGGATGGAAGGAATGAGTTATAGAATAAATTTGTACGAGCATGAACATTGCGTATATCATTGGAATTTCTTAGATTGTAAGAAGTAGTATTTTGAACAGTTGGTGGTAGCAGTGTATGAAGATATTCTGGAGTAAGACCATTTATCATTTTATAGAAGACAATGTTTCTGTTTCGTGCGTCTAGCTTGCAAAGATTCCCAACCGAGATCCGCGTGGAGCTTAGCTATGCTGCAAAGTTTTGTTGCACCTGTTATTATTCTTACCGCTTCGTTATGTACAGATTCCAACTGCTTTTTGCTATCTGTAGATGCATTGTCCCAAACTACATTACTGTATTCAAGGAGGGGTCTGATGAAAGAAATGTACATTTTTTTCTAGAGCATTCCTGTTAATTTTAAATTTCAGTACACGTAGTAAGTTAAGCCTATGCCATGCAGTGCTCGTAATGTTATCTATGTGTTCTGTCCAGCTACAATTATTTGCAAGTGTCAACCCTAAATGTTTGTGTGATGATGTATTTCTGACAAGAACGCCATTCATATAGAGGGGTGGATGAAGAGGCTGGTCGCGTTTCAGAGACAGGATCATAGAAAGATTTTTGGTGGCGTTGAAGTTAACCAGCCAGTCGTCACCCCATGTATTGATAAAACTCAGGTCATTGTTTAAGGTAACGGCCGCGTTGTTTAGATTTTCGACAACAATATACAAGCTCGTATCGTCAGCAAATAGTCTAACATGTGCTTGTAGCTCATTTACTATGTCATTTATGTAAACTAAGAACAATAGCGGTCCAAGAATTGAGCCTTGGGGCACGCCAGCCATAATAAATGTCCATTCAGAAGCTAGCCCATTCAGGACAACACGCTGTCTTCTGTTGGACAAGTAACTTTTGAACCATTTTAACAGGCTTTCAGAGCATCCCATATCCCTTAACTTATGGATTAGTCCCCTGTGCCAAACTCTGTCAAACGCCTTGCTTATATCACAGAAGACTACACGAACCTCCTTGCCACTATCAACAGCTTCGCAGAACATATGATAAGTATGAAGCAGCTGGAAGGTTGTGGAGTCTCCTGGGATAAAGCCAGACTGGAGGAGCGTGAGAAGATTATGTTCGTGTATGTAATTAAAAAGTTCTTTGTGAATACATCGCTCCATACTTTTTCCGGGCTGACATAGAAGAGTGATGGGTCGATAGTTTGAAGGTAATGAACGGTCATCTTTCTTATGCAAAGCAGTTAGGTTCCCGTCTTTCCAAGGAGAAGGAAAATGCCCAAGTTGCAGAGAAGATGTAAATATGATAGAGTATGGTTCGGCAAGAACAACGGAACCTTCCTTGAGAAGTCGAGGACTCATGAGGTCTGGACCACATGCTTTGTTCACGTCAAGCCTGTTAAATACATCCTTAACAGTTTGAGGCGTTATTTCTAAGATGTCAAGATGGTCAAAAAGTACAGGTTTTGGAGGTGGCAGGACTTTATTGCGGTCGTCCACAACTGACTGAGAAGCAAAATATTTATTCAACATATCTGCTTTTTGTAAATCTGTTTCTGCATACTCATTATTGAGTGTGAGAGTAGGAATTGATTGGGATGTTTTTTGAAGTTTTAATAGTTGTTTTGACGTTTTCCAGAAAACTTTGGAATTTGGACCGGCATCGGTGAGAGTATTTTCGAGTTTATCAAAATAGTCTTGCTTGGACCTGCGAATCAATTCAATAACTCTATTACGCAGTGTTTTAAACTGGTTCCAGATATGCAAACTTTTTGTTTTCATGAATTTATTGTACTTTCTACGGCGTCTGCGAATTTGCGTTTTAATATAACTGGTAATCCAAGGATAGTCGTTTGGGCGAATAGTTACTACTCTATTTGGAATCGATTGTTCAGCTGCATTGAAAATAGCATCGGTCATAATTTGCACACTGGTATCGAGATCGTTTTGTCTGACTTGGGACACTAAGTCCTGCTCGCTAAGAATTTGCCTAAATTTTCCGAAGTCAGCTCTTTGATAATTCCAGATCTTTCTTTTGTAGGTTCCCGCTTTCGGACGAATGAATTTGAGCAGTACAAATACAGGACAATGATATCTTGTGAGATTATGAACGAACGGATCCGCTACACCACTAGTTAGAATATTGTTTTTATTCCGAACAATTATTAGATCTATAAGAGATGCGGTCTGTTCCGTGAAGTGTGTCTCTTCGGCAATTAATTGTGTTAAGTTGTACTGTTGCAGTAGGTCAGTCATTTTGTTACTACCGTTGGAGAGCATATCGTAGTTGAAGTCTCCGGTGATTATGATGTCGTAGATATTTGTGTTGTGAGCTCTATCTATGCTCTCTAGCATTAAATTAAAATAATCAGAACTGCTATTTGGGGGTCTGTAGATACCACCAATTAGAATTTTCTTAGATTTGATTCTGACTTCGAGCCAAACGACCTCAAGCCCATTAATTTCAATATCTTTACGCCGCTTGCATAAAATAGTGTCCCGGACATATATCACCACACCCCCGCCGGGACGATCAGGCCTATCAGTTCTGAATGGTGGGAGGAAATTTTCAATAGAAATGTCATCGTTGGAGGTACTTGGCTTAAGCCAGCTTTCAGTGTAAACAGCTATGTCGTATGCCTCTGATTCAGCTCTTATCAAATCTATTTTGGGCAACAGGCTTTGTACATTAAGATGAAAAATACTAAGGTGATTTGAAGAGGATGCCTGGGATTCCAAGCTGGACAAGCTACTTTCACTCGCAGTGCTTGTTGATGGTGGCCCAGGGTTGGGATGAACGTCCCCACATAACAAAATAAGATTTAAGAGCCACAAGAAAAGGCAAGCTAAAAGAAGACCAATTATACACGTTTTTGTGAGCAATTTGTTCCTATTAGGAATAAGTATTTTCCTAGAACAGTGGTGTCGAAAATTTATCCTCTTGTAGGTTTCATTGCAAGATTGAACTGAAAGAGACAAACTTAAGCAAGATATGTCATATGCATCTGGACTAGGAAACCATGTAAGGAAGATAAGTGTAAGAAAAAAATAAAACCTGTGACAGCGTATACGTTTTACAGCACCAAGACTTAGTGTTTGAGAAGCATCGTAGAAACCGCCAAGACCATCCGTACTGGTCTTTTAGTCTTCATGTGTCGCTTAGCAGAAGTCCAATTAGAATCACGGATGGTCCTGTCGGTCGCCACGGTGGGACTGAGAAGAAAATGCTCCCCTTGAGTATGAATAATTTCGATAAGTAGTTCCAGTAGCTGCCATGGAAATGTCGATCGACACTTGGGCTAAAATGTGGGAAACAGATGAAAGTACGATCTTTTAAATTAAGGTTTACAGGGGTATACATTATTTTTTTTATTTTATTAAAAAACATAGATTGTGGGTACTCGTTAGAACTGCCTCGCCGAGACGGTTCTAACGAGTACCCACAATGTATGTTTTGAGCAGACATATGAAAAATATCAGAACTTTTTATCTGAAAATTTTCCATTTTTTGGTTGTAAAATTTTAAATGTATTTGAATAGGTGCGTGTTTCGTAATGTTAAAGAGGCGGGGTAGCTAAATAAGTTAAATAAGGTGAAAAATAATCGCAAAAATACGCCTGAACATATTTATTGATAAATATTGATTGACTCAAAGATTAGCATTGTATAATATAGTTTTGGACTGCAATAAAAATAGTAGTATTCTCTTGGACTGTCAGGTTATCGTATCCGAAAAGGAGTATTTCGACATTCAGAAGGTGGTAGATCTGGGTTGCATTAAACAGTGCAATGCGCGCATTTGGGTAATTGGAACAGTTAAAGAAAAAATTATCGGCATCTTCCATTATGAGACCACAGCTACAAGCAGGGCTATTACATAAGTGATTTATGTATAAGTCATGGTTTAAGTTACTACAATTGTTCTGATACTGGCCTGCAGAACTGACCAATACCTTTCCCCACATAAAAAGAAATGTGGAACATTATTACAGTCTGTGCGAAGATTTTTAATCTTATTTTTGAAGCATGACAGACTGCTAGATGCACGGATTTCTTTATCAAGTGAGTTCCATAAAGATATACATGATGGGATACAGGGCTTACGTGAAATTTCTGTTCTGGTAAATGGATGTAAATGTTGTCATTTCGAAGAAAATAATTTGTTACATCTCTTACAAAATGAGGAATAAGGTCGGATATATATATTCTGGAGTCAAGTCATTTACAGCTTTATACATGAATGCTAGTTTTTGTTCTTTACGCTCACATTCTCTATATAAGTTATGCAATGAAACCGAAAGGGTTAAACCCATAACAATCCTAGCAGCTTCATTTCGGAGTTTTTCTAAGGTACTAGTGTCTTGCATTGTACAATTATCCCAAAATACTGCAGAGTATTCTAGTATTGGCAAAACATACGAGATATAAATTTGGTTTAGCGCAACTCTATGGAAGGTGTATTTTAGTTTACGCATAATACCGATGACTTTAGAAGCGCTAAGAACAATATCTTCTACATGTTTATGCCACTGCCCCCTGTTACTTAGAGTTAAGCCTAAATGTTTGTGATCTGAGACAAATTTAATTGGAATACCATCGAGAATTATGTGGAGCAAATTAGTAAAATGTTTTAAAGTGAACAAGATGGCTTCAGTTTTCAAAGCACTGAATGATATTAGACATTGTTTTTGCCCATGCGGAAAGAATCTGTAAATCATGGTTAATTATTCCTTGTAAGTCTGCAATTGATGCAGCTGAGCAGAACAGAGAGCTGTCATCAGCAAATAAACGTGTTAAATTAAGTAGTGCTTCTGCAATATCATTAACATATATCAGAAACAGCAGAGGTCCACGGACTGAGCCTTGAAGCACTCCAGCATGCACCGGTTTTGGTGTTAAAGAACAGGATCTAATAACCACACGTTGAGACCTATTGCTTAAATAGTCAGTAATCCAGTCCAAGAGAGAACCACTTATTCCATGTTGTTTCAGTTTAAATACAAGACCCTTATGCCAAACCCTGTCAAATGCTTTTGAGACATCACAGAAAACCATACATGAGAATTGGTCATTATTAAAAGATTGACAAATATGATTACAGATATCTATTAGTTGATAGGTTATTGAATGGTTGGGTTAAAAACCAGACTGATATTTATATAATAAATGATTGTCACGTAGGTGATTATAGATATTATTAAATACAATTCGTTCTTGTAGCTTGCCTATGTTACTTAATAATGAGATTGGTCTGCAATTAGACGGGAGAGACTTATCTCCCTTTTTTAACAGAGGGAGAACATTTGACTCTTTCCATGAAAGTGCAAATATTCCTTCTCTGGAAGACCTATAAAAAGAATCGACAGAGGTATTAAAATTTCTTTTGCAACAGCAATTAGCATTCTATTGCTAATGGCATCAGGTCCAGTAGCTTTATTTTGGGTCAATAACTTTATTAAGGTTTCAATTTCACCTGCATTGCAGGAAATATCGGAAAGGAGATTCTGTATTTTAGCATGAAAAGGTGGAAGCTGAGCTTTACTATCGTCAACATTTCTGATTGAAGTAAAGAAGTTATTAAGACATTCAACTTTTTCTTCATCGGAAAAACAATAAGTGGTCTTGCCATTATTGACTTCTGAAAGTGGAGGTATTTTATTTGAGGTGCTGTTGTTTTTAACAAAATGCCGTATAAGCTGCCAAAACTTTTTCTTATCATTTTTGTGAAAGTCGGAAATGCATAATTCTAGATTATTATAAAATCTTTCCTTTGCGTGCTTAATGAGGTTATTTACTTTATTTCTGGCTTTGTTTTTTTTTTTTGTTTTTTTTTTTTTTTTTTTTTTGTTTTTTTTTTTTTTTGTATTTGTTCCAGTCACTGACACTGCCTGTTCTTAGTGCTTTCTTTTTTAGTCTGTCTCGTATTCTTGAAAAACATCGTATTTCTGAGTCAAAACAAGGTTTGTCATTGGGACGAAATGCAATACATTTGAAGGGTATACAACGTTTAATAAAACCAAGGAACAGATCAGTAAATTTTACGCAAGAAGTATTAACTGAACCTTCATTAAGACAGTAGTAGTATAGGCTGCCGCCCTATACTACTGACAGTCCTAATCATAAGTAGAGATAAGATGCATGAGAAGTTCCAAAATTCGCCTTTTTGTAGAGCCATACTAAATGTTTAAAGGTTTTCTGGCACTCAAATTGAAAAGAAATCCTTAAATAAGTTGCTTTATGATCTGCAATGGTATCAGGGGCTGAAATTGTACCCGAATCTAAATAAGGGAGGTCATCTGATATAATTACTGGGTCAAGCAATGTCCTCAAACGGGTGGGTTCACAAACGGTATTTTGCTAGGAATTTATCAATAATATGTTTTGTAGGTTGTGAAAATTAGGACTTAACAAGTCCTCATTTAGGTCACCTACTATTATCAAATTTTTAGTGACATCATAAGCTTTTTCAATACTTAAATTCATCTGATTAAAGAAGTTAACATCAGCAGTTTTAGGGCTGAGAAACATATCGATTCTTAACAAAAGAATTTCTGGGTCAGGTCTGCGTACATGTGCAAGATCTGAATTTAGATATAAAAGTAATCCACAACCATGATTTGTCCTATATTTTCTGTATGGTTGATCAAAGACACACATCAAATGTGTCTGAAAGAAATAGCTGATCATTAAAAAAAATCTGCACATCTAAATGACTTTCTGAAAAGCATAAAATATTGAAATCTAGAAAATTATCTTTAATAAAATCGGTTTTATTCCTTATACTTCTTATATTTAAATGCAGGACTGATAAATCTGCTAGAGTATGAGAAGGAGCGGGATTCTGCACAATGTCAAAAGCAAGAAATAGAAGGGTCATTATAATTAGGGGATAACTGCATCCAAATTTGTCATTTGGGGAGGTAAATCGGCGGTTTTACGGTCGGAAATTTCGTTTTACGGCGACGCGTCAGCGGAGCCGTAAAACGTAATTTGCGACCGTAAAACCGCCGATTTACCTCCCCAAATGACAAATTTGAATGCAGTTATCCCCATTCTAATGCATTTATTCATTTTTCTGTTGAAAAATTGTACTATTTGCACGAAGCGACAAGTGCTGTGAGCTGCAGTAAAACCAAATGCCAGCCAATGAGAAGCGACGTTACGTGATGACGTCGGATTTCCGACAGTATATCGCAGAATATACCGTCGCAAATTTTTGACGTTACCCAATCAGACGTCGCGTTACATACGCGAGTGCATTAGAATAAGTGTTATGTGACTGTTTTAGAAATGTCTTTAAATAGGTATAACTATAAAGAGAATATAGCTTGTGTAACTTTAAATTAAGGTCACACAACTTCGAAAATTAAGCATAACATTACGAAAAAACGCCTATTCAAGTATTTTGAAAATTTCACCTTCAAAAACTGGAATTTTTCAGATAAGAAACTCTGATAAATTTCATATTTCTGCTCAAAACATAGATTGTGGGCACTCGTTAGAGCCGCCTCCGCGAGGCGGTTCTAACGAGTACCCACAATCTATGTTTTGTGCAGAAATAAGAAAAATAATGTATACCCCTGTAAACCCCACTTTTACTGTATAAAAGTGGGGTTTAAGGGGGTCAAAATTATATAGGCATGTTTTCGTGATGTAATGACTGTCTGCCAAAGCCCACTATTATGTAACAATCTAGCTAGTTGGTGTAGATGAGCAGCCCGGTTTGTGTCTTACCTGGTCGGAAAGCTTGATGACAGGCTTTCTCGTGCTGAGGCTGATGTAATTGTTGGCCCGTTTCTGATTAATCGCGGGCCTATTTGCGTGGCCTTTTTCGCCTTGGAAAGCATTTTTTTTAATTCTGGTAGGCACATAGCAATACAAAGGTTATAACGTCTATTGAAGATTATATCAAAGACAGTAACAGTTCTTAAACCTAGTCCTTCTGAACCCAGATATGTCCTGCCTTTGCAAATAGTGTAGATCCAGATCAGTTGGCTTCATGATCTGGATCTGCACTGTTTGCCATTAAGTATGCGAATTTATTTCAACAATCTGGATCAAGTAATTTGACTGGCTAAAAATTAGAAGTGGGTGTGGCATCTTAATTTATTCAGCAGGACAAGGGTTAAGTATTGAGACATACCAATAATCGCTAGCAAACAAACGAGCGAAAGAAGCACAGTGCTCCAGCTAGTTCTATACAGAGGGATGGGCGCCGAGGGGTGGGCATCCCCTCTTGCCTTCTCCTGCCGCCCCTCTGCCCTTCACGTGCTGCATTCTGTCTTATTTCTTCCACAGACATCAGACACTAAATTTTGGTGAAAAATGCATAAAAACTGGACCAAAATTAAAAAAAAGTTATCAATGTTTAAACGTCAGTTTTATGTGTATTCTACTTTAACATAATGCTTGGAGCAATAAGCATAATATATAAATATGGGTTTATTCATATTGCATTTTATCTTTACCCAAATTAGTTATTCAAATGAGAAAAAATCAAAACGAACGAAATAATGAACAAAGCAAACACATGTCCCTCCAGATTCTTTGAAACCGTGGCATGAAATACCAAAGAGAATCGCGCCTCTATGGAAAGAACAGGCCTCTAACCGCCTCGAAACATTTTAGATTCAAATTACCATGTCACAAGCAGTGTTCAATAACGTAGGTCAAGAGGTCAAGTCCAAGCTTTGCAAAATTATTTTCGTAAAGGCTGATCATTCCTCCCATTCCACCGACTCAAGACAACAAATGCCAGTCATTGGAGGATGTACCCGTACTTTTGCGCATTAATCTTCTAATTAGACCTGGAACAGTGCGAGTAGTTCTACAGACCTGCTCAGCATGGTCTAAATTGTGTTGTTTGGTCTATAATACCTCATGAATACACATAGATCTTTATCACAGCCACAATCATCGTGCATATACACCCGACTCTCGTTACCTCGACTTCGCTTATCTCGAATAACCGCTTTTCTCGAAGTGAAAAGCAGGTCCCTGTTTAAACATGAAAATCTAACAACAGATAACAAAATATTGTGGAAAAGAGGAGAAATTGCTCCAATTTCTCCTCTTTTCCACAATATTTTCAATATATCTAACTTCAGGAGTCAAATTACCTATTCTTTTGAGAACTGTGGTTGTTTGATTCATTTTTTCCACAATTCTGTAAAATTTGACATGTCGAGGTACGGATATCTCGAAGTACCTTGGACTTTGAGATAACGAGTGTCGACTGTACATTTTATTTTGCTCGTCTGCTTGAAAAGTGTGTTTGTCATTGCCGTTACGGTATCTACGAGGGTAGTTCAATAAGTTCGTAGAACTCGGTATTTTTCTATACAATTCAAGATTTCTTTTTTCATTTTTGTGCAGTGTAAACCTTTGTCAGTTGAATGATAACAGCCATTCAGTCAACACGTACATTTTTTGCTCTTACTTTTTGTTTGAAAACCTATACCCATAGGCAAAAATGGAAAGTCAGAATATTGAGTTCAGAGCAGTCATAAAGTTCCTCACTAAGGAGGGTGCAAAGGCCAAAGAAATCCATTGGCGCATGGCTGATGTGTATGGTGGCCCAAAGAATTCCACAGTGGCAAAGTGGTCAGCAGAATTTAAACGTGGGCGAGACTCTTTATAAGATGACTCAAGGCCAGGCCGCCCTACTGATGTCATCAGCCAGGAGATGATCGACCGTGTTAAGAGACATGTGCTAAACCATCGCCGAATCAAAGTTGCCGAACTTGCTTCAGAATGTGGTATTTCTAATGGAAGTGTTTACACTATAATCCATGAACATTTAGGCATGTCAAAAGTATCTGCCAGGTGGGTACCCAGAAACCTGAACATGCAAAATCGTCAGCAAAGGGTGGAGTCAAGTCAAGAACTTCTGGAAGTGTACAAAGCCAATCCAGAAGACTTTCACAATCGTCTTGTAACAGGAGATGAAACTTGGCTTCACCACTGGGACTCAGATACTAAAAAAGAGTCCATACAATGGAAGCACCCTGGCTCACCCCACCTAAGAAATTTCGTACCCAACCATCAGCCAGCAAGGTAATGGCCACGGTGTTTTGGGACTCCAAAGGGATTGTATTGATAGATTACAAGCCTGCTAGTACTTCAATTGCAGGAGAATACTATGCCAATGTCATTAAACAATTAAGGGTTGCTATTAAAGAAAAACAAAGGGGAAAGCTAGCTGCTGTTGTCCTTCTTTTGCATGATAATGTCCTTGTGCACAAGTCCAGAGTTGCACAAGCGGCTATTCGTTAGTGCAAGTTCGAGCAGTTAAATCATCCGCCATACAGTCCAGACCTGGCCCCAAGTGATTATTTCGAAATTTGAAGTCCCACTTGCGTGGAACGAGATTTCGGGACGATGATGAGCTCAAGGCTGCTACAAAGGCTTGGTTTGAGGACCAGATAGACGACTTTTATTTCAAAGGCATAGACTGCTTAAAAGAAAAGTGGGCCAAATGCATTGAAGTAAAGGGGGATTATATTGAAAAATAATGTTGAAACCATCTTCCAATCTGTGAGTTAAACCCCGAGTTCTACGAACTTATTGAACTCCCCTCGTATATACAGTACTTTTATTATGTTGATTTATAGACTAAAACTCATCGAAAAAGTTTTTTTAACCCTTCTCTTGCTAAACACGACATGCCCTGTCTTTACAAACAGTGAAGAAGCCAACTGATCTGGATCTGCACTGTTTGCCATTAAGTATGTGAATTTATTTCAACAATCTGGATCAAGTAATCTGATTGGCTAAAAATTAGAAATGGGCGTGTCATCTTAATTTATTCAGCATGACAAGGGTTAAACTACGAAGAACATGTTGAATCAGCTATAGTGCGTCAATATTTAACTGAAACATCAGCATATTCCGTGAACTCAATTCGGTAATCATCGATTTCCGAATGACAATACATTGTGGTAAACCATTACACCATTGTCTAGCTTGAGTAACTGCAATGAACAATCATGAGGGTCTGGAGGGGTACCAAAAATACCTTAGCTCCCCAATCAGTAACCGACAACGCTATTTGCACAAAAATTAGTATAGTTTGAATTGTTTGAGCTGAATCGTTTAACCCCACATCACAAAAATAAGCAGTCACCTAAATGTTTGGCCACAAATCAGCAGTCAATAAAAATTAGGCCATTACTAAGCAATCAATAAACCCCATCGATATCCTCTTTCACTAAACCATAAGATTCAATCGTAGTTAATACCGGGAACCTACGAAGACATTGACGGAAACTAATTTTCTCAGTTCAATTTTGTTGCACTATGTCCGACAAGGTATTCTCATCAATATTTATCATAGCAATAAACTGTTATACGACTTAAACTTGTTCGAATACACAAATATACGAAATCGAATCACGAAGGACATGGGGTGTTCCATTTTCCCATAGATCCAATGTTAAACGTGGGAGACATACATGTATTCAACCACAAGCTTCAGTTCTATCTGAAAACACAAGTGGAAAAACGAAATCGGCAGACACCAACTTGAGATATTGAGGAACCGTTTGATTATATTCGAACGTGCGTTTGTTTACCTTCGAAAATTGCCTTTTTCGTCGGCACAACGCAATAAAAAATTGCATTAGCAAGGTGGCTACGTGTTTTTTGGGGTTTTTTTTTTGGTTTTTTTTTTTTTTTTGAAGGGTGCACACTTTTTTTAACGTTAAAATTGCTCGATTCAATATAAGGAAATTGCCCTTTTCTCAGGTTATATCCAACCATTTTTATAAAACAAAGTACATCGCATATTCGAATACGAGCATACAGCGTATTTATATTCTGCATGCAGTATTTGCAAATATTCGTTCAGCAAATGTAATTTTCGCGACGGAAACGTTGTAAGTGTTTGCACTTACATTTACTTAGAATGTTTGCAAATACTGCAGCAAGATTTAAATAAGCTTTGTGATAAGTGCTCATATTCGCAAATGCGATGCACTTTATTTTATGAAAATCGGTCGGATATAACCTGAGAAAAGTCAATTTCCTTACCGTGAATCGAGCATTCAAAAAAAAGAAAAAAAAAAGTGTACACCTTTCCAAAAAAACAAGTGACATAGCCACCTTCAATAGGTCCATTTCATTTTTTTTTTTTCAACCTTTGTTTCCATACCTTCATGATTAATGGCTTGAGATGAAGACTTGATTGTATGTAAAGAAAAGTAACATGAACATATAATAAGCTGTTTTATTGTTTTATTTAACACTTAGCACTCAGAGTAAAAGTTTCAGCAGACGACATACTAAAATAGTTTTCTTATATTTAAAATAGTTTCTTATATTTCCCAGAAAACAGGGTTTGGCATTCCATGCAAATTGGCTCCAATGGAGACAATTTGCATGAAATGTCAAATCCTGTTTTCTGGGAAAAATAAGAAAAATATGAATTTCTGATCTGCTGAATTAGCTAAGGGAGTGGTAAAGATTAACCCTTAAACTGCCATTCACAACAACTGTCGTCTGCTTTGTCATCTGCTTGTGATTTTAAAAGTCATTTTTTGCAAACCGTGTGGACCCAGATCAGACTAGAGGCGTCTGATCAGGGTCCACACTGTTTGCCTGTGTGTAAAAATAGGTTTGAAAAGTTTGCAGGAATATTCAGCAGACGACGTAAACAGACATTTTCCGATGCAGGTTTTCTTGGCATTTTAAGGGTTAAGGAAACTTGGTACACCTGGTAGGTTTTGTGTCATTTTGCAAGAGAGAACTTTTGTGACTTCCTGTTTGCTTTCCTGCACGTCAATCCCCTTCTGAAAAGGGATCTACTCTCCAAGGGAGGGAGGAATGTTTTCTTATTTAGAGTAGACCCCGTTTCAGAAGGGAGACAAAATAAACTGACAGAGTTGCCTCGAAAGTGTTTCCGTTCCCCTTAAGTCATTTATTCCCGCTGTATTTTGTCGGTATTTTCATACCATGTTCAGTTAAAATGGTTCTATATTTTAATTAACCCTTGCCATGCTGAATAAATTTAGATGCCACGCCCACTTCCAATTTTCAGCCAATCAGATCACTAGATCCAGTTTTTTATACAGAATGACAAACAGTGTAGATCCAGATCAGTTGGCTTCTTCATAAGCCTAAATGATCTGGATCTACACTGTTTGTTAAGGCATTCGGGGCTCAGCAGGACCAGAGTTAAGGATAAATCGTGTATTGTGCCAAGCATATAGCACAAAACTATGATCATTACATTATTTCTTTATTTTATTCAAGATATATATTTGTTTCATGAGACCCGCGCCCCAACTGCAAGTCAGATTAGGGGAAAAATGGTCATAACAGCCCACACTAAACTGTCTAAGACAAAACTTAAAACAACAAGTATTAGCTTTCAAAAAAAAAAGTTCGGTCTTCGCTCAGCATACAAAGTGAGCAAAGCGGAGACCAAGCCTTTTCGTGAAAGCTAAAACTTGGCTATAAAACGTTGAACAGTCCCTGGAAAATAGCACTGGACCAGTCTATGACATTTTTTTAAGTGCTTCCGGAGCAATAACAACTACTAAGAATGTCTACACCCGCAGACAATAACTCCTGGGGTATTGATACATTGTCAGGGAAGATAACTGTCAAAATTGTTCTCCTTCCTTCAAAAAAGGGATCTACTCTAAAAGGAAAAATCCTTTTCACATGGGTCTTGGTGTGCAGGAATGCAAACAGGAAGTCACAAAAGTTATCTCTCTTGTAGATAATGGCTGACAGTCTTGCTTGACAGAGTTGAGATTTTCCGCCCCAGTCAACCCATTAGGGTCATGTCGAGCCGGTCAATTTACCTAACCACACTTTTCCTGGGCAGGCTGTCCTCTAATCGGTTAACCAGTATTTGAGCACATTCTCTGCCAGAAACTGATCTGACCTGCTTGAATCAGCGAAAGGGAGAGAATGACTGTAGAAAATATTTCATGATCAGTCGCCACAAAGAATGTTGCGGGACCCGGTGGGGATCGAGCCCGCTACCTCTTGATCACCAGTCGGATGCACATCCGACTGAGCCACCGAGGCCGTATATCGGCTGACAGTCTACCGAGTGTATTAAGTCCCTTTATTGTCCGGACACACTTCAAGACTGACATTTCGAAAATGTATTGAAAATTTCACCATCAAAAAATGAAAATTTTCAGATAAAAATTTTGATATTTTTTCATATTTCTGCTCAAAACATAGATTGTGGGTACTCGTTAGAACCGCCTCGCCGATGCGGTTCAAACGAGTACCCACAATCTATGTTTTGAGCAGAAATAAGAAAAATAATGTATACCCGTGTAAACCCAAGTTTTACTATATAAAAATGAGGTTTAAGGGAGTCCAAATTATGTTTTCGTGATATAGTGAAGGTGCGATTTAAAATTCGTTCCATATAATTACCCAAGCAGCTTTCGTGCCCTTTAGTACAATGACATAGCGTGATTTTAAGGGAATTTTAAACATCTGAAATTTTCTGCTGTTGTTAACTTTTGGCAACCTTTTGTGATCTTGTTTTCTTTTCTCCACATCAAGCTCCTTCTGGAAAAGGGAGTCCCTCTAACAGGAAAGAATTTGCTCCCAATGAGCCTTTTTCAAAAGGGAGACCAAAACAATTTTGACAGACTTGTCTCCTTTGAAAGAATAACCCTTTTTATTAACAACTTAGAAAGACCGCTGCAATACTCAATACTAGTCAGATCGGGAGGATTATTCGCCGGAAATATATATTTTAAACACTCGATCATTGTTCTTATGCAATCGAATATGACGCAGTCAAATTCTTCGTTCTCAACTTTACTCCAATTCAACGTCTTTTATTCAAATTGAAATTCTATCTTTTATTCAAATTGAAATTTGCGCTAAGCATTTGAAGCAGACACGTTTTTTCTTCTTTCTTTCAGAGAAAATAAGGCTTGACATTTCATTTGAATCAGCAGACGATTCAAATGAAATATCAAACCCTTTTTCTATGAAAATAACAAAATCAATTTTTTTAATGTCGTCTGCTACACAGTTTGCTTAGCGCATTAAAACAGCCAACGTTGCTATAACCTAGTATTAATCAAAGGGCTGAATAGCCCTGAAATGACAGACTCTATGAGAAACTAATAAATTCCAGATATCATTCTGTTCTCCATTTAAGTTTGTGAGACGCTTCTTCGTCGAAAACAGACGAGCTATAGCGAACAACAAAGGCGCTGATCAGCCTGCGCGGACGCGCAGGCTGATCTGCGCCTTTGTTGTTCGTACATGTATTAAGGCGGGTTTTCTCAGCGACTCACCATAGATCAAGCACAAGTCGCACTACTTTTGTATGGATAGCTCTTCAATGGCCTACTAATATACACACAGTAAAACATTTTTGTGCGCGGATAAATACGAAATTTAATAGTAGTCAAAGTCACTTTCTCTAAAACCGTGCGTGGCAACGAAGAATGACAGATAGAATCTGTCATTAATGAGCCACCTCATGACAAAACCAACATAATGGCGTGCGCCCAGCGAAGATCAACCCTGGCATCTACCCAGTCTGATTAGAGTCTTCACTGCCCGCATGAAGAAAGCTTGGGTCCTTAGCTACCCACTGAGCGTACAGCAAAGACTCTGATCAGACTGGGCGGATGCTCAGCTGATCTGAGTCTTAGCTGGGCACGCATGCCATTTTGTTGGTTTTGTCTAAGACGACCCATTTTGTAATGTCGTGACATTGTGGCGACGGTGCGATGTTCTGTGCTGTTTAAACCTTGTCATTCCGAATAAATTATGATGCCACTCCCACTTCTAATTTTCAGCCAATCAAATTGTTTGATCCAGGTTGTTGATACAAATTCATATACTGAATGGCAAACAGTGCAGATCCAGATCAGTTGGCTTCTTCAGGAGCCAGCTGATCTGGATCTACACTGTTTCCTAAGACAGGGCATGTCGTATTCAGTGCTTATAACATGAACCACAACGTGTAAAATACGTTCCTTTCGACATGTGCGCTCAACGAAACCTCAAATCAGCCTGCGCATCCACGCAGTCAATCAGTCTTCGTGATCCGCAAGAAAAAAAAATAAAAAAAACTTTGAATCCTTGGTTTTCCAAAACGCGCCCGGTAAAGATTCTGGTCAGACTGCGACCATGTCCGATGGTACATTTTCTGATGCCGCGGCTGACATAATTACGTAAGGTTATAGCCCCACGCTAAAACTGATATGACGGGCTGTGGGGTCGGGACCAATGACCGCTGTAGCTTGTGGTTTTGGTGGTGCGTCCTTTTGGATAAAGGTGTTACATGTATATAAGGTGTTTATTCGACAGGCTGGGTGGGAGCTTTTTTTGCCATTCTACACTTCCTTTTCTCCCTACCTCAATTTTTTTTTTTTTTTTTTTTTTGAAATAGCTCGACACGGTGCTATACAACTCTCAAGGCATATTCAGCAGACGACAAACTAATGTTATTTCTTTCTTTTTTTTTTCCAGAAAACAGGATTCGATATTTCATGCAAATGTCTCCTAAATATTTCAAAATGTCGCCTGCTGAATTTTTTACCCAGCATGCAGCGCGGTTTAAAGACGTAAAAAAATATGATAGTGTTGATAAATATTCATTTATTATTGTTGTTATCATCATTACTTTTTTATTCATTGTTATTATTATTATTAGCCTCTATTACTACTAATCTACAGTAAAAAATGTAAGTTCATACCGACAGCAAATATTTATATCCATCGTATATTTTTGTACAAGGAAATTGACACTTTGAAAACACGTCTGTTTTAATGAAATGTTTAGAATTTTGTGTAAACATTGCTATCTCTGAACCAATGTACGACTTGTAGTCAAGGATACCGTGTTTATCCAAAGTATCCGAACAGACAGATTTGGACGAATAGCGCAGACCCGGACTGGAGGCTGCAAAACGCACCGTCTGATCAGAATCTACACTATTTGCCACTTATCTAGCATTTCTGACATATCAATAGGCAGTAAAATGGCTCTTATAAATTATCGAATAAGTATCCCAGCGGGTACATGACGTTTATACAACGTCGTCTCAACATCGATGCAACGTCATGACGTTGCATCGACGTTGAGCCGACGTTGGATAGACGTCATGTGTCTGCTGGAATGGTAAGGAGTCAAAGTAAATCCGATACACTTTTAAATCAGGTAACTCTGTCAAATTGTTTTGCATTCCTTCTGACGAATGGTCTACTCTAAAAGGAAAGATTTTGCTCTCCGAAAGGGGTATCAAAATCTTTCCTTTTGGAGTAGATATCTTTTTCAGAAGGGGGCTTGGTGTGCAGGAGACAGGAAGTCTCATAAGTTGTCTTCCTTGTAAGGAAATGGCGGAACTAACTCTACCCAATGCATCCAGTCCCCTTAATGTGTCCGAATATTTAGAGTATGTACGGTAAAATCAACACGTCGCGAAGAGTCAAATGGGCCTTCATGCTGGTAATGATGATCTGGGCCACGCCAAGCGTAAATGTGTCTTCGAGCATGCGCAAAATGCACATAAACAGATCCATCCCACGCATGCGCAAACTTTCATCCGGGCATTTGCTCATCATTGATACATTCTCTAATGCCTAACGATTCTGTTAGCGGACAACAAAAGCCTAGATCAGACTGCTTGGGTGCACAGGTTGATCTGAGCCTTCGCTGTCTGCATATACATGGACACGTTTCCGCATTGCGCGGTCCATTCCGAAGGCGCTGATCACTGCTACCCCATACATTCTGGCATACCCCATACATTTTTGCTATCATTCTGTAAAGGGAGACAACATTTACAGACAGATATCGTCTCCCCAGTTCTTGAAACCTGTCAACAATGGAAGCTTCTCTTAATCCATTGTATACTGAATAGACTCTCCCCCACCATATACTGGAAGAGTCCGGCTAGGAGATTTACATATTCCTAGAGAAAAATGGCTAAACTAATTGAAAACAGTGGAGAACCTGATCAGACGCCGCGTTCCGCGGCGTCTGATCTGAATCTGCACTGTTTGTCAGTTACCCTTTTACGGGTCTCCCGACTACAATGGGTAAAAGGGAAGAATTTCTGGGAGCAAAATTTCTTTCTTTAAGGGAAGGCCCTCCCTCCTTCTCCAATAAGAGTTAGAAGGCAACCATTTCCATGCCAGTGTTATTTCTCTTAGGTGTGTCCATTTCCCTTGACTACCGTAATTAACATAGATTTTCGGACATCTTGACCCCTCACCGTACCTTTCCTAAAAATTGACCATTTGACTACTTAGTGATATGTTTAAAACAAACTGGGTGAATGGCAAAATGCTGACCTAGATCAAACTGTTCTTTAGAAACAGTTTTAATCTAGGTCTACACAGTTTGCTCAGGCCTATCTCTATTAATTAAGGTGAATACCAGGTGAGGAACCCACGTGACTTTTTCGATAATATGCAACATGTACTTCAAAATGCGCCTTTACATAATATTCATTCAGGTCTTTGAATAAATTATGTATGTATTTCTTTCACCAAAAAGATCTTTTGTCGCTTTTCAATAGCTTATTATTTAAAAAAAAAAGATTCAGTAAACAGTTTGAATACCGGCTAAAAATTTCATATAACATTTACATTTTGCATTTATTTATTCAGCTTTTAGCACACGTATAGGTTATTGCATAGCTTTAAATTTTGAGCGGTCAGGCGAGAAATTTAAAACATGCACTAACCGATTTTTCGCAATAACCCTTTAGGAAAATATCTTTGTTTGTTTGTGTTGAGGTTTTACGGCCCAGTCAACCCAGTGGGGTCATGTCGAGCGCGGTCAGTTTACCTAACCACACGTTTACTGGGCAGGCTTAGTCCTCCAAGCGGTTAACCAGTATTGTGCACATTCTTTCGCCAGAAACTGACAACTGCCCTTCTTGAATCAGCGGAAGGGAGAGAATGACCGTAGAAAATATTTCATGATCAATCTCCACGAAAGAATGTTGCCGACCTCGGCGGGGGTCGAACCCGCGACCTCCTGGTCTCCAGTCGGACTCCTCACAGATGCCATAATGAAAATGGCCAGAGTGTACACCGATCGTGTATTTAATCAAAGATACATGTATCACGTTTCATTTAATGGCTTATTGCGACAATATGCCATTCGCCAGCATGTAGTTAAGCATGCAGAGATATCATATTTTTCTGCATTGCTTCATACACTGAGACGTTTAATTATAGTTAAATGCAACTATATGTAGGACACATCAATAAAGAATGATTTTCAGCTGGTTTCTATCCATTCTGTTTTGCTGATATCTGCCCGCCTCAATTTCTAAATTGTGTGATGAACATATAAATCGAATCAACTCACTTCTGTATTTATCATTTTAAACACAATAAAAATATTTTTCCATGGTAAACTGGAATTTAAAAGTACGATAAGTTGACAATTCTGACATACTATGAACCATTTTTGTAGGAACTGATCGTGAAGGTGTTCTGTAATATCATTAATCTACAACATATATAGAGTATCATTATTCCATAAATAAGAAAATACAAGTTCATTTAACATTATTTTTACTTCAAGGGCCCATGTGGTACCAATATTCTCAAGATCATTACCTACAGAATTAACCTCATGTACGTACACACCATGTAAAAAGGTATCAGTCGAAGACCGCAGTTTAAACCTATATATTTTAAAATTCTTTCTGTTATTTTGATAAATAATGGAAATCTACCCAATTCCCCGTAGAGGACAGGAGTTGGTCTGCGATTTCACATGTAGAAATTGTTTTTAAAAAAATCAGATTATTATTATTTTATTTTATTTATTTTTTTTTTTTATTTTTTTTTTTTCAAACTCGGGAGCTGCGTGAAAGTCCAATATTTCACAACCGTAGTTTAAAATCGGAATAGCATAGTATCTTATAATTTCAGTTTTTCAGTAACTTAAATATTAACTGTTTCAAACAAGTTATTTCTCAGGGCCCAGTTGTTAGAAACTAAAGATGTCGTTAGTTAACGTATCGTTAAAACTTTGATCATTAAATACGGCATATATGCTCATATTTTTGCTGAAAAAATGTGGGTACCTTTTGCAAATTAGCTTTTGCATTTGCAAAAGCTACTCACATTTTTTTCAGCAAAAATACCTATAAATTAGATATTGTACTTACTAGAACAGTTAAAATTTTGACCACTAACGAACCCAATAAGCTAACGATGCTTTGAACAACTGGGCCCCGGTTGTTTTGTTCGGATAATGATTTTTGGACCTGGAAAAACTTGTCATTAGAAGTAAGTGTAACACAAGATAAGTAAAAGATTAAATATTTTCTAGGGAACTTTAGTTATAATAAAATGTCGTATTATCTCGCCTATTCTCTGCTTTGCTTACCATTATTTTGGTTTTTTCTGTGTTGACAGTGATGTTCCATTTGTAACTATAAATATATAATAAGGTTTTCTCACCGCTGTGGTTCGAGCCTCGCTCGGGTCATATGTGGGAAAGCCAAGTTCTGCTTACGGATGGTCAGGTGGTTTTTCTCCGGGTTCTCCGGTTTTCGCCCACCTTCGATGAATGATCGGCTCGATATAAGTGAAATATACTTGAAAGGGCCGTAAAACCCAAATCAAAAAAAAAAAAAAAAAAAAAAAATATAATAAGGCAGTTTTTCGCTTGATGCGGGTGCGTCATGCGCCACTACGCCCGCCAAAAAACAGGTTTCATGTAACAGTGTTACCATAAGGTTTAGTTTAAACATATTTATTTTATCAAATATACATATTTAATAGCAAGTTACATATATCAGAAGTTAAAGGATTTGAACGAAAGCTATTGAAAGCTTATATAGTTCATCTCCTTCAAACAGCTGTATCATATAAGGCGGTTTCATAACTACGTGTAAACGACAAAATATTTTATACACTTTTTCCATAAGTACATATTCAAGGAAGAAAACAGAAAGCAGTGTAAGCTATTGAATAATGAAACGATACAACTAGTACAAAGATTTCCTAATCATTGCAAAGTTTGGAATGCTTTGGCCTCTTTATAACGACATTCACCACAACAAGAATATAGTATTTCAATATACATTATTAGTCAATGTTAAGTAAACGCACTATCAGTCAAAGACCGGGCTCTGTATTTCAGCAAGTTCCCTGAGTTTAACATCAGAAAAATTCCGATCATGTATTGTCGGTATAAAGAGAGCCAACTGTACAAGAACAATATACATGGACTTTTAAGGTAAATATTTAACTAACACGGCTTACACTAGTTACAGTTTAAATAATAATAATAAAAAAAAAATCAATTTTAGGAGAATACAGTCAAAGACGAGAAAAATAAATAAATAAACAAACAAGAATAGAAATAGGAAAAACTGTCCGACGCACAACATCCCCAACCCCCCTCTTAGACATTTCAGAAGAACTACGATAAAATTCACGATAATGATGACAATGCTTCTTCCGCTTACTTCTGTTCCTTGTTTAATTGATAGAACTTGAAATCTCTTAGTTTTTTCGATGAATTTTTGCACAGCTGAAAAAATACTTACATTATTCTCATGACAAATTGATTCATCACCATATAATATTAAATTAAGAGTGACTTCAGGCAAAAATGCTAATGTGTCTAGCATATCGGCTCTTGGCTCATGGTACCTCGGACAAGTGAAGAAGAAATGATGAGCGTTTTCAACAGCGCCACAAGAGCAAAGGGAAGAATCTGTAATATTTTTTGAATATAAATCGCTGTTTAACGCGCTGCAATTTGTTCGCATTCGTGTATGCATGACTTGCCAATACCGTTTACCAGTATAAAAATGTTTCGGCACTTTGGTTTTATTTCTAGCCTGAAAAGATTTAAAGGATAATAAGGAGTTTATCTGTTTAGCGTGCTGTGGAAGGTTATTCCAGTCACGTACAACTGAAGGCAGAAAAGATGTATAATATTGCTGAGATCTACACTGGATAGTTGTAAAATCGTCAGCATTGCGAAGATTGTATCTAGAAGTTTCGCTTATAGAGGGAGGAACAAGAAATGACAGATAAGCTGGAGTTAGATCATGCTGCATTTTAAAAAATAAGAAGAGTTTATGGTTGGATCTTCTAGACTGTAATGACTCCCACCCTACCTCATCATATAAGGATTGTAGAGAAACTAAAGCGGTAGTACCAGTAACGATTCGGGCTGCTTCATTTTGTATCTTGTCTAGTTCTCGTTTTTCATACAGTGTGCAGTTGTCCCATAAGATATCGCCATATTCTAAAATTGGTCGTATGAATGAAATGTATACGATTTCTAAAGACTTTCTATCTAAGACAAGTTTTAGCCTACGCATTGTGTTGAGTCTTTTCCATGCTTTTTCCTTAATATATTCTATGTGGTTATGCCAGGTACAATCGTTTGACAAGTAGATCCCAAGATGTTTATGACTGTTTACTTCGTTAATTTGTGTTCCTGACATATATAAGGGAGGATGATACGGTTTATTTATTTTACGTGAGATGGTAAGAGATTCCGTTTTAAGGGGATTAAAAATAACCAACCATTTATGTGCCCAATCAATGATAGTTTGCAGGTCATTATTGAGACACAAAGCTGCTGTGTCTGGATGTTCAACTATTATATATAAACTAGTGTCATCAGCAAATAATCTGATGTTAGAACCAATTTCTGTAACAATGTCATTTATGAATATTAAAAAAAGGAGCGGGCCGAGGATTGAGCCTTGTAGCACTCCAGCTTGTATAAAAGTCCAGTCGGACTTCGCACCTGGAATTACTACCCGTTGCTTCCTTTCATCAAGGTAACTTTTAAACCACTTCAGTAGAGTGCCTGTGATACCAGCTGCTTTTAATTTACGAATCAGTCCCTTGTGCCATACACGATCAAAAGCTTTGCTGATATCACAGAACACGGCCCTGACTTCTTTACCGGAGTCCAAAGCACTACAGAATGTATCGTACATATATGTAAGTTGATTTATTGTAGAGTCGCCAGGTGTGAAGCCAGACTGGTAAGCAGTTAGTATACTGTTATCACGGAGGTGATTATAAATATGCTTAAATATAGCTCTTTCAAAAATCTTATCAAGATTACTTAATAAAGATATAGGTCTATAATTGGAGGATAGTGAGAGATCACCGCTTTTAGGAACGGGACTTACGTAGGCTTCTTTCCAGTCCGCAGGTATTTTACTGTCCTCAATGGACTGATTAAAAAGCAAAGATAATGGCATTGCCAACTGGTCCGCCAACTCCTTTAAAACCCTGTTACTGATTCCATCTGGACCAGAGGCTTTTCCCACAGGTAGTGATTTTAAAACGGATTTAACTTCATCTGCAGTTAATACTATAGTACTAAGTTCGAAGATTACATTGCGATCAGTAACATCAGGAACGTCAACATTTTGGTCATTTATAACAGTCTGAGCTGTGAAAAAGTCATTTAGTAAATTTGCTTTCTCAGTAGCATCGAATATCATGTTATTATTAGATTTAAGCGGAGGAATGTTTGATACTTTTTCTGATGAAATAAAATATTTTATTGTGGACCACCAGTCTTTGGATGTTAAGTTTTCAGATTTTAATTTTGCCTTTAGTTTGTCAATATGGTTTTGCTTCGAGAGACGTATTAATGAAATAGTTTTGTTTCTTTGACGACGAAATTTATTCCAGATATCAGGATTATTGGTTGTTTTTACTCTACGATATAAACGTTTCCTTTTACGAATTTGTTTTTTAATACTGCTTGTTATCCAGGGCGGTTCTAAGGGTCTTACTCGAATAATTTTATTAGGAATACATTGTTTCGAAATTTCTTTAATATGATTAGTAACATTTCTGGCATAAGTATCAATATCAGCATCTTTAAACGAATCCCAATTAGACAAAGCAGCTCTGTCTCGTAAAAGATCGTAGTCACCACGGTCATAGGACCAGATCTGACGTTCAAAAGACTTATATTTCGGTTTGGAAAATTTAAGAATTCCATAAACGGGGCAATGATAACGTATGTCCTGTGTTAGGAAAGGATCCCCAACTCCACAGGTGATTACACTATTTGTATTTGAAACTAAGATAATATCTAGAAGGGAATAAGAGTTTTCCGTAAAATGAGTCGGTTCCGTTATATACTGATGCATAGAAAATTGTTGACAAATAGATAATATTTTACGATTTGTAACATCATTCATCAAGTTGTAATTAAAATCCCCGGTAACAATTACGTCTGTTATGCCAGAATCTATTGCTAAATGTATTGAATCATCAATCAAAGAATGATAAATCTGATCTGAGTTTGGAGGCCTGTAGAATAAACCAAACAGTAATCGCTTATGTTGTAGAATTATTTCTAGCCATATGCATTCAATACCTGGAAGCTCCAAGTCTTGTCTACGTTTATAGTTCAAAGATTCCTTAACATAAATTACAACTCCGCCATGAGGATCCATATCACGATCTTTTCTCTCGGGATAATTATATGACGGTATATGAAGATCGTTTGTAGAAATACCAGCATGCAGCCAAGTTTCCGAGAATGCAAGTATATCAAATTCGGATAGTTCTACAGTAAGTAAATCTAGTTTGTTAATGATACTTTGTACATTATACTGAATGAATGACAGGTGGTGAAACTGATTTAAGTTACTTGATATAGATCCAGTGAGTGTATTACTTAGGCTACATAAGGTTTATGAATAGGTTTACTTTTTAATATATACGTAGCAAAAGAGTTAGGGATATTTATCATTCGTTGAGTGAAATGTATATTGACAGTTACCATGATTTCTGTACAGTTTCATGAAAATATCGCAAACGGTTTTCAAGTTAAAGAGCGGGCACGATTTTGTGACGGACAGACAGACCGTGGGTAACAAAATATGTCTCTATGATGATTAGTATGGTTTAAAAGCGTGTAAAAAAAGAAAGAAAAAAAGTTTGAGAAAAGATGTACGAAGCGGGCTTGCTAGAGGGAAACTTTTTGTTTCTCTCTTCAGAGATACCGACCCACTGTAATAAAAGTAATTTTATATTTACTCCTTATATACCATACTTTTAAAAAAAAAAATATATATATATATATATATATATATATATATATATATATATATATATATATATATATATATATATATATATATATATATATTACTACCTGTTGATGTGTCTAAAATAGTGCTGGATGAGTGGCAAACAGTGTAGACCCTGACCACAGATCAGACGCCGCGTTCTGTGGCGCATTACGAAAGCACGCCTATTCAAATATATAGAAAATTTTACCTCCAAAAGCATAAAATTTTCAGCTAAAAAAATCTGATATTTTTCATATTTCTCCTCAAAACATAGATTGTGGGTACTCGTTAGAACCGCCTCGGCGACGCGGTTCTAACGAGTACCCACACTCTATGTTTTTTAACAGAAATAAGAAAAATAATGCATACCCCTGTAAACCCCAGTTTTACTATATAAAAGTGGGGTTTAAGGGGGTCTAAATTATATAGGCATGTTTTCGTAATAGTCTGATTTGGGTCTGCACTGTTTGTTCGGGTCTGTGTGTCCTAACATTCAGGGTTATTACGGTAAGTTTGCAGCTTTAGCCAGGCATTATAGAATGCGTATTTTATATTTCGCTTTCTTGTTTTTCTTTCTCTAATTTGTTTTCTCATAAATTTGTTCATTTCAAACTTTATTTATTTATTTATTTATTTATTTATTTATTTATTTACACAATATTTTAAGAGGGTGACACATTTAGCTAAAAATAGCCATTCTACCAAGTGGCTCTCTACTAACATACTAAATTCTCTAAAACACATGTTACTTGAAAAGAGCAAAAATATAACATATACACATATATACACAAACGTCAAACATACATTAAAAAAATGCAGTTTTATCTAAAATTAAGAGATTATGCAAATGGTATAACTGCATCAAGAATCGTAAGAACACTAGGACATTATTAAGAACATTTTGAAACTACTTTAAAAGCATATAAGTACCATTTGCCGTAAATATTAAGATGTGCAAGTACTGCCGCACTTGTTATCAAACATAATATTGCACATGATTTAGGGGGTGCATAAAATTCGGACAGCTAGGATAATTAAAAGTTGATAAAATCATGTTTATGCTAATAATAGTCTGCGCTATAAAACTACGGTCAACTCATTCAAAGGAAGTTAATTAAAATTGGGACGGTCTTGACATTTAAAGACTATTATTAACACTAGTTAAGATATTTTTTACACACTTTTTAAAAGGGACGGGGCTGCTTTAATGGCACATGGTAAAGTGTTCCATAGTTTTGACGCTGAACATGTGAATGATTTGTCATAGAGCGCCGTTCTCGACCAGTGAGCCGTTTTCAAAAGATCTTAGCTGACGTGTACCGGTTTGTGAAACGGGCTTGAGTAGATCTGATATATATGGTGGTGCTCGTGGTGGTGTAAGTTGGTTTAAAGCTTTGTAAGTTAATACGGCCTTATTGTAGTTACATCGACTGCTAACAGACATCCAGTCTAGCTCTTTGAACATCACTGTAGATGGCGTGGTATAATCGGCCTTTAAGATGATACGTGCTGCGTGTTTTTGTAATTTTTTTTGAGTCTATCTCTATTTACTTTTTATGTCGTGCCCCAAGTGTTTGAAACATAATCGAGGAGTGGTAGGATGTAACCTTGATAGTAAATTTTTTAACCTTTATTGGCACATAGTTTGCAATGTGTTTCAAAAGAGAAATTCTAGAGGAAATGGTGGAGCAAAGATAGTCTATATGAGGAGTCCAAAGCAGATGTTCATCAATGACTACTCCAAGAAGCTTTTGTTTTTTTACGCTGACAATAGGATTATTAGCTATATTTATTTCTAATTTTTGATTATTATCCCAGTCGGCATTCTACGTAAATCTATATCGGGCCGTCATCGGCCCGTCAGGGTAGCTGACGGGCCGATGACGGCCCGATGTAGATTAACGTAGAATGCTATATGGGATGTAATCTTTGTCTACTGCCAACAGTCATAGAAGTTGTTTTATCATAGTTTATAGGTAGTTTATTGCTTTTACTCCAAGCATGTGCTTCAAGGGAGTCACATTGTAGTTTGTTTTCATAATAATACGTTTCTTTGAAGCTTTAATAAACTTTGAAATTTTAAAATTTTATCACAAACTAGGGTCCGCTGAATTCCATTTTCAGAAGGCTATATATATATATATATATATATATATATATATATATACCCCGTTAACAATGTTAATTTCGTCTTTTGACTCCAAACCGAGGAGGTATTCTCAAGTTGTGGTACAACAAGCAACTTTTAACCCATAAAGTGCCAAACACAGCAGACGACATTTTGAAACACTTTTTTTTCTGACGATTCTCCTGAAACAGCAAGCCTAATTTTCTCTGAAATAAATTAATAATGATACACTAATTTTCATCTGCTGCAATGTTACATTAATTCTCTTACCTGCAGAGTTTGTTCCAAAACAACATACTCGTAATTTCCAAATATTCCCGAGTGCAATTCACACATTGTAACATATTGATCATTAGTCAACAAGTTATGTCATGTCCTGTCCTTCAACATTGATTTGTTTCCAAAATAAAAAATAAAATGGTATCATGAAAAAAGTAAAGTTGACCCACAAGTGGATCAGTGACAGTATTTGCAAATCAACAATTTAAATAATTGTTGAAGTTCATCCAATCAAATTCTTCAGATGTTCGGCTAAAATCTTATTATTGGTCGATTATTTACATGTGTGGAAAGTGTTGCGGTTAAAACCGCAACATTTTCCGCACATGTAATTAATCGATCACTAAAAGCATTTAACTGAAACTCAGATTTTCGGCGTAGTGGTCTATTATTTACATGTGCGGAAAGTGTTGCGGTTAAAACTGATTCTGATCAGTCTGTGCGAATACGCTTGCTGATCTGAATCTTCATTGAGCGCACACGTCCGTAGGTACTGTTTTCTGAAACATACGGTTCAAATATCTTATCACGCCAAAACAGCAAAAGCCCTCGTCATACTGTTAATACAAGGGCAGAGGCCTATATTGGCCACCACTCTTTCCCGTATGAATGTTATTTTTTATGCGTGACTGGTCTGAAATGATAGATTATAATTGTCGCAACAAGAGAAAATGTAACTACGAACACATGCACTAAGCGAGGTCTCAGATCAACCTGCGCTTCTGCGCGAGCTGATCAGAATTTTCACTGGTCACTCTGTGGATCGCCAAAGATCCAACCATCCTTCAGATGCACAGCGATTACTCTGATCAGACTGCGCGGATGCGCAGGCTGATCTGAGTCTTCGCTGAGCGCACATGTCAGAGGGACATTTTCTCATGTTAAAAACCCATATTCTGTCATTTTCTTTGACTTCAGATATGTAATTATCCGTTCCTCATTATAATGAGAAGTGCGAGGTGAAATGGTGTCTTCGAACATATTCGAAATGTGTACACTCAGAGTATCGTGCGTCAGAGACCTAGCCATCTTTTGATACATTCTTCTAAACCTAATAATTCTGCAACCAGTCAGAGCAGACCTTTATCAGATTGGGCCGTATTCTGTTTACATGCCTACCCCTTGTATAGTAATTGCTTGTGTTGAGGTTTTATGGCCCAGTCAACCCATTAAGGTCATGTCGAGCGCGGACAGTTCACCTAACCTTATGTTTTCCTGGGCAGACTCAGCCTTCTAAGCAGTTTACCAGTACCTGTGCACATTCTTTCCCAGAAACTGACAACTGCCTTTCTTGAATCAGCGGAAGGAAGGGAATGACAGTAGAAAATATATCATGATCAATCTCCACGAAAGAATGTTGCTGGCCCGGCTACGGCCGAACCCACGACCTCTGATCATCAGTCGGACTCGCATCCAACTGAGCCACCGAGGCCGGCTGTCCGCAAATTGCGAATATGAACGCACGTTTTCGTTCTTCTCGCAGTATGTCAACAGGTCAACGGCATTAAAAATAATACAGGTATTGGGGCAAGACAAATACTTCCATAATTCACCTGGGTATTCTAAATTTAAACGCAGCACGGAGAAAAGAAAAAAAATACTTTATAAACTCCAAAATAGGAAGTCAATATTCGGGCAGAAATTTCTGACAATTTTCATGCCTTGTGCCCCACTTCATATCCGCTTCCGTTGCGCATGCGTTCTGGAACATCTCATGGTCTTAAACAGCTCACACTACACCGGTTATACAAATTGAAGTGCTTAACCCTTAAACTGCCAATCACAACAATTGTCGTCTGCTTTGTCATCTGCTTTTGATTTTAAAAGTCATTTTTGCAAACAGTGTGGACCTAGGAGCAGTCTTAGATCAGACTGCTCCTCTAGGAGCAGTCTGATCAAGGTCCACACTGTTTGCCTGTATGCAAATATAGGTTTGAAAAGTGTGCAAGAATATTCAGCAGACGACGTAAACAAACGACATTTTCAGATGCAGGTTTTCTTGGCATTTTAAGGGTTAATGAATGTAATATATGATATTGAGCCGTATCAAAGCATTTCCTACAAGACTGTATGTGTACCCAGCGACGACTTAGGTCAGCCTGCGTATCCGCGCAGTCTGATCACAGTCCCCATTGTCCGCCTGAAGACGCTTTGGATCGTTAGCTATTCATAGATTGCCGTGCGAAGACTGATTAGACTACGCGGATGCGCAGTCTGATCTGGGTCTTCGCTGGGTGCACGTGCAATATTGTAGGAAACGACTTCATATGCAGGAACAGAACAGAACAGAACACAACTTTATTAGATTAAATGTACATCTCAGGCCACGTCAGTAGCATATGAGAATAAACATATTGTAAGGTACCAAATAATCGTTACGCACATATATGGCAATATAAGTTGTTGTCTCAATAAATCTTAAATCTTAATCTCTGTAGTTCCCCGGGAGGCACACAGCATTGAGAAAACAAAAAAAAAAAAACAACAACAACAAAAAAAAAACCCTTTGAATCAGCATCCCTTCGACGTCAAGACGTCGAATAAACACTGATTCAACAATCTCCACGCTGTGCGCCCGCCATGACATAGACATATATATATATATATATATATATATATATATATACATATATACATACATATATACATATATACATATATATATATACACATACATACACATACGCATACACACACATACACATATATATACATATATATACACATTCATACATATATAAATACATACACACCTACATACATATACACACACACACATATATATATATATATATATATATATATATATATATACATATACACACATACATATACACATATATATACACATATATATATACATACACACATATATATATATATATATATATATATATATATATATATATATATATATATATATATATTCACACATACATATATGAATATATATACATATTATATTTGTCTTCAAATATTTCCATCAAATACACTTTAGTTTCTATCATTCCTATTACCTAGGTCACTTCATGTAATCAAATATCACATATTCGCACACATACATGTATACACGCGCACACAACCACACATACATACATATATGGATGTAAACTGATGCACTGCACTGCTATATTAAAGGGGGTGGGGGGAGGGGGTGCAAATTCTACTTTACCAGAACAACTATGGGAATGATTTTAAAATAATTAAGATAAAAGAACTCAACTTCTTAAGCAATTGTATATTTTTAGTGTTGAATAGTAAATCTAGTTTATATGTGCTTGGCCTTCTTATATAAAATGTTGGAATATACTGAGTCCTGATGGTATCAAATGTGGGACATTCAAACAGAAAGTGAAATTCATCACCCAATTTATTTGAACGGCATAGAGTACAAGTTCTTTGAGCATAGTCAACATTCTCCCACCTACCGGTTTCAACTGGTAACTTATGGTTACCAGATCTAAATTTTAAAATAGGCAAATATTGTGATTCTTGTAACAGTTTCAGATATGGTTCAAAATTCAGAATTCTCGTACTACAGGTACTAATCCGCACCAATCGGTCCCGTCTGTGACGTCACAGCCTGACGCTAGTTCTCAGACAGGTAATAGTGTGGAAATGTATAGAATTATATAGGAGCCCATCATTTAACGAATAAAATCATTTATTTTCGATAATACAAGATATTATTATAACCTCGCAATAGATGGAAAAATGTATCTGCTTCAATTTGATATCAAATTTGTTGAAATAATATAAATTTTAAAATGGCCCAGATTGTAATGAATACTACAAGGGCTTTTCCTTATTAAGTCTTTGTATTTTACAACAAAAATGAAAAATAGCCTTGATTCAATCGCTCAAAAATCATATTTTTAAAAATGTCTCCGTTCGCTATAACCTCTCATTCGATAGATCTATTTAATATCTATAGTTATGTAGTAAAATATTGAATAAATTATTTTATTAAAAATGGCCCACAGGTTGCAGAATATAGCTATATTTGAAAAATGCCGAGCGAAAATGTGTAATGATTACACAGACGCAGGTCACATGATACTAGAATGAATTGCAAAAGAGGTTGTAAGAATTGGAAAATAAAATAGAAATTGGTATCCATTGATAGTATTATAAAGATTATTTAGCTTCGAAAAGGAAAACAAAGATATATATTTATAATAAAATAAACTTATTTATTTAATTTTTGTTTATGTCGAGTTATGTTTTTATTCGGCAACTTATTGAAGCTTTAATGAAAATTTGAAACAATTACTTTTGACCATAGGAAAACTACAAACTGCTTAATTACTTGTTTTTGTTTGTTTAATGTCGAAAAAAAAAATGCTTTGTCGGGATACAAGAAAAATACCTAAATGCACGGCCACTCTTGCGTGTTTTCTTAATAACAATTACTGCTAATGAATGCCAATTATGTCCTTATCTTGACGAAAAAAAAAAAAAAACAACGAAATCACTTTTTACATAATTGACATACATGCTTATGCGCAATTTTAATTGCACAAACAGAATCAAATCCAACATTTGATCCCTTTTGCATAAATTAGCACTTCAATTGACACGATTTGCTCATTTTAGATTCCTGTACATAAATAAGGCTAAAGTACATGGTTCACTATAACCATGACTTCATCTAAGTGCGTGCGTGTACAAAATAAATTTGACTATAAAAAACTGAATGAGGGTGAGGCTCTCTCTCTCAAACGTTGTTCTCTAAATCTGTGAATAACACGAGTCTCTCCAAATAAAAGCAGCATTAAATATGACGTGCAACCATTGTAGTTCCAGATCAGCATGTGTATACATTTTTTCTCTGCCGGATAGAATGTGCAAGCTCTATTCAACATCCGGTGTTAAATATGTATATTTAATAAATAATTTATAATATTAAAAAAAATACATTAAAATAAAATGATAACTGATATTATTTTCAGAAATAATTATTGTAGTAATCTTTAGCTGTATATCATAATTCGGAAAATAAATAATCCTATGCTGGTACTATTTTGTTTCATAAAATGGTTCTCTATCTAGGAAATTAAAACATAATGATACTAATGATATTATTATTATTATTATCATTATTATTATTATTATTTACTACTACTACTATTATTATTATGTTGTACATCACAATTCCGAAGAATAAAATATTACTATGCTGGTCATATTCGAAATGTTTTATTTGTAAAATAACCACATGGATAGTTTATACTATCGTACATGTGTATTAAGGCGTAAAATATTGCTAATTACCGTATAAACCCTATTAGACACATTAAATTACTATATATCATACTGAAATTTGATCAAGTCCGTTTGGCTACCTGTTAACACAGCTTATACCTGCTATTTGAGTGGCAAACAGTGTAGACCTAGATAAGATACTCTTTGATGTAATGTCTGATCAGGGTCACTGACTTTTGATACGGGAAAGTCCACGGTAGACTGCATATTTATATTGTATTCTGTTATCTCAAAGGTACTGAATTCAGGAGAAAAACTATATTGCTGTTTTATCGACTATGAAAAAGCATTTGACAAAATTAACAGATCTCTTTTATGGCACAAACTCATTTTTGAAAACGTGAGTAGTAAATTTGTTAGAGCATTAAAATCAATGTATGATGTTGTTAAAGCATGTATAAGATATAACTCAAAACACTCAGATTTCCTCAACTCATATACTGGGCTCAAGCAAGGGGACCCGAGTTCTCCGCTCTTGTTCATGCTATTTATAAATGATCTTGTTGATAATATGAATGCAAACCTAGAGAATATTTTTTAATTAGATGAATTAATGCTGTTTATTATCCTGTACGCAGATGATGCTGTTGTGTTTGCTAGATCAAAAGAATCTCTGCAATCATTATTGAATGACATTCAACTATATTGTGGAACATGGGGACTGAAAATTAATACAAGAAAAAAACAAAGTCATGATATTTGAAAAGGGTGGACACACTAGCTGCGATTTGTTTCTTAATAATGTGAAACTAGAAGTGGTCCAATCATTTAAATACCTAAGGGGTACATTTCTTTAAAAACGGGAACTGGTTTAGAACTCAGAAAAGGCTGGCAAACCATGCATCACGTGCGTTACACAACCTGTTTGCATTGTTCAGGCAATTGGATTTGCCAATGTCTGAACAGTGCAAACTGTTTGATATATTAGTAGGTTCTATATTAAATTATAGCTCAGAAGTGTGGGGAATGCACGATGCAAATGATATTGAGATGATCCATACTAAGTTCTGCCGCTGGATTCTAAATGTTAAAAAGTCTACAAATCTTAGTGCGCTATACGGCGAGTTAGGACGAGTTCCTTTCATCATTCAACGAAAGTTCAACATGATAAAATACTGGGTTAAACTGTTAAAAAGTAACGACTCCTTCCTTCCAAAGAAAATGTACAGAATTCTGAAAGACGACGTGGATAGCGGCAATTCTTATAATGGATCCAATTGGGCATCGTACATAAAGTCATTGTTAGATAATTTAGGTCTTTCATATATCTGGTTACAACAGGGAGAAATCGATATCCCGCTGCAATTAATAAAGCAAAGAATTTTTGATCATTATTACCAAACATGGTATACTGATATTAATAATTATAACAGACTCATTACCTATGCTAGGTTTAAACATGAATTTCATCGTGAAAACTATCTAGATTTCATAGCAAATAAGAAATACAAAGTTGCATTAACTCGATTCAGACTCTCCTCACATGATCTAAGAATTGAACGTGGGAGATATGAAAATATTGCCCGAGCGGAAAGGATTTGTAAATGTTGTAATATGTCAATGATTGAAAATGAGTATCACTTTTTACTTGTATGCCCTCTTTATGCAGAATTACGAAGAAAATTTTTGAAAGCATATTTTTGTCACTGGCCAAACATGAATAAATTCGATAATCTAATGATGTCAAATTCAAAACAGGTAATTTTAAATGTTGCAAAGTTTATATATTATGCACTCGAAATGAGAAAAGTTGAATTGAATGTGTAAATTTTTTGCCATGCAAATTACATTTGGCTCCTCTGTTAAACATTGTGCTATATGAATGTAATGTTCTCACTTGTATATTATGTAGGCTATAAACATTGTTGTAGATGTTTAATGCTGAATAAATATATTTGTATTATTTGTATTTGTTTATCAGAATCCTGAGGTTAAATACTATTAACCACTTTCTCAGTCAGATTCAATAAATTGTTCACACCTTTTCAAACATTACCCTATAGGCAATTGTTTCAAAAACAAACCTGGGATACCAGATGATTCGATTCTACTCTTTACAACACTTGCCCTCTCTTTTTAACAAGGCCATTATAGAACCAACTGATTTGTCTAAACATTGCTGGGTAAGTGTAAAATAGTGTAGACCCTGAACACACATTGCGTAATATGACATCTGATCTGGGTCAACACTGTTGGCACAGACCTCTGTCTAAAAACCTAGGATAGTAGTAACATAATCCAAGGAAAACGACATTTTATCCATATGTGTTGTTAACCCAACACAGAAATAACACGAGTCTCTCCAAATAAAAGCAGCAACCATTGTAGTTCCAGATCAGCATGTGCATACATTTTTCTCTGATAGATTGTGCAATCTGTATTCAACATGCAGTATAGACTCTGATCAATATATTTCAGCGGACACACAGACTAATCGGGGTCTACATTGATCGCATAATTCATAAGGCCCATTTTTTTTGAAAAGATTCAATCATATTTGTTTCTTATTTTACTTGAAGACACCTCAAAGTTCTTGAAACGATCAACAAAACATTTTACTTTCATTTATATTAGCATTAAAAAAATTGTTCAAACATATATAAATACAAATTAAATAACAGCACGTTGTTTATTTTCTGGTTCCATTTGTCTACTCTTATTATCATTATCTAATGGGAACTAGAAGCCTCAGGCCACTGGACAATAGCTAGATCTATAACTCATGCAATATAAACAAAGTGGCCAAAACATCAAATAAACAGCAACATTTGAAAAAGACCATTATGACTATGATCTAAGAATATGGGCAAACAAAGCGCCATCTTTAACTGTGTAACTAAAGAAACACTGATTACTGTAGAATATATTGATTAACAGTAAAAATCCTGATCAGAGTGTGCAGATGCGCAGACTGATCTGGATCTTTAGTGTTTGCATAATACATAATTTCCTTTTTTTCATAATCTGACACAAATGTCCTTCATCGGAGACAGGTCGCGGGGTCCTGCAATTCTTGAGATGATAAGATAAAACTAGAAATAGCATATGTTACATTATTTTTTATGTAAGTTTTTTGACAGTTTGTCTGTTTTTTTTTTTCTTCTTAAGTTTAAATTATTGTTAAAACAGATTTCATGCATCAAGGGAAAAGTGATGATGATATTCTTATGTTTCCCAGAAAGTAGGCTTTGACATGTCATGCGAATTGTCTTCAACAGAGACAGTTTGTATGGACGGTCAAACCTTTTTTTTTCGGGGTGGGGGAGGGGTAAAATTTTTAACCCTTAACCTTTTCTACTCTCTGGGCTAATTCAGCAGCAATAAACTGGTGATATTTGTTGAATTTTCCCCAGAAAATAGGATTTGACATTTCATGTAAATTGTTTGCAATGGAGATGCTTTGCATGAAATGTCAAACCATTTCCTTTATAGGGGTGGGGGCGTTTTGATCCCTTAACGTTTATCACTTTCTGGGCTAATTCAGCATGCGATAAAAGGGTTATTGTCTTAGTTTATCCAGAAAATAAGATATGACACTTCATGCAAATAGTCTTCATTGGAGACAATTTTCATGAAATGTCGAATCCTGTTTTGAAAATAAAACATACAGAGGAATTGTTGAGGATAAGTATTTGGTGATTGTATTTTTTTCTCCATAAAAACATATGTTGTGGGTACTCGTTAGATGAGCCTCACCATGGTTCTTCATACGAGTACTCATAACATGTTTTTGCTTCACCGAGGTGCATCAAATTAATACCTACAACATATGTTTTAATGGAGAACTGGAGAAAATTATCCCTATTTATGTTGTCTGCAAAACTTTTACCCAAAGTGCTAAGGGCTTAACTGATAAGTACTATGCTAATTCGCGCCACCAACCGCTCCTAAGTTTATGGAATAGGATTGTCTTTGTGTCTTTATGCTGTGAACAAATATGGAACAAATAGCCCAAAGCTATTTATGTACCTGTCTTGAAAGATATGTCCTGTTTGTACACCTCTGTCCAGCTGATGGTCTGTGTGAGCTTTGCAGACTGGTTTCAAACTATTAAATTATCAAATTACCAATAATAATTAAAACCTCTAAATGTACGTTTTTTTTTTTTTTTTTTTTGTTTTTTTTTTGTTTTGTTTTTGTTCTAATCATGTACCCTTATACAACTAGAGAAGGAAATAATGACTAGCGTTGTTTGTACTTTAGATCCAGACCAAACTGTGCTCAGGCACAGAATAACCAGGAGGATTGTTTAGCATAAGCATCTGTACATACTGATCTTAACAATCAGATCTGTAACACACATTAAGCAAAGAGCATAACCTTGCTCAGAAAGCGCAATGGGGTCTTGGTCTACAAAGGGCACATACCTGAAGGTTACTTTAAACACTGTAATATTTGATATTACTCATTTATGCTAAAAAAGGGAAACTGATAAATAGATAAGAACTTTAGTCCCAGATCAGACGCCGCATATCATGGTGTCTGGTGAGCATTGATTAAACACACTTGATTGCATTCTGATTAATAGGTTTCTTTAATCTGTGGTGATAGTATTGATGTGAAATAGGTTACCTAGAGTAGGTATCTTTAATTACTCTACTAACAAATGTCTAAGCATAACCTAACTTAATAACGGAGGTATGAAGTCTGCCCTTTGAGGTTAAGAAGTGGATGACATAGGCCTTTCCCTGTATTCATTATCCATATGCTTCTTTCTTTCTTTCTTTCTTTCTTTCTTTCTTTCTTTCTTTCTTTCTTTTGTATTGTGTCTTCTAACCACATCAGATAAGACAGACTGACTGGAGAAGTCGATACTTGAAATCTGCTTCAAAGTTGTGGAAATAGCTGAACGATAGCCCTTAACTGTGGCTGGAGAAAAGTTCTTATCATGCAAAGAGATTAAAAATTCTCCAAACATATTCACAGAAGGATTGAAGGGATCCATTTTCCTTCCGATGCACCAATCCACCCAAGATTTCCACCTGTAATCATACAGATTGTTTGTGGAATGTCTTAGGATAACTTAATAACGGAGGTACGCAGACTGTCCTATGATGTTAAGAAGTGGATGACATAGGTCTTTCTCCTGTATTCATTATCCATAGGCTTCTTTCTTTCTTTCTTTCTTTAGTTAATGGTTATCATAAAGTAATGTTTTTGTGGGGGGGGGGGGGTTGTGTTTTTTTTTATTCATTCATTCATTTTTTCAAATTACTTATATTTAATTAAATTTTCCCATTTGTTTTCTCCAGGTGCAATGATCGTTTTTCTTTCAAAAATTGTACCGAACTATCATCATAATTAAATACAACCTTAATTAATTAACTCATTCGTTTTCTTAGATTAACTATTGTCCTTCATTTTAAAATCTTACTGAATTACCATTCATTAAATATAACACTTGTTTTTAATTTATTAATTACTTTTGTTTTCTTAGGTTAAACTATTGAAATTCGTTTAAAAATCATATTGAATAATCTATAACTAAATACAACACTTTTTATTTAATTTGAAATAATAATAATAATGATAATAATAATAATAATAATTGATTTTAATCACTTAATTAATATTTTGTTATTATCATTATTAATTAATTCTTAGGTTAAACTATTGATTTTAAAAATCATATGCTGATATTCAGTCATTCATTCATTCATTCATTCTAACTCGGACCTAGTCCAGTGTATATTGGGTCCAAGATGCTAAAGAGCATGTATACATGATTTAATCTGAATTGTAGTAGTACTGTAGGTGTGTGACACTGGGTTGATTACACACCAGCTACACAGGTAAGACGACGCTTACGGGCCTCCGATCAAAGGGAATTAATCGAAGCCTATCTAAAATGGAATATCGATAACCTGAGTGACAGTTCCTGTAATTCCTGGTAGTGTTCCTTTGACCTTATATCGTTACGGTAACTTCAGTAAACGGAATCTCGCGTTTCCTATATAATGTAATTTTCCCGGAAATAGCGGACATCTCCTGTGTTTATAGATATTAAATTCTAGTAGATACTGCATATGGATTTATGTAAAACTGCATATATTTTGTGGCCTGAACTACTAATTTATTTCTCATAACAGGGATCTGATTTTTTTTTTTTTTTTTTTTTTTTTTTTTTTTTGTCTTTTTTGTTTTTTTTACGAGTGATTAATAAAAACATGCACAACGCATTCAGGTATTACCCAGCAAACCCACAAAGTCGCAAAAAAAAAAAAAAAAAAAAAAAAAAAAAAAAAAGTCGAGTCTGCTGCCAGTCGACTGGCAGTGGCGAGTTTGAACTTGTTCAAGTTTCGATATTGATGTTTGACTGGCAAAAACAGTAATTTTTGCATTGTTTGGTTATAAAATGAGCCAGTGCACGACAAAATCTACAATAAGACTTGTGCGACCAGCGAACACTCAGATCAGCCTGCGCATTTGCGCAGTATGATCAGAGTCTTCGCTGATCGCACGTGCCTTCTACTGCCTCAAGGCTCTCCAAAGAGGGAAAAACAAGAACCCCTGCCATACTGGCTGAATGAACAGGTTGATCATAATCTTTGCTGGTTACACAGGTCTTATTGTAGATTTTGTCGTGCGCTAGCTCATTAATAATAAATATGAAAGAGTATAAACAAATACTAAACACTGAAGTTGAATGAACGTATACAGTAGTGTCTCTAGATACGTCAAATTTATAGGCACAAAATTATGCAGAAATGTGACCTTTTACATGCAAGAATGATTCCCATGACAATATCAAGAAAATCAATATCTATCCAGCGGCACAAAACGTTGGAACGTTTATTCAACGCCCAGAACAACGCCCTCTGATTTTGAATCAACACTGAAACGACGTTGATTTCTTGACGTTGATTCATTTGAAACGACGTTGCTTTAACGTTGTGTTCCCGCTGGTTAACATATCACATAGTTTCATTGTTTAAATATTATAGCCGCATTCCTTCCAGTCTTCAACATCTGATTCTACACTGCTGCCTGTCCATTATGAAAACACGCCTATTCAAACATACTGAAAATTTTACCACCAAAAAATGAAAATTTTCAGATAAAAATTCTGATACTTTCATATTCCTGCTCAAAACATAGATTGTGGGTACTCGTTAGAACCGCCTCGGCCGCCTCTCCGAGGCGGTTCTAACGAGTACCCACAATCTTTGTTTTTGAGCAAAAATAATAAAAATAATGTATACCCTTGTAAACCACAGTTTTACTATATAAAAGTGGGGTTTAAGGGGTCGACATTATATAGGCATGTTTTCGTGATGCTATCAAGGCTGACTGACGTTGTAATTAGGTTAAATAGAGTAATTACCTGCATATTGGGAAACTATACATCCTTATCATGCTCATCCTAAAATTAAAATCAGTCCAAGTAATCACCTGATGACAGGTCCAGAAGGTTCTTGCTAAATGAAAAACGTCTGACCAAACTGTTACTAAGACTTACCTTCCTTTATATTTCTGGTAAAGATAGCAGGTTTTGACAATTCATGCAAATTGTCTCCACTGGAGACAATTTGCATGAAATATCAAAACCTTTTTTTTTCTCTGCGTTAAATAGGAAAAATATTTTAATATGTCGTCTGCTGAAATTTCCACCAGCATGCAACGCGTTAATGTAAATAGACACCACTTAAAAAGAGGAATCAAAAGTTCTCCAACGGGCAATCGTCCTGAATACCTAATCTGTACCAGTGGAACTTGTGACAACATTGACAACAAATAGTTAAGACAAATGAAACGCATGCATTGGTACAAGTATTCTACTATTATACTCCTCAAGTAATACTAAAAAGCAACTGACAACGTATGGTGTTTTTATTAAAAACCAACCGTATACGGTCGAAACTGTTACAGCTTTAGAAAATATATTCAAAAAACTATATCGACTAATATAAAACTCGCTTTGAAAATATATTCAAAAAAAACTATATCGACTAATATAAAACTCGCTTTGACCAGTGCGTGCGTGCGTGCGTGTGTGTCTGTGTGTGTGCGTGAGGGTGGGGGTGAGTGCTGAGGTGGGGGATGGCGGGGAGGGTTCTGTGCAAAGTAAGAATCGAAACAATTCCGAAAATAATTGTTCTTCGGTAAGTAGGAATTCTCACTTTGTTGTGCAAAGTAAGAAATCTAACTTTGTGCAAGATTATTCCAGAATTGTCTGAAGAATCAGGATAAAGAAAGAATAATTCAGTATGGTGGTCGACTGTTAATACAAGCATCATTTACTATGTTTTATTTTTAATCGCTATTATTATCATCATTTTTTTTTTTTATTGTTTATATTCCATAAGAATTTCTGTGTCAGATGAAAACAAGAGGCCCACGGGCCACGGGTCGCTCACCTGAGTGACATAGCCATGGCAGATATGCAGATGTTATGCAACATTTTTCCAATCCTGTCATCGCAACTAATGAAAAGATCATCATTTAAGCAGTTCTTTATTTTGAAGAAGAAAACATATGGCATGCCAGTCAATTGAGCGTGATCATTTGAACAAACTCTAAATGGCAGCCAGCGTGGATTTACGATCGGCACGATTTTAGCTATTTTTGATCTACGAGTCACCCTAATGCTTCCTACCAAGTTTCGAGTCAACTGGCCTTTCAGTTCAGGAGAAGAGGCGAAAAATAGATTTCCAAGATGGCTGCCATGGTGGCCATCTTGGATATCCGATTGGCACGATTTTAGCTATGTCTGACCTACAAGTCACCCCAATGTCTCCTACGAAGTTTGGAGTCAATTGGCCTTTAGGTGCAGGAGAAGAAGCTAAATATAGATTTTCAAGATGGCGGCCATGGTGGCCATCTGGGATTTCTGATCAGAACGATTTTAGCTATATTTGATCTACAAGTCACCCTGATGCTTCCTACTAAGTTTCGAGTCAAGTGACTTTTGGGTTTAGGAGAAGAAGCGAAAAATAGATTTTCAAGATAGCTGCCATGGCGGCCATCTTGGATTTACGATCGGCATGATTTTAGCTGTTTTTTATCTACAAGTCACCCAAATGCTTCCTACCAAGTTTCGAGTCAACTGGCCTTTCGGTTCAGGAGAAGAAGCGAAAAATAGATTTTCAAGATGGCTGCCATGGCGCCCATCCTCGTTTTACGATCGGCATGATTTTAGCTATTTTTGATCTACAAGTCACCCCGATACTTCCTACCAAGTTTGGAGTCAACTGGCCTTTCGGTTCAGGAGAAGAAGCGAAAAATAGATTTTCAAGATGGCTGCCATGGCGGCCATCTTGGATTTCCGATAGGCACGATTTTAGCTATTTTTTATCTATAAGTCACCCCAATGCCTCCTACCAAGTTGGAGTCAATTGGCTTTTGGGTTTAGGAGAAGAAACGAAAAATAGATTTTCAAGATGGCGGCCATGGCGGCCACCTTGGATTTCCGATCGGCACGATTTTAGCTAATTTTGATCTACAAGTCATCCTGATGCTTCCTAGCAAGTTTGGAGTCAATTGGCCTTTCGATTCAGGAGAAGAAGCAAAAAATAGATTTTCAAGAAGGCCGCCATGGCGGCCATCTTGGATTTCCGATCGGCACGATTTTAGCTATTTTTGATCTACAAGTCACCCCGATGCTTCCTAGCAAGTTTGGAGTCAATTGGCCTTTCGGTTCAGGAGAAGAAGCGAAAAATAGATTTTCAAGATGGCGGCCATGGCGGCCATCTTGGATTTCCGATCGGCACGATTTTAGCTATTTTTGATCTACAAGTCACCCTGATGCTTCCTAGCAAGTCTGGAGTCAACTGGCCTTTCGGTTCAGGAGAAGAAGCGAAAAATAGATTTTCAAGATGGCGGCCATGGCGGCCACCTTGGATTTCCGATCGGCACGATTTTAGCTATTTTCGATCTACAAGTCACCCTGATGGTTCCTAGCAAGTCTGGAGTCAATTGGCCTTTCGGTTCAGGAGAAGAAGCGAAAAATAGATTTTCAAGATGGCGGCCATGGCGGCCATCTTGGATTTCCGATCGGAACGATTTTAGCTATTTTTGATCTACAAGTCACCCCGATGCTTCCTACCAAGTATCAAGTCAATTGGCCCAGGGGTGTAGGAGGAGTAGGCTTTTAAAGCAATTGTTGACGCCGCACGACGCACGACGGACGACGCACGACGCACGACGGACGACGGACGACGGACGACGGACATTGACTGACCACAATAGCTCACCATGAGCACTTCGTGCTCAGGTGAGCTAAAAACGGACTAAATTATATAACGCATTTTCAACACCTACTTGCTGCTAGAAGAAATGGGGGATGCCTATGGAAGAATGATACCGCATTTTGATGTTGTTGGGATTTACATGCAAATGATCCTTAGTTTAAACATATTTTATTCAGAGTTAACGGCACATCAATAAATATAACAATATACAAAATACTAGGATTGGAACGAAAGCAAATTGCTTATGAAGTTCCTCTCCTCATGCATATAATTGAATAAATCCGATAACGGCACTAGGTTGTAAATATGTTAACGTATTCATGTGACATATCTACCAATATATACTAATTATAACATTAGATTACTATAAAGCGAAAGTAGAACCTTATATGTTCAAACCTAACAAACATGAAGAAGAGCAGAAAAAAACACAAACAAAAAAGAAAAATGTAATAATAGTCTACTTAATCAATGATAAGGAGGAAAAAATGAAAGAAGTGACATGTGGAAGAGCGAAAGAGCAGAAAGAAAGACAAAAGAAGAGAAACAAAGTGTGTTAGAAGAGTAGGGACCGCCTTCTGCGCCGCGAGAACAAAAAAAAAAATGGCCAAATACATTATAATCCTGTTATAATCCTGTTGTCCTGCTGTATACTAAATGTATTTATAATTCCTCTGGCCTATCTCACCGGTATCATAATACATTGTATTCGCATCACTCAACAATGAGGAAAACTGTGCCATGAAAAGGTAAGATTAAAAACGTTTACTTTTTTTAATGTAATTATGAACTGCCTCGAAAATTTTTACGTTATTTTCATAAATTACAGTGCTGTTGCCAAACAATAGAACGTCAACAGAAATTGGGCAAATGAGTGAGATTACCTGGAAAAGTTCTTGTCTTTGTCCATGGTAAAGGGGACATTCTAAAAGAAAGTGATCAGCGGTTTCCGTACTGCCACAAATGCACTGTGAAGTGTCAGAAATATTTTTACGAAAAAGATCCTGATTTAAAGCACTACAGTTTGTTCGAAGACGTGTATGCAACATCTGCAGACGTCTATCGCCAATATAAAAGTATTTAGGTATTTGTGGAACAATTACGTTTTGGTCAAGGCGTGATTTGAAGACACTAACTGAACTGGCGTTTCTTGTTTCTTCCGACAAACCATTCCATTCTCTTATCACAGAAGGGAGAAAAGAATTATAATATTGACGTGTTCGTGTTTCAACAGTTTGCAAGTTATTTGCATTTCTTAAGTTATATGAAGAAATATCGCTGATAGAAGGTGGTACAAGAGCGGAAAGATAACTAAGATGTGATTTGAAGATTTGGATATCAGAACAGAACCATTTAGCAATTCTAAATCACCATGATACCCCGATGCCTTCCACCGTTTCCACTCAATCCGACTTACTGTTCGGGAGCAGATAACAACTGAAGACTTTCAAGATGACCGGAGGAGACGTTGTTTGAAAATTTTTAAGACGGCTGACATGGCGGCCATCTTGGACATTGGAACGGAATGATTTTAGCAATTCTTAATCTCGATGTGGCCCCAATGCCTCCCACCAAGTTTGGGCTCAACCTGACTTAGGGTTCGGGAGCAGATGTGGTTTCAAGGTTTTCAAAATGGCCGCCCAGGTGGCCATCTTGGATAGCCAAACGGAACGATTTAAGCAATTCTGAATCTCTATGTCGCTCCAATGCTTCCCATCAAGTTTTGGCTCAATCTGACCTACGGTTTGGAGGAGATGTCATTTGAAGAATTTCAAAATGGTTGCCATGGCGGCCATCTTGGATATCGGAACGGAACTATTTTAGCAATTCTAAATCTCTATAATGCTCCAATGCCTCAATCCAACTTACGGTTTGGGAAGAGATGTCGTTTGAAGAATTCCAATATGGCTACCATGGTGGCCATCTTGGATATCAGAACGAAAAAATTTAAGCAATTCTGAATCTCTTTGTCGCTCCAATGCCTCCTATCAAGTTTTGGCTCAATCTGGCCTACGGTTTGGAGGAGATGTCATTTGAAGAATTTCAAAATGGTTGCCATGGCGGCCATCTTGGATATCGGAACGGAACTATTTTAGCAATTCTGAATCTCTATAATGCTCCAATGCCTCCCATCAAGTTTCTGCTCAATCTGACATGGTTTGGGAGGAGATGCCGTTTGAAGAATTTCAAGATGGCCCCTTGGCGGCTATCTTGGATATCAGAACGGAATGACTGTAGCAATTCTGAATCACTGAGTTATGTGTCACTGTGATACTTCCCATCAAGTTTTGGCTCAATCCAACTTAATTTTGGGATAAGATGTCGTTTGAAGAATTTCAAGATGGCCACCATGGTAGCCATCTTGGATATTGGAACGGAACCATTTTAGCAATTCTGAATCTCTATAACGGTCCAATGCCTCCCTTCGTTTCGGCTCAATCTGACTTATGGTTTGGGAGGTGATGTCGTTTGAGAATTTCAAGATGGCTACTGTGGCGGCCATCTTGGATATCAGAACTTAACCATTTTAGCCATTCTGAATCTCTGTGTCACTGTGATGCCTCCCATCAAGTTTTGGCTCAATCCGACTTACGGTTTGGGAGGAGATGTCGTTTGAAGAATTTCAAGATGGCCACCGTGGCAGCCATCTTTGATATCGGAACGAATCGATTTTAGCAATTCTGAATCTCTGTGTCACTGTGATGTCTCCCATCAAGTTTTGGCTAAATATGACTTATGGTTTGGAAGATGTTTTACGAATTTCAAGATGGTCGCCGTGGCGGCCCTCTTGGATATCGGAACGGAATGAATTTAGCAATTTTGAATCTCTGTATCACCGTGATGCGTCCAATAAAGTTTCAGCTCAATAGGACGTACGGTTTGGGAGGAGATGTTGTTTGAAGAATATCAAGATGGCCACCATAGCGGCCATCTTGGATATCGGAACGGAATGATTTTAGCAATTCTGAATCTTTGTGTCACATTGATGCCTCCCATCCAGTTTTGGCTCAATCCGACCCTCGGTTTGGGAGGGGATGTCGTTTGAAGAATTTCAAGATGACCGCCATGGCGGCCATTCTTGATATTGGAACGGAACGATTTTAGCAATTCTGAATGTCTGTGTCACTGTGATGCCTCCCATCAAGTTTTGGCACAATCCGACTAACGGTTAGAGAGATGTCGTTCGAAGAATTTCAAGATGGCCGCCATAGCGGCCATCTTGGATATCGGAACGGAATGACTTTAGCAATTTTCAATCTCTGTGTCACTGTGATGCCTCCAATCAAGTTCAGCTCAATCGGATGGCCGGTTTAGGAGAAGATGTCGTTTGAAGAATTTCAAGATGGCCATGGCGGCCATCTCTTGGATATCGAAACGGAACGATTTTAGCAATTCTGAACCTTTGTGTCACTGTGATGCCTCCCATAAAGTTTCTGCTCAATCGAGCTTACGGTTTGGGAGGAGATGTCATTTGAAGAATTTCAAAATGGCTGCCACGACGGCCATCTTGGATATCGGAACGAAACGATTTTAGCAATTCTAAATCTCCGTGTCACTGTGACGCCTCCCATCAAGTTTTGGCTCAATCCGACTTAGGGTTCGGGAGGAGATGTCGTTTGAAGAATTTCAAGATGGCGCGGCCATCTTGAATATCGGAACGGAACGATTTTAGCAATTCTGAATCTATGTGCCGCTATGGTGCCTCCCATCAAGTTTTGGCGCAATCCGACTTTCGATTTGGGAAATGGCGTTTGAAGATTTTCAAGATGGCTGCCATGGCGGCCATCTTGGATATCGGAACGGAACGATTTTAGCAATTCTGAATCTCTGTGTCACTGTTTCAGCTCAATCGGACTTACGGTTTGGGAGGAGATGTCGAAAAAGTGAAAAGCTAACGACGGACGGACGAACGGACGACGGACAACAGGCCATGGCATAAGCTGACCTGGAGCAAAGTTTCAGGTAAGCTAATAAATAAATAAATAAATAGATAAATGATAGAAACTGACAGTTCCTCCAAAGGACACTGTTTGAATGAAATGTAAAATCTTATTTCTGTGAACCACAACCGTAAAAAGAAATTATTCATTTATTCAGAAATCAGAAAAAAAAAAACAATTCATCACTTTATATAGTAAAAAGGGGGAGTCAATATGGTTGGGTCAAATTGCACGATCGGCAGAAAAGAAGACCGACCGATTCGACCGATTGAAAGGCTGACTTTCGAAGAGTGCCCTATAATGTGAGTCCGTCTGTCTGTCTGTCCGGGGTCAGTTAGTGAAATTGCCAAAGCACTTAAATTGTTGGGAGTACTTTGATAATTTTGGCACACTGATGAATACCGACAAGATCTAGCCAATGAACTTGCCAAATGTGAGTTCTCTAACAGAGGCTCAGCAAAAAAAAAAAAAAAAAAAAATATATAAAAATTGTCATATCCCGATTCGTACGGAATATTTTGATACATGTTCATGTCCTGATTGATACCAACAAAATCTAGCCAATGGACTTGCCAAATATTTGATTTTATCGACCCGTTGATTTTCTTCAAACTTTGCAGACATAAACTAGTATGTATTGGCTGCAGTGTGGTGAAGTATCAGATCTACCCATGCAATGCATGCTGGCTGTATGAATGGTTAAAGTGGGTGGGGTAACTTTATCCCATTAAGGGTTCTATGATTCAAACGCTATTATCTTAAGCACAAAGCGATACTACAGGATATGTCCTGTATTTGCAAACAGTGTAGATCCAGATCAGTTGGCTTCTTCAGAAGCCAACTGATCTGGATCTGCACTGTTTGTTATTAAGTATGTGAATTTATGTCAACAATCTGGATCGAGTAATCTGATTGGCTAAAACATTAGAAATGGGCGTGGCATCTTAATTTATTCAGCAGGACAAGGGTTAATGGATATTTTAGCTTGGGAAATTTTTCTTATTTCATCATGAAAATATGTTTTGTGTACTCATAAGAATCGCTACCTCGATGATATTTGTACACTCAGCATACCAATATTTTATAGGCGATCGAAAAAACATCACTAAATTATCCCTATTTGCGGCCTCCTGGCCTGGCGCTATGATTAATCCTCAGAGGCTCGAACTATGCATGTCTAGAACAAATATCCATGGTCCCATATATCTTCGAAGTCCTGTATAAAACCAAGCAAACAACTTGTGAGGCCTCCCAGATGTGTGTGTGTGTGTGTGTGGGGGGGGGGGGGGGGGGTTATTCCCAAAAAATAAATGGTTCTGTTTCCTTTTTCCCTAAAATTGATTTTTTTTTAAATTTCTACTCTAGCAACCAAGCATTCAGTTTTTACCCACATGCAACCACTGAGTGTGCATATGTCACACATACGAATACATAATAAAAGTGTTACATATGCGTTCAGCTGTATGCATACGTAACACACTGTTACGTGTGCGTACAACTGTACGCAAATGTAACACGTGGCAACATGAATATGTTACGTTTGCAGATACGTATATAAGCATATGTCACATTTGGACAAGTTAGTGTGAAGCGTTCGTATATGTGCGTGCCATACACATAATGTAACACCTTAGTAAGCCCGTTTTTATTTGACACACGACCCTAATGTTTTGGCATCTATATATGTAGAATAAGCTTTTATGTTTAACCCTTAAAGCGCCAGTCACAACTATTGTCGTCTGCTTTGTCATCTGCTTGTGATTTTAAAAGTCATTTTTGCAAACAGTGTGGACCCAGATCAGACTGATCAGGATCCACACTGTTTGCCTGTATGCAAAAATAGGTTTGAAAAGTCTGCAAGAATATTCAGCAGACGACATAAACAGACGACATTTTTCAGATGCAGATTTTCTTGGCGTTAACATAATAGGTAGCGTAGCGTTTATTGTTATAAAAACTTCTAACTGTTCGTCTTTGTTATCTGTATATTAAGTATTGTTAGATTATATAATAAGTATGTATGCAAAGATTTTGCAACCACTTGTTATGCATGGTTTCCTCACTAGATAACGTCTATGTTGCTAAAACCCTATAAATGAAACTTCTGTCTGCAAAAATCATTTTTGAAGTGTGGTCATGTTCTTTTTGCCCCCGCTGGCAATGATATAATAGGACCCTCATACGATTTGCAGCTAAAGCATTTAAGGATCAGTGTCCATGTTTGGTGTAAATGATGTTACAGGTACATTGTAACCGATATTATCTTTTGTTCTGACAATGGAAATTTGCTATAAGCGTACATGCGCTTGTATACGCGCCGTGTCATTAAACATGAGAGCAGTGTAGACCCAGGTTAGCCGTCATATTGCTATTATAGCAACAGATAAGGCGCTTTTTTCATCCCAAAAATGCTGATATCTTTCTTATTTCTCCATGAAAACATATGTTGTGGGTACTCATTAGAAACGCCTCGCCGAGGCGCTTCTAATGAGTACCCACAACATATGTTTTCGTGGAGAAATAAGAAAAAATATTATGTGGATACCCCCTCTTATCTGTAGCTATGTAATTATACCATTTAGAGTGATATGGGACAAATCAGGCGTCACGTACTGTCTACAAAATTCAACTGTTTCGATTTTTCTTTGAAATTTTATAAGACGTGAAGATTTCGTATTGTTTGCACACGTATTAAATTCGATATGTGACACTCATACACATATGTAACTGTTACGTATGCGTACACTTGTACGCACTTGTACGCATATGTAACATATCTGTTACTTATTTGTATGTGTGATATATGCACGCTCACACATCACCTTAACACTAACCACGCTAACACCTCTTCAGCAGACGCCAAAACCGATGACACTTTTCTCATTTTTTCTCCTAGAAAATAGGCGTTGACATTTCATGTAAAATATCTCCTAAGGAGACCATTTGTATAAAATGCTATCCTATCCTCTTTTTTTTTTTTTTTTTTTTCAAAATGTCCTCTGCGTCCATTTTTATCAAGCATGCTGAGCGTTAATAATGCTTGCAATACATGACTTTTTGAACAACATTAGGAAAAGTGCCGCCTATTCAACTGTATAGAAAATTTCACCTCAAAGACCGAAAAAAATCAGATAAAAAAAAAAAAAAAAAAAAACTCTGATATTTTTCAAATTTCTGCTCAAAACATACATTGAGGGTACTCGGCGAGGCGGTTCTAACGAGTTACCACAATCTATGTTTTTGAGCAGAAATAAGAAAAAATATATAAATTATATATATCCCTATAAACCCCAGTTTTACTGTACAAAAGTGAAGTTGAAGGGGGTCAAAATTATATAGGCGTGTCTTTTTGAACAAGTCCGTTTTACCATCTGATCATGATGGGCCTAAAGACCACTGAATGAGTGACAAACAATGTAGACCCTGATCAGACGCTGCGTTCTGGGGCTTTTGATTTCGGTCTACACTGTTTGCTACGGCCTGGCCGAATATACTTAGGGTAAATGCGGTGTCCTATTTATCTTAAAGTGAAGCACGAGGTTGGTAAAGACTGTGTCTAAGATGGTGTTGTTGAAGGAGCATAACATCTACCCAGTAAGCATTCTATGTAAATCTACAGCGGGCCGTTATCGGCCCGTCAGGTTAGCTGACGGGCCGCTATTGGCCCGCTGTAGATTTATGTAGAATGCTAGCTGGGTAACAAAACATCTTTTTGGTAGCACAGGATCCAGAAAGGATGTTGAAACGATAGGAGTTAAAGTACATATTGGGAGTTAATCTTTAAGTGCAAATGATTTGTTGACCTGAGGCATTTCGGCTTTCGCCTTCTTCAGATGTTTTCTATTTTATATTGACATAGAGCTATACAAAAAAGGAAATGAAAAATGTAAAATTTACAAACAAAAGTTATAGGAGTTTAAATAGTTGGAAAACAGATTATGCCCTTGTCGGATCTAGCCTGCTGCGACTTGATAACTCAGCGTGTTTGAATATCCGTGAAATGCATACATTGCGCGATAAACACAGCGTACAAAAAGGAAAAAATGCAAATCTCATTTATTTTTTGCATGTTAATTAGGGCTTTATGACGTCATAAAGCCTCGTGAAATATTCAAAATGGCGGTGGTCATAAAAGCAATTTTCATATCTTCAAACCTTGATAAATATGTTTTTTTTTGTTTTTTTTCATCCGACTTCGATCACATTTCCATCAAGATGGATGGTATGCTAAGATCTTGCCTCGCAGGTACATTCTACACCAAAATTGCACTCCCTTTTAAATATTCTGACAGACATAACGGAGCACACAGTGTAGACCCATATCAAACTGGTCCTAAAGTCTGTTCGCCATTCATCCAGCAATTTTAGGCACGTCGCCGTGTGGGATACCAGTTGGATATATCCAAATAAGAGGAAATGTACGACAAGGACCAAAGATGACCGAATATTTAGGCTAATTATGGCATGCTTATATTGACTTATTACCGCGCCTTATTTTAATGATTAGCGTGTTGGATAAAATTTTCAGCAGATGACATTTGTTTACTTATTTTTCCCAGAAAACTGGTTTTGACAGTTCATGCAAATTGCATGAAATGTCAAATCTTGTTTTCTGGGAAAATAAGAAAAATGTCACCAATTTGTCGTCTGCTGAGTTAGCCCAGACTCTGGAAAAGGTTAATTAATAAGTGTTTTCTAAATATAACATAGTTACATTATTGAAATATGTAACGAATGTATGTGAAATACACATGCAATACAATATACTTAAGCGCCAAGTTAACACTCCTTGCTATGGGTAAATTCAGCAGACGACAAATTGATCATATTTTCCCCAGGAAACAGGATTAGACATTTTAAATATCAAATCCTGTTTCCTTGAAAAAATGAATATAATTTGTATGAAATGTCAAATCCTGTTTCCTATGAAAAATATCATCAATATGTTCGAGGATTTTTTTACCCAGCATGCAAAGTGTTAAGGCTTAAAACACTACACATAATTACCTTCTAAGTACGATTCTGCTTTCTGCTTAAAAATCCAAGCCTATTGATTCCTCGCAACAGTAGAATATGCTGTTGTGTTCCCGAGTCAGTTGCATTGATTCTTAGAAAGTCGCTTGAGGTTTTTCTAATATATCTCTCTTTGGAACAGGCCAATATATACAACGCTTGCTGGAGAATCATAGATGTCGTATATGTCACGGTAAGACAATGAACATCGTCTTGCCGCAGGCGCTCGGCTATTCCCGTAGGGAAACGGACTTTGTCGTCACTATGAAATAGTGGATGAGCTGACATGGACATGACAGTCGTCTAGTTGATTTTAACCCGTAAAACGTCAATCAAAACTGAAACAGGTGACGTAGAAATATTTTTTTTTTCAGAGAAAATTATTAATATTTGACATTTCATATGAATCATTTGCTTAGCAGACGATTCACATGTTACCCTAGCAGACGATTCACATGGTATGTCAAGCCTAACCTCATCTGAAATAGGATGTCTGCTGCAATTTTATTTGGCGCTTTAAGGATTAACGTTTCATACTCCGACAGGAAGGTCTAGAGGTCGGAGCCATTACGAAAACACGCCTATTGAAGTATACTGAAAATTTCACCTCCAAACACTGAAAATTTTCAGATAAAAAACTCTTGATATTTTTTATATTTCTGCTCAAAACATAGATTGTGGGTACCCGTTAGAACCGCCTCGGCGAGGCGATTCTAACGAATACTCACAATCTATGTTTTTGAGCAAAAATAAGAAAATAATGTATACCCCTGTAAACCTCAGTTTTACTATATAAAAGTGGGGTTTAAGGGGGTCAACATTATATAGGCATGTTCTCGTGATGAAACAGTTTTAACCCTGATAAGCGGAGTCTAATAAGCGGAGTATAGATTGTGGGTACTCGTTAGAACCGCCTCGTGCGCCTCGACGAGGCGGTTCAAACGAGTACCCACAATATATGTTTTTGAGCAGAAATATGAAAGATATCAGTTTTTCATCTGAAAATTCCTCGGCGAGGCGGATATACCCAGCTAGCATTCTACGTAAATCTACATCGGACCGTCATCGGCCCGTCAGCTACCCTGACGGGCCGATGACGGCCCGATATAGATTTACGTAGAATGCTGACTGGGTAACGAGTACTCACAACCTATTTTTTGAGCAGAAATATGAATAAATATCATAGTTTTTTATCTGAATTTTTTCAGGTTTTGGAGGTGAAATTTTCTATATATTTGAATAGGCGTGTTTTCGTAATGACTCTTGTGTATTACTTTGTGACCTCTGGCTGAGGAGTTGTCATTTGAACCTAGCCCCGAGGCTATAAAACCTTTTTTCGTGCTCAGCTCAGCTGAGCATAAAATTTTCTTTGCTAATAAAAACGAAATGCATTTTCATCATGATTAGCAGAGAAATTTTTATGCTCAGCTATGTTAAGCAAGAAAGATTTTGCAGTTGTTAGTAATTTATTAGCGGAGTTGAGCACGAAAAAAAGTTTTATAACCTCGGGGCCTGTTTAGTGCCTCGTTCTTGTATTTTTCCATCTTATCTACGTGTAGCTGTATGATCACCTCACCATTACGAAAACACGCTTATTCTAATATATTGAGAATTTCACTACCAACAAATGAAAACTCTCAGATGAAAAATTCTGATAGTTTTCATATTTCAGCTCATAACATAGATTATGGGTACTTGTTAGAACCGCCTCGGCGAGGCGGTTCTAACAAGTACCCACAATCTATGTTTTTGAGCAGAAGTAAGAACATTAATGTATACTCCTGTAAACCCCAGTTTTACTGTATAAAAGTGGGGTTTAAGGGGGTCAAAACTTTATAGGCGTGTTTTCGTGATGCACAGGGAAGAGAGAGCTGGTTACATAGCTCTTCCTTTCAGTGAAAGGTGAGAAATTCGCCCGTCTTGGAAGCACAATGTCAAGGGCTGTGCACATCGATGATGAGGTAATGCACCTATCATTATTTCCGGGGATTAGACTTCAAAATCATACCCAACCATTGGGAATTCGACAGAAAATTTTTACACACGGGTTGGGTATTAGACACCTAAAAGGGAAATCCTAGAAGAAATTGTATGCAAATTTTAATATCCACCTAGGGATCTTAGACACTTTGTGACTGATGGGAAGGGAATTAGACAGCCAATTTTAAAAATGTCTAATTCCCCAGGGTAATCCCGCCACACTCCATCTATAATGGACCATGATCGGCCGACTCGTGATCGGCCGACTCGTGATCGGCCTATCGGGCCGATCGCGAACCAATATAGATTTAAGTAGAATGCTACTACAAAGCTAGTATGCTCTTCTGAATCATTCAGTTGAAATGGCCTGGCTATGTGACCAGAATGCCATATGATTGGTGCCCATGAATATTTTCTACAGGGAGCATGTGAATGGATCGTGGACAGAAGAATGTTACAGAGGTGGACAGAAGAATGTTACAAAGAAACATGAAAGCTTCCCTGAAGAACTTTTAAAAAATTCTTGAAAGAGCGCTGCTCATGAAGTTTAACACGGAGATCTTGGTTTAAACAATATTTTATATGACAAGAATGTAACAGTAATAGGAAGTACAAACACATGGTGCAGGATCTAACGGTAAGCCAAAGCTTGAAAAAAATCATCTCCTGTGTCACTGTGGAACATACAGTATATATAGATGAATGACTAAGTCACAGAGAGAGAGAGAGAGAGAGAAAGAGACAGACAGAGAGAGAGACAGAGAGACATAGAGAGAGAGAGAGAGAGAGAGAGAGAGAGAGAGAGAAGTCGTGTTATATGTACCCACGATAAGAGTGTTCCCTACTGCATATACATAAAGGTTATTTTCAAGAAATTTGGAGAGGCGAAAGTTTGGTACTAGTCTCGGTTTCCTCAGGTAAACCGTCCGGAATTAACAACGAACTCTTGCACTTGACTAAAAAGAGACTGACTTTAAATAGTGGTTGATATGAAAAGAGTAGCTGTCTTATAAAGGTACATGTCATGTAATTGTGCTAGCAAAATTACATGACATGTACCTTTATAAGGTAGCCACCTTTCCGCATCAACCACTAAAGTCAATCTCGAAGGTGGTTTTCTTACACACGTTTCACTGTAACGTTATTAATTTTAACCCATTTAAGACTGAATAAACTCTCCCACACTATATATTTGAAGAGGCCATTTTCGATTTTAGGCATGTCAAGTTATATGATATAGATATTTCTAAAGAAAAATGGGTGAACTATTTGCAAAGAGTGGAGATCCTGATCAGACGCCACGTTCTGCGGTGTCTGATCTGGGTCTGCATCGTTTGCCAGTTACCCGTTTAGAGATCTCCAATCTTCAGTGGATTGATAGCTGCTCTATGTATTTCTGTAAATACACTAACTTGCAAAACAAATACTTTAAAGAAAAGATTGCAGAAAGTAATTGAGAAGAAAAAGCTTCTACACAAAATGAGAGTCAATCGCAAAATATTTGCATACTACTATTATTTAGCTGCATCAAGGAAAAAAAAAAAAAAAAAAAAAAAAAAAAAATACAGAATTAAAAATTGTATATTTATACATCATGCTACTTCACTTTTCTGATAAAACGCGTAGCAAAATACAAGTAAGTTATGTTTTTATGTTTTCAATTAAAAATAAGCTAGTCTGAAGAATTTACAAGATGCATGCTCTAAATTTGAAACAAAAATGCATTCAGGATTCTGAATGTGTGCACATCAGATAAGAAAATCCTGGATTTAACCCTCCTATGATAGAAATTCTTATCCTACCCAGGTAATCCTTCCCAGGGTAAGATAAAAATCGAGAATTCTCACGTGTTTGATATGCACTGGTTGTAATGGACGTCACGTGAAGGTTTACGTCACTGAACGTAATGACGTCATTAAACGCCACATTAATGCATCGCAATATAGCGGACGTCAGCAGTCAGAGTGACTGCACTATTAAAAAATCTACTTTCAGAAATGAAAGGTGTGCAAGAAAAAAGAATCTATCATGGGTGTGAGAGTTAGATAGAAAAATCCGTCCTTCGCGATCACAGTCTGGATCATTCGGCATGTCTCGTAATGCCAGTGATTCTCGTGGCGGCTATGTCTGTCTTCCCTCACACCAATGATAGATTCTTTTATTACACACCCTACTATATACATAGAGGATCTTACATTCGTGGTCATTTAATACGGAATTTATGAAACTCGTTGGGTAATTTCGGGGTATTTTGCGAGCCTTGGCGAGCAAAATACCCCGAAATTACCCAATGAGTTTCATGCTCGCAAAGTACCCCGAAATTACCCAATGAATTTCATAAATTTCATATTAAATGACCACGAATGTAAGATTCTGTTTATCTCATGGCCCTTCCGATGACAAAAATGCACAAAATATATTAAGATAACGGCTTTCCATAGCTAAGCGGAACAACTCACTACCAAGGATTCAATCGTACTACGCAACAAAAATAGTTCGCATATTATTTGATAAGTACCGAAAATAACTAGAAACAAGATAAATATGCCATTTATTACTTCATTAATCGTAGGAATTACTTGAGGAATTAATGATGATTTTAATTTGAGCTAATAAATATCTCATTTGAATAAATGAATTTAAAAACAAATATTCCCTTCAACGTCATTCGGGAGAAATCAATATGGAAATCCCCCGAAATCAGCTGTCGTATTAGAGGGTCATTGACCTAGATCAATACAGTTTATACGGTGGTTGATACACCCAAGTTAATAACAGATTTCATGAACATAAAACATTTTAACTGTAGTTTGGATTTTAATTTTACACATTTATTGACTGTTGGAGTCATGTTATCCTCCAATGCTTTTATGGAGGAGGTGATTTTTTTTATTGACTGATTGACGACATCGTTGTTGAAAGTGCCTCTAAATATGTTGCCGGAAAACATCGAATTTTAACCACCATGAATATTTCTGGTAGCTGTGTTATTCACATTGTGATTGTGTTGTGTCTTCCCCTTCCATCGGTCTGACATTTATCGTTCATCACAAAATCATCTCAAAATTGAAGGAAGGATCTGTTTTTAAATTGAAAGTTGTATCGGCGAATGCGGACACCATCTTGGTTGCTATCAATAAGCGGAGTAATACAAATATTAATGAGGGTAATTAGGCTAACCAATGGGAAGCCTTGCAGGTGTTATAACACGTGTGGTTATATGATTTTTATGACATGGGTTATTTCATTGAATAACTTGACGGTCATGTGATAAAGCTCAAGTAAAATACTTTTGTCTATTCTTACTGTTTATTACTTAATTGGCGCAACGAAATCACGCAATTTTGACGTCACAAGCCGTCCAACAGTTTGACTATACCACAATTGATGACGTCACTCATTTAACCCTAATGCAAACGCGCTGGGCAATAGTTTTGACTATACCACGGTTGGAGATGTAAACTTTCACGGGAATGACGTGCCAATCAAAACAGCGCTCATTGGCTCAATCGATAATGTTTTAGCATTAATTGAGTAATAAAACAGTTATTTCATGGCTGTTTTGGTAGAATAGTCAAAACTACTGTCCTCGCTACCGTGGACAGCACAGTGTAATATGAAAATAGGCTTAGCCTAAATGCGAGCACAGAACAGACCTATATCTGCACTCTTCAAAAGTCCTTCCCAGCATCATTAAAGAATGAATATCAGTATATAAAAATATTATGTAAATCAATAATAAATAATAAAAATAATCAGCAAAATATGTACGTGACACTTATTAACACTCGTTTCTGGTCACTTCGTGACGCTTATTAGTGAGACCCATAATCAAGTCCGCTAACTTCCGGTGACAACTTCCGGGAAGAAAAAACGGAAGAAAATTGGTCAGAGCGATTACTGCTGAAAGTATATATCGTTATATGTTACTTTTCCTTGATCATATTCTCTACCGTAGAGTTCACTTCGTTCGCGACGCGCTTTGCGCGTCGCGAGCAATGCTCGCTAATATGAAAATAGGCTTAGCCTAAATGCGAGTACAGCACAGACCTGTCTGTAGTCTCTTCAAAAGTCCTTCACAGCATCATTAAAGAATGACTATCAGTATATAAAAATATATGTAAATCAATAAAAAAAAATAATAAGAAAATCAGCAATATATGTTCGTGACACTTATTGACACGCGTTTCTTGTCACTTCGTGACGCTTATTAGTATCAAGTCCGCTTCAGTCCTGTCAACTTCCGGTCACAACGTCCGGGAAGAAAACGGGAAGAAAATTGGTCAGAGCGATTTCTGCTGAAAGTATATATCGTTGTATGTTACTTTTCCTTGATCATATTCTCTACCGTAGAGCTCACTTCGTTCGCGACGCGCTTCGCGCGTCGCGAGCTGTGCTCGCTATAAACAGATAATATGGCCAAGTTTGGAATAATAACGATTTTAATATGAAAATAGGCGTAGCCTTAATGCGAGCACAGCACAGACCCTGTCTGTAGTCTCTTCAAAAGTCCTTCACAGCATCATTAAAGAATGACTATCAGTATATAAAAATATATATGTAAATAAATAAAAAATAATAAAAGTAATCAGCAATATATGTTCGTGACACTTATTGACACTCGTTTCTTGTCACTTCGTGACGCTTATTAGTATCAAGTCCGCTCCAGTCCTGTCAACTTCCAGTGTTAACTTCCGGGAAGAAAATTGGTCAGAGCGATTTCTGCTGAAAGTATATATCGTTGTATGTTACTTTTCCTTGATCATATTCTCTGCCGTAGAGCTCACTTCGTTCGCGACGCGCGAACGCGAGCTGCGCTCGCTACTATTTCCTTCGGCCTCCGGCCTCGGGGAATAATACATTGAGCTGTCCAAGGCACCTCGGGCAGTAGTTTACAGTTATTCCATGCCTGTTGGTGGAATAGTAAAAACTACTGCCCGAGGTGCCGTGGACAGCTCGATGCACTATTCGTAATTTCGTAATTTGGACACGCGTGTGTAGAAAAGCTGTCGTTACGCCATATATCTTCATTTGATGTGATGCAATTCAGATTCAGTTTTTTTGTTTGTTTGTTTGTTTTTTTGTTGTTGTTTTTTTTTTTGTTTTGTTTTTTTGTTGTTGTTTTTTTTCAAGCCTTGAAAATGAACATAATACATGTTATGGGTTTAAATTATTTACTGTAACAAGGCGCTTTGACGTTGGGGAAATGAAAATGCAAATATCGTTTCTACTCTAAATATTCGGTCAGAGGTGCCTGGGAAAACAGTGTAGATCCTGCTCAAACTGCTCCTCAGGAGCATTTTGATCAGGGTCTATGCTGTTTGCTAACACTACTTTTGACACACTTTCTGGTAGTATTATTTAAGAGTAAGTATAGCAAGAAAGATAAGGTAAATAGATACACCTGAAAGCTTTCCCACCCTTTTTAGCGAAGGGAGACAACCATTTGCAGATAGGATGCTGCCTTCCAAGAATTTGAAACATTTCAAAACTAAGGCTACCCTTAGAGAAATGAATTAGTCCATCGGAGATCACAATCACAGTCACACAAGGAGCTCGGTCTCCTTTGGTGTCTAAATATTTAAAGTGCTGAGTTCAAGTTGCTTGAACTGCCTTTTATAATCTGGGTCTGCCTTTAATAGTAGAACCCACTGAGAGGGAAGCAAATATTTCCATGTCAGATTTCCCTTGGAGGTGTATTCATTCCCCTTCAGATGTCTGACTATTCATGGTGTTTACGAGCAAGAACATGATACGTCGTGATTTCAAGGCAGAGGCGGATTCAGAGGGAGTTCGTGTGATGGAGGGGGTGGGGGGGAGGGTTCAGTCGAACTCTCTTTGACTCAAAATTTCATTTTCATGTATGTAAAATTGCTGAGTAAGTGACAAATAGTATAGATCCTGATCAGACGCCACGTTCTGCGGCGTCTGTTCATAGTCTATGGTGTTGCTCAGGCCTGTCTGTTTGAATACGTAGAGGAACCTTAGTAAGTACGGTAATTTGATCAAATAGAACACCATAAGAAATCATCCTGAACCCACACCTGAAGAAAAGAACCCAGCAAACGCAGCGACGTTGTAACTACGTTGCTGGGACGTTGTATGTTTCCTGGGTAAGGGACTGTGGCTCTGTAGCTTCATTTAAGATCTGGCTTTTTTATATATCTTGTGGTTTCGTCTTGTCTTTTAGTATGAAAGGCAGATTTTTATAATATGTCAAGTTGAGGGAATCGTTTTCAAAAGTTCTGTTATAAAACCATTCTACCATACAGTCCAGTGCCAGTGGTTGAAAATTAAAGTAAAATTTGTTCACAAATAAATGAGGAAGCTTCACTAAAGTCGAAAGATCTCCTATCCCAAATACACATACACTGCGAACAAACTTTCCTTGGCACGGAGCTTGCCCACTCCAAGCTGCATAAACAGCTAACCAAGGTTTATCGTCTGGTTTACCTGAAAAATAGGAAGAAAAATTGAGTCACAACGTCAGAAAACGTACCTTCATAATTGTATGCCCAGGGAAGATTCAGATCTACGTGTGCGTTCGCGCAATCTGATCAGAATCTTCACTGGGCACATTCTCGATAGCCAATGAGGCAGTTTTTTCATGCGGACACGATCATATGCAACAATGGCCATTTCATGATAATTCAGTAAAAGAAATGCGTTTTGACAGTTTGGCAAGATCACCTTACACCTGATTGTTAACGAGTGATCATGGACAATCTCGTGAGAAATCGTAAATTTTTCATAATTCAATTTCATGATGAATGTAATTTACACAGCACGCTTGCATGTACTCTCTTGCACAGAGGTTTGCTAACTCTTTTCTTTCGTGGACAAACCTCTGTTTTATGTTCCACCAGTTCATTGACAATTGCTTACTGTAGCTATTTATAACAAGTATACGCTTTCATAACATTACGAAAACACGCCTATTCAAATATATAGAAAATTTTATCTCCAAAAACTGAAAATTTTCAGATAAAAAAACTCAGATATTTTTCATATTTCTGCACAAAACATAGATTGTGGATACTCGTTAGAACCGCCTCACCGAGGCGGTTCTAACGAGCACCCAAAATCTATGTTTTGAGCAGAAATAAGAAAAATAATGTATACCCCTGTAATACCCAGTTTTACTATATAAAAGTGGGGTTTAAGGGGGTCAAAATTATATAGGTATGTTTTCGTGATGGCTTTCACAAACAGCTTGGTCGATGCTTCGCACACAACAAATGTTAAAGCTTATTTTAACACGGAATATCCTAGGGTTATTTTTTTATATTCAGATCTTGGCTAAATCGACTGAATTCCTTAATGTTAACAGTGAATTCGAGAGGTCTAAATGTGATCTCTTCCCGTTGGTTCACCATAATGCATTTCAGCTTTTATGAAAGATGAAAAGGGAATGCTGTAAATTGCGCATATCATTACCGACGCGTCCACCTACTTTAAAAGTGAAATTTTTAAGATTAATCTACATCCCATAATCTTTGATAAATTGCTGCAGTTGTAGCCTTTTAAAATATCTACTTAAGTGCAGTGTGCCGAAAAAGTGCACGCGAGTACAGAACACCTTTTGTAAGTGCAAGTGCTCCAATAAATAATATTCTATTATGTTCAGTGCTCAATCAAGTAACGTAGAATACACGCTGTGGGGTACAGTGAACTAATTATTTTTCCCATAAAGCTTCATAGTAATTTCACCCTGTTTGGCGGTTAAGAATTCAGGGTAAGGCTGGCTTCCAAATTTTGTTTTAATTCAAAGACGAGGCTTAGCACAGCAAAATAAATAAGGACAAACGCCACTGTCACCAGCACTTTCTGGGACATTTTGGAGGCGGAATGTAGCAACCCCTCAATTGGCAGGTATCAAAAATTGAAACTTTGCAATTTCACCACTTCTTCTTTTGGCTGCAACAAACAGAAACAGACACAAACATTTATTTCTTTGAAACAATCAGGAAATTACAAACTTGTTTTCTTCAAATTAGAATAATGAGTTTTAACTCATCTTTATTATTTACCAATCACGGGTCGCCTTACGCAAAATAACTACCCCGGGCTTCCCTACACTTTTTCGCACCAATCAGCAGACCTGTCACAACTGGTTCCCTGTGCCCTAAAAGGGTACGGTTAATAATTGTTGGTAACTATTTATTCATTTCCGTGTCCGAACCAACCCGTTTTGTTTTGTCTACATAGACATTTAGAGGAATCATGTGATACAAATGGACATCAACTGCGGTCAGTGTATTTATAGCTGATGCTTCTCAGCTACCCTGACAGGCCAATAACGGCCCGCTATAGATTTATGTAATCTAGGAATATTTTTCGTAAGTTTTTTTATAAAAACATATCGTGTGGGCACAAAAGCTTACAAACTCTGGCAAAGTCACTTTCACCAACTGTCTTCAAGTCAGTATGACAGGATTTGTACATTTATCAATAAACTCTTAAGCTGGACCTAGACATGTACACTGTATGATCTCATCAAGTTTGACAAGCCCTTGTTCCAGTTTTAGGTCTGGGCCCAGTTGTTCAAAGCTAACGACATCGTTAGTTAACGATTCGTTAAAATTTACATCGAGTGATACGCAAATATACTGAAATTGTTTGCTGAAAAAATGTGAGTAGCTTTTGCACTGAAAAAAATGTGAGTAGCTTTTGCAGTGCAAAAGCTACTCAAATTTTTTCAGCAAAAAATTTCAGAATATTGTGTATTGAATCTGCTAAAACAGTTAACGAAATGACCCTTAACGAGCTCGTTAAGCTAACGACGCTTTGAACAACCGGGCCCTGATGTATGATTTTGAATAGCAGTTACCCTAGCTATGTTGAATAAATTAAGATGCACGCATACTTGATTTTCAGCCAATCAGATTACTTGATCTGGGTTGTCGATACAAATTTACATACTTAATAACAAACCGTGTGGATCCAGATCAGCAGGCTTCTTCAGAAGCCAAGTGATCTGGATCTATATTGTTGGCAAAGGCATGGCATATCCAGGTTGAGTAGGACCAGGGTAAGTTGACGAGATTTTCTTTTTAATTGTTGAAGTACATGTCACATTGAATAACAATTCAAAACAAGACAAACGAAGCATACCAAAGTGTACGTGCTTTTCGTGTCCACGGGTGTAAAATTCAGAACACAATACGGTGTACATTTCATTGCATATTCCTGTATCGTCCGAATTAAAACACATCTTCGATGTCAAGAACATTCATCAGACCTTGATATGGAACAAGAGCTTGACAAAAGGGATGGAAACAATCAATGCACATTGCTTGATCCAGTTTTAGAATTCTTGGATGAATGACATTTGATTGTCTAATTAACTTAATGTAAAGAGGTCCATTGAAAGTTTAATAAAGAGCTTAAGTGACCTGCGAAGCATGTCGCCACCTGCTACAGCGGAGTGTATCGCCTTAATGTTGAACCCGAAAACCAACGCTAATAAGGACGTAGCCATTGGCCTGGTTTCCGAAAACTATGATGATCAGATACGCTCCGCTGCAAACATGGAAAGCCAGTCAGCCGCCGCAAGCGATCTCATTGGCTGTAAAGAATCGTATAGCCAATGAAATAGAAGGATACATTTTTACGTCATTGACACGGATGAATGCAAGACTGGTCTGCGTTTTAGCCGCCATTTTTAATCTGAGATTTCTCTCGCATTAAACAATATTTTCGTGTATTTAAGGGTAAATACTGAAGTACTGCTGTAAAAAAATGGATTACATTCCTACAGCACATAACAGGAATTATGCATTAGGAAGAATTTATCGTTGACAACATGATAAAGGTAGGATATGCGGTGATTTCAGCTGACTGACGATCAGCTGATCGTTCGTACTTTAGCGTCTGTACACACATGCTGCACAATGATTTGCTTGTCAAATTGTGTCGTAGCTCGTGTTATTGATAAACATCATAAGTATCCATAAAGTTAATACCTAGAAACCGAGATACATTGTATGGCATAATTGATAGCAGTAACGACGCCGTGGAGAGAACTACGCCCCACCCGCAAGCCCAAAAGCCAAGGCAGACCGATCGACGCGGATGCACCGGTTGCATGCCATTTTATGTTCAAATTAGTGGTGTTTTTAAGACATGCTTCCATTGTACCCTGAAGGCATCATATTTCGATATCACGGATGGCATGTAAGCATAATATCCGATGTTGTGCACTTTGTCTCGGACCTATTTAAAGTAAGTAAGTAAGTAAGTTTTATTTCAAAATTCCAAAAGGCTATAAAGCCCATGAGGATACAACAAATACAAATTTATGCATGACGGCAGACAGGCATTACAAAGTACCTTATATACACACATATATATATATATATATATATATATATATATATATATATATATATACACATACATACACACATACATACATATACATACATATACACATATATATACATACACATACACATACATATATACATACACATACACACACATATACATATACATACACATACACATACACACATACATTCACACACATGTACATATACATAAATACAACTACATTGTATCACTTAACTTAACAAGACATTGACAGGTAATTTGCAATTAATATGAAACAGTAGTACAAAATATCATGACAGTATTACATCGCAGGGTAAGTTTGACACACGCAGAGCAGAGAGCATGTGGCGTATCCAATGTACAGACACCATGCTCCCTGCTCCCGAAATATGTTCTCTAACAATGTATCACCAGCATGATCCAACGCAGCTTATTATGACGTTATCGGCGGAGACGGTGTGTAATAAGTAGCATATCGCACACTGTAATGTCTTGATAGTATATAAATGACAACTAACGTTACCAAGCAAAACATTAACGCCATGGCGTCGACGTTCAGTGCTTAACATTTCAAGCGCTGCAGCGACAAAAAATGTCAAAATACTAAAATGGGATCGGCATCTGTTAGGGAAACAATGTTAAACAGGTTTTGTCTGGTCCGCGACTTTGCATACTTGGTGAAATAAAAGAAGAAGACGACGAAAATGCACAAAATGCTTAAGCTCGTTTCATAGGTAACACCTATTTATTTCATATTACTTTATGAGTTTGTACAATTTTGTGTCCACAGGTGAATGTTATAGGTATTCATTAGAAATGAGGCAATTCTAATTAGTGGCGAAACAGAGTCTTGTGGCAAAACAGGTAGAATTATCCCTAAATTATCACCAAAAAACTCGCCTGTTTTTTTCACTGATACCGCGTTGATATTGTGCTCTTGTTTTTTAGTGTTGAGGTTTTACAGCCCAGTCAACCCAATGGGGTCAAATCGAGCGCGGTCAGTTTGCCTAATCCCACTTTTACTGGGCAGGCTTAGTCTTCTTAGCGGTTAACCAGTATTGTGCACATTCTGACAGAAACTGACAACTGCCCTTCTTGAATCAGCGGAAGTGTAAAATATTTCATGGTCAACACACCTGGTAATCTCGCAAGGGGTAGCCGGTGGTTATGCACTCAAAATATTTACGCAAACTTCTGGCCATGACTTTACGAGACATCTAAAACCAGAACTTACCCGTTTGTTGACATTTGGATGACCGGGAGCTCGCGTAAAGATTTTGAGATCATAACCACAGGCAACCCTTACGAGATTACCAGGTGTGATTAATCTCCGCAAGAGAATGTTGCCGACCCGGCGGGGGTCGAACCCATAACCTGCTGATCACCAATCGGACGCGCATCCAACGGAGCCCACCCCGATATTGTGCTCTTACGCTGAACCGACCATTTGACTTTTGGTTTGGTGGTGGTTTGTGGGGTGGGGGAGGGGGACTTGGTTTTGTGTCTGCCAGATTTTTTTTACGGACATAGTAAAACAAGTAAGACAATATTTGTTTCTTTGGTAAGAGAAATAAACCATTTTTTTTACAATTATTCAAAACATATTTTCAAGCTTCAAAATCTCTCTTACTTAATCCAACTTTAACACATTTTTTATCCTCTAGAGCATATAGCGCCTAGCAAATACTCTGACCAAACTATGGACGTGCAAGCTAATCTGAGTCTCTTGCTGGGCGCATATGTAAATTGTAGAAAATGCTGTGTTCCGGCTCATTTGTTATGTTGTTTATAAGATCTTATTTCTATCTACTAAGGAAGGTATGACAGGTCTCAGTATACCCCATTAATCCATTTAAGCCTAGCACTCAACAAAAGGGACTTTGGCAAAGAGTATAGACCCAGATCAGACGCCACAGAGTGCGGCGTCTGATCAGGGTCTACACTGTTTGCATTAAGTTCAGACATTTCACAAAACATGGTTATAATAAAAACTAACAAGACACCCCTATATAGGAAACGGACATGTCCAAAGAGTTTAGGTAGAGTCCACTCGGCATATATGGTTAAACATTCATTTTTTTGCCAAATCATAGAAGTTTTGGCCTGCAGATTTATTGGTGTCTTGACTGTGCATTCTAATCCTCATTCAGACAGTGAAATTTCTGATGAGACTGTAGATACCCATTTAAGCCGAATGAACTCTTCTACATTTACTCTTCGATTAGGTTCACTTCCAATATAAGGGGTGTCCTGTTAGTTTTTATAATACCGTGTTTTACAGAAATTCCTGTATTAAATGCAAACAGTTTGGACCCTGATCAGATACCGCGTTGTGCGGCGTCTGATCTGGGTCTACACTGTTTGCCAATGTCCCTTTTATGGCTTAAATTAAATTTAGGCTTAAATGGGTTAAATCCTTGCTCAGTCTATATATTTGCATCAAAAATTTATTTTGTGGGAATTTATGTGCCACAGCTCAGGTCACACATCACGAAAACATGCCTATATGATTTTGACCCCCTTAAACCCCGCTTTTATATGGTAAAACTGGGGTTTACAGGAGTATAAATTATTTTTCTTATTTCTGCTCAAAAACATAGATTGTTGGTATTCGTTAGAACGAGTACCCACAATTTATGTTTTGAGCAGAAATTTAAAGAATATCCGAGTTTTTTATCAGAAAATTTTCAGGTTTTTTTGGGGGGTGAAATTTCTATATATTTGAATAGGCTTGTTTTGGTAATGTTTACATTAAATAGGATGTACATATGTGAGCAGTAGATTTTACTGAGCATGGTTGTACATCCGATCAGCCCATCTAAGCTTTATTCTACTAGTCACTGATGTTCAATAAAAGATCATTTTATTAATCAAAGCTCCTAATATGTACCGTATGTCAAGACATATTAATTATATGTGTTGTGCCAAAGACAAGAATCTCAAAGATTACTTGTATAAATGTCATTGTTTATATTTAACCCTTTTTTTTTTCAGACATGTATTCAAATCAGTGACTCAGGAAATGTGAATGCGACATATCGTTATTGACAATAGTTTAAGAGTTAATGATAATCTGTCATCATAACATGTTTCTTTATATGAAGAATAACATCAAGTTGCTACTTAGTGTTGTTTAATAATACATTTCACACTCAGATATAAATTTCTTATTCTCCAAAAGCCCATCAGATAGAGAATCCAAGGAAGAAGTCAACAGTAACTGCAATTGTCATTGGGAAGCACACTTGATCTTTGTTTCAACATGCATAAATTTATCAATCTGGTTTCTTAAATTGTTTATTTTTGGCGTCATTTAGAAATAATTTTAGAGAGCTAAATTGATGCTTTTATATATTATTTATAGCATATACATATAAAGGCAAAATAACAGAGCAGAATGATCAGAAATAAATTTATTTTGTTTGTGTTTAACATCCCGATAAACAGCGTAATTTATAGAAGGACTTCAAGTGACCATTACCAGGCTTTTCAGGGACTGTCTTAGACTTCTAAGTCGATAACAAGTACTCAGAGTCCATTTTCTGGCTTATCTATTTGAATTAGAGCTAGATAATTGAAATAGGGTGGAATAAAATCTGAAATGGAAGCTCATGCTGAAAGCGAAAAAAAAGCAAAAAGTTATTAGCAAAAAATAATCAAGTTTTTTTTTTAATAGTTCAAAACCATTTTATTTTATTTTCGGATTATTTTGTTCCAGTATTCCCAACCCGTAAAATTAAATAAAAAATAACAAATAAAAAAACAGAGGCCCATGGGCTACATTTCTCTCACATGTTAAAAACAGCTATTGCGTATCTGCAAATGCCATGCAACAGTCTTCCAGTATTACCACAGCAACTTGACATAATTTTGACCATACCATAAAAAGGTCAAAGGTCGTCCTAGTTTCATCTTTTGAACAAACTTGGTTGACTTTGTCCGCAATGCTGTACACCAAGATTCAGCCTAAAAGCATTCTTAGTTCTGGAGAATTTTAAGTGTTTATACCACATATGGGCATGACAGCCATCGTGTTCAATCGTGCAGAACCATCTGAATAAACTGTCAACATTCCTTAAACAAAAGGCTGCATCTGAAATCTGGTGAAAATTGGTCAAGCGGTTCCAGAGAAGAAGACTTAAAGATTTCATGATTTTATACATGTATATAGCCAAGGGCAAGGGCAGACAACCCCAAATTTTTTATGGTTACTATATAGTTTTACTACTGTTATAATCTATTGTGAGTTTTAGCCTTTAGTCTTTAATACATTTTGAGAAAATGATTTTTCAACTTTTTCCACATACAAAAGTATGGGGACGATGGAGCCGCAAATTTGACCATGCCGTAAAAAGGTCAAAGGTTATCCTAGGATTATCATTTGAATCAACTTGGTAGACAATGAATCCTCTATGCTATATTCCAAGATTCAGCCATAAATCTTTCTTGCTCCCGAAGAAGTAAGATTTTTAATGTTTTTTTAACATATATGGGCATGGCGACCATTTTGTTCAAGGGTGCAGAACCTTTTGAACAAATTGCCAATACCCTTTTGATAGAAGGCCCAATGTGAAATCTTGTGAAAATTGGTCAAGCAGTTTCAGAGAAGAAGAAATTTGAAGATTACATGATTTTATACCTGTATATGCCCAGGAACAAGGGCGGATAACCGCCGAGGGGTGGGGGGGGGGGCAATTTTTTTTATCCTAACTAAAAAGTTTTACTACTTAAATCATACATTGTAAGTGTCAGCATTTTCTCTTTTATACATATTGAGAAAATATTTTTTCAACATTTTCGTTTTGGGTGCAAATTTGACCTTGCAGTAAAAAGTCAAAGGTCAACCTACGATCATTATTTGAATAAACTTGTTAGGGCTTGAGTCCCGATGCTATACACCAAGATTCAACCTCAAAGCTTTCTCGGTTCTGAAAAACAAGATTTTTAAGTGTTTTTACCATATATGGGCATGGTGGCCAACTTGTTCATGGCACGGAACCTTTGATAAAATTGTAAATACCCTTTCGACAGAATGCCCCATGTGAAATCTGGTTAAAATTGCTCAAGCCGTTTCAGGAAAGAAGACATTTAAAAAATACACAAATTTCTACATGTATATAGCTCAGGGGCAAGGGCAGATAACGCCCAGGGAACGCAATTTTGACTGTAACTAAAACGTTCTACTACTTCAATCATATTTTGTAAGTTTCAGCCATTAGTCTTTAATATATTTTGATAAAAAGACTTGTCAACATTTTCCCAATACAAATACACGGGGACGCAAATTTGACCTTGCCGTAAAAAAGGTCAAAGTCAACCTACGGTCATCAATTGAATAAATTTGGTAAACATTGAGTCCTCAATGCTATATACCAAGGTTTAGCCCAAAAGTTTTCTTGGTTCTTGAGAGGAAGATGTATTTCTAAATGTTTTTGCATGGCGGTCATCTTATTCCTCAGACCATGACCATTTGTACAAATTTTCAATCTTCTTATAACAGAAGGCTTCATATGAAATTTAAAGAAAGCTGGCCCAGGGCTTTCAGAGGATAAATCGTTCAAAGGTGTGGACGACGGACGACGACGGACGACGGACAGCTAGTGATCACAATAGCTCATCCTAAGCGTTTGGCTCCGGTGAGCTAAAGACAAAAATGGTCGGTTCAAGATAGCTGTTTATTTAAGAGTCTTTTGGTCACATAACTGGTAACAAAGCTGAAAATCAGGTAGATGCAGCAGTGATAACGCACGTGCTGCATCTATTATCAGTTGATTTTATCCCGTTTTCGAAAAGTGTGATTTCAAAGGTAGATGTTCAAAAGAACCAGCCAACTGTAGATGGCAGGTTAATGTTGATGCGAAACATGTATGAATCTGAAAAGGCTAGGTATTGTCTTATTTCGCAGATAAAAACTGTTGACAGATTTCAATGCATATACGCAAAAAATATACTGGTTAAATTTAGCAACAGCATTGGTTCGGGAGAAAGTCAGCCAATACCTAGTCGTGTTACGGAATAGCCGGGAGAGGGCGATACAAAGTGAAAGGTAAAATACTGAAATATAAAGATCATCATCTAGGTCATTAAAGAGTTCAAATCGTAACAAGTATAAGGTTTCACAAAAAGCTTGGTCTGCACTTCTCACTCAATAAATGTTTAAGCTGATTTTAATAATAATGGATTCTATACGTGCAAATCTTGCTTAAGTCGGCTTTCCAAAATGCTAAAAGTGAATAAGAGGTCTAAATGATATATCGTCTAAATGAGAATGACCTTAGGTGACAATAAAATGTGAAATTACAGCTAATTTCACATCGCTTTATGGCTTACCTCATCCAAACTGAAATAAGTAGTTATAAGAATATCAATCTTTGCCACGCTGTCTGGGATTGCTATTATCTGCTCTTAGCAGTACCAAAGCATCCATCCATTTTAAGTGAAATTGTCACGATTAATGTATATCCCACAAAGTTTGATTAAATGCTTCAATGGTAACCTTTTAGAATACCTACGTATTGTACGTGCAGTGTGCTGAAAAAAGTGCACGCGAATGGAGAACACCTTGGTGGATTACTCTGTTCTACGAGGGTGAGTCAATAAGTAACCAGCCTAACTTATTTCCGGTTGAGATCTTCTTTTTCGATGGAATTGCCTCTAGTGTGATGCACTTAGACCAACGGTGTTCAAGTGCCATCAGCCAAGAACTGAAAAAGCCAGGGTCCTTTACGACTTCTTCATCAGACCGGAAATGAAGTCCACGGATATCCTTTTTCAAGTTTGTGAATAGGAAGAAGTCGCTAGGAGCTAGGTCAGGCGCATAGGCAGGATGTGGTATTAATTCATACCCGTTTCGCTCTACAGCATCCATTGCAACTTTGCAAGTGTGGACTCTCGCGTTGTCCTGTTGCAGCAAACACCTTTAGAGAGTTGCCTCGGCGTTTTTCACGGATGGCGGTTCTCAGCTGGTCTAACGTTTGCATAGTACACTCCAGTTATTTTACTTCTCTTGGGTAAAAAGTCCAACATAATAACGCCTTTTGCGTCCCAAAATACTGTGGCCATCACCTTGCCACTGTTAAGTGTCTGAGTACATGAATGAGTGAGTGAGTGTCTGAGTGAGTGAGTTAGAAAGTGAGTGAGTTAGTTTTTTACGTCAGTCAAACAGCTCATGACATATGCAGACGTTCATTTGGTCAAAGTCTATATTATTTTTGTTTTTCGCTTTTCGTTTTTTGCTTTTCGCTTTTTGTTTTTCGCTTTTCGATAATAGGTGTGCTTCATGTTCTTACTGTTAAGTATCTGAGTACATAACAGTATCTGAGTACATGAGTGAGTGAGTGTGTGTAAGCGAGTGAGTGAGTTAGAAAGTGAATGTTTTACGTCAATCAAACAGCTCATGCAATGAGCAGACGTTCATTTGGTCAAAGTCTAGATCCTTTTTGTTTTTCGCTTTTCGCTTTTCGTTTTTTCGCTTCTCGCTTTTCGTTTTTCGCTTCTCGCTTTTCGTTTTTCGCTTTTCGCTTTTCGATCACAGGTCTGTGTTATGTTGTTACTGTTATCTGCGTACATGACTGAGTGAGTGTCTGAGTGAGTAAGTGAGTTAGAATGTAAGTGAGTGAGTGTTTTACGTCAATCAAACAGCTCATGGCATATGCTGACGTTCATTTAATCAAACTCAAGATTCTTTTTGTTTTTCGCTTTTCGCTTTTCGTTTTTCGCTTTTCACTTTTCGTTTTTCGCTTTTCGATAATAGGTCTGCTTCATGCTATGCAGACATTCATTTCGTCAAAGTCTAGATTGTTTTTTTTTTTCGCTTTTCGCTTTTCGTTGTTCGCTTTTCATTTTTCGCTTTTCGCTTTTCGATCATAGGTCTGCGTCATGTTTGTTATCTGCGTACATTAATAAGTGAGTGTCTGAGTGAGTGAGTACGAAAGTGAATGAGTGAGTGTTTTACGTCCATCAAACAGCTCATGCCATATGCAGACGTTCATTTGGTCCAAGTCAAGATTCTTTTTGTTTTTCGCTTTTCGCTTTTCGTTTTTTGCTTTTCGCTTTTCGTTTTTCGCTTTTTGCTTTTCGCTTTTCGATAATAGGTCTGCTTCATGCTTTTACTGTTTAGTGTCTGAGTACATTAGTGAGTGAGTGTGTGAGTGAGCGAGTGAGTGAGTTAGAAAATGAGTGAGTGTTTTACGTCAATCTAACAGCTCATGCCATATGCAGACATTCATTTCGTCAAAGTCTAGATTGTTTTTGTTTTTCACTTTTCGCTTTTCGTTTTTCGCTTTTCGCTTTTTACTTTTCGTTTTTCGCTTTTCGCTTTTCGTTTGTCGCTTTTCGCTTTTCAATCATAGGTCTGTGTCATGTTGTTACTGTTATCTGCGTACATGAATACGTGAGTTTCTGAGTGAGTGAGTGAGTTAGAAAATGAGAGAGTGTTTTTCGTCAGTGAAAGTGAGTGAGTGAGTGTATTACGTCAATCAAACAGCTCATGCCATATGCAGACGTTCATTTCGTCAAAGTCTAGATTCTTTTTGTTTTTCGCTTTTCGCTTTTCCCTTTTCGTTTTTCGCTTTTCGTTTTTCGCTTTTCGATAATAGGTCTGCTTCATGTTCTTACTGTTAAGTGTCTTTGTACGTGAGTGAGTGAGTGTGTGAGTGAGCAAGTGAGTGAGTTAGAAAGTGAGTGAGTGCTTTACGTCAATCAAACAGCTCATGCCATATGCAGTCGTTCATTTCGTCAGTGTCAAGATTCTTTTTGTTTTTCGCTTTTCCCTTTTCGCTTTGCGCTTTTCGTTTTTCGCTTTTCACCTTTTCGATAATAGGTCTGCTTCATGTTCATACTGTTAAATGTCTGAGCACATGAGTGAGTGAGTGAGTGAGCGAGTGAGTCTGCATATGGCATGAGCTGTTTAATTGACGTAAAGCTCTCACTCATTTTCTAACTCACTCACTCGCTAACTCACATACTCACTCACTCTTGTACTCAGACACTAAACAGTAAAAGCATGAAGCAGACCTATTATCGAAAAGCGAAAAGCGAAAAACGAAAAACAAAAAGAATCTTGACTTTGACCAAATGAACGTCTGTATATGGCATGAGCTGTTTGATTGACGTAATACATTCACTCACTCACTTTCTAACACACTCACACACTCAGACACTACATGACACATGAAACAGCCCTATGATCGAAAAGCGAAAAACGAAAAGCGAAAAACGAAAAGCGAAGAACAAAAAGAATCTAGACTTTGACGAAATGAATGTCCACTTATGGCATGAGCTATTTGATTGACGTAAATCACTAACTCATTTTCTAACTCACTCACTCACTCATGTACTCAGACGCTAAACAGTAAAAGCATGAATCAGACCTATTATCGAAAAGCGAAAAGTGAAAAACGAAAAGCGAAAAACAAAAAGAATCTTGACTTTGACCAAATGAACGTCTGCATATGGCATGAGCTGTTTGACTGATGTAAAACACTTACTTCACTCACTTTCTAACTCACTCACTCACTCACTCACTCAGACACTCACGTATTCATGTACGCAGATAACAGTTACAACATGACACAGACCTATGATCAAAAAGTGAAAAGTGAAAAACGAAAAGCGACAAGCAAAAAACGAAAAGCGAAAAATGAAAAGCCAAAAACAAAAAGAATCTAGACTTTGACGAAATGAATGTCTGCATATGGCATGAGCTGTTTGATTGACGTAAAAAACTAACTCACTCACTTTCTAACTCACTCACTCACTCACTCAGATACTCACCCACTCATTCATGTACTCAGACACTTAACAGTTACAACATGAAACAGACCTATGATTGAAAAGCGAAAAGCAAACTTACTTCTGAAAGACGAAAAGCCAAAAGCATACTAAGTTCTGAAAGACGAAAAGCAAAAAGCGAAAAGCAAACTAACTTCTGAAAGACGAAAAGCGAAAAGCGAAAAGCAAACTAACTTCTGAAAGACGAAAAGCGAAAAGCAAACTAACTTCTGAAAGATGATAAGCGATAAGCAAACTAACTTCTGAAAGACAAAAGCGAAAAGCAAACTAACTTCTCCTTGCTGTTGATATTTCAAACAAAAGGCAGTACACATATATGCTGACCAACAGAGAAGAATGTGAAGGGATTCTTGTATTAGAAACTGTGTATTATTTGATAATTTTTCCTTGATAGATTATATATGAGAGTGATTACGTCTGTTTTAACTAAAGAACTGTTTTGAAAGTCAAAATAGTAATGGGTTTCTTTAGATAAAAATTCTAGCTCTAGTTAATAAATATGCCATTAAATATCCATAGAATATATGCAAATATATGTATGTTAACCCTTTAAATGCTGATCACAACTCTAACAGATGACATTTTGTTTTTATTGTTGTGTTTTTTTATAGGGAAACTACAGCTTGCCATTTCATACGAATCTTCTACCTAGCAGATGACTCACATGAAATGCCAAGTTTTATTTTTCTCTGAAAATATGATAAAAAAAGATAGAATATTGTCCACTACAATTTTGCTTACAATTTACAAATATTTTAGGAAATTTTCTGAGCTTACCATGAAATTGTATGTTGTGTGTACTCATTAGAATCGCGGTGTACTCATTAGAATCGCCTCACTGAGGCGATTCTAATAAGTATACTCAACATACCATTATAATGTAGAAGACCGATAATATTTCCCTAAATTATCGCCATTTACTTCCTGACCTGGCACCGTGATTTTACCCTCAGTGGCTCGAACTACCCATATCTTGAACAAATTTCCATGGTCCCAAAGATGTTCGAGTCATTGAGGTTTTATTGTATTCAGTGTTCAATAGCAAATAATTATTGAAAAGCCATTTAACAGTAGCTTTCAGCTACTGCTGCCGTATTTACCTAAGTATTCGGACAGACAGACCTCAGCAACCAGTACAGAACGCGGCGTCCGATCAGGGTCTGCACTGTTTGCCACTCAGCTCTACTATACTGATCCCAAAATTCTTGTCTTGAAATTCTCGTTTTGTAATGTACTAAGTAAATATTTGCACACACACACACACACACACACACACACACACACACACACACACACACACACACACACACATACACACACACACACACACACACACACACACACAATTTTCGTTTACCATAATTAAAGTAAAATTAAAGCGGTTGTTTATTGATAATCGTAAAGCGGAAAGCTAAATCAATATTTTCAAACATATCTGAAACATTTGGTTGTCACAAGACGACGTTTCGTTTATGAGTCAGTAAATAATAGTTAATCATTAACTTGGCTCTTTATGAGTGAAATACCTTTAGTTTTGAGTGGCAGTTATATTAAAAATTACTACAGCAACAACATTAATTCACTAATGATTTCATAAACAACTTTAATTTAAAAACAAAGAAGAGGTCTTTTAGAAAAAAAAAAAAAAAAAAAAAAAAAAAAAAAAATGTCCCCCCTTCCCCCAGCCCCGCCATAGTTGTCATTCTAGTAGGCGATACGTCATTTCATGTATACAATATACTAGTCCTTCCTATTGCATATCTCTACCAAATATTATAAAAATATTCACAAGGGTATTCAAGTTATAGAACAGATACCAAATCACTGCAAAACACATTGTTCAAGTATGCAAAGCCTAACCTGTCATTCATATACGTGAATCATCATCGCAACCTTTTATTCCGTAGGGTATTCGTGTTACAGAGCAGAGACAAGAAATCAAATTCAAAAACAAGAAGGGGAGAGAACTCCAAAAGTAAGAAAAGCCGAAGTTGTCATTTTTGTATGTGACATGTCGTCTGGTCCTGTTCTTCATTACTACCAAGTATCATAAAAATATTCCAAAGAGTGTTCGACTTACATAGCTATGCCAAAGGGTCTTTGAATTACAGAGCGGACACAATATCGATGGATAATCACTGTAAAATATAACAAAGGAAAATAACGCAAAAAGTAAGAAAGGCATTCTTGTACGCGACACGTTGTCTGGTTCTGTTCTACATTTCTACCAAGTATCATAAAAATATTCCAAAGGGTCTTTGACTTACAGAGCGGACACGAAATCAATGGATAAACACTGTCAGACATAACAAGGAAGATAATGCCAAAAGTAAGAAAGGCAGAGTTGTCATTCTTATACGCGACACGTCGTCTGGTGTTGTTCTACATTTCTACCAAATATCATAAATCCAAAGGGTCTTTGACTTACAGAGCGGACACGAAATCAATGGATTATCACTGTCAAATATAACAAAGGGAGATAACGCCAAAAGTAAGAAAGCAGAGTTGTCATTTGTGTACGTGACACGTTGTCTGGTCCTGTTTTACATTTCTGCCTAGTACCATTCCAGTAACCTCCAAAAGTAGGAAAGCCAGAGTTGTACGCGACACGTCGTCTGGTCCTGTTCTACATTTCTGCCAAGTATCATAAAAATATTCCAAAGGGTCTTTCACTAACAGAGCGGACACGAAATTAATGGATTATCACTGTCAAATATATCGATGGATAATCACAGTCAAATAAAACAAAGGAAGATAACGCAAAAAGTAAGAAAGACAGAGTTGTCATTCTTGTACGCGACACGTTGTTTGGTCCTATTCTACATTTCTACCAAGTATCATAAAAATATTCCAAAGGGTCTTTCACTAACAGAGCGGACACGAAATCAATGGAATATCACTGTCAAATAAAACAAAGGGAGATAACGCCAAAAGTAAGAAAGACAAAGTTGTCATTCCTGTACGCGACACGTTCTCTGGACCTGTTCTAAATTTCTGCCAAGTACCATCGAAATATTCCAAAGGGTATTTGAGTTACAGAGCGGGCACGAAATCTTTTTCAAATAAAACAAAGGGAGATAACTCCATAAGTAAGACAACCAGACTTGTCAATCTTGTATACGACAGGTCATCTCGTCCTGATCTACATTTCTACCAAGAATCATCAAAATATTCCAAAGGGTATTTAAGTTACAGAGCGGACAAGAAGTTTTACGCCGACGCTGACGCCGACGCCAACGGGATCCGCCCCAAAAACAATATGTCCCCCACCCCCGCCACCCCTTTGGTAGGAGGGGGGGGGGTCATAAATACTAGCGAGTTTGCTGCCGCATGCAGGCCAAAGGCCTGCGCGAGCAAGCTCTATGGTAAAGCACACGTAACGTTTCGTTGCAGTCAAACCAAATCGGAAATAAACATTTTGTTTGCAGTTTTGTTGGGTTTTTGACGTTTATTCTCAATTTATGTGGCAGATCTATTTGTATTTGCCGAGATCAACTGTGAAAAATCCGGTACCAGAATCCGGTACCAAAATTTTAACGGTATAGCATGGGTTTTATACTTTGATTTTTTTGGACGATTTTTGGCCTGCATACTCCATAGACCCTTAAAATTGAAATGAATATGAAGAATTCTTACCTCTGTCATTCATTACTGATATAAGGAGATCTATATAGAACCTGATTGTCTATGGAAAACCCGGGACAAAGATTTTTTCCTCCTGGGCAAAGCATAGTGCATTGCGAGCTCGCCTATAGGCATTGCCTATGTTCACATTATAACTCTTGGAGGATTAGGATTGGGATTGCAAGATTAGGATTGCAAGACGTCCTATTTTAGTCAGCATTAACTTTTGACACCACCTCCCATCCATGGGATATCTGGTGGGAAGTAGCCCATTAAGATATCATTGATAGCGGGAAGGAGGTTCGAGTGGTCTTCTGTGACATAAGCAAGGCCTTTGATAGAGTGTGGCACCGTGGTTTACTTCATAAGCTAAAATGTCTAGGGTGTCCTGAAAGTCTGTTGAAATGGTTTTCTAGCTATCTTCTGGGTCGACGACAGCGTGTAGTTATTAATGGGCAAGCGTCAAAATGGGCTTATGTACAGGCAGGTGTACCTCAGGGCTCGATCCTTGGTCCCTTGTTATTTCTCATTTACATAAACGACATAGTGAATGAGCTACGTGCGTCTGTCAGACTTTTTGCGGACGACACTAGCTTATATATCATAGTTGACACACCGAACTCTGCAGCTCTGGTACTAAATAATGACTTAAGATACATAACTGCTTGGGCCGCCGAATGGCTGGTCGACTTCAATGCTTCTAAAACAGATTCAATGCTCATATCTCGAAAACGCAACCCGATTCAACATCCTCCACTCTATATGAATGGTACTATGATAAAAGATATAGAGTCACACAAACATTTAGGACTTACATTTTCTAGCACATGCAACTGGAACGAACACATCAATAAAATCGCAGCAAGCGCTTGGAGTAGATTAAATCTCTTAAGAGCTCTAAAATTCAGACTTAAAAGGCATTCCCTCGAAAAAATGTACTTTTCATACATAAGACCGCTCCTGGAATACAGCGACTCAGTATGGGACAATGCCTCTGCCGAAAGTAAGAAACAACTTGATGCAGTACACATCGAAGCTGCTCGAATTATTACTGGGGCGACCAAACTCTGCAGTTTAGAAAAGCTCTTTGCGGAGTTGGGATGGGAATCACTCCAAGAACGTAGAAATAAACACAAACTTATAATACTCTACAAAATAATAAATGGTCTAACGCCACAATACCTTCAGGATACCTTGCCCCAACTTGTACACGAAACTACCAGTTATGACCTTAGAAACTCCAACGACATAAGAAACCCGAGAGCAAATACCAATCTGTTCTTCAATTCTTTCCTTCCTTCGTCAATACGGGCTTGGAACGACCTACCCGAAGATACAAAAAACTCTCCTACAGTCTCCTCCTTTAAATTTCGTCTAAACAGGAACAGATATACTCCACCTACATACTTCAATGTAGGCTCAAGGAAGGGTCAAATACAACATGCTAGATTAAGGATGGAGTGTAGTTCCCTAAATTCTCATCTCTTTCGAAAAAATATAGTACCCAGTCCTTCTTGCATATGCGGTGGATTTGAAAGCACATACCACTTTCTTTTTCAATGTCCAAAATACTCAAGGACAAGAAATTTGCTTTTACCACCAAACCTACTTGACTTTACTACGGAACACTTACTATTCGGCAGAGACGACATGTCAAATACTGAAAACGAACAACTATTTATACAAGTTCAAAACTACATTCTAAACACTAAAAGATTCATGTAGCTGTTATATTTCATATTGTTCCATGGCACCAGCAGTCATTCAATTTTTAACACAACCTTGGTCCAGCTTGTCCTTGGGGTGGTGTCTACGGTCTCGGTCACTGTCTAATTACTCTTGCTACCAACAAATATATGTCATTCAATTGTGTACATCTTTATATTACAAAATACATATTTCATCTATTGCGATATCTGTATGTACTACAGTTGTTGTCATGCAATGTTTAGTACCAATTAATATATTCCTACGTTTATCATAATTATTATTATAATTGTTACTATTACTATTATTATTATTATTATTATTACCATTATTATTATTATTATTATTATTATTATTATTAATGTTTATCTATTGTGTTATACTGCTCATCTAGTACCCATCATTCATATATTAAAATTGCCAAAATTGTTTCAGGAGATGATTTATATAAGCTTTAAGCTTTTTATCAGATCCTGTACCATGAAATATTGTGTTTTCTATGTATATGTGAAGAGTTCTAAATAAATACTGTTTAAACCAAGATATCAACAGCATCACTGTTAGTCGGGTTTCTCAATTTCAGTATCTTGCAAAAAAAAAAAAATAAAAATAAAAAAAGAAAGAAAAATGTAATCCTACAATCGGAAAGATAAACGGTTGAGTTTTTGTAAGCTTAGATATTGGTTCATACAATACCGCTGTAAAGCAGTGCGAAACTAATTGCGTTTTGGAGAAACTCGTGCATTTTGCATGATACTAGTTTAGAGTTCTATTGAGCGTATAGTACATATGTATATACTAACAGGTAAAATACACCCAATAATATGAATTTAGGCACTGCCTAGAAACGGGCATGGCAATTGCTAGTGTCACAAGCTGCAACGATGCAGACGGAAAAAAATATATACTAGACGGGCTCTATTTTTTATTACGTTTCCCCCGAATGTCACCTTGATTAGCTATTCGTTTCGAATGAGCGTCTCTTTCACGTTGATCAGCATTATTGAAACAGTCAAGAATAAATAATTATATTTTTAAACGCTTTATGTAGCTTTGAAATTTCTGCAGTTGTTTCATTTAATGACATCAATCAAAGTTAAACGAGTGTAGGAAAATGTGTACGAAAATGTTTCCGTAATACAGTATCAAAATCCGACTGGTTCTATAGCGTTACGATTATCAACAGACGCTTTGAGTTATAGTATCTGATATGCTTCTGACGAACTGAAATGAAAGCGCCAGGTGACATCACGAAAACACGGCTATATAATTTTGACCTCCTTAAACCCCACTTTTATATAGTAAAACTGGGGTTTACAAGGGTATACATTATTTTGCTCAAAAACATAGATTGTGGGTATTCGTTAGAACCGCCTCGCCGAGGCGGTTGTAACGAGTACCACAATCTATGTTTTGAGCAGAAATATGAAAAATATTAGAATTTTTTATCTGAAAATTTTCATTTTTTTGGGTGGTGAAATTTTCAATATATTTGAATAGGCGTGTTTTCGTAATGATCATTCAAAATTAGTCGTCAGTTTTTTTGTGTTTTTCCTTTTTTCTTTTTTTTTTTCTTTTTTTTTTATTTTGTTTTGTTTTTGTTTTCGTTTTTGCATCTTTTATTGAAAATAATGTGTTTATATTTCTTGCTATTCAAAACATCTTTAAGATTCATGAAAAGAAAAAAAATCATTTTCAGAAAATAACTATTTCTCGCCAATTTTCAATTCGCGAGATTGGTAACTTGGCACGGATCAGCTGAGAGACATGGGCAGGATACAGTGGTGAGGCCATGTCCGTATAATTTAGCCTGAATATAACTTAGCACTAATTGCTAAAAAAATCGTGTTGCGATTTGTAAAACGGCGTGTATTTTATGGAAATTTGATGAACATTTAAGTTTGCGGAAATTACGTCAATTATTTCACAGATATTTCTTATTTTCTTTAAAATGGCTCAAGATCACCTGGGAGAACTGATACCTCCTCTTGTACAAGAACGTTCTTCTGAAAGTCTCAGATAATTAAAATATTATTCGGTCTGATACACCTGCTGATACAAATATTTTCTTCCGCTCTTTTCTTCCTTCTGCTGTCAGAGGATGGGGCGTTCTTTCAACTTCAATACTCGTAAATACGCTAGCGCCGATTCCTCTTTAACTTAAATCCTTTAAAGAGACTGGATATACCCGCTAGATTTTCCGCTATATTGTATAAGGGCGACAACTTTTGAGATTTCCTGTTTGCTCTCCTGCACAAGAAGCTCCTTCGGAAAAGGGGCCTATTCTGAAAAGAAGGAATCTGCTCCCACGGGGAGCAAATTCTTTCCTTTAAGAGAAGGTCCTTTTTCAGAGCAGAATCCTTTTAGCGTAACTTTTCGGAAGGATTTTAACAATTTTGATTGAGTTGAATTTTATGAAATGTATCAATTCTTCCCAATGCTGGATATAGAAAAAGACAAATTAAGACGTACCTTTGTATGCCCCTGGGGTACCAATGTGAGGATTATGATGTAAAGTAGCCCAGTAGTACTCGTCAGGACTGTAAACATCACGAAACCAGTCAAGTAGCTCGCGAGCAATTCTGTTCTCTGTAACAAATTCTACAAATTCCCGACTGAACACCCCATAGGCGCTACCTTTAACAACCGTTATATTGTACGGTGGATTGTCTTTCTTTACATTAGTTTTGTATATCTTAGGTTTTACTTGGGATTTCACATGTTTATAAATGTGCCTGAATTGATAGCGATTTTGTAACGACCGAGAACCAGTGATACCCTCAATATCATTTGCACCATTATAATTTTTTAAAATCGTTACAATTTCTTGATTAGTTTTTAAAGGAAATTCTTGACTGGGAAGGTTTATGAAATATTTCCACTTCTTTCCTGCATGGAGAAGATCTGACATACAATTTAAATCAGCCTGGAGGCGCGTGAACCCAGCATAAACAATGTATTCTCTCCTCGAAACAACAAATACATTATCAAAACAACCAGCGATTCCTTCAACTGCAAGTTGGATATCTTTAGGCGAATCTGCATCAACATGAATACAATAATAGTTCTGTGGTTTATAAATAGCACGAAGTAATTGTTCTGCTTGTCCAACGTCCTGATAAAGAAGTATACTGTATGCGATGGGAAAGTCTATTTCTTCCTTGGACAGAGTTTGATCATTGTAACCTCGAGTTTGCATAAAAGTGTCACAGTCATCTGTCAGCTGAATATATTGAGAATCATTCATGACACGTTTTGTAGCGTTAATCATCACAGCTAACGCTTTCTTTATCTCATCCTTATCGCCATCAATAATTGCTCTGCAGTTCACTTGAAACACTTGGCGTTTTGGTCCAATTCTTTTCTGTACGGAAAGTCTGAACGGGTGTATCAGGTGTTCATCAATGTTCAGTGAAAGTCGTTTCAGATCTAAGTTTCGAACTGTAAAAGGCACTGCGTTAGTGAGGATGATGCATTTTCCGCCCAGATATGCTGTGAGCAGAAGGCAAAAACAGAAAAGTAGCAGATACCGTCGCCTCCATATTTTCTTTCTCGTTCCGTCACAAAAACCACTGACAAGTAAATAAAGTCTGAAATTAATGAGAAAAAAATAATCTCAAATTACCGTAATTATCCTAAATATTCGCACACTTTAACATTCACTATACGTCTCCCAGTGTAAAGGCTGAAAATGTACATTTGTTTATCTAGCGATATGTCTACAATATTATTTAATGGAATGGCAAACAGTGTAGACCCTGATCAGACTCAACGAATGCGGCGTCTGCTTTGGGTCTACACTGTTTGATCTGTGCGAATCTTAAGGTAACATTGGTATTACCGTGAAGAAACATTCGTATTGTAATGTTCATGACTAGTATAGCTGAAGAAATGTTCATATTGTAATGTTCGCGATTTGTGTTACTGAGGAATGTTCGTATTATATTGCTCGAATCTGATATATTGATTGAAAGAATTGAGGATTGACGGTCCATTCAACCAAATTGGGTCATGTCGAGCCTGGACATGCTTAGTCATCTAAGCAGTTAACCAGTATTTATGCACATCCTTTCACCAGAAACTGTCAAATGCCCTTCTTGAATCAGCGGAAGGGGGAGGATGACCGTAGAAAATATTCCATGACCAATCTCTACGAAAGACTGTTGCCGGATCCGGTGGGGATCGAATCCGCGACCTCCTGAAAATCAGTTAGACACGCATCCGACTGAGCCACCGTTGCCGACTAGCGATTGGTATAACTGAAGAAATAAATAATCCTATTTTAATGTTCGCGTCTTGTCCATATTGCAAAGTTCGCGTTTGGAGTAACTGTGAAGAAATGTTACTATTGTAATGTCCGCGATTTCAACGGTCACAGTAAAAGCGCAACGTTCGATACCACGAAACGCTGTGTTTTACATATGAGCCACAATATGATACCTTATGACATGTGTGCACAGATCATAAGCTCTCAGATCAGCCTGTGCGTCCGTGCAATCTTGTCGGTGTATTTGCTGTTTTACTGAAGGATCCTTGGGTATCGCTGGACACGTGTCATAATGTACATTGTCTCATGTGGAGTCTCATACATATACCGTTACAGGCTCTGAGAGGATGGATCTTCCGGAAGCAAGAAACACCTCAAAGAAATGAAAACAAGAAAACCTTGAAACTAATCTATCATGCATTACTTAGCTCCCTATAGATCGTAGTATAGTGAAAAAATGTTATAATTTATGAAAGGTTGAAACTATATAAATTATCGCAATACTCAACGATAATAACATTATAGACGTTATCAGAGCTATGTAAAAAAATCAACTATGATCGTCTGTTTTCTAGCCCGCATACATAATTACATGTCGCCATTCATAGCCTAGGCCGAACATACTATATCCGAAATCATCTATAAGGGGGAATGGGGTAGGGGGCGATACTCTAATTTTGACTGCTACATAGACTGGGTCCTAGCATTTAGTATTAGAAAGATCTGCGAAATAAAATGTTTCAAAACGTGGCTGTTCTAACTAACTATTCATCTGAGTCTAAAAAAGAGCAGTTCATCAAACTAATGGCATCTACAGACGATACTATTTTGAAATCCATTGGATCAGGCGGCTGGTGTTCTCGGTAATCTACTTAGATGGCTTAATTCATACCTTACCAATCGAAAACAATGTGTAGTACTACCGGGCGTCCAGCCAAAATGGAATTATGTTCGGGCTGGTGTCCCGCAAGGATCAATACTGGGGCCACTTTTGTTTTTATTATATATAAATGATATTGTGAAGGATATCGGTTCGAATACTCGTCTTTTCGCAGATGATACTAGTGTGTATATAATAGTTGACGATCCTGTCGCAGCCGCTGAACTTCTGAACTTAGATCTTGACAAAATCACCAAGTGGGCAAAAGAATGGCTTGTTAAATTTAACCCTGAAAGTCTCCTGATCTCACGTAAAAGTAACCGCCTCTTTCACCCTCCTCTTTCTATGCTCGATCAACAAATAACTAATGTTGAGTCACACAAACATCTTGGGATCTATCTATCAAATGATTGCACATGGCATAAACACATCGAATATATCAAGGAAAAGGCATGGAACAGGATCAATGTAATGCGAAAATTAAAGTATGAACTAGACCGGCAATCTCTAGAAACAATTTATTTAACTTTCATTCGACCGGTTTTGGAATATGCAAATGTGGTATGGGACAATTGTACTCATTATGAAAAAGAAGAACTAGAGAAAATACAGAATGAGGCAGCAAGAATTGTTACAGGCATTACCAAACTTGTTTCTATACACGCTCTTTATGAAGAAATTGGTTGGGATACTCTGGACTCGAGATGCAGAAAGCACAAACTCACACTGTTTTATAAGATGTATACCAACCAAACACCTCCTTATCTATCAACACTAATTCCCCCTTCTGTTAATACTTTCTCTGAATATAGTTTACGGAATTCGAATGATACTCAAACAGTTCATGCGCGTACGACTTTGTACTACAATTCCTTTTTACCCTCAACTGTCAGAGAATGGAATAATTTACCATTAGAATGCAGAAATAGCGAGTCTGTTAATTCTTTTAAACGCTCTATTAATGAAAGCTCAGTTATTGTGGCAAAATATTATAACTCCGGAAAAAGACGTTTCCAGGTCCTCCATACCCGTTTGAGAACAAATTGTAGTGCTTTGAACAATGATTTATTTCTGAAACGCATATGTGACTCTCCACACTGCCGGTGTGGTGCCATCGAAAATGCCTTTCATTTCTTCTTAAATTGTCCGCAGTACGCCCGTCAACGTGCAGATCTCATACACAATATCTCTCAACATATCACCGTAAGCCTTCGCGTTCTCTTATTTGGGGACAGTGCACTCTCCACCCAAACAAACACAACCATATTTGAGGCTGTACATAAATATATTCGGGACTCAAAGAGATTTTAAGTCATTACTATGATATTTAGCAACTTTTCCTTCTTGCATTTTCAAATTTGGAGAGAAATCTTAGACATACACTCTTCATTTACACGTAGTCTTTATCCAGAAACGAAACGATTGCTCCACCTCTCTCTCTCTCTCTCTCTCTCTCTCTCTCTCTCTCTCTCTCTCTCTCTCTCTCTCCTTATTGTTTCGATTATGTATATTGCTTTCTTTCGACTACCATTTCAATTGGACAACCATAACATATATTATGTCATTTCAATGCTTGATCATAGTTGTTTTTCCGCCATACTGTACACTGAATATTGTTATTAAGGAGAGGAACCAAACAAGCAGATTGCTTTCGTTCCAATCCTATAAAGTGTGTTATGTGTTTTATGAACTAATCAAAGTATTGAAATAAAATCTGTTTAAAACAAACCCATTGGATTATTTGTAAGCGAATGGAATATATCATAGCATGTCATCATGGCTATATATATATGTATATGTATGTGTATGTACATTTTTCTCTCTTTTTTCAATCAAATGATGATAAAATTACTTTCATATCATTGTATAATGTATTATGTCATGTTTGTATTTACTTGCCTTTAACCCTTATAGAGTATTGTTGTGCAGTAAATAAAATATTATTCTATTCTATTCTGTTCTATGTAGCAGTATTTCGTTCTTTTCTCCAATCATAACGTTTTCTTTCGGCCCAAATCTTTCCATGGTTGAATATCAAATTAAACTGTATTATTAAACCAGCTTATAATCCGTTCGATTTGAGAATGCATATTTCCAATCGTAAACAAAGAAAAATATCTTTTGTTTCTTCTTCGTAGTACGACGAAAAAAACGAAATGAATAAATTCAAACGTGTACAAATATTGATAGCAACAAGCTCATTTCAGGTAGAATGGTCAAATTGGGGCTCCTACGGGAAAACTGCTCATTTCTCTTTTAAATGAGCAAAACCCATATTGCTACATTCATTCTACACAGTACTTCCCATTTTTTATTTCACTTTGTTACCAATAGCACAGTTCTCTGCTGCGAAAGTGTAAATGGGGGGTGGGGGGGGGGGGGGAGCAGGAGTGAATAGTTATATATAACCCCACTAAGAACCCCATAAAACTGGAAGAAACCCGATGTTCTCCGAATGCATACACATTTTACAAAAACAACCTCAAACAAATACGCCGGGCTCCAGCTGCAGCCCGGCGTAAATAAAAAACTCGATTTCGTAGCTTCAGATAGGAAGGATATCATTTTCTTATTTCTCCACAAAAGCATACGTTGTGGTTACTCACTCATTAGAAGCGCCTTGCCGGGGCGCTCCTAATGAATACCAACAACATATGTTTACATGGAGAAATAAGAAAAACGTCGGCATTTTTTAAATGAAAAAAAAGCGCCTTATTTGCCGTATAGTTTCTATGCGATTTTACTATTCATGAACAGTACTGTATTATAAAACGATGATTAACTTCCTCGTTAGGTGTAATAATGAAAACAAGACGAAAGATATGAACGTAAACGTCTAAGTACCGGCGCAATTCTTGTTCATGTTTACTTAGAGATATGGGATAAGGGTCAACCCAATGGGGTCATGTCGAGCTCGGTCAGTTTACCTAACCACACTTTTTCTGGGAAGGCTAAGTCCTCTAAACCGGTTAACCAGTACAATATTGTGCACATTCTTTCGCCAGAAACTGCCCTTCTTGAATCAGCGGAAGAGAGAGAATGACCGTAGAAAATATTTCATGATCAATCTCCATGAAAAAATGTTGCGGACCTCGGCAGGGGTTGTACCCGCGACCTCCTGGTCTCCAGTTGAACGCGCATCCAACTGAGCCACCGAGGCCGGCGGGATAACGGTATACTTAAGTTAAATAAATTTTCAACGTAACAGGTAAAAAAAGAACAACGATGCGATTCTTTACTGAATGTTTTTATTATTATTATTATGGAATTTCTTGATAGAAATCAAAATAAAACAGACATTAACCCATTGTAGTCGGGAGACCCGTAAAGGGTAATTGGCAAATAGTGCAGACCCAGATCAGACGCCGCAGAAATCGGCGTCTGATCAGGGTATCCACTGTTTGCAAATAGTTTAGCCATTTTTCTCTATGAATATGTAAATCTCATAGCCGGGTGTACCTAAAATTGAAATTGGACTCTTCCAATATATAGTGTGGGAGAGTCTATTCAGTATACAATGGGTTAATCTGTTTATAACAGTTTGTTATAAGATTTTATATTTGCCGCGATTGTCAAAGACCGACGATCCTGGCAAATATATATATATATATATATATAAAATCTTTGTGAGCTAATCGTCGTATCAGTGCCTTCGGGACAGGTGCAATCTCTGATGGTGGTACGATGGGGTTGCCATCAGGGCCGACTCATCACGAAAACATACCTATATAATTTTGACCCCCTTAAACCCCACTTTTATATAGTAAAACTGGGGTTTACAGGGGCGGTTCTAACGAGTACCCACAATCTATGTTTTGAGCAGAAATATGAAAAATATCAGAAGTTTTATCGGAAAATTTTCAGATTTTGGTGATGAAATTTTCAATATATTTGAATAGGCGTGTTTTCGTAATGTTCGTTTCGGGCAATTGCCCGAGTTATTGCTGCTATAGCTCCAAAAAGAACAAGAGCCACGTGTGTCCTCTGGCCACAGCCATTCTGGACCACGCTTTTGTGCATGGTCTGAGCTATAGCTCGAAAATACCCGGATGTAAGTATCTGACCAGTCAGTATTGGTGAAACTAAATTCGCGGGAGACGTTAAATGAATTCATGGGATGACCAATTTTCCCATTGTTAACTTTCCATTCCTGAGCAGTAATATCCTTTCTGCACCAGTATACGGCGTTTACGTTTTACAGTTAATCCGTTATGCCAGGGCCTGTTCAAATTATCAGGACTTCATGGAGCGTGGGAAAGTGCTCATTACAAAATTGTTGAGCCAGGGGTATCAAAAAACCAAACTGGTAGCAACACTTAAGAAGTTCAATGGGAGACATCATGATCTGGTCAATCCCTACAATGTGGCAGTTTCAAGAATTGTTTCTGATGTTTTTGCCAGTGACGCGCCATAATTAAGTAGACTTCCCAAATCCCGGTACAGCCGGACATACGCTTCTACCGATATTTCCTTCGTTCAGGCCTATGGGCATGGTGGGTGAAGCTTGTTTACCAAGTAATGCTTACTATCCGCGGACGCCTGATTACACCCTTTATTCTTGGGTCCATGTCTGTTGGTCTGAACATTCTGATTCGTCATTCGTTTACGGATTTATGAGTTTGGATTATGGCTTAGGTACCATGACCACAACTGCTTTTGATTGGATGATATTATACGTGGAGTAAACTAGTTTGACAGAACAGTGGCTATACATTTTGTGTAGATAGGCAATAGCCCGAAACGAAATCAGTCCAGGACTTTTGTTGTTCCTCGATACACTTCCAATGGCGTAGCTACAATGGAATTATTTTAGGCATACCCAGGAAAAATCCTTTAAAGATTCTCCCTAGTATGGCTTCCGAAATAGAGGCTGCTCTGAAAGGAAAGTATTAGCTCTTTTCTTTAAAGTCGAGAGAGCACATTCTTTCCTTTAAAAGTAGTTTCTATGACTTATTTTGGGAGCGATATTCGTTTTCTTTTAACCCTAGTCCTGCTGAACCCGGATATGCCCTGCATTTGCAAACAGTGTCGATCCAGATCAGTTGGCTTTGAAGAAGCAAACGGATCTGGATCTGCACTGTTTGCCATTAAATATGTGAATTTATATCAACAATCTGGATCAAATAACCTGATTGGCTGAAAATTAGAAAGGGCGTGACATCTTAATTTATTCAGCAGGAAAAGGGTTAAGAGCAGCCCTAATGGTAAAGAACTAAAACAATATGTTAGTGGGTGTCACGTTATTGTAAATAATTTTATTTTTCTTAGGCATGTTACGCACATGCATAATGTACGTAATGAGCGCTATCCCTATACACACATACATATTCACCAGCTGACCAACGGACAGCACAATACATGATCTGTCCCATATATATTTTCATCATTAATCGAGATAAAGACCAGTTGCAACTTAGTCGGTTTTGTGCCCACGATGGATCTGGAACAAACTTTATATCTCTGAAGAAAGGGAATAAATAGATTTCCGTGCGTATTCCGTTTGCATTAGCATTAACACTGGCGTAACACTCACGTGTAAGACAAGTGTGCGAGATTCTTATCAAACTAATCTGTGTACGTACGACTGAGTGCTGACTGAGTTTGTCTGACCCTTTTTTCAAGGTCACACAACTTCGAAATTTAAGCAAAGGAATGCCTCTGTGCCAAAGCCCACTGTAATGTAGCACTCTAGCTAGTTGATACAGATGAGCAGTCCGGTTTGTGTCTTACCTTGAAGACAGGTTTTCTTGTGATGAGGCTCATGTAATTGTTGGCCCATTTCTAATTAATCGCGGGCCTTTTTTTCGGGACCTTTTTTGCCTTGGGGCCATTTTTTTTTTCAGCCTGGTAGGCACATAGCGATACAAAGGTTTTTAGATGTATTGAAGATTATATCAAAGACAGTAACAGTTCTTCAGTAATGAGACATACCGAGAATCGCTAGCAAACAAACGAGCGAAAGAAACAGCAGTGCTCCAGCTATACAGAAGGGTGGGTGCCGAGGGGCGGGCCGCCGCTCTTGTCTTCTCCTACCACCCTCTGCCATTCTTAAGCTGTTGTCTGTATTATTTCAACCCCAGACACCCGACACTACATTTAATTGAAAATTGCATGAAAATCGGACCAAAATTAAAGAAAAAAAGTTATTAAGCTTAAAAGTCAGTTTTATATGTATTCTAGTTCAACATAATGCTTCTAACAATAAGCATCTATATTACTAAATAAATAGATTGTAAGATTAACCGAGATAACGGTACAGATTAACAGCATAGTTTCAACACTGATCCGTCAGCATATTGAAAAGTTAGATTTGAGATTTATACAATTTTGTTTGCTTTTTCCGATTTTTAAATTTAAAAACAATACTTTTTTTTTTCAAATTCTCCCAAAGTACGAAGCTGAATATCTTTCTCGAATTTTCCACCTACATAAATTCAGTACCTAAGATAAGCTGCTTTTGGGGGTATTTAACCAATTAAAATCTTGAAAAAAAAAGCAATCAGAATTAAATCTGTGGGGTAAATACCCAATTATCAGTAATTCTTGCACCCATTAACATAACAGGGTACCCAAAGAAAAATTCCAGTGATACCCAATTCAATGAGAAATGGATGGGTAAAAAAGCCCAAAGGGAACTGGGAATGTGATTCACTTATTTCAAACTGCATTGAAAAATCTAGCCAATACGTATTTTCATTTTGGTCAGTTCTTAATACTGTCCTCTGTGGTGCAGTAGCCTCTCCTACGAACGGACTCGGGTTTGAGTCTCATTGGTGACCTTCTGCGCGTGCGCGCGTGTGTGTGTGTGTGTGTGTTTTCATTTAATGAACACTTTAGCTGTTTTTTTTTTTTATTTCTCAGTTTCATCTTTTACTTTATTTTGATATTGTTTAACCTGTTATCAAAAGCAGTACTTCAGTACGATCCAAATCATATTACGGAAAATCAAAACAACATATTCTTATGGGCAATGGCGTAAAATACTGCCTTTCTTTCTTTCTTTTTTTTCTTTACGTCTAAACTTCCTAGGAGGACACAGACGGGGTGTACATTGTAGACCCCGGGTTGCAGGATGAAGGTCTACAAGTAACCAATTTGTATTACCTTATGGTTCTTTAACCAGCACATGGTGTGACTTTCCCTGCACAGGGGACCTCCAGTTAACGTCCGATCCGAAGGACGGCACACTGTTTTCATTTCATGCCTGCAAATGACATGAAGGAAAGCGTGTTCGGACACCGAAAATTTCCTCGCCTAAGCCTGGGGTCTATCCCAGTACCTCTAGCTAAGAGGCCAGTGCGCCAACGACTGATCTACCGCGCTACTTAAAATACGTGTTTTTATACATCTTTATTATGGGATAAATGTATTGTTTTGTTGACAGGGAAACACAAAGTTAAGTGATGTGAAAATTGTTTTTCACTCACAGTCAGATACTTGATAAGTAACACATTAAAACCAGTCAAATAATAAACCTTTCATCACGAAAACATGCCTTTATATTTTTGACCCCCTTCAACCCCACTTTTATATAGTAAAACTGGGGTTTACAGGGGTATTCATTATTTTTCTTATTTCTGCTCAAAACATAGGTTGTGGGTACTCGTTAGAACCGCCTCGTCGAGGCGGTTCTAACGAGTACTCACAATCTATGTTTTGAGCAGAATCCTGAAAAATTTCAGAATTTTTTATCTGAAAATTTTCATTTTTTGGTGGTAAAATTTTCAGTATATTTGAATAGGCATGTTTTCATAATGACCTTTCATTGTTAAACTCAGTCAAAACCACATAATATTTCAATAAAGGAAACAGTTTTGTTACATGGCAACGCATTTTTCCTAAGTGGTACCTTTTTTTTCTCTTTCCAAATTGTCATCCAGTACTAAGTCTTGACAATCAAAATGGTGGAAAAAAAAAAAGAATTGCAACGTAAACAGAATATATTAAATAAAACTACGTGCTTTTATGGGATAAATTCGACATGGCAACATAAATTTCTGTGTCATGTTGATTTTGTTCATAAATTTGTGTTTCAGTATTTAACAACTATAAAACTGTCATGCTTTTAATTACATTGTTCTCAGATTGCTACCATGAAATCTAATTATTAAAGAAAACCAATTTTACAATACAACATGTAGTGTATTGTTGCCGCCATAGCAACAATTACAGTTGGTTTTTTAAACTTATTTTTGTTGTTTTTGAAGATGTCCCCTGTCGACTTATATTTAGAAAATGTTTCATCAATGTATAAAATAGCGCAGAATTTTGTCCTTCGTGAACGAATCATTTTTATTTGTATCCTGAAGGTGAACTTACAGTATAGACAGGCTCCATCGTCCGCACACTTCGAACATCTCAGAAACCGCTAGGTCAACCCAAATCCAATTTCATATAAAGCCTCTGTGGCATTTGGGGAACAAACATTTGTTAAAATGGTCCAATCATATCATCAGGATATCCGGCTTGCCAATATACATTGTTGTATCTAGAGGAGGACAAGGGGCTATTTCTCAACCTAAAAGCATGAATGGGCCTTGATGACTCTCAATATTAAGTCATGTTGCTAATATTTAACATTACGAAAACACGCCTATTCTAATATATTGTAAATTCCACCTCCAAAAAAAATGAAAATTTTCAGATGAAAAACTATGATATTTTTCATATTTCTGCTCAAAACTATGTTTTCGAGCAGAAATAAGAAATATAATGTATACCCCTGCAAACCCCAGTTTTACTATATAAAAGTGGGGTTTAAGGGGGTCAAAATTATATAGGCATGTTTTCGTGATGGGTAATAGAATCCCTTAAAATAGGTGACGGCCCTTTAACAGTGGTTATGGGGCAACAAATGGCCCCATCACATTGGTCCTAGCCGCAACATTACAGAGCTGTCTCGAAAGTGTTGCCATTTCCCCTTCAGCCATGTATTCCCGCTGTATTTTGTCGATATTTACGTCCCATGTTCGGGTAAATGTTTCTGTATTTTAGTTCAGGTAAACGGTTCTGTATTTTAATGTTAGATCGGACAAGTGCATGGCCTAAAACTATGATCATTACTGAAGTGTAAACTTTTTTCTTCATTTTTTTTTTCACGATATATATTTTGTTCCATGAGACCCGCGCCCCAGCTGCAGTCTAATGAGGAGAAAAATGGTCATAATAGTAGCTGAATACATGTATCTTTCTCGAATTTTCCACCTACATGTGTAAACTGTCTAAGTCAAAACTTTAAACAACAGTTATCAGCTTTCACAAAAATGTGTGCTAAGCGTAGGTCAAGCTTTTTGTGAAAGCTAAAACTTGGTTATAATAACATTGAGCAGTCCATAGACTAGTCTATGACATTTTATGAAGTGCTTCCGCACAACTGAGTCACGGAGGCCGTATATCGTCTGATATTCTACCAAGTGTGTTGTCCCATTATTCTCCGGACACACTTCAAGATTGACATTTCGAAAACACAAATATTCAAATATATTGAAAATTTCACCACTATGAAATAAAAAATTTCAGGTAAAAATTCTGATATTTTCTATATGTTCTGTTCTAAACATTACGAAAACACACCTATTCAAATATATTAAAAATTTTACAACTAAAGAAGGAAAATTTTCAACTAAAAAATTCTGTTATTTTTTATATTTCTGCTCGAAACATACATTGTGGGTACCCGTTAGAACCGCCTCGGCGAGGCGGTTCTAACGAGTACCACAATCTATGTTTTTGAGCAAAAATAAGAAAAAATAATGTATACCCCTGTAAACCCCAGTTTTACTATATAAAAGTGGGGTTTAAGGGGTCAAAATAATATAGGCATGCTTTCGTGATGACATAGAACCGAGGCGGTTCTAACGAGTACCTACAATCTATGTCTTTTTTTACCAGAAATAAGAAAATATATACCCCTGTAAACCCCAGTTTTACTCTATAAAAGTGGGGTTTGAAGGGGTCAAAATTACACAGGTCTGTTTTCGAGATGAAGTTAGTTAAATTCGTTCCGTATATTACCTAAGCAGCTTTCTTGTCTTTTAGTACAATGAATGACATAGTGTGATATTAAGGGGATTTCATACATTTAATTGATTTTTTGCCGTTTTTAACTTTTGATAAACTTTTGTGACCTTATTTTCTTATTTCTACATCTAGCTGCTTCTAGAAAAGGGGTTCACTCTAATAGGAAAGAATTTGCTCCCATGGAACCTTTTTCAGAAGGGAGACAAAAACAATTTTGACAGACTTGTCTCTCTTGAAATAATATCCCTTTACCTTAACAACTTAGAAAGACCCTTGTTTGCCAGTATTAGTCAGCTCGCGAAGATAATTCGCCGGAAATATATTGTTAAACAATCTTTGTCGCCCTTGAAAGAATATCCCTTTACCTTAACAACTTAGAAAGACCCTTGTTTGCCAGTATTAGTCAGCTCGCGAAGATAATTCGCCGGAAATATATTGTTAAACAATCTTTATTGTGCAATCGAATATTACGCATTGCAAGTCCAATTCTTCATTCTCAATTTTAACTCCAAATCAATGTCTTCTATTCAAATCAAAATTCTAAATATGACTATTTAAACGCTAAGCAGACCCCTTTTTCTTCAGGGAAAATAAGGCTTGACATTTCATTTGAATCAGCAGGCGATTCAAATGAAACATTAAGCCCTTTTTCTATGAAAATAACAAAATCAATTTTTAATGTCGTCTGCTACGCAGTTTGCGTCGCACTTTAACGGTTTAAACACTTACTCTAGCATACGCCAACGTTGTTTAACGTAATTTGACTCACCTCATAACAAAACTAACATAATGGTATATGCGCCAAGCGAAGACTCAAATCAGCCTGGGATCCGCCCAGTGTGATCAGTCTTCATTGCCTGCAGGAAGAAAGCTTGGGCCCTTAGCTACCCATTGAGCGCACAGCAATGACTGATCAGACTGGGCGGATACCAAGGCTGATCTGATTCTTCGCTGGGCACGCATGCCATTTTGTTGGTTTTGTCATGAGGCGACCCATTTTTGCAATGCCGTGACATTACGGCGACGGTGCGACGTTCTGTCCTCTTTAACTTATAACGTGAACTACAAGGTATAAAACACGTTCCTTTCGACATGTGCGGACCACGATGACTCTAATCAGACTGCGCGGATGCGCAGTCTGATTAGAGTCTTCGTGGTGCGCAAGAAAGAAAAAAAAAATATTTTTTTTAATCTTTGGTTTTCCAAAACGCGCCTGGTAAAGATTCTGGTCAGACTGCGAACATGTCCGATGGTACATTTTCTGTTACCGCGGCTAACATAATTACGTGAGATTGTAGCCCCACGCTAAAAATCATATGAGGGGATGTGGGGTCGGGACCAATGACCACTGTAGCTTGTGGCTTGATGGTGCATCCTACTATCATTTGGATAAAGGTGTTACATGTATAAGGTGTTTATTCGACAGGGTGGTAGCTTTTTTGCCATTCTACACTTCCTTTTCTCCCTACCTCAATTTGAGAAATAGCTCGACACGTTCTGAACTACTGACTACTTGGCTAATAATCTTTACAACTCTCAAGGTATATTCAGCGAACGACAAATTCATGTTGTTTTTCTTTCTTTTTTTTCCAGAAAACATTATTCGACATTTCATGCAAATCGTCTCCTTAATATTTCAAAATGTCGCCTGCTTAATTTTTTACCCAGCAAGCAGCGCGTTTAAAGACAGGAAAAAAAAAGAAATTATGATAGCGTTGATAAACATTCATTTATTAGTTATCGTAATTACTTCTTTATTCATTATTATTATTATTACTATTATTATTATTGTGTTTAACCTCTATTACTACGATTTTGCAATAAAAAAGCATACCGACAGCCTATATTATCCATCTTTTATTTTTGAACAAGGAAATAAATACTCCGAACACAACTGTTTTAATGTTTAGTTTAGTTTAATCATATTTTATTGCCAAATAATCATATAGCAAGTGGGTTGGACCACAAGTTCTCACAACATTAGAAAAGGTCCTCCCCAAAACAAAATATAACATACAAAGTTTTAATGAAATGTTGAGAATTTTGTGTAAACATTTCTATCTCTTAACCAATGTACGTAGTCAAGGATACCGTATCTATCCAAAGTATCCGAACAGACAGATTTGGACAAATAGCGCAGACCCAGACTAGAGGCTGCAAAACGCACCGTCTGATAAGGATCTACACTAACTGTCAATTAACTAGCATTTTTAACATATCAATGGGCAGTAAAATGGATCTTATAAATTATTGAACAAGTATCCAAGTGAGCACATGATGTTTATGCAACGACGTCTCAACGTTGATGCAACGTCATGGCGTTGCATTGACGTTGAGGCGACGTTGTGTAGGCATCATGTATCTGCTGGAATATTAAGGAGTCAAAGTAAATTCGATACTATTTTAATACTCTGTCAAATTGTTTTGCATTCCTTCTGACGAAGGGTCTACCCTAAAAGGAAAGATTGTTCTCTCCCAAAGGAAAGGGGGAGCAAACTCTTTCCTTTTGGAATAGATATCTTTTTTGTCCCCCGACGTTAGTCGAAAGGGACTATAGCAATGGATTCGTCCGTCCCTAGACACAATCTTGTCTTCGCAACTCTTCCTACAGTTTTCAAGAGATTTTGATGAAACTTTCCAGTTATTGTTCCCATGACCTGAAGATAATCATGTTTTATCGAGGTCATCCTCGACTGATTACCAGAGTTATAGCCGTTTAACAATTTTTCAACAGTAAGTCTTGTCTCTGCAACTCCTCTTGCAGTTTTCAGTGGATTTTAGTGAAACCTTCCAGTTTAAATATTGTTGCCATGACCTGAAGAGGATCATAATATACCGATATCACGCTTGACTGCTTTTTACCAGAGTTATGGCCCTTTGTCAGATTTAGCCATTTATCAACAGAAGTTCTTGTCTCCGAAACCCCTACATTTCTCAAGGGATATTGATGAAACTTTCCCGTTATTGTTTCCATGACCTGAAGATGATCATATCTATCGAGGTCATGCTCAATGCATTCACTTAAATAATTTGGAGATCACTTTTTCCGTTAATTGTTCCTTACAACATATAGGAAAATTAAAAAAAATATATGACCTGAAGATGATCATATTTTATCGAGATCATGCTCAACTGATTTTTACCAGAGTTACGGCCCTTTAGCAATTGTTTAACAGTAAGTCTTGTCTTTGCAACTCCTCTTGCAGTTTTCAGTGGATTTTAGTGAAACCTTCCAGTTATTGTTACCATGACCTGAAGAGGATCATATTATACCGAGATCACGCTTGACTGCTTTTACCAGAGTTATGGCCCTTTGTCAGTTTTTGCCATTTATCAACAGAAGTTCTTGTCTCCGCAACTCCTTCTACATTTCTCAAGGGGTATTGATGAAACTTTCCAGTTATTGTTTCCATGACCTGAAGATGATCATATCTATCGAGGTCATGCTCAATGCATTCACTTAAATAATTTGGAGATCACTTTTTTCCGTTAATTGTTCCTTACAACATATAGGAAAATTAAAAAAAAAATAAATAGTCTGTTGAAAGAGTTGTAAAATATCAAAACATTGTTTAGGACATATATGTTATAGACATATTCACCACATACTGACATTTCAAACGTCGGGGGACACTTGGACTTGGCCTGCGGCCTTTTATTTAGAAGGGGGCTGGTGAGCAGGAAAGGCAGACAGGGAGTCTCAAAAGTTGTCTCCCTTGAAATGAAATGGCGGAACTGACTTTACCCAATGTATCCAGTCCCCTTAATGAGTCCAAATATTTAGAGTATGTACGGTAAAATCAACACGTCGCGAAGAGCCAATTGAGCCTTCATGCTGGTAATGATGATGTGGGGACGCCAAGCGTAAATGTGTCTTCGAGCATGCGCAAAATGCACAGAAACAGATCCATCCCACACATGCGCAAAGTTTCATCCGGGCATCGCTCATTATTGATACATTCTCTAATGCCTAATGATTCCGTTAGCGGACAAAAAAAGCCCTGATCAGACTGCTTGTATGCGCAGGCTGACCTGAGCCTTCGCTGCCTGCATATGCCCGGACACGTTTTGCATCGCGCGGTCCATTCCGAAGGCGCTAATCCCAGCTATCCCATACATCCGGGCACGTGCAATACATGCAATAACCGATTTGTCGGAATAACCCTTTAAGGTCATATCTCACAGATGCCATAATGAGACTGACCACAGTGTACACCGATCTTGTATTTAATCAAGGATATCACGTTTCATTAAATGGCTTATTGCGACAATACGCCATTCGCCAGCATATAGTTAAGCAAGCAGGGATATCTTTTTTTTTTTTTCTGCACTGCTTCAAACACTGAGACGTTTAATTAAAGTTGAATGCGACTCTGTCATTAAATTCATGAATTTTTGTTTAGATGGCCATCTGCAATAAAATGATGGTAAGTAATACCTGCGCAGTTCTCTATATGTAGGACACATCAATAAAGAATGATTTTCAGCTGGTTTCTATCCATTCTGTTTTGCTGATATCTGCCCGCCTCAATTTCTAAATTGTGTGATGAACATATAAATCGAATCAACTCACTTCTGTATTTATCATTTTAAACACAATAAAAATATTTTTCCATGGTAAACTGGAATTTAAAAGTACAATAAGTTGACAATTTTGACATACTATGAACCATTTTTGTAGGAACTGATCGTGAAGGCGTTCTGTAATATCATTAATCTACGACATATATAGAGTATCATTATTCCATAAATAAGAAAATCCAAGTTCATTTAACATTATTTTTACTTCAAGGGCCCATGTGGTACCAATATTCTCAAGATCATTACCTACAGAATTAACCTCATGTACGTACACACCATGTAAAAAGGTATCAGTCGAAGACCGCAGTTTAAACCTATATATTTTAAAATTCTTTCTGTTATTTTGATAAATAATGGAAATCTACCCAATTCCCCGTAGAGGACAGGAGTTGGTCTGCGATTTCACACGTAGAAGTTGTTTTAAAAAATTCAGATTTTTTTTTTTTTTTTAGTTTAAAATCGGAATAGCATAGTATCGAATAATTTTAGTTTTTCAGTAACTTAAATATTAACTGTTTCAAACAAGTTATTTCAGGAGAAAAATGCTCAGGGCCCAGTTGTTAAAAACTAACGATGTCGTTAGTTAACATATCGTTAAAACTTTGATCATTAAATACGGCATATATACTCATATTTTTGCTGAAAAAAAAAGTGTAAGTAGCTTTTGCAAACTTTGATCATTAGATATGGCATAAACGGTAATATTTTTGCTGAAAAAATGTGAGTAGCTTTTGCATTTGAAAAAGCTACTCTCATTTTTCAGCAAAAAATACCTGTAAATTAGATATTGTACTTACTAGAACAGTTAACATTTTGACCACTAACGAACTCATTAAGCTAACGATGCTTTGAACAACTGGGCCCTGGTTGTTTGTTCGGATAATGATTTTTGGACCTGGAAAAACTTGTCATTAGAAGTAAGTGTAACACAAGATAAGTAAAAGATTAAATATTTTCTAGGGAACTTTAGTTATAATAAAATATCGTATTATTCCGCCTATTCTCTACTTTGCTTACTATTATTTTGGTTTTGTCTGTGTTGACAGTGATGTCTCCAAAAAAAAAAAAAAAAAAAAAAAAAAAACACATGGTGTCATGCAAAAAAGGAACAGTCGACCTACAAGTAGTAATTGTCTGTTCCTCATTATAATGAGAAGTGCGAGGTGAAATGGTGTCTTCGAACATATTCGAAATGTGCAGACTCAGATTATCGTGCGTCAGAGACCTAGCCACCTTTTGATACATCCATCTAAACCTAATACTTCTGCAAGCAGACAGAGAAGACCTTTATCAGATTGCGGCGTATTCTGTTTACATGCCTACCCCTTGTATAGTTATTGCGTGTGTTGAGGTTTTACGGCCCATTCAATCCATTAGGGTCATATCGAGCGCGGACAGTTTACCTAACCTTACTTTTTTCCTGGGCAGAAATAGTTCTCAAAGCAGTTTACCAGTACTTGTGCACATTCTTCCCGCAGAAACTGCCAACAGCCCTTCTTGAATCAGCGGAAGGGAGAGAATGACAGCAGAAAATATTTCTTGATCAATCTACACGAAAGAATGTTGCCCACCCGGCGGGTGTCGAACCCGCAACCTCCTGATCACCAGTCGGACGCGCATCCAACTGAGCCACCGAGGCCGGCTGTCCACAAACTGCCGGTTGTACAGATTGAAGTGTAGTAGTGGCAAAGTATTTCCTACAAGACTGTATGAATATCCACCGAAGACTCAGATCAGCCTGCGCATCCGTGCAGTCTGATCAGAGTCTCCGCTGTCTTCATGAAGACGCTTTGGATCCTTGGCTATTCACAGAGTGCCCTACGAGGACTGATCAGACTGCGTGCATGCGCAGGTTGATCTGAGTCTTCGCTGGGTGTACATGCAGTCTTGTAGGAAACGGCTTTACTTTGTCATTATTGTGTTAATAGCTAAACACAGTGTCACGCATTACGGTAATTTCTGTAAACGGAATCTCGCGTTTCCTATAATGTAATTTTGTAATAGTAAGACCCCGGAAATAGCGGATATCGCCTCTGTGTATGGATATAAAATCATTCTAGTAGATCGGTAGATACTGCATATGGATTTATGTGCAACTGCATGAACTACTAATTTATTTCTCATAACAGGGATCTGATTTTTTTTTTTTTTTTTTTTTTTTTTTTTTGTGCTGTTTTTTTTTTTTTTTTTTTTTTTTCTTTTTTTGACGAGTGATTAGTAGAAACATGCACAATGACTTCAGGTATTACCCAACAAACCAACAAAGTCGAGAAAAAAAAAAAAAAAAAAAAAAAAAAAAACTCGTACCTGTTGCCAGTCGCCTGGCAGTGGCGAGTTTGAATTTGTTCAAGTTTCGATGCTGATGCTTGACTGGCAATAACAGTATTATTTGCAATGTTTGGTTATAAAAAAAAAAAAAATAAATAAAAAAATAAAAATTGAGCCAGCGCACGACAAAATCTACAATAAGACTTGTGCGATTAGCAAACACTCAGATCAGCCTGCGCATCCGAGCAGTCTGATCAGAGTCTTCGCTGATTTCATGTGCCTTCTTCAGCCTACAGGCTATCCAAAGAGGGAAAAACGAGAACCCCTGCCATACTGGATGAATGTACAGGATGATCAGAATCTTTGCTGTTATACAGGTCTTATTGTAGGTTTTGTCGTGCGCTAGCTCATTAATAATAAATATGAAAGCGTATAAATAAACACTGAACACTCAAGTTGAATGATAGTGTACAGTAGTGTCTATAGATACTCAAATTTAAAGGCACAACTTATGCAGAAATGTGACCTTTTTATTTGCAAGAATGATTCCCATGACAATATCGGGGAAAAGCAATACCTTTCCAGCGAGCACAAAACGTTGGAACGTCGTTTCAATGTTTAATTCAACGTCTTTTGAATCCGGTACAACGTTTCAACGTTGACTGAACGTCCTTGACATTAAATCAACATTGAAACGACATTGATTCCTTGACGTTGATTCAGCTGAAACGACGCTGTTTAATGCTGTGTTCCCGCTGGGTATCATCTCACATCGTTTCATTGTTTAACTATTATAGCCGCATTCCTTCCGGTTTCATATCTGATTCAACACTGCTGCCTGTCCATTACGAAAACATGCGGAAAATTTTACCACCAAAACATGAAAATTTTCAGATAAAAATTCTGATATTTTTCATATTTCTGCTTAAAACATAGATTGTGTGTACCCGTTAGAACCGATTGTGTGAGGCGGTTCTAACGAGTACCACAATCTATGTTTTTGAGTAAAAATAAGAAAAATAATGTATACCCCTGTAAACCCCAGTTTTACAATATAAAAGTGGGGTATAAGGGGGTCGACATTATATAGGCATATTTTCGTGATGCTATCAAGGCTGACTGACGTTGTAATTAGGTTAAATAGAGTAATTACCTGCATATTGGGAAACTATACATCCTTATCATGCTTATCCTAAAATTTGAATCAGTCCAAGTAATCACCTGATGACAGGTCCAAAAGGTGCTTGCTAAATAATAAAAAAAAAAACAAAAAAAAAAACAAAAAACATCTGATCAAACTGCTACTGACGCTCAGCTGATCTTTCCCTATATTTATGGTAAAGATAGTATTACCCCAGCAGGCACACAACATCAAAATGACGTCGTACCAACGTCGATACGACGTGATCACGTCGCATCGACGTTGAAACGATGTCATTTTAACGTTGTGTGCCCACTTGGACGGTAGATGAGAGACAATTTATTTTCACCTTTACCACTCTCTCGACTTATTCAACAGACGACGTACTGATGGTACTTTTCTTAGTTTTCCAAGAAAACAGGTTTTGACATTTCATGCAAATTGTCTCCACTGGAGACAATTTGCATGAAATGTGAAAACCTTTTTTCTCTGTGACAAATAGGAAAAATATTTTAATATGCCTATATGTCTACTGAAATATTTGTCCAGCATGCAAAGCATTAATGTGAATAGACACCACTTAAAAAGAGGACTTGAAGTTCTCCAAAGTGCAATAGTCCTGAATACCTAATCTGTACTAGTGGAAACAATATTGACAACAAATAGACAACAAGACCAATGAAACGCGTGCATTGGTACAAGTATTCTACTATTAAACTCCTGGTGTGATACTTAATACGAGCAGTTGTCAACGTGTGATGTTTTAATTTAAAACCAAGCGTATACGGTCGAAGTTGTGACAGCTTTTGAAAATATATTAAAAAAGCTATATCGACTAATATAAAACTCGCTCTGTTCAGAGCGCGCGTGTGTGAGGGGTGGGGGTGTTCTCTGCAAAGTAAGAATCGAAACCATTACGAAAACATGCCTATTCAAATATATTGAAAATTTTACCACCAAAAATTGAAAATTTTCAGATAAAATGTTTTGATATTTTTCATATTTCTGCTCAAAACATAGATTGTGGGTATTTGTTAGAACCGCCTCGCCGAGGCGGTTCTAACGAGTACCACAATCTATGTTTTGAGCAGAAATAAGAAAAGTAATGTATACCCCTGTAAACCCCAGTTTTACTACATAAAAATGGGGTTTAAGGGAGTCGAAATTATATAGGCATGTTTTCGTGATGGATTCCGAAATAGTTCTTCGCTAAGTAGGAATTCTCACTTTGTTGCGCAAAGTAAGAATTCTAACCTTTCGCAAGACCATTCAGGAACTGCATGGGATAAAGAAAACTCAGTATGGTGGTCGACTGTTGAATACTAGCACTATTTTACAATATTTTTTAATCGCTCTTATTATCATTTTTTTATATTCCATAAGAATTTCTGTGTTATATGTCAAAACGGATTATATAACGCATCTTCTACTAGAAAAAAGGGGATGCTTATGAAAGAATGATAGAGCATTTTGATGTTGTTGGGATTTACATGCAAATGATCCTGCTACTTGCGATCAGTGAAAAGTACATGACTAAGGTAATTAAATATTGGATAAAGAGAAATTGTTGTAAAGAAGATGGGTTCGCACTGAAATTTGAACTGCTAGTATTCAGTAAACAAAAGCTTATATTTCAAATCAACGATAACTTTGTTTCTTTAAGTACAAAGTTTTCATATGAATATAAAAAAACAACAAACAAACAAAAAAAAAACAACAACTTTTGTCTGGTCTTATGAGTCAATTCCTTTTCAACTTATTGCAGTAAATATATTCAGCCGCGCCATGCGAAAACGTGTCCGGGCATATGCGGACAGCGAAGGCCCAGATCAGCTTGCGCATCCGCGCAGTCTGATCAGGGCCTTTGCTGTCCGCAAACAGATTCATAGGATACTGTAGAGTGTTTCAATGGAGAGCAACGGCGCGGATTAGACTTTGCGCATGTGCAGGTTCACTTATTCATCAGTACATATTGCGCATGCTCGATTGCACGTTTTCGCTTGAAGTGGTCCGTATGAAACGGGTGCGTCATGGGCCACTACGCTCTCAAACAAAACAAAAAAAAAAAAAAAAAAAAAAAAAAGAAAAACACAACGCTCATGTAACAGCGGTATACATTACGAAAATACGCCTATGCAAATATATAGAAAATTTCATCTCCAAAACCTGAAAACTTTCAGATAAAAAACTCCGATATTTTTCTTATTTCTGCTCAAAACATAGATTGTGGGTACTCGTTAGAACCGCCTCGCCGAGGCGGTTCTAACGAGTACCCACAATCTATATTTTGAGCAGAAATAAGAAAAATAATGTATACCCTGTAAACCTCAGTTTCACTATATAAAAGTGGGGTTTAAGGGGGTAAAAATTATATAGGTATCTTTTCGTGATGCAAGATTTTTCTGAATGACACGTTGAATAGGATTCACTTTATACCACTCTTATCCTAACATTTGAACAAGTTTATTTGACTAGCAGTCTCTGTGTCCATAGACTACTGGATGGGTAGATAACAGTGTATACCCTGATCAAACAACGCGCTCTGCGGCGTCTGATCTGGATCTTCACTGTTTGCTTTGGTCTTTCTATCAGAATACTCAGGATAAGTGCGGTGCAAATCCGCGCTGTCCGATCAGGGTCTTCGCTTCCCCTTAAAGGAGCGTTTGATATCAGAATACGCAATGTGTGATGGTGGTTTAGTGTTTCATTTCAACATTATTAAAGTCATATCGAGACCATGGAAGGGTGATACTGAAAGGCTCTATGATACGAACCCAGTAACTCATTAGCTGAATTCCGCCTCTAACGGGATTCAAACCTGGTGCCACGTTAGCTGAATTCCGATTCCACCCGGATTCGAACCCGGGACCTCGTTATCCCAACTAGGCCACCGGACGCTTCTAGAATACACAATGTATCAGACCGCATCACGAAAACCTACCTATATAATTTTGACCCCCTTAAACCCCACTTTTTTATAGTAAAACTGGGGTTTACAGGGGTATACATTATTTTTGTTATTTCTGCTCAAAAACATAGATTGTGGGTACTCGTTAGAACCGCCTCGACGAGGCGGTTCTAACGAGTACCCGCAATCTATGTTTTGAGCAGAAATATGAAAAATATTTGAATTTTTTGTCTGAAAATGTTTTAATTTTTCGGTGATTAACTTTTCAGTATATTTAAATAGGCATGTTTTCGTAATGATGTACCAGACCGCAAATACTCAGTCTGATCTGGAACTTTATTATACAAGTCATATAAGTTTATAACAAGAGGCCCAAAGCACAATAACTCGCTCAACTGACGGTCCTAGCATTTCCACTTTATAACCTTGAGAGAAGCTTTCAAATAATTTTCTCTTATTGCCAAGTTTGGCAGAAAGTTTGTTTTTCTGTTTTCCAGTCCTGAAGTAATCCATATATGTGCCAAAACCTGTGCTGCTATTCTTCAAAGAAGGCAACATTTAATTTGTAAATAATGTCTTCTTGTCGTCATATTGCTGTTTTATCGTTTTGACTTAACTATTTATATATATATTTTCTTCACAATATAATATCAATTATCTATTTTTATTTATTTAGATGTGTAATCATTATATTTTATATTTCCTTCTTGGTCGATATTTAGATATTCCTTTTTACATTTTACGGTTTCGTATCTAATGTATACATGTTTATATTGGTCATGTAGTCCAGTGTCCTTTAAACAGGGAGGTAATTGAAGCCCACCCTCTGCTCACTCTTTTGGGCCCCCGTATACTCTGGGCATATTGTTCCTCCGTGATACGGCTGTTTGGTCCATTTGCGTGTGCATTCGGTGTACTCAAATTTATTTTTTGTACAGTTGCTTCCATGTTGATTAAGTGGCAGTTAGTATTATATATGTATATATATGTGTGTGTATGTACGTGTATATGTGTGTATGTGTATATATGTACGTGTGTATATGTGTATGTGTATGTTTGTGTATGTATATATATATATATATATATATATATATATATATATATATATATATATGGTTGTGTGTGTGTTTATATATATATATATATGTATGTGTGTGTATATATGTCTATATGTATGTGTATGTATGCATATATATATATATATATATATATATATATATATATAGAGAGAGAGAGAGAGAGAGAGAGAGAGAGAGAGGGAGGATCTTACCTTCGTGGTCATTTAATATGAAATTTATGAAACTCGTTGGGTAATTTCGGGGTATTTTGCGAGCCTTGGCGAGCAAAATACCGAAATTCCCCAACGAGTTTCATAAATTTCATATTAAATGACCACGAAGGTAAGATTCTGTTTATCACATGGCTCTTCCGATGACAAAAAAATGCACAAAATATATTAAGATAACGGCTTTCGATAGCTAAGCGAAACAACTCACTACCAAAGGATTCAGTAGTATTACGCAACAAAAATAGTTCGCATATTATTTGATAAGTATGGAAAATAACTAGAAGCAAGATAAATATGCCATTTATTACTTCATTAAACTGTAGGAATTACTCGAGGAATTAATGATGATTTTTATTTGAGCTAATAAATATTTCATTTAAATAAATGAATTTAAAAATAAATATTCCCTTTTACGTCATTCAGCGAGTCAATACGTCACTGAGAATCAGTAGGGAAATACTCCGAAATCAGCTGTCGTATTACAAGGTCACTGACCTAGATCAATACAGTTTATACGGTGGTTGATACACCCAAGTAAATCACAGATTTCAAGAACATTAAACATTTTAAGTGTAGTTTGGATTTTAATTTGACACATTAATTGACTGTTGGAGTCATGTTATCCTCCAATGCTTTTTTGGAGGAAGTGATTTTTTTTTCATTGAGTGTTTGACGACATCGATGTTGAAAGTGCCCGTAATTATGTTGCCGGAAAACATCGAATTTTAACCACCATGAATATTTCGGGTCTATGACGAAACATAGAATGACAAAACATAGAAAAGCAAAAACACGGAAAAGACAAAACATAGAAAGACTAAACATAGAAAAGAAACATCGAAAAAAGATCGAAAAAAGATCGAAATAACATCGAAAAAGTTCAGAAACATCGAAAATTTTATTTCCATCCATTTTACGACAACAATACTTTTTCGATATCGTAAACATATTTCAGGAATTTTGAGGTAGCGAACAATTGATTAGCGACCAATAAAGTTTAACGCACAGTAATACTGCTTTTTCGATCAGTGACAATACAGTTCCATATAGTATTTGATTCAGTCAATATGTTACATTGTGTGCCAACCCCTCCAGGTAGTCCATACATGAATGTCCGTTATTTGTTCTCATCTGGAACTCGGACACAATTTTCTGGAGTCTTTTCTCGCGACTTACGGCTTTGCTAGATTTTTTTGACAAAGATTCCCCACGGAGGAGAGTTTGCTTCCTCAACTCGGTATTTGACTGCTCCCCTTTAAGAAATTCTAAAAATTTCCAAATATTTGGATGTGCTTGTCCCAGAATCGAACTAATACGTCGGTGCCAACCTTCCAGAAAGTTTGTAGTCCTAGGCTCGCTCCCTAGAGTTCTCTCATACACTGACCAAATAGATGGAGGAAATGGAGGTTCTCTCCAAGTCAGACGCAAAGGGCGCAATGCATCAGTACCCGTATCAGCACTGGAATATTGTCCAATATATGTCCGTTCAAAGTACAGCGCAAAGTCTTCAGCCTCTGGAGGAAGGAGCGGTTTGATTTCCTGGAAGGCATGACGGACAGAGTCGGGTGGTAGGGACGCAAGTGCCGTAAACATGCGTACCTTTAAGCTGAAATCAAGGTCGTCAACGTACTTAGTTCGAAGGCCAAGTTCAGAAATTTTGCGCCAGTTAGCCTGCCCAAAGTGAAAAAAGCAGCATTCAATACTGAGCTGAGGAAACAAGGATCTCATAGAACTATACGCCGCGGTTTCAAAGTCTGATCTAAATATTTGGATTTCAATGCTCATGCCAAGGGATTCCATTTTGTCTTTGATAATTTTAAACACAGCTGTGTATGTTTCACTGCTTTTCTTTGGTAGCAAACAGAAAACCATTGGAAAAATGGTTCCGAGGTATTCTCCATGAATGGTGTATAACTGTTTAAAAAATGGCGGGGTTACAGAAAAAGTCCCGTCACCGTACCATGCTTTTGAGCAAGACAAATGATACAGATTCTGAGCCGTCGAGTATATCAAAACCCTTTCACCTTCAACGCTTTCATAAAAAATTAACCAATCTTCTCCATTAGAAGTTTCTCTCCATTTTCCCTCGATATCTATTTCAGACGCACTTTTTGGAAGAGGTGGCAGATTTCTGCGCCGTTCCCTTTGAATCGTACGCCGTACTGAAGATTCTTTAGGAAGAGCACCCTGAGCAGCTGTATGTAATGTCTGCGATACTTCTCTATTGATGATACCAGACGTTGTGGCATGAGACTTTGCAGCTGCTTTCACCCCACAAAGGACTTTTTTGGCCTATAAAATGAAAGGAAGGGGGAAAAATGCAGGACAGGGTTAATGGAAAAATGTCCGAACTAAAAATAGTCAAATAATCGAAATTGACAAATGGGCTATCAATTTCAAGCGCGTTATAAGGAGATAGTACAATTTATCTATACCTCAACATCTGCTCTCGAAGGCGCGTGGTTATGGTCTTTTGTTTGGCTGGCATCAATAGGTTGTCCATCGTCTTTCTTGTTTGATATTGCTCGGCCTCGACATTCTGGATTTCTAACACATTCCCAGTAGATTTTTCTATCATTTTTATCAATAATATAAAGGTAGCCATCTAACGCCAGTTGTGGCTTTCCTTTCTGCGTGGTCAGAATTTCCATTTTGAATGAAAATAACGGGTTTTATGAAAAAGGATGGTAAAAATAAATGTGAACACAATTTGTTTAACAAATTTCATTTTCCAAAGAAATACAAAAGAAATACAACAATGGTCGTGAACAGACATCAAAATTTTCTCTAATCGGGTGCTTAACTGTAATGATTGTTGATCGATAGCCATAATCGAGTGAGCGAATGTTCAATGACGCGTAGCAATTGCCGAGCGGTCAAGTCATTATCGTTTTTCACACTTATTGTTCTATTATTGGTCGTTCTATTATTCGTCGATCTATTAAATGTCGCGTCTATGTTTTGACTTATCTATTAAGTGTCGCTTCTCTCTTTTGTCTTCCTCTGTTTTGTCGTACAGGCGAATATTTCTGGTAGCTGTGTTATTCACATTGTGATTGTGTTGCGTCTTCCCCTTCCATCGGTCTGACATTTATCGTTCATCTCAAAGTCATCTCAAAATTGAAGGCAGAATCAAAAGTGAAAGTTGTATCGGCGAACGCGGACACCATCTTGGTTGCTATCAATAAGCGGAGTAATACGAATATTAATGGGGATAATTAGGCTAACCTATGGGAAGCCTTGCAGGTGTTATAACACGTGTGGTTATATGATTTTTATGACATGCATTATTTCCCTGAATAACTTGATGGCCATGTGATAAATATGTATATAACGCTATGATAGTCTCTTATAATTCTGTATAGAATGGCTTAGTGTATTTTATATGTTAAATGTATATGTATGTATGTGATGTTATACACTAAGATGAGACTCTAATAAGCTAAACTATTAAACTGGCAGCCATTAACACTTAGCATGCTGGGTAAAAATTTCAGCGGACATTTTCGAACAGTTTTCTAATTTTTCCTATAGAATAGGATTTGACACTTGCAAATTGCATGAAGCGTCAAAGCCTATGTTCTGGGAAAAGACAATTTGTATAAAGTGTCAAAGCACATTTTCTAGGAAAATAAGAAAAAAAAAATCTTCAGTTTGTCGTCTGCCTAAATTGCCCAGAGATTGGTCAAAGTTAGAAGAACATACGTTTTCCATTATTACCACATTTGGCATGGAAAATATCAAGAGTCAATGTATTAGTCAGGTATCATTAACTCTAAATTAAAAGAATGGTCCGTCTGCTTTAAATTCTGAAAATCGCCAAAAACTGATATAATTCTACACTGTTAGCTAATGTCCCTTTTTATGTGACACTAGGCATAAATGGTTAATAATAGGCAATTAAGATGTGACTCAAGTAACAGGGCATTCTCATTTGAGCGGCGCCATGCAAAAATATGTCCTCGGAAATGCTATAGATTTTATTAACACCTGACCTGCTGAATGAAGTAAGATGTCACACCTACTTCTAATTGTCACCTAATCGGATGAATTGATCTAGGATTTTGATACAAATTCCCATATTTATTGACAAACAGTGTAGATCCAGATCATTTGGCTTCTGAAGAAGCGAACTGATGTTGATCTACACTGTTAGCAAAGGCAGGGCATATCCAGGTTCAGCAGGACCAGGGTAAATGCAATAAACCAATTTGGCTCATGAGCAAATATAGAATAAACATAATTATACAACCATCATTACGAAAACACGCTTATTCAAATATATTGAGAATTTTACCACCAAAAAAATGAAAATTCGGATAAAAAAATTCCTATATTTTACATATTTCTGATCAAAACATAGATTGTGGGTACTCGTTAGAACCGCCTCATCGAGGCGGTTCTAACGAGTACCCACAATCTATGTTTTTAGCAGACATAAGAAAAATAATGTATACCCCTGTAAACCACAGTTTTCCTATATTAAAGTGGGGTTTAAGGGGGTCAAAATTGTATAGGCGTGTTTTCGTGATGTATAGGAAGGATAGCAAACATACGAAAACATCAAATAAGTATTCTACGGGCGCAACTTCAGCAATGCTCCCTGCATCATTATTGTTCTTAAGTCGGAAAAGGTGCAGCAAAGAAACAGGAAGTGGAAAATGGGTCTACTGCACATTCTCTCTTTTTCGTTCCTTTTCTTTCTTTCTTGATTTTTTTTTTTGTTTTTGTTTTTTTTTTTTTTTTCGTTTTTTGCCTGGAAAACATGTTCCCTGGAAAACCTGTTGTTGTTGCTTAATGTAATCAATGTCAGTTCATTTGGTATGTACTTATCAAACGTATACAAAATTTTAACGCTATATCAGCACATATTTGTTTGGCTACTGATACATACGTATATTTACCCTCCTCTTCCCCTCTCCCCTTTGTGGATATATTTTACCAGACGCTTCATGAAAAAAAAAAGAAAATTAATGACGCCTAATGACGCCGCTTTACATTGCAAGACTCATATTAACAGTAGATCACATATTTACATACCTAAACAGAGATAAGTGATAAGTATATATGTTCTGTACAAAGTAAGAATCGGGACAATTCCGGAATTGTCCTGCGCAAAGTAAGAATTCTCTGTCGGGCGAAGTAGGAATTCTTACTTTGCGCAAGACGATTCCGCAATTGCTCCTGCGTAAAGTAGGAATCGGGACAAAGTGAGAATATCTATCGTTGTACATTTATTTGCTATTAGTGTGGCAGTGCGTGGGCATATTAAACACTACCATATTTACCCTAAGTATTAGGACACCATAACTCCTTACCATACTTGTTCTAAAATTTAAATATATATATATATATATATAATTTACTACCTATTGATATGTTTAAAATAGCGCTGAATGAGTAGCAAACAGAGTGAACCCTGATCAGACGCCACTTTCTGCGTAAAAGTCACATAATGTTGTGTTTACACTTCCTCTTAGTGTCACTGGAAGTCTATAATGTTTTTGTTGTTGCATCGAGCCATTCGTGGGTGGGATTCTACAGTTACAAGCATAGATACGAAACGTTCATCTCTGGAAAACAACCAAACAGAAATCTCCTTGGTTAAGCAAACAAAAGTGACCTTATCTCTTTTAGTGTTGCGGAAATACGAGTCAAATACCGGTAAATATGATTGGTTGTTTCTCAGAGGAAAATCATCACAGGGATGCTTATAAATGTATGAATGTATAAAAAAATAAAACCAAATGACATTTGCTTTTTACAACATCATAAAGCCGTATAAGTTATGATATTCCACACACATATAGCTGTTAAATACAACAGAATCATACTATGGCTTTGACAGATCGAAGATCGAAGATCGAAGATCAAAACACAATAGGCAATGAACAATGACGTCGCAACGCCAGCAAACTTACCTCCGGACACGTGCGCCCAGGGAAGATTCAGATCAGACTGCGGTCTGATCAGAATCTTCACTGTGCGCGTTTTTGGGTAGTCAAGGACGCAAACTTTCTTCAAACGGACAACAAAGACTCCAATCAGACTGCGCAGATCCGCTGGCTGATTTGAGCCTCGGCGGACGCAGATGTCAGAAGGTATGTTTTCGGACGTTGAGGCTCAATAATAACTGAAAAGCAAATAAATGCACCCTGGTCTCATCCGAATCCCAATGGAATATATTTTCCGTACAATATGGCAGAGACAGAAAAATACATTTGAACCGGGGAATACTTCCTACAACATTGCATGTGCTCTCAGCGAAGATTCAGATCAGCCCGGGCATCCCCGCAGTCTGATCTGAGTCGCCGCTGTCTGTCTGAAGACGCTTTTAATCCTTGGCTACCCAAAGAGCCCAATGTGAAAACTTTTATCAGACTGCGCACATGCTCGGCGCACATGCAATTTTGTAGGGAGGTACTCCCCGCTTCAAAGTATTTTTACTCTGTCATATTATATGGAAATGAGTAAACATTGATTAAGCAACGATTCTGTAGGCCCAGTCAAGGCCCAGGTCAATCTGCGTCATCTGGGTCTTCCTTGTACTCATATCCCAAAATACACCCTTTCTCATAGCACGGCTATATGTGTTCGCGTCAAGATTCTGATTGTTCTCTAGGCAGGATATTAATGTGCTGGGTCGGCTATACGCGGCTTTGGTGTCTGTCTCTCGATGATAGAAAAAGTGTCTTGACTTTCTACTGTATCTTCTGCTGCTGGATTTAGCTCGAAGTTTAGGTCTTCCTCCTTTATAACCTCGTTCTCAACAGTCGCTCCTGGCATGATAGTAGTTCATGGTGGTTGACCGAATACTTCATACGGCGTCTTCTTTGTTCCGCCTGCTACCTCTGTGTTCATACTGTACTGGATTTTTGGCAGCCAGCCTGCCCGGGATAATCACCGGTCAGTCATAGAGTCGCACGTTTGTTAGCTATGTCTCACGATGGTGGCGTTGCTTTGGTCTACCAACCCCTGTGATTGGCTGTGGCGTGGACTTCCGTTTATAAACGTCTTCTCCACCCCAGTCTTTCACCAACTCTCGGATGACGTTGTTGACGAAGTCTCTCCCGTTGCCATTCCTAGAATTTATTTTTGTATATGCTAATAGGCCAGCTTTGAACCTGAAGAGCTAATAACTGCTGCAATCATCCCCAGTGTATTGGAAAAGTCAAACCTGGGCAGAGGAGGACTGTTTCTTGAGGAATGAGTGTGTTTGAGATGTTGTAGTATTTGGGGTGATGTTTAGAAATATATATAGTAGATTGATTATAATGTCATTAAGCAGAGTTCTGTATAGTGTATATATGTAAACAATATATTGTAAGATGCATGGAGGGATGGCCCTCCCCGACCTTCTGTGCATCATGTGACGGGGAGAATAAAAAAAAAAAAGTCTCTCCCGTTGTCACTGTGTAGGATTCTGGTTAGGCCAAGGTATGGGAACCGTGACCCTTTCATTCCATCACGAAAACATGCCTATATAATTTTGACCCCCTTGAACCCTACTTTTATATAGTAAAACTGGGATTTACAGGGGTATACATTATTTTTCTTATTTCTGCTCAAAGCATAGATTGTGGGTACTCGTTAGAACCGCCTCGATCAGGCGGTTCTAACGAGTACCCACAATCTATGTTTTGTGCTGAAATTAGAAAAAAATATTGGAATTTTTATCTGGAAGTTTTCAGTTTTTGGAGGTGAAATTTTCTATATATTTGAATAGGCGTGTTTTCGAAATGCAAACCGCTAGCAACATCATCTGCAGTTTTCCTCTTTAATGGTCACATCACATGGTACGTTGACCACTGATCCATGAAGTGGGCGATGTATGAGAATTCTCCGTCGGGCTTGTGGCGCATGTCAATGGGATCTATTTGTGCTCTTGGCAAGAACCCGAACGAGAGTATAACAGAAGGCATACGGAATATGTTCTCTCAACTTCTTGTATGACAGATTTAGGAATACCTTCATATCTGGACTGGATCTAGGGGTAAAGATTTATAAAGGTTACAATTTGAAGCATTATTCATACCGACTGCGATACAGACGAGGGTTGATCAAGAAATGCTCAGAAACGTCCTAACCATACATTTCGCTAGAGACACCCCTCGTACTAGTATACTATTTCCTGGTCATGGGCACTGGTTAGACCAGAGGCGGTTCATCCATATATTTTCAAAGGGTCATCTCAGCCAGGAAAGGCACATAACCGTGACCAGAAAAAAAGCCCGTGTCAGTTATTTTTCATGAGGAATTTCAAAACCCTATCTTGGAATACCTTTATATCTGGACTGGATCTAGGAGTAAAAATTTATAAAGGTTACAATTTGAAGCATCACTCATACCGACTGCGATACAGACGAGGGTTGATCAAGAAATGCACAGAAACGTCCTGACCATACATGTCGCTAAAAACACTCCACCCAAGGCTCCTGCTTAAATAGTTTTTTGCGATATTTTGCTGACAAGATTTCATCCATATTTCTTCGAAGGGCCATAATTTAGGAAAGGGGCATATTTCTGATAAGTAATGACATGTCAAAATGGGATAATTCAACAGTGCACACATTAATGGTATTTTACTCAATTATAATTACTTTATTAATGATTGTCTCCATTGGGGACAATTTGTCTCAAATATCAAACCTGTTTTCAGAGAAAAAATAAGAGAAAAAATGTTTCAGTATATAATCTGCTGAAAAAGTTATCAAGGGTGCTAGCACAAGTTATCTAGGTAGCCAAAAAACAAAGGTGCTGATGAGATTACATGGATGCAGGCTGAATTGACTCCTCCGTCAGAAGGCTATAACCACGCCCATGCGTAAATCCTTAGACAAACAATATCGTGATACTTGTATTTGTCAATGGAAACTGCATGTGTACCTGTATTTATCAATGAAAAAGTACATAGGTAATATTGTTTGTCTAAGCAATAACATTAACCGTTAACTGGTAAGCTATTTTGGTTGGTCAGGTTTTGGTGTCATTTACTGGTCAGGTGATTTCACGGAGGACACAATTGTGCTTTCAAGGATATCAATGTCATGACTGGAATTGTCTATTGCAAGGTGTCAAGTAGTTACTTCTAAGCGCGTTATCACTTCTCTTGATTGATAATTGATAATCAGCACAAGCAAGACAAATACGATAATTACTTGTACAAACATTCTCCCGGTATTAACTTTCTCATTTTGTCAGAAAATATGGTTTGAAATGCAAATTGTCTCCTAGAAGATTAGCATGAAATGTCAAAACCTATTTTTTCTGAAATAAAAATAGGAGATAATTTGCATGAATTTTCAGTTTCTGGAAAAAAAATAAGAATGTTTAAAATGTCGCCTGCTGATTTTTTTATACCCACATGCTACATATTTCTCTATGAAACCATATGTTGCGGGTATTCATTGGAAATGTCTCTATGAGTCACTTCTAATGAGTAACCACACCATGTTTCAATGGAGATAAAAGGAAAATATCATGTGAATACTACCTTTTATCTGCAGCGGGTTAGTAGCTTTATTATCTTTATTATTCTTTTAAGTTTATTGATATTTTAAAGAAATTAAAAAAACATAAATCAGACAAATTTCAGATTTGAAACATCTAAATAAATAGTGTGTCTGGATAAAAGTCAAACACATCCGAGATAATCCCCACCTGAGACATGCATTGCCCCGTCTTTAATTCGTTTATTGGCCCACCTGTCACGAGCGGATTAATTAAAGACACTTTTTTTTTCCTTCTTTGGCTAGACCCCCTCTTCATGATCACCCCCAATATACTGACCTGATAACAGAGCGCACATCAAAGGCTTATCTTATCTAAGTGATTATGAAGCCATTATAAGGATGTTAAGTCTCCTTAGGTGGGGCCCTATAAGGGTTAATTCATGTAATTGAGCAGTATTCAATATGTTATATTAGAACTGATTAAATTCATTTGCAAATTTTGCATTTAATTTGTTGATTTGTATTGTATCACATTATTTATTTATTTTTCTTTTATTTTTGATCGTTTTTTTCCCCAAAATACAAAAATATTGTTTTTTCTTGCATTGTGAAAAAATACAAATAAACTTAAATAGAAATATAAAATAGAAAGTTTTATTTATTTATTTATTTATTTTCTAAAGTAAATAAGAACACTGCGCAATCATTTCTAATTTCCCCTTATCAGGCCCTACCTGTAAGGATGGCCAAAGTCACCAAGAATTTCTTATCTTAATCTCCTTATGGTGTTTAGCGTGTTATGCAATCCAAACTGTGTCTTAGTGTTGGAACATTTTTGCTTGGTCATCAGCTGAGAAAATCTCTGCTGCTACGTCTGTCTGCACCTTGGTTTTTTTTTTTTTTTTTTGATCTCTAATCACCTTAGACTTAAGTGGCTGTTGTTGTGGTCTGGTCTAACCACACGTCGACCATTTGGGGTCATTTGCATCATCTCCCGGAGAAAGGGAGAAAAGGATAGACAGGAATGTGGAGGAGAAAAAAAAACAAGTTACAGAGGAGACAAGGGAGATGTAAATAACAGGGGAGAAACAGATGGATGGATGGATGGATATTTTGTTTATAGACGCTCAACCCTAAAAGGGCATATAGCGTCTAATAAGTTTTATGTTATATGATGATTTTATTTAATGAGAAATTTAAAAATATCTAGGATTGATGTGTTTATTTTAAAGAGATAAAGTATCAATGATTTTAAGTGATTAAAAATACTGATCATATTTTATTAAAAAGTCCGATCTCTTTAAGAAAGTCGAGTATTTTCTGAGTTGGCATATCAAAAAGTTCCTTTATAGTTTTTATATTAAAATACTTTGTGCGAATGTGATTAAATTCAGCACAAGTGATAAGAAAATGTTTGACTGTGAAAGGTTCATTACAAGGAATGCAGAATGGAGCTTGTTCATTGTTTAAAATATAAGAATGAGTAATTCTAGTGTGTCCAAGTCTACATCTCGTGATTTTTGTTTGTTCTTTTCTGCTGAGATTAGAGAATGTGCATTTGCTGTTAAAATTTGGTTTGATTTCATTTAATTTATTATAAGTTTGTGTTTCCCAAACAGACTGACATTTGTTGTTGATGTATTGACAGACGTTTGATTTAAAGTCAGAGTGAGGAATTTTGAAATTGGTTATTACTAAGGATAATGCAGATTTGGCTTCTGAATCTGCTAATTCATTTCCACGAATATTAACGTGGCTGGGAAGCCAACAAAATACAATTTCTTTTGAAGCGGAAAGATAATAATATTTTTTAAGAATTTGCTGAATTAATGGGTTTCTATGGTGTAAATCTTTAAGAGATTTTAATACAGAAAGAGAATCTGAATAAATGATAAACTGTTTTTCAGACTGATCTCTGATATGGTGAAGTGCAATATCAATTGCCTTGGCTTCGGCGGTAAAAATGGAGCTATTATCAGGTAATCTGATACTGTCAGTAAAATTTGGACTAATAACAGAACAAGCAACCTTCTCATCTTGTTTCGAACCATCTGTATAAATTGACAGGTAATGTTTATAATTTGATTTGATTTCTAAAAATTCATTCTTAAAAATATGCGACTCGACTTCTGTTTTTTTATTTTTATGAAGGTCTAAAATAATCTTTGGAGGGTTTAACGTCCATGGCTCTTTTGATGGAAAAGAAAAATGCTGAACATTTTTAATATTGATATTGGCCTCTTCAAGTAACGGTTGTATTCTCAGGCCAAGGGGTTTAATAGCTGTTGGTTTATTATTGTAAAATCTTTCATATTTAGGGTTAAAAACACAATCATGAGCTGAATTACGTGGATTGGCGGCTAATTTAGTAACATATTGAAGAGACAATTTCTCTCTTCTTATATACAATGATGGTTCATTTGATTCAGCGTATAAACTTTCGACGGGGGAAGTACGAAAAGCCCCTAGAGCCAGACGTAAACCTTGGTGATGAATAGTATCCAAAGATTTCAAATAAGATTTTCTAGCGGATCCATAAACTATGGATCCATAATCCAGTTTAGATCGAATTAAAGATCTATAAAGATTTAAAAGAACTGTACGATCTCCTCCCCAGTCGGAACTGGAGAGAACTTTAAGAATATCAAGTGCTTTAAGACATTTAGCTTTTAAAGCTTTGATGTGTGGTATAAAAGATAATTTGTTATCGAACAAAAGACCCAGGAATTTTGCTTCACTGACGACTGGAATTGGACTACCGTATATGGTGAGATGAGGATCTAAATGTAGCTGACGTATCTGACAAAAATGAACGCATTGAGTTTTTGTTTTTGAAAATTTGAAACCATTTTCTGTTGCCCAATCTTCTATATTGTTTAAACATCGTTGTAGTTTGAATTCAATGGTTTCCATATTTTTCGATCTAATAAATATTCCAAAATCGTCAACAAAAAGTGAACAGTCAAGGTCTTTCACACATTTAACAATATCGTTAATTTTAATGCCAAACAAGGTAGGTGATAAAATGCTTCCCTGTGGTACACCTTGTTCTTGTTTAAATATGTCCGATAACGTATTACCTATTCGAACATTAAATGTTCGATCTGATAAAAAATTTTGAATAAAAAGTGGTAATCGGCCTTTAAGGCCTAATTTATGTAAATCTTTCATGATGCCATGTTTCCATGTAGTATCGTAAGCTTTTTCAAGATCAAAAGATACAGCTACGACATGTTCTTTTTTAATAAAGGCATCACGAATAAAGGATTCCAAACGAATCAAATGATCGTTTGTACAGTTATTTTTTCTGAATCCAGCTTGATATTTTGTTATAAGCTGGTTTGATTCCAAGAACCAAACCAGTCTATCATTAATCATTCTCTCCATTGTTTTACACAAACAACTTGTCAAAGCAATAGGTCTATAGTTTGTAGCTTCAGTATGATCTTTATTTGGTTTTGGTATAGGTATAATCGTTGCTTTACTCCAGTCTTTTGGAAATTTTCCAGTGATCCAAATATCATTTAAAATATTTAATAAAGTTTTTAAAGCGTTATCGGGTAAATGTTTAAGAATTTGATAATGGATGTCATCAGGACCAGCAGCTGTATCGTGAGATTTATTAAGAGCATCTAATAATTCTGAAGCTGCGAATGGTACATTATATTTTTCATGATTTAGTGACGTAAAATTTAGATGCTCTTTCTCTCGTTCCTGTTTTATGTTTTGAAAGGTTTCGGAATAATTTGCACTAGAAGAGTTTTTCTGAAAATTCTCCCCTAGTGCATTGGAAATATCTTTAGTCGTTGAACATATATTTCCATTTGATTTAATATGGACATGCTTGTTATTTTTATTTTTGCCAGTAATTTTTCGAATCATGTCCCATATTTTCTTTGCTGGAGTTCTAGAATTAAGTTTGGAGACGTATTGCTGCCAAGATGTTCTTTTAGCCGTTTTTATTGTCTTGCGAGCTTTAGCTCGCATTTGTTTGGCATGGATTAGATTTTCTTTTGTTGGCTGCCTATTGAACTTTCGTAAGGCAGATTTTCTTTTATTCATTGAATTTTTAACATCTTTATTAAACCAAGGTCTATTTCTTTTTGAACGTGTCGAGGACTTTGGAATATATTTCTCGGCTACATGAATTAATGTATCAGTAAAAGCTTGTATATCATCTGCTGTTTTAAACATTTCAGGATTTAATTTTTCATTACATAGCTCCATAAAATTCTCCCAGTTTGCTTTATTCAAATTCCATCTGGAATGATGGTCTTCATTTGTCGATGTAATTTCTTCAATTTTAATTGGAAAATGATCGCTCCCATGAAGGTCATCTAAAACTGACCAATCAAAATCTAAGTAAATATTTGGAGAGCATATAGACAAATCTAAGGCAAAATAATTTCTTGTAGGAGAATGAAGATAAGTTGGTTGTTTATCGTTAAATAAACATAAATCATTTTCTGCAATAAAATTTTCTATTATTTCTCCTTTGTCATTTGTATCCAGACAACCCCATAGTTTGCTGTGACTATTAAAGTCACCTAATAATAAATAAGGACGAGGTAACTGGTTTATAAGATTTTCTAAATCGTGTTTAGAAAATTTACAGTGTGGAGGAAGATATAGAGAACAAATTGTTATGGATTTAGACAGAGTGACATTTACAGCAACAGCTTGTAAATTACTATTTATATCTATCTGTCTATGAGGAATATTTGATTTTACAAGGATAGATGAACCTCCTGAGGCTTTCTGATTTTCAGTTGCGATATGATTATATAAACTATAATTTTTAAAATTAATATTATCTGTATTTTTTAAAAAGGTTTCCTGGAGACAAAAGACAGTCGGAGAAAGTAGTGTTGTTAAAATTAAAATTTCGTTATAATTTGCTTTTAGTCCTCGACAGTTCCACTGAATAATTGATTTTTTATCCATGATAAATGGAGAGATGATTTCAAAATAAGGAACTTAATCCTTTTGTTTTCTCTGAGACTGCGAGAACATGGAGGAGTCAGTCTCTAACTCCATGTTCTCAAGGGAATCGAACCGATTGACCAACTTGATCGGATCGGCCGACGCCCCTTTACTATATGGATTTGGTTCTTTATCTTTATCTTTTTCTTTTCCATTTTTTCCTTTCTGGTCAGCTGTCCTGGACCTGGATCTCTGTTGTGATCCACTTGTTTTAGTCGGCTGTGTTTGTGAACTGTTTTGAGATTTTGTTGGTGGTCTAGACTGATGAGTAGATGTGGGTTTAGGTTTAGGTTTTAGAGTAGGAGTAATAACTTTTGAATTTGCTTTGATGACAGAATCTTTTTCGTTAAACTGTGTAGAACTTTCTTTGGTTTCAGGTTTAGTGTTTAGGGATTGAACAACTTTTGCAAAGGTGATTTCAGGTTGATTTTCTTGTATTTTTTTGGCTTCTAAATAAGTAATTTTTTGTGTAACTTTAATTTTCATTATTTCTTTCTCTTTTTTCCAAATTTCACACTGATTTGATTTTGATTGATGGTTTTTGTGACAGTTCACACACTTGGCTTCATTTTTACAAGCATTTGTAGAGTGATCAAAGTCACCCATACCACATTTTTCACATACTGATCCAGGTAATTCAGGACAGCCGTTTTCATGATGTCCAAACCTCTGACAGTTGAAACACCGCAGAGGATTTGGAATGTAGACTTCAACCGGTATAATTCGGTAAAATATTTTTAGTGATTTCGGTAAAGTTGTGGTGTTGAAAGTTAGTAAAAGTGTATTTGTTTCTATAAAGTTTCCATCTTTTTTAATTTTAAAACGTTTGCAAGCTGTTACTCCTTGTGTGTTAAGATATTCTGTGATATTTTCTTCAGTTTCATGTTTTAGCATCCTGTCACGGATAATACCTTTGCAACTATTGAGTGTTTTATGTTCTGTGACAGAGACATTAATGTTAAAGAATTTTGTAATTTTCAAGAGATTATCAGTTTGAGATTTTCTGTTAGTTTCGACCAAAAGAGTTCCATTTTTTATTTTTTTTACATTTTTTGGAGTGCCTTTGTTTGTTTGTGTTGAGGTTTTACGGCCCAGTCAACCCAATGGGGTCATGTCGAGCGCGGTCAGTTTACCTAACCACACATTTACTGGGCAGGCTTAGTCCTCTTAGCGGTTTACCAGTATTGTGCACATTCTTTCGCCAGAAACTGACAACTGCCCTTCTTGAATCAGCGGAAGGGAGAGAATGACCGTAGAAAATATTTCATGATCAATCTCCACGAAAGAATGTTGCCGACCCTGGCGGGGGTCGAACCCGCGACCTCCTGGTCTCCAGTCGGACGCGCATCCAACTGAGCCACCGAGGCCGGTTTTTGGAGTGCCTATTAAAGATTCTATTTGCTTTTCTATGATGAAAGGAGACAGTGAAGTAATTGGTTTGTCTTCCTTACTCGAAATCACTAAAAATTTAGCGAAGTTCTCATTTGCTTTGAAAGTAAAAGTAGTCGGTTGCGTGTCGTCCTCCGAAGAGTCGAACGCCAGAAATCGTTTTCGAGAGGCCATGGTGATGAAATTTTTGATTCGATAGCTATGCGCCCCACCCTCCATGGAGCCCTACAAGGGGACGTTTAACAGAAATGGATCTCCTATTTCTAACGTCAAGGCTACATTGCTATTATACTCGGTGTCAAGATCAGAGTCTTCAGCTCGGCCTCATGCTTAGATGATTTCCCACCTATTCATCTAAATTTCCATAGAAAAATTTATGAACAGTTGAGTTCATCCCCCTATCCACAGCCTCTACTCACAGAGGTTTCCGCCAAAGCCCCAATAAAGCCCACCAATTGACCCTTCAGCCGCCGCCCATTGAAACTCACTTAAAGGGGAGAAACAGAAGAATAAAAACTTGCCCCGTCCCCAACCTGCTGCGAGCAAACCATGCCCTAACCCACCATAACCACCCTGACCCGACATCTGAGTGGTACCTGATAAGAAGTCCATTCTCCAAATCATAAGGTACAGTTTCTCAGCTGGACTCCATAGCGCAGTCAGCAGCATGTCCGACTGCAAATCCAGTGGTCACAAGTTCCAGTCCCAGCTAGGCCACAAAACTTTCGGCAAGATTGATCATGAAATCTTTTCTATGGTCATTGTCCCCTTTCCACTGATTCAAGAAGGGCAGTTGTCAGTTATTACCTAAAGTACTGGGCCTCATTGTTCGAAACTAACCATGTCGTTAGTTAATTAATGTTTCATGCCATCACAAAAACATGCCTATATAATTTAGACCCACTTAAACCCCACTTTTATAAAGTAAAACTGGGGTTTACAGGGGTATACATTATTTTTCTTATTCCTGCTCGAAAACAGAGGATATGGTGAGGCGTTCTAACGAGTACCCACAATCTATGTTTTGAGCAGAAATATGAAAAATATCAGAATTTTTTATCTGAAAATCATCCGTTTTTGGAGGTGAAATTTTTATTTATATATTTGAATAGGCGTGTTTTCTTGATGCACTAATATCATTATGAAAACCCGCCTATTCAAATATATTGAAATTTTCACCTCCAAAAACAGAAAATTTTTAGACAAAATTCTGACACTTTTTTTTATATTTCTGCTCAAAACATAGATTGTGGGTACTCGTTAGAACTGCCTCAATGAGGCGGTTCTAACAAGTACCCACAATCTATGTTTTAAGCAGAAATAAGAAAAATAATGTATACCCCTGTAAACCCCAGTTTTACTATATAAAAATGGGGTACAAGGGAGTCAAAATTATATAGGTATGTTTTCGTGATGTTTTTGCTGAAAAATGTGGGTAGCTTTTGCATTTGCAAAAGCTACTCACATGTTTTCAGCTAAGGATGCTTTGAACAATTGGGCCCTGGTTAACCACATAAAGGACTAAGTCTGTCTAGGAAAAGTGTGAGTAGATTAACTGACTGGCTCAACATGACCTTAACAGTGTTGATCGGGCTGTACAACTCCAAATCAAACAGAGTTTCTCTAATGTGTCAGCAGAGGAGTTGAGGAGTATTTGGTGATAATGCTGTGATAATTTATTTCTCAATAAAAATCTACATTGTAGGTACTCATTAAAAGCGCCTTGGCGAGGTGCTTCTAATGAGTACCTATAAGACAGGTTTTATTGAGAATTATTGCATAAAAAGCAGTGCCGCACGTTTGATTGATTGTGTTGGGGTTTAACGACACGTCAACCCTTGAGGGTCATTTTGTGTCGTCTCCCAGAGAAAGGGAGAAAAGAGATAGAAGAGAGAGAGTAGAGGAGATGAAAGAGAGGGACAGGGAAGAAAGAGGAACAGGAATGAAAGTGAAGAAACAGAAGAAATAAAAACATTCCCCCTCTACCCTTACCCACTACAAGGATAGCAGGCCTTGCCCAACTGTAAGCCAATATCAGTTGGACGCCCCAGTGATGTAAGATACACAGCACCTTCGCACCACCCGACCACCCCCAGTGCCGCACGTTATTAACAGCCGTGCAGTAACCGGCGAAAACCCGTGTATTAACAATGCAATTCACGCGCTGTTAATGCACGGCTACGCAACTTTCAATATGCCTATACCGGGGCCACAGAACTGCTGCTGTCACGAGATGTGTAGTGTCCGGCCCTAGAACGAGCATAGTTCATGGAAACTGCGTTCGCGAGACATCAGTGAAAAGGCGAAACAAAATAGTGCAAGAAATAACGCAAAATGTAGCAAATGTTTTCAGTTTTTATGCAATAATAGTGATCGAACATGGTTTTTCAATGCATTAACATTCGCCAGGTCCCTAGGGAGGTGTTGAAAACAGCGGCCTCCGGCCTCAGTTTTCAACACCTCCCTCGGGACCTGGCGAATGTTAATGCAAGAAAAACCATGTTTGATCCTTATATTGGAGAAAATAATGGCAGAATTATCATCAAATACCACTGTATGCCAGATTAAAAACAAAATTTCATATATGAATTTTGTAATTTTATTTTGATTGTATGAGTAGAGATAAAATATTTATTACATAGAAAAATAGAGCACTATATATGATTGTCAGTTACATAATTTGATTAAAATTCTTTGATGCCAAAACTGTCCTCAATATTGATTATAGATGTATAAACAAATATTCAATACTCTTTCATATATGAATAATCTAAAATTAGCAAGAAAAAAAATTAACAAGTTGCAAACTAATTGGATTTCCAAAAATAAAAATTGCTGATATAATAACAAGAAATTTAACAACATTTGAGAAATACAAGTTCTCTAAATAAACTCGAAATAGTCAACAATCTAGCAGTAAACAATAATCTAAACAAGATTAGAAATGTATTCCATACAAGGTACGTCATTTTCATATATAACATATTTTTTCATCCGAAATTCTCAATCACCCAGAAATCTGAGAAAGAATAACCAAGCCACAGTATGGGAAAAACATTATCACATGTGAGGACCCATACCAGCCTGTTTTAGGAGTTTGTTGTTCCATATATATATATATATATATATATATATATATATATATATATATATATATATATATATATATATGTTGCGAGTTAATCATTATCAGTGCAATGATATGTTTACCTGAGGCCTTTCGGCTTTTGCCTTCTTCAGAGGTCTGAAGAAGGCGAAAGCCAAAAGGCCTCAGGTAAACAAATCATTGCACTGTTAATGCCTATTTAATGCCTATCATTTCAGCATCCTTTCTGGATCCAGTGCTACCAAAAAGATTTTTTGTTAGATGTTATGCTCCTTCTCCCAACTTATAATATATATATATATACATATATACAGTCGACTCTCGTTATCTCGAATTCCAAGGTACTCTTTGAAATGCTTCGAGATATCCGTACCTTGACATATCAGATTTGCAGAATTGAGGGAAAAAAATCACACAACCACATTAACAAATATATATGTAATTGGACTCTAGAAGTTAGAGATATATTGAAAATATTGTGGAAAAGAGGAGAAATTGCTCCTTAGGAGCAATTTCTCCTCTTTTCCACAATATTTATTACCTGTTGTTAGATTTTCATGTTTAGGCAGGGACCAGATTTTCACTTTGAGATAAGCAGTTATTTGAGATAAGCGAGGTCAAGATAACAAGAGTCGACTGTATATGGACCCTGACCATAATGTAAAGATGTACAGGCAGACAAGGATTTTTACCATTCAGTATTTACACACGTAGTAATGAATTTGCCAAACAGCCTTGCTGGTCAGAACTAAATATTTTACTAGACTACATTAACTACATGAAATGCCGAGACATCAGATGGTGACAAGTTAATTTTTAAAGCACCAATCATAACAGCAGCAGATGACATTTTGATTTTTGCTAATCAGATAATTCACATGAAATGTGAAACAGTTTGTCTGAAAAAACAAACAAACAAAAAAACAAACAAAAAGTACGAAAGAAATTTACACTGTCGTCTGCTACAATTTTGCTTGATGTTTTAAGGGTTAAAATACTGTTATCGCTTAGCACCCTGGGTAAAATTTTCAACAGATGGCAAAGTGAAATATTTTTCTTATTTTTCCCAGGAAAAAAGTTTTGACTTTTCATGTAAATTACAATTTGCATGAGATGACAAATCCTGTTTCCTGGGAATAATAAGAAAAATATCAAGTTGTCGTCTGTTGAATTAGCCAAGAGAGTGGCAAAGGTTAAGAACTAATCAGTTCTGTAACCATCATTTCAAATGAACCAAAAGTACAATATTTACTCAAAATATTCTGACAGATGTGTCTGAGCAAACTGTGTAGAGACTGTAGACCCAGATTAAATTTTGCAGAATGTATATGGAATTTTATGCATCTATTTTTTTATGATTTATATCCATATCTTTATTATTGTTTTTTCCTTACATCCCTTCCAGCAACTTTTCTTGAACCATCCTCCAAACTCTTCCATTACAAAAACACGCCTATTCAAATATACTGAAAATTTTACCACCAAAAAAAAAAATGAAAATTTTCAGATAAAAAAATCTGATATTTTTCATATTTCTGCTCAAAACATAGATTGTGGGTACTATTTAGAACCACCTTGCTGAGGCAGTTCTAATGAGTACCCACAATCTATGTTTTGAGCAGAAATATGAAAAATAATGTATACCCCTGTAAACCACAGTTTTACTATATAAAATTGGGGTTTAAGGGGGTCAAAACTATATAGGTATGTTTTCGTGAAGTATCATTTTTATTTCTAGCATGAGACAGTTTACACTGAAATACAATGTCAAGGAGTTTAACATTCAGCATGGTGAGTAAAATTTTCAGCAGGAGACAGTTTCAAAAAGAATTCTCATTTTTCCCAGTAAATTGTGGTCGACATTATGGAATTTCAATCTTTTTTTCCTGCAAAAAAATACGAAATACAATATTTTTTTTTGTTGCCTGCTGAATTTATCCAGAGAAAGCACTAAAGGTTACAAAGCTAAATCATTAAGTCAGATGAATTCACAGTCATTTCTGTCACTCTCTGTTGTCCCTCATTTCCGAGGTTGTATTAGCGTGCCATAGGTTATATCAAGTGAATAGAGGCGATTTCTGGGCAAAAAGTGCTCTGTCAAGATGTTGTGATGTAATTCCTGTTGTTAACCTGGTTTGTTATTCCTGAAAAAGATGATGTAACTGTAAGTGTAAACTCCCTATCAACTGCAAAATAAAACAAAAAAAACATGAAACAATAATATCTTGCCACTATCGTGTGGCAGGCATATAACGAAATTTGCCCATTAGCAATCCCAAATCAGATCGCTACAATATCAATGCACTTACCAAGTTTGTCAAAAATCCTCCGACATTTACTCAAGTTATCATCTGTAAACAAAAATACAGACAGATAGACACAAGGATGACCAACTTGAAACCTTAATACCCTGCCTCTATCATGTGATGGGTATAAAAAACAGGAACTTACAAAGCAGGATCACATCAGTTACAGAAGTGACAGGTGCTTTCAGGTGAACAAATACACCTGAAAGATTATTTTGGCCAGGATTTATGTAGGTGACCACTAAACATTGCTAAATACTACATATATAAGCTCTGGGTCTCATGGTTTCAGAGAAGAAGATTTTTTAAGTTTTTCCCATTATAAGTCTATGGGAGCTAATGACCCCGGGGTGTGGCCAGTTTGGGCACCAGGGGCTTGATTGGCAGGATTTCTGTAGGGGACCACTAAACATGCTACATACTAAATATATAATCTGTGAGCCTCATGGTTTCAAAGAAGAATTTTTTTTAAGTTTTTCCCATTATAAGTCTATGGGAGCTAATGACCCCTGGGTGTGGCCAGTTTGGGCACCAGGGGCTTGATTGGCAGGATTTCTGTAGGGGACCACTAAACATTGCTACATACTAAATATATAATCTGTGAGCCTCATGGTTTCAGAGAAGAATTTTTTTAAGGTTTTCCCATTATAAGTCTATGGGAGCTAATGACCCCTAGGGACATGGCCAGTTTGGACCCCAGGGGCTTTTTTTTACATTTTTTTCCATTATAAATCTATGGGAGCTAATGACCCCTGGGGCATGGCCAGTTTGGACCCCAGGGTCTTGATTGGCAGGATTTATGTAGGGGACCACTAAACACTGCTACATACTAAATATATAAGCTCTGGGCTTCAGGGTTTCAGAGAAGATTTTTTTAAAGTTATTCCTAAGTCTATGGGTACTAATGACCCCTGGGGTGTGGCCAGTTTGGGCCCCAGGGGCTTGATTGGCAGGACTTATGTAGGGGACCACTAAACATTGCTACATACTAAATACGTAAGCTGTGGGCCTCATGGTTTCAGAGAAGAAGATTTTTTTAAGATTTTCCTATTATAAGTCTATGGGAGCTAATGACCCTAGGGCATGGCCAGTTTGGACCCCAGGGGCTTGATTGGCAGGATTTATGTAGGGGACTACTAAACATTGCTACATACTAAATATGTAAGCTGAGGAGGATGTTGTTGAAAGGTGTGAACGGATGGACAGACAGATGGACAGACAGACAGACGGACGGAGAGTAATTACAATAGCTCATCCTGAGCCTTTGGCTCAAGTGAGCTAAAAATATCAGTTTTTTATCTGAAAATTTTCAGTTTTTGGAGGTGAAATTTTCTATATATTTGAATAGGTGTGTTTTCGTAATGGTTTGGGGATCAAACCCACACCATCCCAATCTGAAGGCAGACACTCTACCAACAAGCCACTTGGACTGGTGCAGTGGCTGTTGAGAGCATGCAGTCTGTATATGCCCAAGGTTGTTGTGTTATGCCATATACAACTCATTCTGTTTGTCTTTCAATGTGTACTCAATATTCATCTGCAATGCACTTAGATACAAAATGACTACCTTATGTTGACTATTCAAAAAAATATCTTGGATATATTTGTATGCTCAACCTGGTACATTCTATTTATTTGTTTGAATGGTTAATGAAATGTCAACTATTATGCGTCATTTGGTGAACTTCACAAAGAAAGAGATAAAAGGGATAAAAGACCTAGTAGAGCAGAGAAAAGAGAAATAAAGGAAAACATTATGAAAACACACCTATTCAAATATACTACAACCTCTTTATAACACACTTTGTTATAACACAGTTTTGGATATAACAGGGTTCAAAAATGGATCCCAAAATTGTATAGATTATAGTCATTTTTCTATATAATCTATACATTTTTGTTTGGATATAACACGGTTGTTTAACTAACACAGTTTATGCTTTGGATCCCAACAATAGTGTTATAAAGAGGTTGTGGTGTATATTGGAAATTTCATTTCCAAAAACTGAAAAGTTTCAGAATAAAATCTGATATTTTTCATATTTCTGCTCAAAATATAGATTGTGGGAACATTAGTTCTAATGTGTACCCACAATCTATGTTTTTGAGCAGAAATATGAAAAATAATATATACCCTGTAAACCCCAGTTTTACTACATAAAAGTGGAGTTTAAGGGGGTCAAAATTATATAGGTAAATTTTTGTGATGAAGAAAAAAGAATGACAGCACAGAAACAGAAATACTAACATACCCCCCTTCCCCTATCTGCTGCAAGTGCTACCATGTTTACCCTTAGTACTGGAACAGATCTACCTCAGCAACAATGTAGACCCAGATCCCATGCTACAGAACTTGGCATCTGATCAGGGTCTACACTGTTTGTCACTCATCCAACAGTATTTTACACACATAAATTGGAAGTTAAATTGACAGGCTCAAAAAATTTATAACAAGTATGGTAAGGTGTCCCTATATTTAGGGCAAATATGATATGTCTATCATAATTACCCTAAATATGGTGACAGTATAACTTCTTACTATACTTATACCAAAAAAAAAAAAGGTAAGAGAAAAGTCTAGGGAGTGGCACAATTACCAAAACTGGAAGATTAGTTCATGTCACAATCTGACAGGATGTCTAAAAAGGACAGGTTTAACCCTTGTCCTGCTCAATAAAATTAAATGCCACACCCATTTCTAATTTTCAGCCAATCAGATTACTTGATCCGAATTGTTGATATAAATTCACATACTAAATGGTAAACAGTGCAGATCCAGATCAGTTGGCTTCTGAAGAAGCCAACTGATCTGGATCTACACTGTTTCTAAAGGCAGGGTATATCTGGATTCAGCAGGACAAGGGTTAAGGGCAAACAATGACAACTTATGGTCAAACAGATCCGCCATACCCCGATCTGCATGTTTAGGGTAAAATATGATCTATCAACTTCTAAAACACTAGGCAAATTTGTAGCAGACGATATTATAAAACAGATTTTTTCACAGAAAATAAGACGACATTTCAGTGAATTGTTTAAAAAATGAAAGAAAAGTGTCATCTGCTGTAGATGTGATTAGCGCTTTAAGGGTTCAACTTTCAGAGAGTATTACCTGGGCTGTCTGGATTATGATATCTCGGTTGGTTCCAGGCTCCTGTCAATAAAGATGTCAAGAGTTAAAGCATGTAAACATTTTGCATTACGAAAACAAGCCTATTCAAATATACTGAAAATTCTACCACCAAAAAATGAAGATTTTCAGATGAAAAAAAATGATATATTTCTTATTTCTACTCAAAAGATAGATTGTGGATACTTGTTAGAACCGCCTCGATGAGGCGGTTCTAATGAGTACCCACAATCTATGTTTTGAGCAGAAATAAGAAAAATAATGTATACCCCTATAAACCGAAGTTTTACTATATAAAAATGGGGTTTGAGGGGGTCAAAATTATATAGGTATGTTTTCGTGATGGGCAGTATCATACAACAAAGACATGTCCTTAGGCAAACAAGGTAGGGTGAGAACAGCCCCTGAATCCACCCAGACTGATCAGGGCATTGTTTTTTCCCTAATAGTGTATGACCCTTAGTATTCTGATGAAGTCCTGAATAAATAGTGTAGACCCAGATTAGATACCTCAGCATGCAATGTATAAGCCAGGTAGGTCTACATTGTATGCCACTCATACAGTGGTTTTTAGACATCTCAGTGAAATGAATTTGTTGAAATTTTAGGACAAGGACGGTAAAGCTGTTCAAATATTTAGAATAAATATGATACTTTGGGGAAAATTCTGTTGTCATGGATACATACATTAATAAAAAAATCCAGCAGAGGTCACAAAGCAATTTATATGGCATGTTGTTTTAGTATGGAATCGCTTTGTTATGCTATAATTGTCCACATTAGGAAAACACGCCTATTCAAATATATTGAAAATTTTACGACCAAAAAAGGAAAATTTTCAGATAAAAAATTCTAATATTTTTCATATTTCTGCTCAAAACATAGATTGTGGGTACTCGTTAGAACCGCCTCGGCGAGGCGGTTCTAATGAGTACCCACAATCTATGTTTTGAGCAGAAATATGAAAAATAATGTATACCCCTGTAAACCCCAGCTTTACTATATAAAAGTGGGGTTTAAGGGGGTCTAAATTATATAGGTATGTTTTCGTAATGATAATTGTCCAGCAGCACTGAATATTTGGAAGTTGTTAAAAATGGCAAGCTTTTATCATTGAAGTGTTGCTTATTTGTTTTTGCCTCTGCTCAGTCTCGGGTCAATAAAATTAAACATTTGGCAAGTCTATTGGTTAGATCTTGTCGGTATCAATCAGTTCAAAACAAATTATCAAAATATTCCATAGGGTTCAAGGGTTATGACATTTTCCTATTTTCACATTTTTTTGCATTGGCTTAGCCACTGTCAATAAAAACTCAAAATTTGGCTAGTTCATTGGCTAAATCTTGTCGGTATCTATGCCAAAAATTATCAAAATATTCCTAACGGGTTAAGCGCTATGACCATTTTCGCTAATTGACCACAGACGGACAGACGGACTCACAAGGTTTTTATAGGGCATTCTTCAAAAGTCAACCTTTCAATCTGTGGAATGGCATCACTAAAACATGCCTAAATAATTTTGACCCTCTTAAACCCCATTTGTATATAGTAAAACTGGGGTTTACAGGGGTATACACTGTTTTTCTTATTTCTGTTCAAAAACATAGATTGTGGGTACTCATTAGAACTGCCTCAATGAGGCAGTTCTAATGAGTACCCACAAACTATGTTTTGAGCAGAAATATGAAAAATATCACAGTTTTTATATCTGAAAATTTTCATTTTTTGGTGGTGAAATTTTTTATATATTTGAATAGGCTTGTTTTCATAATGGGTTGCCTTTTCTGCAAGTTGTGCAATAACACTGTTATATTCAGATTTATTTAACTCTTTGCATGCTGGGAAAAAATACAGCAGTTGAAAAATTAAAATATTTTTCTTATTTTTCCTAGAAAACTGGTGTTAACATGATATGCAAATCGATTTGCATGGTATGTGAAATCCTGTTTTCTAGGAAAAATAAGAAAAACGTCATCAATTATCCATCTGTTGAATTTGCCCAGAGAGCAGTGAAGATTAAATTGTTACAAACAGCTTAGTTAGTAATGTTGCCTTGCCCATAACAAATGAGTTGATTCAGATAAAAAATCAAACATTATTTTCTTGGAAAACAAATATCACTAACTTGTCATCTACTAATTTTGTGATATTAACCCTTGCCATGCTGAATAAATTAAGACGCCATGCCCATTTCTAATTTCAGCCAATCAGATCTCTTGATCCAGGTTGTTGATACAAATTCATATGCTGAATGATAAACAGTTCAGATCCAGATCAGTTGGCTTCTTTAGAAGCCAACTAATCTGGATCTATAATGTTTGAAAATGCAGGGCATATCTGGGTCCAGCATAATCAGGGTTAAAGTGTAAATATAGTTAAACACAGAATTGTGTAAAAATGGTGGTTATAAAAGCTCACTTACCACGACACCATACTTGATGCTGAAATGAGAAGAAAAAAAGAATGAAGATTTCAGAATAGTCAAAACTGAATAATAATCAACATTTCTTATACCTTTGACAAAAACTGTATCTATCAATGTTAAAACTTTATTTTTTTTTTTTTTTAACAAAATTTACTTTGCATCACACTGACCAACCCAATTGTGCTCGGACCTATACTTCGTGATGAAAGAAAATATTTCATGTTGTTTGTTAAGAACATTTCACAGAATGCAATGGGTTAAAAAAAATAGTTAACTTTGTGCATTTATCTGCTGATGATGGTGATGATGATGATGAGTGGAGTTTTACATCTCTTTCAACATTATTTAGTTTTATCAAAATGATGATTACAGGTGATGATGAAAGGCTCTCATTACAAAAAAGTTAATTTAAAAAAAAAATTCCACAGACAACAAAAAAAGCATGCAAAGACTTAACATTGAATGTTGATATTTAAATGCCATAAAGCATGAGTTGAGTAGTCACACTTATTGTTATTCAGCCGTACCCAAACACATTTTATAACTTTAATGCTTAAATTGCCAATCACAACTGTGGGAGACTACAGTTAGAAGTTATTTTGTTATGTTTTTTTTTTTTAATTACTTTTCAGAGAAAATAAGGCTTGACATTTTGTGTGAATTGTCTACTATCATAAAAACAATCAGACTGTCGTCTGCTACAATTTTACTTAGCACTTTAAGTGTTAATAACCTGTATAAAATAACAGTATGTATACTTACTGGTACTGGTTGTCGTAGGCTGGGTTCCTGACAACCTGGGTCCTCATTTCTGTACCAGTCCTCATCCTAGCAGACTCTCTGCCAGCATAGCTCAGGTTGATTTCTCCCAGGTCTTGTACCGTCTCGTCTGGTGGCATGTACATATCCAAGGTCTGTTAATAAAAAAATATATCAGGGCCCAGTTGTTCAAAGGTTGTTAGCTTAAAGAGCTCGTTAGTGATCAAAATGTTAACTGTTCTAGTATTTGTTTGTTTGTTTGTTTGTGTTGAGGTTTTACGGCCCAGTCAACCCAATGGGGTCATGTCAAGCACAGTCAGTTTACCTAACCACATGTTTACTGGGCAGGCTTAGTCCTCTAAGCGGTTAACCAGTATTGTGCACATTCTTTCGCCCAAAACTGACAACTGCCCTTCTTGAATCAATGGAAGGGAGAGAATGACCGTAGAAAATATTTCATGATCAATCTCCACGAAAGAATGTTGCTGACCTCGGCGGGGTTGAACCCGCGACCTCCTGTCTCAAGTCGGACGGCGCATCCAACTGAGCCACCGAAGCCGGCAACTGTACTAGTAAGTACAATATCTAATTCACCAATGCAAAAGCTACTCACATTTTTTCAGCAAAAATATTAGCGTATAAGCTATATTCAAAGATCAAACTTTTAACGATACGTTAACTAACGACATTGTTAGTTTTGATCAAACTGGGCCCAGATCTTTTATACTAGGTAAGGCAAGTTGATATATCTGAAGTTACAGAGGCAATATCAAATGTCTAAGAAATGAGCCATACATTAAGAGAAGTGGTCATGTACAGACAATGAAAGCCCTGATCAACCTGCACATTTGTACAGGTAGATTTGGGCATTCATTGTCTGCTTACAAAATCATTTGAGCTGGGGCACAGCATTTCCTACGATTGCATGTGTGACCAGCGAAGACTCAGATCAGCCTGCACATCCGCATCTTATCAGTTTTCGCAGTCCATCTGCAGACGCTTTGGATCCTTGGCTACCCACAGGTTGTTCTGCAAAGACTGATCAGACGGCACAAATGTGCAGGCTGACCCAAGTCTTTGCTGGCGGTACATTCAGTCTCTTAGGAAATGCTGTGCCCCGGCTCACTGATATTGCTGAATATACTGATGTATAGCAAAGGTCCTTATCAGTGTGTGTGTGTGTGTGTGTGTGTGTGTGTGTGTGTGTGTGTGTGTGCATGTGTGTGTGTGGCAAAGGCTCTGACCAGACAGTGCATACAACCAGGCAGCTCTGGGCTTAAAGCAGGTAGCTCTCTGCTTTAAATGTTATAATATGACAAAAGGTATATTTTGTTAACCCTGAGCAACTGAGCCAAGGCTGGAATCTTACTGAACTAAAATAAAGTTTAACCCTTGTTCTGCTGAACCCGGATATACTCTGCCTTACCAAACAGTGTAAATCCAGATCAGTTGGCTTCTGAAGAAGCCAACTGATCTGGATCTGCACTGTTTGCCATTAAGTATGTGAATATGTAGCAATGATTCCGGTTTAAGCAATCTGAAATTAGAAGTGGGCGTGGCATCTTAATTTATTCAGCATTGATTGATTGTGTTGGGGTTTAACGACACGTCAACCCTTGAGGGTCATTTTGTGTCGTCTCCAGAGAAAGGGAGAAAAGAGATAGAAGAGAGAGTAGAGGAGATGAAAGAGAGGGACAGGGAAGAAAGAGGAACAGGAATGAAAGTGAAGAAACAGAAGAAATAAAAACATTCCCCCTCTACCCTTACCCACTACAAGGATAGCAGGCCTTGCCCAACTGTAAGCCAATATCAGTTGGACGCCCCAGTGATGTAAGATACGCAGCACCTTCGCACCACCCGGCCACCCCCAATTTATTCAGCAGGACAAGGGTTAAAATATTACAAAACAATTAAACACAAACCTGTGTTTCATACTCTTTGAGGAAGCTTGGTGGGCGGGTGAAGTCAGGCTGATGTTCGTAGTTACGGTGGTACACACGATAGTTGTTCAAGTAGTTGCTGTACCTGAGAGCAAAGAATTGGTGTGACAATACACTGTATACATGGAGTTTCCAAGCTCTAAATTATTTAATCATTTAACAAATATGTTAACAACGGGTATCCACAACATATGGTAATAACCCTAAGTACTGGGAAAGATAGACCTTTGCAAACAGTGTAGACCCAGATCAGATGCCGCAGAATGCGGCATCTGACCAGGGTCTACACTGTTTGCCATACATACAGCAATATTTTAGACACATCAAGTAGAAGTAGAATGGACTATTTTACTATTTTAAATTTTAGGACAAGTATGGTAAGTAGATAAGGTATCCCAATCTTTAGGTTATTATGGTATGTTTCATGGAGAAATAAGAAAAACAATAATTTTTGACTAAGACAAAACTTGTTTGAGTTGAGATTTTAAAGCTCAGTCAACCAATTAGTGTCATATATAGCCATGGTCAATTAATTTACTCACACTGTTTCTGGGCAGGCTCAGTCCTCTAAGTGGTTAACCAGTACTTGGGCAATATATTCATCAGTAACTGACAATTGCCCTTCTTGAGTCAGTTGAAAGGGGGAGAATGGCCGTAGAAATTATTTCACGATCAATCTCCTCAAAAGTTGTGTAGCAAAGATGGGGTTCAAACTGATGACCCCTGGATCTGCAGTCAGACACATTACCATCAGCAATAAGGAGCATGGCAAAAAAAAAAAAAAAAAAAAAATGACCACAATCAAAGCACTGAGAGACCTGGTGGGTCGGTTATCTGAGTGTAGGTCCTGAAATGGGGACTTAAAACATTTCATTTAATCCATAACTTCCTGTAATTTAAGCAAACAGTGCAGACCCTGATCAGATGCCGCAGGATGCGGCATCTGATCTGGGTCTGCACTGTTTGCCAATGTCCCAGTTCAGGTTTTACAGTTAACCGTCTTTACGCAGCACTCTGATGTAACAACAAGAATAGCACAGCTATAAATAACCATTACCGAGATTTGGTACAAACACTGGGTTTCATTTCATTGGTCAATGATAATCACGTGAACAACTACCTTAATTAATTTTGGTGTTTGTACAGTATGGCTTGCTTGTAAACAAAATTGACCCAAAGTGACCCGAAAACCAACTTACCTGTGCCATTGGTAGAGTAAGATGACAATAGCAATAAGTCCAAGCAGGATAATAATGGCTGACAGGGCAATGAAGGCAGACCATGCATCGTTCATCCACCAGATGTAAGATTTCGTTGGGCGTATAATAGGATCTGCTGCTCCAACAAGTCCAAAGAATCCAACCTGCTCTATTGCTGCTGATATACCAGTGATGTTTTCAAGGTTAAGTGGACGGCGAATAACTTGAACACTTCCGAGGTTTCTCAGGTCTGATCTAATCTGTGCCAGTGTTGATACTGAAGCGCCTGTAGCTAATGTTACCCTGGAAAAAATACAGTATCATTGTAATATATTTCAGTAAGATTTCATCAAGAAAAAATCTTTGTTATTAAAATAACATATTCGAACTAATTACCGCACTGTGCGGTAGGTTTTCAAAATAACCTAGAAAATAAATTCTACAATATCCATCTAATAAGGACACACTTTAGAAAAAGATCAGCAGTGGACTTCATGATGCTTATGTGATATTTTTCTTCTGATTTTCTTTATAAAAAGCATATGCTGTGGGTATTCATTTGAACTGCTTCGACTTGTCAAGGCAATTCAAATAATTACCAACAGTATATGCTTTTTATAAAGAAGCAGATAAAAATACAAATAAAAATAGCTGTAATCTGAATATGAAATACTTGACTGTGCGCTAATAGAGGTATGCACAGTAATTAGATCGAATATGGTACGGTATTGTATAAAGCAAAGCTCTAGGAAAGATGGGTATAGTGCTAAATACATTTTTAACCCTGAAAGTGCTAATCACAATTACAGCAAATGACATTTTTTTTTTCAAAATAAAATAAGGCCTGACATTTCATGTGAATAGGCAAATGATTCTCATGAATTGTCAAGCCTGATTCTTCACTGACAAATAATATAAATATTTAGAATGTGGTCTGCAACATTTTTTATGCCTCTTTAAAAATTCCCTGAAATTCTCTAAAATTTCTCTGCTAGTAAATATGAAAATGGCATTTTCATATTTATTAGCAGAGAAAATTCCAGGCTCAGCTAAGTAAAGCACAAAAAAAAGTTTTATAGCCTTGGGGCCTGTAATGAGCTACTCCCACAAGCAGGTTTGCTTATGCCTCGGGTGGGGACAGAGATCTAATCAAGATACCTTTCCTGTTGGATGATATATTGTACAGTATCCAGTAGTTCCGTATATGAACAACAAAAGTCCTCATTACAAAAACACACCAATTCAAATATATTGAAAATTTTAAAACCAAAAAAGGAAAATTTTCAAATAAAAATTGATATTTTTTTACATTTCTGCTCAAAACATAGATTGAGGGTACTCGTTAGAAGTGCCTCAGTGGTTTTAACGGGTAACTACAATCTATGTTTTTGAACAATAATAAGAAAAATAATGTATACCCCTGTAAGCCCCAGTTTTCCTATATAAAAGTGGGGTTTAAGGGGGTCAAAATTATATAGACGTGTTTTCCTGATGTGGGTAAACTGTAGATGTACTGGTTTATCTGAACCTTTGCTGACCATACATGCCTTCCAGTCACCTTTTTGCAGTTTATTTAACCCATTTATCATATGTCCAGGGTCCCATATAAGAGACATTGGCAAACAGTGTAGACCCAGATCAGATGCCACAGAACATGGCGTCTGATTGTTTGCAAATAGTTTAGCCTTTTTTCTCTAAGAATATCTAAATCACTAGCCTGATATACCTAAAATTGAAATTCAATTCCAATAATAGTGTGTGTGTGTGTGTGTGTGTGTGTGTGTGTGTGTGTGTGGTGGGGGGGGAGGGGGGGGGGAGGGTGTGAGGGGGGGTTCTATTCAGTCTAAAATGGATGAAGATATGAAACTTACAGGTTCTGGGGATCTTCCTCACTGCTGTAGAGCGTGAACTGTCTGTTAATATGGTTCACGACAACAAAATATACATCGGTCATTGTGAAGTCCATAGACAGAACATTGTCATCATCTATATATCGTCTAAACGACACCTTCTCTACAATCACTATCCTCTCCAGGTAGTTTTGTAGGGCAATTCTGATAGATTCTAGTTCATTATTGACATCCTCGATGTTCTCATTCATTACCATAATGAATCTGTTTGTATTGTCTATCAGGTCAACCTATAATATAGACATACATCGAGGGTTGAGTGCAAGACTGGCGTAACTCAGATGGTTGGTTTTCCCCAAACCTAATCTCCTCACCATGAAGGCGTTATGAAGATTACAACATTTCTTTCTGTAAACAATGAAAATTTAGGTGCCATTGCTCGTATGAGCAATGGCACCTAAATTTGCATTGTTTACAAAGGGGTCCAAGTTGCCCCTAAACAAGGGTTTCAAAAATATGTTTGAGTTACAATAGTCTTGCGCTCAACCCTCGACATCAAGATAAGACACTTTTTTCAACAAAATTATGCTATCATTTTTTCCTTACTTTTCCTTAAAAAATGAATGTTGTGGGTACTCATTAGAAGCGCCTCAATTATTTTTCCAAAAAATGTATGGTGTGGGTACTCTCCACAAAAAGGTATGTTGTGGGTACTCAATGAGGCATTTCTAATGAGTACCACTACATAAGTTTTAGTGGAGAAATAAGAAAATAAAAATGTCAACACTTTTTGTTGAAAAAAGTGCCTTAACTGGAGCAATCTTAGCTTTGTAGGCCCATGTTGATAAACTGTCAGCGAGGTAATGTTAACCTTCGTTTTTCTATTACTAGGGTAAATGTCCTAAAATTTCAAACACTTTATTCCATACTATTTTGGCCTAAATTTTGCTTTTTATGCCTCCGTTGCCTAAAATACTTAGTGGAATGGCAAACAGTGTCTACACTGCCACTCATCCAGCAATTTTTAGACATTGGGTGGTAAATTGTAAGGAGCTGAGGTGTCTGAATACTCAGAGTAAATATGGTTATAACAAGACATTGAACATCTCAGTAACTAAAGGGGGCTCATAGACTTGGTAGATTTGTTGCCATGGTTTTACAAGGGAATCAACTTTTTTTTTTGACTTCATGTTTGCTTTATTATACATCAATCCAGTTCTGAAAAAAGGTCTCTCTAAAAGGATGATGATAATAATGATGATGATAATTTGGGGTTTTACTTCCCTTTGAACATTATTAAAGTCATATCAAGACAATAGAAGGATAATAATGAAAGGCTATGTCGAGGGTTGAGCGCAAGACTATGGTAACTCAAACATATTTTTGAAACCCTTGTTTAGGGGCAACTTGGACCCCTTTGTAAACAATGCAAATTTAGGTGCCATTGCTCATACGAGCAATGGCACCTAAATTTTCATTGTTTACAGAAAGAAATGTTGTAATCTTCATAACACCTTCATGGTGAGGAGATTAGGTTTGAGGAAAAACAACCGTCTGACTTACGCTAGTCTTGCGCTCAACCCTCGATGTGCAATATAGTGCACAGCCATGAGCTGAATTCCTCCTCCAAAGGGATTCCAACCCGGAATATCATAATCCAAAGTCGAGTGCACTAACACTTCTAACTTGAAAGCAAATACTTTCCATTTAGTGTAGACTCCTTTTCAGAAGGAAGGCTAAAGTTTTGAAAGAGTTGTTTCCCTTGCAAGCATGCCCGTTAAATGAACCTGTAGCAAACTCCATGTATACTAGATTTCTTTTTAAGATGGTTCATTACAAGATGGTTTGGATAAGAAATTGTTTAAAGGTGGATCCCAAAACTGCTATTACTGTAGCCAAACAAAAATGTATAGATTATATAGAAAAATGACCATTTATGGTCATTTTTCTATATAATCTAGACGTTTTGTTTGAATCCAAACAAAAATGTATAGATTGTATAGAAAAAAATGACCATTTATGGTCATTTTTCTATATAATCAAGACATTTTGATACAATAGGGCTGTTTAGCTAACATGGTTTTTACTTTGGATCTGAGCAAACGTGGTATAAAGAGGTTGCGGTGTACTTACATAAACAGGAGCAGTAACTCTACGCTGAACAGATGTGTCTAAGATTGAATCATATGCCGTAACGGAGAAAACGAACTGCTTCTTGTCATTCAAGTTGAACTCCCTTGTGGCCTCGAGAATGTTGTCTGCTGTCAGGTAGAATGGTAAATTCTCATTATCCTGGTCTAAATCTGACAATTGGTAATGCACGATTCCATAATCTCCAGTATCAGGATCTGTTGCCTAAAAACCAAAGAATCAATGAGCAGAATGTGACCTTGTGATATATGCCGTAGCTACAGATAAGAGGGTGATATCAAGAAAATAGTTTTCTTATTTCTCCACAGAAACATATGTTGTGAGTGGGTACTCATTAGAAGTGCTTCAATGAGGCATTTCTAATGAGTACCAACAACATATGTTTTCGTGCAGAAATAAATATCAATAATTTTTGGTTGAAAAAAGTGCTTAGGAGTAAAAAAATAAATAGCTGTGTTTCCGCTAACATGCTGACCAAAAACTTGGTCAGTAGATAGAAGAAACTTTTTTTAATTTTTCTATTGTTTCTCCAGAAAAGAATAGGGTCGGGCCTGTAATTTTATGGAAATACAGGTATTTTGTTGAGGGTCGGTGCTTTACTTTTTATTTTGCAATTTTACTGATAAAAAATAGCTGAGTCAGGTGTTTGAAACAGGGTCGGTTGGGTTAGTGGAAACACAGCTATTTTTTTTTTTACACTTTATCTGGGGCTATGATATTCACGGGTCTAGATAAGAGAAAGGTATCAGGTAAACATTTTCTTATTTCTGCATGAAAACATGTTGTGGATACTCATTAGAAATGAATCACATGGCAACATATGTTGTGGTACTCATTAAAAATGCCTCAGTGAGGCATTTCTAATGAGTACTCACAACATAAATTTTCGTGCAGAAATAAGAAAAATATCAATACTTTTTGTTGAAAAAAAAGCATGATCTGGACCTATCTATTGTGATCAGAAAAGATGCTGATCAGCCTGCAATCTGTGCAGTCAGAGCAGAGTCTACACTGGTCACTAACAGTGTATGGACTATAGGCATTCTATAAGGAAAAAGCATAGACCCTGATAAAAAGGCATGGATATGGATGCACAGGCTGATCTGGGTCTATGCTGGCTGCGCATGTCGTAAAGTTGCTCTTAAAACTGCCAATCATACAATTTTCATCTGCTTTGTCATCTGCTTGTGATTTTAAAAGTCATTTTTGCAAACAGTGTGGACCCAGATCAGACTGCTCCTTGAGGAGCAGTCTGATCAGGGTCAACACTGTTTGCCTGTATGCAAAAATAGGTTTGAAAAGTTTGCAAGAATATTCAGCAGACATAAACACACGACATTTTCAGATGCAGGTTTTCTTGGCATTTTAAGGGTTAAAGGAAAAAAGATGCTTCCTATGGAAGAAATTCTTTCCTTTAAGAAAAGCCCTAATTGTTGAAAGTTTTGATTTGTTTGAGGAGGTTTAATGTCAGAATCAAGATTTTTGTAGTTATGTAATGATAGTGTCTGGATGTGAAAAGATGCCATTTTATAGTGCTACCTTACTGAAGAATCACATCCCCAGACACATTGACATTACACCAAGAACTAAAATAAGAAAAATATTAAATTTGTTGTCTGCCAATTTTCGCCCATCGCACAAGTGTACTAAGTTTCAAGGTATGTAAAAAGTGTCACTTACCCTGATCCTGAGTGGAGTGGCAGCTGTTTCAGACAGGACGGATATTGCTGTGATATAGAAGTCTCGGTTCAGGAGACTTGATACTGCTGGGTAGACCGGGTAGTCAAATGCTGGTGCATTATCGTTGACATCAATAAGCGTGAGGTACACAAACATTCTTGCATAGGATGGGTACACTGAAATGAAAACAAGTCTTATAAGATTGTTTACTAATATACAGTTTTTTTAGACATTTATTGGAAATTAAATTTTTGCCTTCTTAGGAAACATAAATTTCCACAGTTTTGAAAAGTAAAACAAGTTTTGTTTGAATTTCCAATTATAAATTAAAATAGTTGCATTTTTGAGGTCAGTTTGAAAAAGAAACACACACTGTATGTAATCCTTGGTGAGTGGGTGTTGCAGTACAGACAGACAGACACATACTCTACCATATTTAATGATGTCAATTAACTTTTTCCACTCTATGAGCAAATTGAGCAGATGACAAACTGATTTTTTTTCTTATTTTTCACAAAAAAATAGGCTTTGTTAAAGCCAAGACAATTTGCATGAAATGTCAAAGCCAAGTCAATTTGCATGAAATGTCAAAGCCTATTTTCAGGGAAAAATAAGAAAAATATTTCAAAGTGTCATCTGCTGAAATATTAACCCAGCATCCTATGCATCAACAGTTCAGATTTAGAAAATCTGGGCCCAGTTGTTCAAAGCATCCTCAGCTTAATAAGCTTGTTAGTATTCAAAATGTTAGCTGTTCTTGTAAGTACCATATCTAATTCACAGGTATTTTGCTGTAAAAATGTGAGTAGTTTTTGCGAATGCAAAAACTACTGACATTTTTTTCAGCAAAATTATTAGTGTATATGCCATATTTAATGATCAAAGTTTTAAGGATATATTAACTAACAACATTGTTAGTTTTGAACCACTGGGCCCTGAAGACCACTTTTCTCACTGCATGACTTAGTTGACTTTTTGACTGTGAAAATGGGTGGTTTACAGGAATTGACAGAGCAAATAGTACTGAGTACGAATTTCAGCAAGTTCTTTTCCATAGCTCCAGATAAGACAAGTTTTCTTTCAACCAAAAACTGCCAATATTTTTTTCTTATTTTTCCACAGGAACATGTTGCGGGTACTCATCAGAAGTGCCACGACAATGTGCTTTGGAGTACCCCCCGACCTGATCACCAGTCAGATGCACATCATCCTGCTAAGCCACCAAGGCTGGTGCCTCTATTTGAAGGGGTTGATCTTTAAGGAAAAAATTTGATCCCTGCCCTGCCCCTCCTCTCTGATTTTCTCTGGAATGTTTTTTCCCACTATGAGAAAAAAGACATCAAAGGATCTGCCACTGTTGGTAGTGACACTTTAAGAGTGAAAACCACAAAAACAACTATTCACACTGACCTTGAACATATTCATCCACATTTACTTGTCGTTTGGTCCTTGTCACTTCTCTAACACCAAGCGTCACATTCCAGAATGTCCTTGTCTCACGATCAAGGTTACCAACGATGGATAATTCACAGTCTAAATTATCAGCTGTTGATCTCACTCGGAATAAATCTGAAAAATAAGTCAACGAAATGATAATATGGACCATGCCAAGCAAAAATGTGTCTTCAAACATGCACAAAATGCCAGATTCAGATGTATAAGCACATGCGAAAAGTGTCATCCCGGAATCCAGGTTGTTGATACAAATTCATATGCTTAATGACAAACAGTGCAGATTCAGATCAGTTGGCTTCTTCAGAAGCCAACTGATCTGGATCTACACTGTTTGCAACGACAGGGTGTATCTGGGTTCAGCAGGACAAGGGTTAAGTTTGTCATTCTTTCAATCATTACTTACTAAAGTCTGCTGAGTTGCTTGCACCATTGACAAAGAGTATCTCACAGATGAGATTTGTGAGAGTGTCCCTGTTTGTCACATCAAGTAAGAAACCATTATCTGGATTGGTGACAGCGAAGTCCTCGGAGATTGACAGACTGAAAGATAAAATGTCAAAAACAAGGTTAACCTTAACCATTATCTTGGCTAATTCAACAGAAATCAAATTGGTGATATTTTTCCTATTTTTCACAAGAAACAGGATTTGACATCTCCTGCATTTTGGGTACCCACAATCCATTACGAAAACACGCCTATATTATTTTGACCCCCTTAAACCCCACTTTTATGTAGTAAAACTGGAGTTGACAGGGGTATACATTATTTTTCTTATTTTTGCTCAAAAACATAGATTATGGGTACTCGTTAGAACCGCCTCGGTGAGGAGGTTCTAACGAGTACCCACAATCTATGTTTTGAGCAAAAATATGAAAAATATCAGAGTTTTTTATCTGAAAACTTTCAGTTTTTGGTGGTGAAATTGTCAATACATTTGAATAGGCATGTTTTACATAATATGCTGAAATTTTTGTGCTAAGCGTTAAAGTATATCACTCTGACCTGAAAGTATCTGTCTCCTTTCTCAACAGGGGCTACTCTTTTAACCCTTAAAGGGCCAAGCAAATTTGCAGACTACATTCTCATTTTTTTTTTATTTATTTGAAAAAATAAGACTTAGCATTTCATTTTGAATAGTCTGCTTATCAGACGATTTACATAGAATGCCAAGTCTTATTTACTCTGAGAAAATATATATAAAAAAAAAATCTGAATGTCGTCTGCTGCAGTTGTGATTGGTGCTTTAGCCTTTAAAGTGCCAAGCAAAATTTGTAGCAAACAACATTCAATTTTTTCTTCTTTTTTTTCGGAGAAAACAAGTCTTGACATTTCATGTGAATTGTCAGAGACAAAAATGTCAAGACTTGTTTTCTCTGAAAAAAAAAATAAAAATAAAAAAAAAAAAATAAAATAAAATAAAAAAGTTGTTGTCTGCTGCAGTTGTGATTGGCGCTTTAAGGGTTAAGTGTTAAATACCTCTAAATATCAAAAACATTTCTTTAAATGAACTTCAACACATCTATTATTTTTTTTTTTTTATTTTTAGTGCTTTCTGGGCAAATTCAGCAGGCAACAAATCTGACAATTTTCTTCTTTTTTTCCTTCAGAAAATAGGGTTTAAAAATTTGTATGAAATATTCTGGAAATAATTTTCTGGAAAAAATATTTCAAAATGTCATCTGCTAAAATTTTTACCTCATATGCACAGCATTAAAAAGAAGCATTTCACAATATAAATCACATAACAGAATGACTAACAATGTAGCTTAGCCCTCCTTAAAGCGCCAATCAGAACTGCAGCTGATGACATTTTATTTTTTTCTGGGAAAATAGGTCTTGGCAGCATTTCATGTACACTGTCTGCCCAGCAGATGATTCACATGAACTGGCAATTTATTTTCTCAGAAAAATAAAAGCAAGAAATTAGACTGTTGCCAGTTACAAATTTTGCTTGGTGCTTTAACACATTGTAGTCGGGAGACCCATAAAAGGGTACTTAGCAAACAGTGCAGACCCAGATCAGACGCAGCAGAACGCGGCATCTGATCAGGGTCTCCACTGTTTGCAAATAATTTAGCCATTTTTCTCGAGGAATATGTAAATCTCATAGCCAGACGTACCTAAAATTGAAATTGGAGTCTTCCAATATATAGTGTGGGAGAGTCTATTCAGTCTACAAAATTTTAACATTGTAGTCTGGAGACCCCCAAATGGGTAACTGGCAAACAGTGTAGAACCAGATCAGATGTAAAATGCAGCATCTAATCAGGGGCTCTACTGTTTGTAAATAGTTTAGCCATTTTTCTCCAGGAACATCTATATCTAAATCACACAGCCTGACATACCTAAAATTGAAATTGGACTCTTCCAATATGTAGTTTGGGAGAGCATATTCAGTCTAAAATGGGTTAAGATTCATGTTAATATGAATAATCTCATTAAATTAAGTTCATGTTTTGGACTATAAAAAAGGAAAAAAAAAAAAAGGTCTGAAGATGAAAGAAAAAAACACAAAAAGCTACAAAAGTGGATACTATAAATGTCCCAAAATTTCGAACATTTTATTCAATATTTCTTTGGCCTAAATCTTGTTTTTAAGCAGTTGTTTCTTAAAACCCTTACTGGAATGGCGAACAGTGTAGACCCTGATCAGCTCTTTCAAGAGCAGTCTGATCTGGGTCTGCACTGTTTGCACATGCCATTTTGCAAGAAACAGTGTACAAAAGTTTAGGACATTTATCGTACACATGAGAACAACTCACTATTTTTCAGGAACACTGAATCCAAGTCGTCTTTCAATAGTAGTGTAGGTCACATTAATCCGGACAAGAGATCTGCTGCTCAGTGGTTTCCAGCTCTTGTCTACTGCCAACAGGTAGAACTGAAAGGAATGAGGATCAAAGGTTTACAAAGATGGCTCAAACTGGCTGTAGTCAAGAACAGTGTCTAAACAGACATTTTCCTTATTTCTCTACTGCAACAAACATTTTCGGTTTGATTTTGCTTGAGTTATGGTTTAACAGCTCTGTCAAATATACACTTCAACCTCTTTATAACAAGGTTCGTTATAACATGATTTCAGATATAACATGGTTCAAAGATGGATCCCAAAAATGTATAGATTATATTGAAAAATGACCATAAATGGTCATTTTTCAATATAATCTATACATTTTTGTTTGGATATAACATGGTTGTTTAACTAACACGGTTTATGCTATGGACCCCAAAAATAGTGTTATACAGAGGTTGTGGTGTATCTCAGTCATACTGAACCAGATGAGATGATGATGATGATGATGATGATATGTGTTTTAAACCCCTTTCAACATTATCTATGTAATATCTAGAATACAAAAGGATAATAATGAAAGGCTCTGTGCATGAAGTACCATACTGTCATGAACTGAATGCTGCCTCTCCTGGGTTGGTTGATGTGGAGTTTAATGGCCCATTCAACAGTATTAAGGCCATGTAGAGCTGGTCAGTTTACCTAACCACACTTTTCCTGGCAGTTTTTACCAGAAAATGACAACTGCCCATATTAAATCAGAAGAAGGAAGAGAATGACTATAGAAAATATTTTATGAATTCCACAAAAGAATGTTGCTGGACCCAGCCTCTCCTGGGTCATCAGGATCTTCAGCCAGGAGTGCTAACCATTCAACCACCTGGATGCTTCATCCCAGGGAAAGGGAGAGAGAAAAGAACAAGATAGATTAGGATAAGGCCCAAAACCCTGATTTTTCTTCAAGTAATTCAAAAACCTTCCTCTTAAAAGCCAATGATGGCAGGACCAATTATCTTAAGTTTCAGCAGAGAGCACATAACACTTTCACCCACAATGCACTGTTGATACTCCTTAGAAGTGCCTAAATAAGATACTTCCAATGAGTACAAAAACTATGATGATGATGATTATGATGATGATGATGATGATGATGATGATTTGGTGTTTTACATCTCTTTCAACATTATTTAAGTCTTATCCAGATGATGGGAGGGTGACAATGAAATTCTCTGTGCAATGTAACACTATACAGTTATGAGCTGAATTCTGAGCCCTGAGGGATTCAAACCTTGGACCTCATAAGCTTCAGGCAGGAGTGCTAACCAACTCATCAACTCAGATGATTCTCCATAACCTATTTTCATAAAGATATTACATTTAAGTTGGAAAAAGGCAGATAATTTACAAGAAATATCGAGCCTCATTTTCTCAGAATGATGAAGACAATACACTACAACCTCCTTATAACACGGTTTGTTATAACATGGTTTTTGATATAACATATGTTATATAACAGGGTGTTCAATTATTTTAAACATCATGTTTACTCTGTTTCCATAAATAGCTTTCTGGAACAACATGTTTACAATAACATGTTGTTTATGTTCTTGATTCTAGACTGAGTTATTTTTGGCATATCACAGAATATTTGGAAGTTTCTTGAAGGAACCTGGAAAATAAGGGATGCTTGTAGTAAATTCTTTTTCTAGAACGTTCTTTGATATTATATAAGGAGAAAAGATTTTCATCTAGGCATCTTTGTATACTTTCACTGGAAATTATTCTATACTGGATTACTTTAATATTTTATTCATTTTAGACTTAAATTCTGAATTCAGGAACTTTAAATTGTGGGATCAGAAACTGTTATTCAAAGGATTTGTTTTATAAATTCTCATGGATTATTTCAGAGGGACTTTGTGACATAAACTTGAAAGGTACTGTCTACTTACATTCTTTTGTTTTGAATCTTGTCTCATTTTTTGTGAATAAATATTGTTAGTATTTTAAAGCTTGTTGCTGGTTTCACTTTCATTTCTTTCTTGTTACGCCTGGCTCGTAACACATGATTCAAAGATGGATCCCAAAAATGTATAGATTATATTGAAAAATGACCATAAATGGTCATTTTTCAATATAATCTATACATTTTTGTTTGGATATAACATGGTTGTTTAACTAACATGGTTTATACTATGGACCCCAACAATAGTGTTATAAAGAGGTTGTGGTGTATTTAACTCTTTCCTCCCTAATGGTGACTTTTGCCGACTGCTGATAATCTTTGCAAAGAGTTTGGAACCAGATAACGCCCGACAATATGTCTGGCCTGATACGGATCCAGAATGTTTGACACTCTGATGGTATTCCTGAAAGATTTCTTTGAAAAAGTAAATTTAAAAAAAAAAAAATCCACAGACGACTAAAAAGCAGGCAAAATTACCCAGCATGCAAAAGTTAACAATAGCATCTGCTGCTGTTGTGACTGGAACTTTTAGGATAAAAATGTAATTCTCAATCTCAGCCTGTGTATGCCTAAGAACTCATAGATTAAAAGTAAATGTACTTAATTTGCTTACTTCAAAAGTCTCTCTACCATCAGCTGTCTGCAAGTTAGATCTGACGTACACAACTCCATCCTTTGTGATATCGAAGTAATTGGCAGCATATGGGTACTCAGGATCAATCAAGTAGTCAAATTCAGCATTTGGTGTCTGTAAATATAAATCTGGTTTTAGTCTGTGTCCAATATCTGTCTTCCGACATACAACTGAAATTTGTTTACTCAAACACTGATATCTCAAACTTCAGTAAACATCCTAAAATTTCAAACATCCAAGTGTCTGACAAAATGACATATACAGATATTTTTTCATATTTCTGCTCAAAACATAGATTGAGGCAGTTCTAACTAGTACCCACAATCTATGTTTTTGAGCAGAAATATAAAAAAAATAATGTTTGTTTGTTTGTGTTGAGGTTTTATGGCCCAGTCAACCCAATGAGGTCATGTTGAGCATGGTCAGTTTATCTAACCACACTTTTACTGGGCAGGCTAAGTCCTCTAAGCAGTTAACCAGTATTGTGCACATTCTTTTGCCAGACACTGACAAATGCCCTTCTTGAATCAGCACAAGTGAGAGAGTGACAGTAAAAAAAAAAAAAAAAAAAAAATAATGTATACAGAAACTCTACTTAGGGTATCAATCCCATTAAATGGATAGGATTTGTTTGAGTTGTGGTTTAACAGCTTCGCCAACCCATTTGGGTCATGTTGGGCAGTTGAATTTACCTAACTTTTCCTGGGGAGGCTTAGTCCGCTAAGCAGATAACCAGTATTTGTGCACTTTTCAGAAACTGACAACTGCCCTTCTTGAATCAGAAGAGGGGAGAAAATGACCATAGAAAATATTTCATGATCAATCTCTGAAAAATGTTGCAAGACCCAGTGAGGATCGAACCCATGACCTGAACACCAGTCGGATGCACATCTGGGCCCAATTGTTCAAAGGGTCGTTAGCTTAACGAGCTCATTAAGGGTCATTTCGTTAACTGTTTTAGCAGTTTCAATATACAATATTCTGATATTTTTAGCTGAAAAAATGTGAGTAGCTTTTACGCTGCAAAAGCTACTCACATTTTTTCAGCAAAAAATTTCAGCATATTTGCATATCACTCAATGTAAAATTTAACAAATCGTTAACTAACGACATTGTTAGCTTTGAACAACTGGGCCCTGATTGAACCACTAAGGCTGGCTAAAGGGAGATGGTTTTTCTTGTAAAACAAGAAATGTATTTATAGCCTTTCCAAAAACACTTACATTTCTGCTCAGATCAACCTGTCTGTCATCATCAACAGCTGTGGCAACAAACAATTCACGTCCAGTAGCCCAGTAGTCAGAGACAGCCGCTGTATACAATTGTTGAGTGAATATGGGAGCATTCTGGTTCCTTACGATGTTGATGATAACTGTAGCGGTGGCAGTCTTGGGCAAGGCAGCTTTGTCAGATGCTTGCACAACAATCTACAAACAAAATACTTTTATGAATTCAATTACCAGCAGTCAACATTATATCCCTTAGCATTTTGTTTAAATTTTGAAATATTTTTCTTAATTTTTGCAGCAAGCAGGATTTGATATTTCATGCAAATTGTCTCCAAAGTCTGCAAAGATATAAGAAAAAATATCACCAATTTGTTGTCATTTGAATTAGGCCAGTGAGTGGTAAAGGTTAAAAGCATCATTTCTTGTTAAACTGAGCATGAAAAGTAGATCAAGGTCAGATAGGTCGATGGCAATGGGCATCTTACCAGACACCCTACAATTTGAAATAGACAGGTCCAAAGAGTTGTAGTAAACAAGTCTACTCAACATAGATGGGTTAAGAAGATTTGGTGTTTCACATCCTTTTCAACATTATTTAAGTCATACTGAGATGAAAGAAGAACGATAATGAAGGCTCAGTGCAATTTGTTTGTGTTGAGGTTTTACGGCCCGGTCAACCGAATGGGGTCATGTCGAGCGTGGTCAGTTTACCTAACCACTTACTGGACAGGCTTAGTCCTCTAAGCGGTTAACCAGTATTGTGCACATTCTTTTGCCAGAAACTGACAACTGCCCTTCTGGAATCAGCGGAAGGGAGAGAATGACCGTAGAAAACATTTTATGATCAATCTCCACGAAAGAATGTTGTACTCAAATGAGATGTGGCAGAATGTTTCATCTCATGAAGAAGCCAACTGATTTGGATCTGCACTGTTTGCCATTAAGTATGTGAATTTATAGCAACAATCCGGATCAAGTAATCTGACCGGCTGAAAATTAGATGACGGTGTGGCATCTTAATTTATTCAGCAGGACAAGGGTTTGTAAAGGCCAAATTTAAAGATAAAGATGATGATTTGAAGTTTTACCGTATTTACCCTAAGTATTCTTACAGGACAAGTCTTCACCATACTTGTTCTAAAATTTCAACAAGTTCAATTTGCTACCCAAGGTTGTCTAAAAAAATTTAAATGAGCGTCAAACAGTGCAGACCCTGATGACATGCTGCATTCTCATCTGCATCTACACTGTTTGCCCAGGCCTGTCTGTACAAATACATATGATAATATGGCATGTCCCTTTCAACATAAATCATTCAAGTCATATCGAGGGTTGAGCGCAAGACTAGCGTAAGTCAGATGGTTGTTTTTCCCCAAATCTAATCTCCTCACGATGAAGGCGTTATGAAGATTACAACATTTCTTTCTGTAAACAATGAAAATTTAGGTGCCATTGCTCGTATGAGCAATGGCACCTAAATTTGCATTGTTTACAAAGGGGTCCAAGTTGCCCCTAAACAAGGGTTTCAAAAATATGTTTGAGTTACTCTTGTCTTGCGCTCAACCCTCGATATCTAGATGATTTGATGATGATAATGAGTTTAGGTTTAACAATGCGACAACCCATGAGGGTCATTTGTGTCAAAATGGCATATTAACTTGGTTATGTATTGAAACGGCTATAAAGATAACAAGTAATTCGAGATGATTTAACTATGAAGAAAAAATATTTTTAAAATATTGTTTTAATTTTTTTCTGATAAAGAAAAGGGCTTAGCATTTCATGTAAACTGGAGATACTTCTTATGAAATGCCAAGTCCTATTATATTAAGTAACTAAACTATTGCAAATTTTCAAGATTAGTCCACCAATACTGTGATATGCGTGCTCAGAGTTAAAAGCACCAAATGGAAAAAATCCTGCTAGGGAATAAATGAAAAGCGTGTAGACAAAAATTGTTACCTCAAATCTGTTTGGTACACCCTCTCTGGTCAGTGGCTGACTGATATAAATGCTACCCTCTGTCTGGCTGACAACAAACTGTGCAAAACCATTAGGTGGTGTGTAGCTGATTGTGGCAATACTGTACTCTACTGTACCACTTGGTGTCTGAAAGTAAAAAGACAAAATATTACTTTGCACTTTATAAACAATCAAAATTTGCAAATTTTCAAAATCATATGGTAAATGTCTTAAAATTTCAAACACTTTATTCCATACTTTACCTAAATTCTACTTTTTATGCAGTTGTTTCTTAGAATACTTAGTGGAATGGCAAACAGTGTAGACCCTGATCAGACTGCTCCTTAATGAGCGGTCTGATCTGGGTCTACACTGTTGTATATGCCATTTTGTCAAACTTTGGTGTAAGAAATTTTAGGACATTTACTGTATTTTTTTCTTGGTAAAAATACTGTCAAAATAGTATAAAAATTATTTGTAATCATTAACCCTTTGGCACCACTTAATATCATTCTAAAATCTAATTGCATCTCAAGAAAATAAGGCCTGACCTTTCATGTGAATCATCTATTAGTATTTAAAGCCTTTTTTTTTCTTGGAAAAAATAAAAAATACAAAGGATGCTGTTGTGAGTGACACTGTAAGGCTTAAACAATAAAACTACTATATTTACACTAAAATTTTGGATTGCAAGTCTTGAGCAAACAGTGTTAGACCCTGATTAGATGCAGAAGAATGTGCATTGCTTGCCCTTCATTCAGCAGTTTTTAGAACATCTCCAAGTAATCTAATGGATTTTATAGGTCTAGATAAGTCTAATGAGTACCCACAACATATGTTTTTGTGAAGAAATTAAGAAAAATATCAATCCTTTTGGATTGAAAAAAGCATCTTAACAAGAGCTATGGGTCACTTATTTCAATTATACTAAAAATAAGGCAAGGAGTTCACATGTCCCAAACTATTCAAGGTAAATACAGTACAGTTACATAGCTCAACATCTATGCATTGTTTCATTCGGTGAATATGAATACCCAGATCCCTAGAACTATTTGTTGCAATATTAGTATGTGAAAGACAGAAAGTGCACATTTGTGAAACTCATGAGTTATCTAAACCAAAATTAGCAACATTTGGTAAAAAGAAGAAAAAAAAAATGAAAATGATATTTGCCTTAAAAATTGATTTATTTTATTATTTTTTTTGTTTTTGCTTAAAACACCTTATTTGTCACTTTTGTCTGTCTTTCTGGAACTTTATTCCAGTTAGTTGTCTCCATTTGCAAAATGGCCATTAATTTCTTTCAAGTTAACAGCAATTACAGAGGACTGCTTTGTTACCGATAAAAAGGGCTAGTCATTTAAAACTCACTGTGCCCAGTCATAAGACTGTTCATTATATGATGGTTTCGGATATAAGACTGAATGTGGATCCCAAAAGTGTTGTATCCAAACAAAATTGTATAGACTATATAGAAAAATGACCATTTATGGTCATTTTCTATATAATCTATACATTTTTGAGTAAGTTGGATTTTTATGATGTCAACACTTAAGCTATACATGGCCCAGTCAAAACTTTTAAACTAAATACTGTCAAGGTCATGTTGAGCTGGTCAGTTAACCTACTCACTTTTTTTTTCTGGGCAGAGTTAGTTCTCTCAGCAGAAAACCAGTATCTTGTGCACTTATTTTTGCCAACAACTGACAACTACCCTGGGATTTAAACTTGTCACCCCTAGCAAGATGCGATAATATACATTTTTGTTTGGCTGCAACGCAATTGTTCAGCTGACACAATTTTTGTTTCGGCAATAGTCTTATGAAGAGGTTGTGGTTTACTTACGCCGTCAGGATCATCATCAGTGGCTACTGTCCTGATGACAGACTGCTGCACTGACTTGTACTCGGATATCGTGGTTTCATACGTTTCAGCGGTGAAGACTGGACCGTTGGGATTCCTACGTACAGTGATGACAACATTGGCAGTATCAGATTTTGCAACTGCTCCAGCTGGAGGAACATCTGTGGCGAGTACCACCATCTAGAATACACAAATATTGGTATATGTATGATGATGATTAGGTGTTTTACATTCCTTTCAAAATTACTATTTAACCTTTATCACTCTCTGGGCTAATTCAGCAGACGACACATTGGTGATATTTTTCTTATTTTCCCCAGAATACAGGTTTTGACATTTCATGCAAATTGTCTCCAATGGAGACAAATTGTCTCCACTGGAAACAATTTGCATAAAATATCAAAACCTGATTTCTGGGGAAAAATAAGAAAAATATTTCAATATGTCATCTGCTGAACATTTTACCCAGAGCGCTAAGCATTAAGTAATATGAAGATGATGGAAGAGTGATATTGAAAAGCTCAGTGCAAATGAGGAGTCAGAGTCATGTATACCAAGAACACTCTGTTTTTTTGTTTTTTTTTATTTAGGTTTTACAGCCCTTTCAAGAAGATTTCGCTTATACTGAGTCGATCGTTCATCAAAAGTGGGCAAAAACCACAGACTGTTCGTAAGCAGAACTTGGCTTTCCCACATGTGACCCAAGCGAGGCTCGAACCACAGCGATGAGAAACCTAATGGATTAAGAGTCAGCTCTCTTATCCACTAGGCTACCGGGGTCCGCTTATATATGCATTGATAATCCATTGCTCCAGACAAACAGAATATCCAGAAAAATATATTTCTTATTTCTCCAAGAAATCATATGTTGTGGGTACTCATTAGAAGTGCCTCAATGAGGCACTTCTAATGAGTACCCACAACATATAATTTCATGGCAAAATCAAAACAGATCAAACGTTTTTGGTTGAAAAAAAAAAAAAGCATCATATCTGGTGCTATGAAAGTGATTCCATTTATTTATTTTCTAACAATGAAAGGACAAGGTTGCCTGTGAATGAATACATTTGAGCCATGACATGACAAAACTGATAAAATGGCATGTGTGTCCAGTGAAGACTCAGGTCAACCTGGGCATCCAACCAGTCTGATCAGAGTCTTCGCTGTGCACTCAATCGGTAGCTAAGGACCCAAGCTTTCTTCATGAGGACTGTTGATTTTATCGTGTGCTGGCTAATTTTCAAATATAAAGATGATGATGATGAGTTCCGGTTTAACTTTAAAGTCATACTGAGATGATGGCAGGAAGATAATCAAAGGCTCTGTGCAACGAAGGGCCTTACAGTCATGGGCTGATTTCCACCTTCAGTGGAATTCGAACCGGAGACCTTGTGATCTAGGCCCAGTTGTTCAAAGCATCGTTAGCTTAACAAGCTTGTTAGTGTCAAAATGTTAAATGTTCTAGTAAGTACAATATCTAATTCACAGTTATTTTTTCTGAAAAATCTACTCACATTGTTTTTAGCAAAATTATTAGCGTATATGCTATATTTAATGATCAAAGTTTTAACGATATGTTAACTAACGATGTTTTAGTTTTGAACAACTAGGCCCTGATGTCAGAAGTGTTAACCACTCAGCCACTAGTTGTTCAAAATTAACAATGTCATTAGTTAACATATTGTTAAAATTTTGATCATTAAATATGGCATATACGCAAATATTTTTGCTGAAAAAATGTGAGTAGCTTTTGCAAAAGCTACTCACATTTTTTTCTTTTCAGCAAAAATACCTGTGAATTAGATATTGTACTTACTAGAACAGTTAATATTTTGACCACTAATGAGCTTGTTAAGCTAACAATGCTTCAAACAACTGGGCCCAGGACGCTTTGGCAAGAAGTTACAGTGTCCCAATATTCAGGGTAAATGTATAAGTGAATGACATACCGTGAATTCTGTAATGCCTGTCTGTGTAAGAACACCAGCTACAGAGATGACACCTGTGTTAGAATTGATGTCGAAGAACAGGTTGCCACTGGCGCTTGTCAGAATACTGTATTCAATCCGGTCCTGAAACAAAGATGGTAACATTTGAGCCAAAGGGGGAGAAAATTATCTTATGATGTCCAGTATACATCACGAAAACATGCCTATATAATTTTGACCCCCTTAAACCCACTTTTATATAGTAAAACTGGGGTTTATAGGGGTATAAAATTATTTTTCTTATTTCTGATCAAAAACATAGATTGTGGGTACTCGTTAGAACCTCCTCGCTGAGGCGGTTCTAACGACTACCCACAATCTATGTTTTGAGCAGAAATATGAAAAATATCAGAGGTTTTTATCTGAAATATTTCAGTATTTGGAGGTGAAATTTTCTATATATTTGAATAGGCATGTTTTCGTGATGAGACTTAGATCATCTGACATTGACTCCACACATTCTGATCAGTCTTTGCTGTATGTCTATAGCATCTTTGGCTATTCACAGCGTATTTAACATACCGTATTCGACCTAATTACCGCACATACTCCTATAAGCGCACAGTCAAGCAATTTCGTAGTCTTAAGATTACTGGCAGTGTACTTTTTGTCTACTTCTTTATAAAGGCATATGGTGTGGGTACTCATTTGAATTGCATTGACTTGTCGATGCAATTCAAATGAGTACCCACAACATATGCATTTATAATCAGAAAAATTGCATAATAGATGTCCTTTTCTGATCTTTTTTTATAGTGTACCTTTAGTAGGTACATATTTTACCACGAATGAGTGTTCCCAGTAAGTTTGAAAAACCTAAGCGCACAGTGCGGTAATTAGGTCGAATACGGTAGGTTCTGATTAAATCAGCTGATCGTAGTCTTTGCTCTGTCACAGCTCCAGATAAGACATTCTTCAACCAAAAAGTACTGATTTTTTCTTATCTCTGCACAAAAACATATTTTGTGGGTACTCATCTGAAGTGCCTCAATAAGGTGCTTCTAAAGAGTACCCACTACATGTTTTGTGGAGAGAAGTCTTATGTGGATAACCCCTCTCATCTGAAGCTTTGTGTGCATATCCATTACGAAAACACGCCTATTCAAATATATTGAAAAGTTTACAACCAAAAAAAGAAAATTATCATATAAAAAATTCAGATATTTTTCATATTTCTGCTCAAAACATAGATTGTGGGTACTCGTTAGAACCGCCTCGGCGAGGGGGCTCTAAGGAGTACCCACAATCTATGTTTTGAGCAGAAATAAGAAAAATAATGTATACCCCTGTAAACTCCAGTTTTACTATATAAAAATGGGGTTTAAGGGGGTCAAAATTATATAGGCGTGTTTTCGTGATGACACCATAAAAATGCCAATCCAAACTGCAGCAGACATTTTGAAATATGCTATTTTTCAGAGAAAATAAGATTTGACATTTCATGTGAATTGTCTGCTAGCAGACAATTCACAAGAAATGTCAAGTCTTATTTGCTCCAAAAAAATTTTTTTAGAATGTCATCTGCTAAAACTCTTTAAGATAAGGCTCCAGCCAAAAGAACATAAATTATTAAGAAATATTTGGTTTGGAGCTTAATGGCCGAAACAACACTATTAAGATCATGTTGAGCCAATTTATCTAACCAAATTTTTCCTCTGCAAGCTTTGTCCTCTAAGCTGTTCACCAGTACTTGTGTACAGTATTTTTCCAAAAAATGGCAAATGCCCTTTTTGATGCAGTGAAAGGGAGAGAATGACTGTAGAAAATATTTCATGATAAATCTCAACAAAAGAAAACAAAATATATCAAGAAATACAGGAAACTTACATTATCAGCATCATCAGCCCTGACTCTAAGAATACTTCTTCCAACAGATTCAAATTCACTGATTTCAGTAGCGTAGTCATCGAGACGGAATATTGGTCCATTTCTGTTACGGATCACATTGACGGTGACTCGGACTGCTGCTGAGCGGCTGGGTACTCCTTGGTCCGTTGCCACAATGTAGAACTGGAAACAAAACAAATATTTGTTTGTACATAGCTCCAAATAAGGCAATTTTTCAGCTGAAAAGTACTGGGCCCAGTTGTTCAAAGCATCATTAGCTTAACAAGCTCGTTTGTGGTCAAAATGTTAAATGTTCTAGTAAGTACAATATCTAATTCACATTTATTTTTGCTGAAAAAATGTGAGTAGCTTTTGCAAATGCAAAAGCTACTCACATTTTTTTCAGCAAAAATATTAGTGCATTTTCCATATTAAATGATCAAAGTTTTAACGATACCTTAACTAATGACATCATTAGTTTTGAACAACTGGGCCCTGATATTTTTTTTTTTTGGTTTCTCGTTGAGGGTGCTCATATGTTCTGGGTGCTCTAATGAGTACCCATAACATATGTTTTCATGGAAAAATATGAAAACTACTTTGTGGATACCCCCCCACCCCCTCTTATCTGGACCTATGTTTGTACATAGGAGTTTCTTTACATCATGGGTCATTATAACACATCACAGCATATATCATGGTTTCTGTTTGCGTTGAGGTATGACTACCAGTCAACCCATTAGGGTTATGTTGAGCTTGGTCAGTTAATCTGGTCAGGCTTAGTCTTCTAAGTGGTTAACCAGTATTTAGGCACATGTCTTCACCAGTAATGTAACATGGTTTAAAGACAGACCAAATAATGTTTTGTATCAAAACAAAACTGTACAGGTTGTACAGTAATTAATCTACCTCTGTGTCATGCGTATTTAAGAAAAAATATGGCACAACGCAAGACAAATCTTGACGAGCATAGTACTGATGCATCAGTTTTTCTGTCTGGTACCTTTTGCAGTGCCAGATTTTATAACATCCTTCAATATTCCGCCACTTCCATGAAGTCATAAAATGGAATCTGACAATGTTGCAAATCTTTATCGGCTAATTTCAAAATACAGTGTCCAAAAGCCTTTAGGATAAGTACAACATATTTCCAAAATTTGCGATTTTCATACCACTTTCACTCACTATGTTGAAATTTGATTTGTTATTTCAAAATGAGTCAGTTTGATTCAGCCATGCCAAATGGTAGATTTATCTACACTGTTTGAAAAGGATGGGGTATATCCAGGTTCAGCAGGACTAGGGTTAATGGAATATGAAATAGTGGCCTTTTGAGACAGGTGATTGCTTAATACAAGTGGCCTTTAAAACAGATTTGACTGTACTTGGTATTCCATACTCAAAGAATATTTTACATACCCGATATCTATTTGGCTGTTCCACATCTTCATTGAGAGGTTTACTGACAGACAGGGTACCAGTGTATGGATCAACATAGAAGTGTACCAGAGCTTCAACAGGGTCGGCATCTGTATCACGAATACTGTAGCGGATCTCTCCATTTCTTCCCTATAATATAATATTCGAGTCCCAATGTCAGAAAACATACTTTTGGACATGTGAGCCCAAGGAAGATTCAGATCATCCTATGCATTCAGGCAGTCTGATCAGAATCTTCACTGGACACATTTTAAATAGCCAAGGATCAGAAGTTTTTTCATGCGGACAAAATAGTTTTCTGATCAGGCTGCACAGATATGCAGGCTGATCTGAGTTTCCATTGGGTGCACGTCAGAACAAGAACTACAGTAAATGTCCTAAAATTCTGAACACATTATTCCATACCTTTTTTCCTAAATTCTGTTTTTCATGCAGTTACTTCTTAAAAAAACTTTGTAAATGGCAACCAGTGTAGACCCTGATCTGGGTCTGCCCTGTTTGTATATGCCATTTTGTCAGGAACTTTGGTGTACGACTGATTGTGTTGGGGTTTAACGACACATCAACCCTTGAGGGTCATTTTGTGTCGTCTCCCAGAGAAAGGGAGAAAAGAGATAAGAAGAGAGAGTAGAGGAGATGAAAGAGAGGGACAGGGAAGAAAGAGGAACAGGAATGAAAGTGAAGAAACAGAAGAAATAAAAACATTCCCCCTCTACCCTTACCCACTACAAGGATAGCAGGTCTTGCCCAACTGTAAGCCAATATCAGTTGGACGCCCCAGTGATGTAAGATACACAGCACCTTCGCACCACCCGACCACCCCCACTTTGGTGTACGAAATTTTAGGACAATTACCATATCAAATTGACTGCCAGTTACCTGGAGGTATATTCACTGAAGAAAATGCTGCAACAAGAATGAAGATATTGCAAGGTTGATTGGTAAAGCATGATACAGGTTTAACGACACATCAACCCATGAGGATTATTGCATTAAAGGTTTGTAAAGAAACCAACTACATGTGAAATGAGAAAAAGAAAACAAAATGAAACAGAAAAATGAATGGTGCAGAATCTATGTATTTCTTTATAGCTGTAACCTAGCCATTATTTATTTATATTTTTTACTTTATTTTTAGCTATAGCTGCATGACTTATTTAGATGAAAGCTCACTTTTTTTTTAGTGTAAATGCCTCCACAAACATTTTAAAATTCCATACAGTTCTCTCAATGTCAGATGCACTGACTCAAATACATCAAGTTCTTGTCGATAATTCTGCTAGGAATACTAAAAGGCAATAGAATTAACAAAAAAAAAACAACAAAAAAAAACTAAAACGTGTATGGAGTTATTACCTTGATGAAAAAAAATCACCTTATATTTTAACCTTTGCCAGACTATGGGCTATTTCAGCAGACAATGAATTGGCAATATTTTTTTTTATTTTTCCCATAAAACAGGATATGACATTTCATGCAAATGGTCTCCACTGCAGACAATTTGCTAACATGTCAAATCCTGTTTTCTGGGTAAAGTAAGAAAAATATTTAAAAATGTTGCCTGCTGAAATTTTTATCCAGCATGCTAAGTATTAAATCCAACTTACCAAATCTTGGTCAACAGCTTCGACTCCTCCAAATGACACTCCAAGTGCCTGGTCCTCTGACAATGAGTAGGTGAGGTCACCATGTTGGAAGACTGGTGGGCTGGTATTTCTGGTCACGAACACTCTTACGATTGTACTGGCATATTCATCAGGGAAGGCCTGTCTGTAGGCTCGGACACGAATCTGGAGTACAGAGAGATGATGATGATGGTTTGGTGTTTTACGTCCGTTTCAACATTGTTTAAGTCATACTGAGAAGATGGAATGCACATGCTGTCAGTACTCATTAGAATCACCTTGGAGAAGCACTTCTAATGAGTACCACAAAAGATTTCATGGCGTATTAGAAAAAAAATATCAATAATTTTGCTTGAAAAAAAATCTTATCTGGTGGTATGATTTAACAATTACACCAGAGCAATATGCTCATTGTGACTGCCTCAGCAAAGATATAGATCAGTCAATACATACGTGCAATCTGATTAGAATCTTCACCTGGCTCATTTTGGATAGCCAAGGATGCAGTTTCTACATGTGGACAACAAAGGCTGATCAGACTGCACAAACGCACATGCTGATTAAAGTCTTTGTTGGGTGCAAATGACATGAGTTTGTTTGTTGAGGTTTTACGGCCTACTTAACCCCATTGGGTCATGTTGAGCGTGGTCAGTTTACCTAACCACACGTTTACTGGGCAGGCTTAGTCCTCTAAGCTGGTTAACCAGTATTGTGCACATTCTTGCACCAGAACTGACCACTGCCCTTCTTGAATCAGCGGGAGGGAGAGAATGACCGTAGAAAATATTTCATGATCAATCTCCACGACAGAATGTTGCCGACCTCAGCGGGGATTGAACCTGCGACCTCCTGGTCTCCAGTTGAATGAGCATCCAACTGAGCCACCGAGGCAGGCGTAAATGACATGAGATACTTTTTTTATGTTGCGGCTCATATGTTTTGATGGAGAAAATATTAACACATTTTTGTTACTGCCATAGCCCTAAGTACTGGGACAGATAGGCCTTTGCAAACAGTATAGACCCAGATCAGATGCCACAGAAGGTGGCATCTGATCAGGGTCTACACTGTTTGCAATACATACAGCAATATCAACACACATCAACAGGTATTAAAATAGACTATTTCAAATTTTAGGATAAGTATGGTAAGGAGTTAAGGTTTCCCAATACTTATGGTAAATACGCTATGCTGGTCTTGTGTGAGCTATGCTGGTCTGGTTATTGGGAATTTGCATATGGCATATCAAGATTTTGATGATGATGATCAAAATTATTAAAGTCCTACTGAGATGACCGAAGGATGTTAATGAATGGCTCAGTGCAATGAAGGGCTGTAGTCATGAGCTGAATTTTGGGACCTTGTGCATCACGAAAACATGCCTATATAATGTTGACCCCCTTAAACCCCACTTTTATATAGTAAAAGTGGGGTTTACAGGGGTATACATTATTTTTCTTATTTCTGCTCAAAACATAGATTGTGGGTACTCGTTAGAACCGCCTCAGCGAGGTGGTTCTAACGAGTACCTACAATCTATGTTTTTGAGCAGAAATAAGAAAAATATCAGAATTTTTATCTGAAAATTTTCAATTTTTTGGTTGTAAAATTTTCAGTATACTTGAACAGGCTTGTTTTCGTAATGGATCGAAAGTTGGGAGCACTAACCACTCTGCCACCCGGACACTTCATGTCAAGGTTTTAAGGGAACTGGATATTATTGGTAAATTTTCTGCCATACTTTCAAAAGGAAGACAACTTCTGTGATTTCCTGTTTGGTTTCCTGAACACTGCCCCTTTTGGAAAGCGGTCTTCTCTAAAAGGAAAGCAATTGCTCTAAATTCATTCCTTTCTGATCAGACCCCTTTCAAAAGGGAGGCAAAAACACTTATTAAAGAGTTGCCTCCCCTGAAAGTGTACCACTTCACCTTAAGCCCACTTAGTTGCTTGGCAACTTACCACAAATGAATCAGCTGTAGTAGCCAGCAGTGATGTTGACAGGGTAATGAGACCAGTGACATCATCAATACGGAATGTTGTAATAGCATCTCCTTCTCCAATAATGTCATACACAAGCGTACTCTGTCACAAATATAAAATATACATTATAAGTGGAAACAAAATATTCTTGGCACAGAAAATAAAACTGACTGAGTTCGAGTTTCACTGTCCAGTCAAGGACATGTCCAGCCAGTACAGAAAATAAAATATAATAAGTATAAAGCTTAAACTTAGAATAGAAAAAATGCTTCAAAAACCTAAAAAACTTGGTTATAAGCAATTCCCTGAATACAATTCTTAACCCTTGTCATGCTGAATAAAGATGCCACACCCACTTCTAATTGTCAGCAAATCTGATTATATGTACTTGATCCAGGTTGTTGATACAAATTCACATACTGAATGACAGTGCAGCTCCGGATCAGTTGGCTTTTGAAGAAGCTCCCTGATCTGGATCTACAGTTTGCAAAGGTAGGGTATATCTGGGACCAGCAGGACTAGGGCTTACTGACATACATAACCAAATTTCCCTTTTTTACAGGAGACAAAATCATTAACCCTAGTCCTACTGAACTCAGATATGTCCTGCCTTTGCAAACAGTGTAGACCCAGATTAGTTGGCTTCTGAAGAAGGCAACTGATCTGGATCTGCACTGTTTGCCATTAAGTATGCAAATTTATATCAACAATCTGGATCAAGGAATCTGTTTGGTTGAAAATTAGAAGTGGGCGTGGCATCTTAATTTATTCAGCATGACATGGGTAAATAGACTTATTTTCATATTTTCTTGACTTTTTCATACTGAAAATAAATCAGAAGTCCCTAACTTTTCCAGGGTGCTAGCAACAGTGCTGGACAGTTAATGAAATAGTAACATTTAAACTGAATTTTGACTACCGTAATAATCATAAGTATTGGGACAGACAGGCATGAGCAAACAGTGTATCAGATCAGATGTTGCAGAATGCAGCATCTGATCAGGGTCTACACTGTTTGCCACTCATCCAGCAGCCTTCAGACATAACAACAAGTAGTAAAAGGGGACTTGAAACTTCAGGACAAGTTTGGTAAGGAGCCAGGGTGTCCCTATATTTAGAGTAAATATGGTACCCAGGACATATTAATAACATTTTTATCTTTTAGAATTAATCATCGAAAGCTGATTAAGTTAGCACATCACAAAGACAAAAATATTTTCTTACCTTTACTAGAAAGAAGGACCCAACATTTTGTGTGAATTACTTCCTAAATTACAAGGGACAAATCACATGAAATGTGAAGCCTTGAATTCTGGGGAAAAAATACAAAATTTAGCAGGCAGTAAGATATATTTAGTTATTATTCCCAGAAAATAGGACTTCACATTTATGTAAAATGTCTCCACACGAGACCAGAGAAGTCATACAAAAATTAAGCCCTATTTTCTAGAAAACAAGGTAAATAAGATTTCCAAATTTAACAGCAAACAAACTTTTCTCATACTTGTCAAAACAAAGTGAACTTGACATTGAACTGTTTCCTTAATAGAAGAAAATTCACAAGAAATGTCAAGCCCTTTTTTTCTAGAATAAGAAAGAAAATTATTTCAAAGATTTGTCTGCTGTTTCTTCTTGGCATACATAGCAATAACAAAAGCAGTGTTACTTACTCCAACTCTAGGTTCTGTAGCATCTAAATCAAAGACGGTGGCTGCTATTGACAAGTCTTCTGGTACAGTGACAACATATTCCGAATCAGAGAAGAATGGTAGGCCTTCACGTCGGATACGTATTGTCACCTGGGCATCATTCGTTCGTGGAACAAGACCCTTGTCACTGGCACGCACGGTGAACTAAGAAAAGAAAATAATTGGCAATTATTACACAATAAAACACCAATGATCAGGGCCCGGTTGTTCAAAGCGTAGTTAGCTTAACGAGCTCATTAAGGGTCATTTCGTTAACGGTTTTAGCGGATTCAATACACAATATTCTGATATTTTTTGCTGAAAAATGACTGCAAAAGCTACTCACATTTTTCAGCAAAAAATTTCAGCATATTTGCGTATCACTCGATGTAAATTTTAACAAATTGTTAACTAACGATGTCGTTAGCTTTGAAAAACTGGGCCCAGAATGTACCTGATTCAGTCATGATGATGATTTGGTATTTTATGTCTCTTTCAACATTATTTAATCTTTACCACTCTCTGGGCAAATTCAGCAGACGACAAATTGATAACATTTTTCTAATTTTTCCCAAAAAATAAGCTTAGACATTTCATGCAAATTGTCTTGTTTCTGAGAAAAGTAGTAAGTATTTCAAAATGTCATCTGCTGAACACACACACAGAGACACACACACACACACACACACACACACACACACACACACACACACACACACACACACACACACACACACACACAAAGATACTTGGAAAGCACATTATCCTTGCTATACCCTACTAGTGTGAACTGGAAATCACTAATGATGAAAATTTGGCATTTTACATCCCTTTCAACATTATTTTAGTCATATCAAGAAGACGCAAGTGTGATAATGAAAGGTTCTGTGCAACAAAGTGCTGTCAAGTCTTTGGTTGATTTCCATCTACAGTCAGTCAAACATGATACCTTGTGACCTGGTCGGAACACTAACCACTTGGCCACCTGGATGCTTTGAACTTGAATTCAAACAGAAAATCTTGACTGTTTACCAGTTTACTACATGTAGTCAACATGCAAACCGGCTGTCAGTGAGCAAGTTCTTATGCACTACCTTAAATAGTTTTAGTGAAGTAGAAGACAAATGTAGCTGCCTTGTATGGTAAATGTGCTAAAAAATTGAATGCTCTAATCCATATTTTTGGCCTGTATTTATTTTTTTGTGCATTTGTGTTGTAAAATATATGTTTGTTTGTTTGTTTGATTTGGGCTTAACGTCGCTTTCAACAATCTTTCAGTCATATCGCGACGGTGTCTGGATGTGACAGGGAGCTCAATGCTCACTTTTAGGGTGCTGCCTCACTGAAATATCATGCCCCAGACACTTTGACATGATATTCCACCCAGTCACATTATACTGACACTGAGCTGACCAGTTCCGATTCCTAGCTCTACTTTCTTAATGCTGAGCGCCAAGCGAAAGAGCAGCTAGTACCATTTTTAAAGTCTTTGGTATGACCCGGCCGGGGATCGAACCCGCAACCTCCCGGTCACAAAGCGAACGCTCTACCACTGAGCCACTGTGCCGGTATAAAATATATGTACTTAGTATAATGGCAAACAGTGAGGACCCTGATCAGACTGCTCCTTTGGAAGCAGTCTGATCTGAGTCTGCATTGTTTGCATATGTTGTTTTGGCAAAAAAAAAGTTGGTGTATGAAATTTTAGGACTATTACTTTACACTCACCCTGTAAACATCCTGTGTAGTTCCAAGCAGTGAGATTCTAGCCGAGATCACACCAGATTCTGATCCAATTTGGAAAACCGTGGCTTCCTCGGGCGAGTTGACGATCGTGTAGAAAACATCACCATTAATTCCATCATCAGAGTCGGTGGCAACAACGGTGAGAATCTCTTCTAAGACACTAATGTCTTCACTGATAGTTGTATCGTAATTACCAGCATTCGTGAACTGTGGCTGAGCACTGTTTCTGATCACATTGACCGTTACTAGAGCTGTCGACGATCGGAATGGGTAGCTTAAGTCTTCTGCTCTCACATTGAACTGTGTATGTCAAACAGAATAAGACAATAAAAATATATAGGCCACACAATGCAAAAACATGTCTTTGGACATATGCAGACAGTGAAGGCCCAGACCAGCATATGCATCTATGCAGCCTAATCAGGACCTTTGCTGTCTGCTAACAGAATCACTGGACACTAAAGAATGAAACAATGGAGAGCAAATGCCTGGATGAGACTTTGCACATTAATTAATCTGGGGCCAGTTGTTCAAAGCATCGTTAGCTTAACAAGCTCGTTAGTGGTCAAAATATTAACTGTTCAAGTAAGTACAATATTTAATTCACAGGTATTTTTGCTGAAAAAATGTGAGTAGCTTTTGCAAGTGCAAAAGCTACTCACATTTTTTCAGCAAAAATATTAGCATATATGCCATATTTAATGATCAAAGGTTTAACTATACGTTAACTAATGGCATCATTAGTTTTGAACAACTGGGCCCTGAATATATGCATTTTGCACATGCTCAAAGGCCCATTTTTGCTTGGCATGGCCCCTATACAGTAATTACTATTATCTTTGTTTGAATTGGAGTTTTAGATCCCAGTCAACACTGTTAAGGTCATGTCAAGCAGGTCAGTTAACCTACTCACACTTTTTCCTGGACAGGATTAGACCTCTAAGAAAAATGACCACAGAAATGATTTTATAATCAATCTCCACTGAAGTTATGTGACCCAGCCAACTACTATTATCTTAATGACCTAATGTTAAATTACACAGCCCATTTTTATCCTTTAGCACTGCATGAGTAAAATCACCAGACAGAACTATTTTTGTTATTTTTCCCAGAAAATAGGTTCTGACATGCAAACTGTTACAACTGTAACAGCTTTTATGAAATTTCAATCTCTAGGAAAAATCAGAAGAAAATGTTCAAAACATCTTCTATTGAATTTTGTATCTGCATACTAAACATCAGAAGTATTTAAACTGTACATGTATTTAGCTCAGTGATATAAAAAAATGAAACTAACTGTAAAGTATTACAGTTTGTAGACATCATTTAGAGTGATGTTAATGTGGAGTCTGTGGTGGACATTAGTATACATAACAACAGATAAGGCACTTTTTTCATCCGAAAAATGTTGATATCTTTCTTATTTTTCCATGAAAACATATGTTGTGTGTACTCATTAGAAGTGCCTTGCCAAGGCGCTTCTAATGAGTACCCACAACATGTTTTCGTGGAGAAATGAGAAAAATATTATGTGGATACCCCCTCTTATCTGTAGCTATGAGTATCTGTATGTGCAAACAACTGACAGAAACCCGCATGCCTGTAAAAAAATTTATAACGATGCAGCTATGTATGTAAAAAAATCACTTGTTTATTGTAGATTTCATATACAGCATATAATTCTCAAAGCTAACAACTTAAATGTCAAAGCATAATAATAGTAAAATATTAATAGTCAACGACAAGAATAAAAAAAAAAAAAAATGAAAATATTTTTTTTTGCTTTGTTTTTGAAAAATAAAGAACAAACAAAAAAAAAATGTCAAGACTGTTTTCTGTTACATGTTATCACAAATGGAAAATTAATTATGAACGGCTTCAAAGAATGAAGTGGCATACAGGCATAAACAGATAAAATGTTGAAAAGAGAAGAAGGGAAAATAGATCAATAAGAATGTAACATAAATCCCTACCCTGTAGACAGAGGCAGCATCCGAGGTTAGGACTCTGTTGGTGGTAATCAAGCCAGTAATTGGGTGAATGGTGAATGTATCCTGGGCATTAATACCAAATGATGAATCCACAATATCATACATGATGAGATTTTCTGGACTTGTGATATCAGCATCAACAGCGTTCACATCGACTACATCAGAACCAATTGGGGTATAGTCGTAGATTGTTGCAACATATTCTTGTTCATCGAAGATTGGTGTGTTCAAGTTTCTGTTGACTGTAACTGTCACTGTTTCACTGACAACTGCACTTGGTGCACCTGTATCATAGGCTGACACAAGGAGCTGAAAATGACAAAATAATTATTTATATGCTATAGATGGATTATTTTTATTCTCTTGAACATTGACTGCATTCCTATTTATCGGACCATAGTGGAGAAATAATTCTTTGAAAACTTTTGATGGCACTTGAATCCACACCAAGCCAGCTCTGACCAATGTGGCGACATTGCAGCATTGGTCATAGCTGGCATGGTGTGGGTTTGAGCCCCGTTAAAATAATTAATGTCTTTATATGTCTCACAGATCTAGATATTAAGGATGCTTTAACAACCAAAGTGTATTGATATTTTCTTATTTCTCCACAGAAATGCATGTTGTGAGTTCTCATAAGGAGTTCCTCCTGATGACTAACCTTATGTTTTCATGGCAGGCTTAGTCCTCTAAGCAGTTAACCAGTACTTGTGCACATTCTTTTACCAGAAACTGACAACTGCCCTTTCTTGAATCAGCTAATGGAAGAAAATGACTGTAGGAAATATTTCATGCTCAACCTCCAAAGAAGAATGTTGCTGGACCCGGCTGGGATCAAACCCACAAGTTCCTGATCACCAGTCTGACGCACGTCCAACTGAGCCACTGAGGCCAGCTGCATGAAGTGGGAAGAGACAATTTGCATGAAGTGTCAAATCCTATTCACAGTTGGGAGGCAATATCTGAAGCTAAATTGAAATAATTCTAACAAACCAAAATCAGTGCCATCATTAAGTCAGTTCTATGCAGTATCATCAGAATTAGACTGCCAGCTCTGGAGATGTTTGTCTAGTTTTAGTAACAGAGCCATCATAAATAATTCATCATGACCAGAGCTGTGGAAATACCATGCCCGACTTATCCAACGTCCCATTTCCCTGAGGACAACACAAGTAAGAAATTTCAATTTACTTGTCCTGGGACAAGTAATTCGTCGCTTGAGGAGAGTATCCAGATTATAAGATATATATTTTTCTTATTTCTCGAAAAAAAAACCATATGTTGTGGGTACTCATTAGAAGTGCCTCAGTGAGGCACTTCTAATGAGTACCCACAACATATACTTTCTTCGAGAAATAAGAAAAAATGTCAATATTCGGGCAATAAATCTTGGCTGGACAAGTGGATTTTGACCATTTACTTGTCCGTGGACAAGTAATAAAATTTGATAATTCCATGTCTCTGATCATGACCTTATAAAACAATTTTTTGACCTCACTTTAGCAGAAGGCACCACTTGAAGTTGGTGAAAAGCAGCCCAACAGCTTCAAAGAAGTCATCTAAATATAGATGATACTTGGACAGATGGCAGATCATCCCAACAGCTCAATCTCAGACTTCAGCTGAGTTGAGCAATAACAGAAGAAACACTTACATTTAGACTACATTATGAAAAATCTTGCCTAACATGTATGCTAAATATGAAAAAAAAAAAAGCCCGGATCAGCATTTATAACCTTCAGACAGATTGTCACAAGCTACAGCACAAATATGTACATTCACTTACTGTAAATGTGGCATAGGTGTTTAGGTTGCTAATAACGAATCCATTAGTGACATAGATATCTCCAGTTACGGTGTTCAAACCAAAGAAGTTGGTTCCTGGCAGGAATCCATCCAGTCTGTACCGAATCTCACCCTGAAATAAATATTAATAAATTGCATTATACATCATGCACATGAAAGCTTATCTGGCAAGGTATTTTTCACATTATCAAGGACTGACGGTAACTTTTAATCTGCTTATTTTTTAGGGTGTTCTCCCAAATTCCATGGTTTTCCTGTACCATAATATATGGTATCGTTGGAAAGGTATATGCACAGGAAAGAAGCACAAGTATTCATTTTGCAACAATTTGTCTTGTAGCAGCCATATTTTATTTATTTAGAAGGAAAGGGTTACATTTTCAGACAAGAAATTCACCGCATGACTTTGTCATGACTGCTGGAGGTATTCAAGAAACATCACGAAAACATGCCTATATAATATTGACCCCCTTAAACCCCACTTTTATATAGTAAAACTGGGGTTTACAGGGGTATACATTATTTTTGTTATTTCTGCCAAAAAACGTAGATTTTGGGTACTCGTTAGAACCGCCTCGATGAGGTGGTTCTAACGAGTACCCACAATCTACGGTTTGAGCAGAAATATGAAAAATATCAGAATTTTTTATGTGAAAAATTGTCATTTTTTGGTGGTAAAATTTTCAGTGTATTTGAATAGGCATGTTTTCGTAATGTAAAGCTAAATGCACAGACTAAATATTGTCCAGCCAAGTGTGAAAAGTAGGCCAAGATCAGTAATGGTCGATGGCAGTGGGCAGGGTACATCATGGTGGATGTGTGTATGCCATTTCATTAGCATTACGAAAACACGCCTATTCAAATATATTGAAAATTTCACCACCAAAAAAACTGAAAATTTTCAGATAAAAATTCTGATATTTTTCATATTTCTGCTAAAAACATAGATTGTGGGTACTCGTTAGAACTGCCTCAGCGAGGCGGTTCTAACGAGTACCCACAATCTATGTTTTTGAGCAGAAATAAGAAAAATAATGTATACCCCTGTAAACCTCAGTTTTACTATATAAAAGTGGGGTTTAAGGGGGTCAAAATTATATAGGCATGTTTTCGTGATGGCCTAGAAGATTTGGTATTTGAGAAACAGAGCTAAATGCACAGACTTCACATTGTTGTACTAAATGCCAAAACCAATTAGGATACCAGAAAGTTACTCCTATGTTGCTCCTGCTTGTTAAAGCAGTCACGACAAAAATCAAAACTGTTATAAAACTTTTTTTCATGCTCAACTCAACTGAGCAAGAAATTTCACTTGGTCATAAAAATAAAAATACCAACAATTAAAACTTTTTTCCTGCTCAACTCAGCTGAGCATGCTCAGCTGAGTTTAGCATGAAAGAAGTTTTAAAAAATTGTCAGTATTTTAAGATTTATAAGCAAAATAAATTTCATGCTCAGCTGAGTTGAGCATGAATTGATTGTGTTGGGGTTTAACGACACGTCAACCCTTGTGGGTCATTTTGTGTCGTCTCCCAAAGAAAGGGAGAAAAGAGACAGAAGAGATAGCAGAAGAGATGAAAGAGAGGGACAGGGAAGAAAGAGGAACAGGAATGAAAGTGAAGAAACAGAAGAAATAAATCACCTCCCTACCCTTACCTGCTACAAGGATAGCAGGCCTTGCCCAACTGTAAGCCAATATCAGCTGGACGCCCAGGTGACATAAGATACATGACACCTTCGCACCACCCGACCACCCCTAAGTTGAGCATGAAAAAAATTTTGTAACCTCGGGGCCAGATTTGGAAAAGAAAACTTAATTACCTTCAGATCATTATCTATGGCCCTGACACTGTAGAATGTTGTATTCACTTGTTGATTGATAGGTACAGAGGTAGAATATGGCGTATTAACAAATGTTGGTGGTCCACTATCACGAAGGACAGAAATTATTACTTGAGCTTCAGATGTTCTCTGTACTCCAGTTGGCCTATCATCCACTGCTCTCACAGTAAACTAGACAAGATAAAATAGCATAATAATAAATAGCTTTTATCTGATGAATTAAACCAGCTTTACCTATAAGTCTATGGTTTTTTTAAGACTTTGTTTATCCAGAAAGCACCATTTACATGTACTTAATGCTATTATAAATATAGATTATACAATAACAAACAAAAAAAAAAAAACTTCAGCTAGTAATATGAATACCATCATTTTAATCTTTTAGTTAGGCCAAGAGAAAACTGTATATGCAGTTCCCCAACTATTCACAACTTTATTTCCTGTATTCCAGGACCTACAATCCACTTTGGTTTTTTCTGACCAGTTTGGTTTGCAGTTAATTTCCAAAACCAAGATGGCAGCTTACTGACCACTATGAGTGGATGCACTCGCATTCATCATTTATCACCATCAAAAGTCAACAAAAATCAGTTAGAAATGAAACAAGAGATATTTTATAAGCAGCACAATATCCAAGCGGATACCCTGAAAACAAAATGCAATTCAGAATTCAGCTGCAGAAACAGCACTAAAGAATGTGAACCAACCTTCCTGCCCTATACTGTTTGGCACAGAATTTGAAACACAACAGTATTATTCTGGCTTTATATACAGGAGTATTTTTCACTAACCCCTTTTAAGCTGAATGGATTCTTCTGCCTTAAATTTCTGGGCTGGTCCATTTCCAATAATAAAGGTATCTGGTAAGTCTTTATCATTACCATGTTTTACAGAAATTCCTATATTTAATGCAGTGTAAACCCTGGTAAGATGCCACAGAATGTGGTATCTGATCTGGGTCTACACTGCTAGGCATAAATGGGTAACTTTTATTCAATCAGAATTTTAAGGCCCAGTCAACACTGTTATGATCATACTGAGCCAGTCAATCAGCCTGCCTGCATTTTTTCATGGGCAGACTTAGTCCTCTAAACAGTTAACCAGTACTTGTACACATACTTTCATCAGTAACTGACAACTGCTCTACTTGGAGCAGAATGTGGAGAATGACCATAGAAATGATTTCATGATCAATCTCCTTGAAACTAATGTGGGCAAGCTGGGACTCAAACTTATGATCCCAGCATCTGCAATGAGACACGTTACTAACTGCATTATGGAGTCCGGTATGAACATTTGTACATTCTGTTTATAACTGTATTATTATTTATTTCAGGTAATTGTTAGTAACTTACAGAGAATTGGTTCCTGAAAGTGTCCAGCAATGATTGTCTTAGAGTGATCTCCCCTGACAGTGGACTGACATAGAAGAAGCTCTGATCAACGGAGTCTCCTTGGTTGTAGAAGTATACTGTGTCCTGTACGGAAAGAAATAATTGTTAACCCTTTCATCACTGAGTTACAGAAGTGGACTTTTCCATTCTTGAATTTGGACTTGTCCACAGATGCAAATGGGGGTTTCAGTCTAAAATCAAATACAGAATGGCAAACAGTGTAGATCCTGATAAGATGGCTTGCTACGAGCCGTCTCATCTGGATCTACTCTATTTGCACAGGTATTGGTTCTGGTCTGCCGGTTTGAAAGGGTAAATGTATGCTCATATAAATGATATTTTCTTTATTTAACACTTAGCACTCTGGGTAAAATTTTCAGCAGATGACATTTTGAAATATCTTTCCCAAAAAACAGGACTTGACATTTCATGCAAACTGTCTCCTTTGGAGACAATTTGCATGAAATGTGAAATCCTGTTTTCAAAGAAATGCTCATCAATTTGTCATCTGCTGAATTTGCCCAGAGAGTGGTCAAGGTTAAGAGGAACTGAAGTATTTTTACAAAATGATTACTGCCTCCCTTATTCATAGGATAGTTTTGACTAGTTTTGTACCCTTGTTCTGCTGAACCCACTGCCTTTGCAGACAGTGTAGATCCAAATCAGTTGCCTTCTGAAGAAGCCAACTGTTCTAAATCTGCAATGTTTGCCATTAAGTATGTGAAATTATATGAACAGTCTCGATCAAGTAATCTGACTGGCTGAAAATTAGAAGTGGGTGTGGCTTCTTAATTTATGCAGCATGACAAGGGTTAAAACAGTTTTGTTTTTTTTACCAATCAAACAGTACTGATATTTTTCTTTTCACAAAATATATTGAGGGAACTCATAAGGGCTGTCTCACAAAGACAATTCATACGTGTACTCCCATCCTATTTTTGTGGAGAAACAAGAAATTCTTTTCTTTGTTCTTTTCTTCATACTGATATCACTTGTTCAGGCTCTGCTAAAACATACTGAAGGTATTCATTAGAACTGTCTTGCCAAAACCATTCTAATGAGTACCCACAATTAAGTTTCCATGTGGAAATACAGTAAAATTCCTAAATTATATGCCAAATATAACACTTACCCCATCGGCATCATTGGCTGTGACTCTTAGAACAACTCCTCCAACATTGTAGGTATCAGCAATAGTTTCATCGTATCTTGAAGGGTTGAAAATTGGTCCATTCTGGTTGCGTAGAACACGGATTGTTAGTTCCGATACAGCTATTTGCATTGGATTTACACTGTCATAGGCGGTGAACCTGGCCTGAAATAGCAATGTAAGATTTGAAAAACCAAAATTTAAACAGTACACTATCACAAAAATAGCAGATGACAAATTTATGTTTTTCTTATTTTCCTGAGAAAATAAGGCTTGGCATTTCATTTATATTCAATTGAATGGCTAGCCCTATTTTCTCAAAAAAACAACAACAAAAAACACACACACACACACACAATGAAAAAACTAGACAATCCTTAAAGGGGATGAATGCTCTCCCCCCACCTCCCCCACCGTTACTGCCTGTTTACCAAAAACCCTACTATGCCATGTGTATGTCAAATTTTCTAAGTAAAGCAAGGGTATGTAAATCTACCAATAATAATTCGATCAGAGTTCTGTGACCTTTATGCACATGCTGAGTCTATATTCTTACTATGGTGCAAGTTCCAAACCATTACCTTGAAAACTGTAGGAGTTGCAGAGACACAAACAGTACTATAAAGTGTGGATGGATGGATATACAGATGGACGTATGACGAAGGCTAAAACTATGACCTCCTTCACATCATTGTGGAGGCATAAAAAGAAAAAGAAAACTATTTTAAAATGTCTGCTAATAATTAAATTTGTAATAAGGAGGAATAGATGTACTTCAAGAGGAATAACTACATGGGAATATTTGCCTCCCTCCCAACTGGGGGTCGCTTTAAAAGCGACACCCATTTGGGAGGGAGGCAAATTCTTTCCTTTAAAAGCAGCACTCATTTTTGTAAAGATTCAAATACTAGGAAGTAAATATCTGTCTGCAGATATTGTCTCCTTGGAAAAACAATTAATGGCAAATTCTTTAGGTGTATCCATTCCTTGAGGAAATAAGCCCTTCCAAGTATAACTGGACCTTATAGCATATGCTATTGTACAACTATTTCATACCTTTCTGTAAGACAGTCAAAACTATCAGTGCCCAGGTGCTGTGGACCACCTAATGACCTATTGCCCAAGGGCCATACTTCATCAAGTGGTCCACAGCACCGAGGGGCTGATAGTTTTGACTGTCCCCCCCCTAAGGTATGATATAGATGTTTTATTACCCAACTCATATTTTAAAGGGACTGTTTTCTTTGACTGCTATGTTAAAAAAATACTGGTAAGCTTTATCTTACCGTGTAAACAGTATTCTGAGTGGTGTCAGCAAGCAGACTGTTTCTAAGATTGACAACTCCAGTGGTAGAGTTGACGGTGAAGAAGCTCTGTACAGGGAATTCTCCAATCAGTGAATAGACAATATAACCCTCAAGGTCAGCATCGGTAGCAGTTACACGGAACACAGATCTGTACGAATGAAAAATTATAGGTTACTGAATTTACATTGTGAAACACACAGAGACCTCTTTATGAAACATTTCATTTTAAGATGTTTCAGATATAAGATGGTTAAAAGTGGACCCCAAAGGTGCTGTATCAAAACACAAATGTATAGATTATATAGAAAAATGACCATAAATGATCATTTTTCTATATAATCAATATATTTTTGTTTGGATACAACACAAATGTTTAGCAAACATTGTTTTTGCTTTGGATCAAAGCAAGAGTGCTATAAAAGGGCTGTGATGTATCTGACAGGAATTCATATGGTGAAGAAGGTGCCAGTTTGCAAGTGTCTCCCTCACATAAATGAGTGACAAGTATGCTACCATGTAATCAAATAACATTTTTATTAAATACCTAACACAAACTGTGTATTTTAAAAGCCTATTTTCTCAAGCAAAGCTTTTCGCTTACAAAATCATTGGCTACTGTTCAATGTATCAACGAAAGGTACAGCCCCAATCAGACTTGGCAGATGTGTATACTAATCTGTGCCTTTGCTGAATTTGTCTGACGGCAGATTTTCTCATGCCATGGCTCGTATTTGAAGTTTACCATAGCCCCTTGGAGAAATGTGAGAAACACCAGTATTTTTTGGTCAAAGAAGAAAGCATCTGACCTAGAGTGTTTCGTCTTCATCGAATTTGATTAGGCCCCAATTCCACCATTTAAATGGCCCCATAGCCAGTAGGTCCTACAAAACTAAAAATGTGTCCAAAGGACATGGATGTCTCCGCCTGAAACACATATTGCTAATGCCAGACACGATCAGAGACGGACAGGGGTAACACTATGTGCCCTTTCCATCATTCTTCAAATGGCGTGGGCATAATAACAAAATTTCAAACAACAAAGACCTAACTTTCATATGTAATTGTGCAACCTTGCCTCACCAAGGTGATTCAAATCAGTACCTAAACATTAATTAACTGTTGTCCTGCTGAACCCGGATATATCCTGCATTTGCAAACAGTGTAGATCCAGATCAGTTGGCTTCTGAAGAAGCCAACTGATCTGGATCTGCACTGTTTGCCATTAACTGTAATTTATATCAACAATCTGGATCAATTTGACTGGCTGAAAATAAGAAATGGGCATGGCATCTTATTTTATTCAGCAGGACATGGGTTAATTTCACTGAGAACTTGAAGAAATTGTAATGAGTACCCACAACATATGTTTTCATGAAGCAATATAAAAGAATTGTTACGTAGCTATCCTCTAATTCTAGAGGTTGATATTATTACATACCTGTCAATTACTGCATTTTCATCAAGGTCAATAGCTGCTGGCAGGTTGGTGAATCTTGGTATAGCTACATCTCTCAGCACTGTCACTATCACTGTTGCCGTGGTACTCTGTGCTATAGGTAGTCGGTTGTCAGAGGCTCGAACTGTCAACTAAGAAACATAACATATATGTAGTTCTAGTTCACATCAAGTTTTTTTGTTTTTTTTTGTCATAACATGAGCATCAAAAAAAGAAAATATCCTCTGAGGTGTGTGGCTGGCAATGGTGATGATGGTTCAGCAGAGGAATTGTTAAATAGGAATATTTGGTGATAATTATGGGATAATTTTCTCCAGATCTCCATAAAAATATATGTTGCTGGTACTCATTAGAAGTGCCTTGATGAGGCACTTCTAATGAGTACCCACATGTTTTTATGGAGAAATAAGAAAACATGTCCCAGAATTATTCCAAAATACTCCTTCTTAACAATTCCTCTGGTTTAGGGTTGTACATCTCTTTGGACATTGTTTAACTCATATCAAAACAAAGGGGTGACAATGAAAAGCTCTGTCAATGAAGTGCTGTACAGGTATGAGCTGAATTTTGAATGATGATGGTTTAGCATTTTACATCCCTCTTGACATTATTTAATTCATATCGAGACAATGAAGGAATGACAACGAAAGGCTCTTTCACTGGTGTGCTGTAGAGTCATGAACTGAATTAAGACCCCGAGAACTCAGCATCACTCTAAATCACATGGCCTGACATACCTAGAATCAAAATTAGAATCTTCCAACATACAGTGTGGAATGTTTATTCAGTCTACAACAGGTTAAAGCTGTCTTCACGAGTAAGGGAGAAAGAAAAGAACAAGATAAGAAAAAAGGCTCCAACCCCTACTTACTTTAAATGAGGCAAGAACCTTCCAATAAAAAGCCATTGTTAGGTTCAGCGTCTAAAATAGAAGTTGGGTTAACAGTTTCAAATATTAAACTTACTGTGTATTCTGTCCTGTCTGAGAGGTCTTCAGTCAAAGCTCTGTTAACATACACAATACAGGAATCTACATCCACACCGAAATACAAATTGTTAAGGTTGTTGATACTTCCCGTCTCACTAGTAACTGAACATGTGACTGGATCCTAGAAATCAAAACAAACATGACTAACATTTTGCAAAGCAAGCATAGCTTTTAATAAGACAGTTTTTTCAACCAAAAATTATCTATATCTTTTTCATTATTGATGAAAACATATGTTGTGGGTACTCATTAGAAGTGCCTCGGTGAGGCACTTCTAATGAGTACCCACAACATATGTTTTTGTCGCGAAATAAGAAAACTATTTATCTGATACCCATTCTTATCTAGACCTAAAGCAAGTACAAGTGTGCATGAGAAGGGGAGTCTTCAGCGTTAATGTAAATGCTAAAAATCCAGATCAGCCTGCCAAGATGTACAGTCTGATCAGGAACTTTATTATACTTTGTTATGTTCTACAGTACCCAATAATTCTATAAGCAGACAGTGATGGTCCTAATCAGACTGCGCAGATGCTCAGGCTGACCTGGGTTTTCACTGTCCACATATGCCCTAAGACATGTTTTTGCATGGTGATGCCCAAGCAATGTCCGTTTTGTGCTACAATATTGTTACATCAACAATTACCTCTGTTTCTCTACAAAATAAAGATATTATAGATAGGTATCTTTAGCAACTGTACAATTTTACTAATGATGAATTTAAATTTTAAGTTTTAGGAAAAGAAAAAGTTGCCTGCAAACAAGTGAGTCCTTGCTCAAAATCTTTCCTTTAAGAGTGTCCACTATTTATGGAAGAGTTCAAATACAAGGGAGCCAACTTCCCAGCTGCAAAAGTTCTTTACCTTTTGTGGCAAGATGAAAGCACAGGCCCCTTTGATAAAATCTAATGAAGGCTAGACAAGCACTTCACACCAACATCTGTATACTTTAAACATGTTTTCCTCTTCACGAAAACATGCCTATATAATTTTGACCCCCTTAAACCCCACTTTTATATAGTAAAACTGGGGTTTACAGGGGTATACATTATTTTTCTTATTTCTGCACAAAAACATAATTTGTGGGTATTTGTTAGAACTGCCTCACCAAGACAAGTTTAGTGCAGAAATATGAAAACTACCAGAATTTTTCATCTGAAAGTTTCCGTTTTTTGGTGGTAAAATTCTCAATATATTTGAATGGACGTGTTTTCGTAATGTGTAAGCAAGTTGATAATAAAGAGATCTAACAGACACACAGATGCACTTACACCATCAGAATCGGCGACTGTCAGTTTCTGTATGTACTGTCCAACCATAGTATCTTCATCGATGGTGACGCGGTAGATCTGAGGATCGAAGATCGGTCCATTCAGGTTCCTCAATACGGTAATAAACACCTCAGCAGTGGCCGTCAGTCGGGTAGCTCCAGTATCGTAGGCAATCACACGTAGCTATAATATACAGTGTTACAGAGAGATAATTTGGTGGTTTACATCCCTTTCAACATGATCTGTCATCAAATAATGGAAGGATGATAACGAAAGGCTTTGTGCAGTAAAGTGTTGTACAGTTTGCTAGTGTTGAGATTTTACGGCCCAGTCAACCCAATGGGGCCATGTCAAGCACAGTCAGTCTACCTGACCACATGTTTACTGGGGAGGCTTAATCCTCTATGGGGTTAACCAGTATTGCACACATTCTTTTGCCAGAAACTGACAAAAGCCCTCCTTGAATCAGCGGACCAGAGAGAATGACCGCAGATCAATCTCCACGAAAGAATGTTGCCGACCCGGGGTGGGTCAAACCTGCAACCTCCTGATCACCAATTGGACGTGCATCCAACTGAGCCACCAAGGCCAGCCCAACAAAGATGATAGTAGTTTTTTTTTCTTATTTAAAGGCTCCATATTCCTCAAAAATAGACTTTTTTTTTATCCAAGAGAGGTTTAATAAATTGATATATAGTATTAACACGATCATAAAATGTGGCATCTGACAGACTGTAAAATTTCAGATTGTCTCTCGTTTTTGAACTGGATCAAAAATGAAATGATTTTTCATTGTATCTCGGAATTAATGTTGCCAACACCGATTCAGAGATACGATAAAAAATCATTTCCTTTCAAGAACAAGAGACTAACTGAAATTTTACAGGCTGTCAGGTGCCACATTTTATGATTGTATTAATACCATATAACAATTTATTTAATCTTTCTTGGATAATGGGACATGTATACAGGAAAGCAAACAGCAAATGGCAGAAAATACCAAGAATGTCCATTCATCTTGGATAAAAGTACTCACCGTGTAAGTGCTCTGTCTGATATTGTCGTTACGGAGGTCCTGGGCAACAGTAATCTCACCGCTAGTGTTCTGTACTTGGAAGAAACTCTGAGCTGGGTAATCACCAATCTCATCATAATAGATACGGCCCTGTAACATCAATTTTTCTAATATATTCGAGTTTCATTTATACCATTTCCTATTTGGACTCTTTGACACTTACTTGGGTTATTACAGGATGTAAATGCAAACACCTTTATTACAAACCAATATCTCTATCTAAATATCTAATATTTTTAGATTTCAGGTACATTGTTGATACAGTGAAATGTCTATAACTAGAACAGCCTGGGCACCATCAAAATTGCGCCAGTTATGGGTTGTTCAAGTTATCAGGGCTAAATTCTTTAGAAAAGTGACTGGTGAGGACAAAAATTAGTGCATTATTCTGGGTGGTCAAACCATCAGTGTTCTAGTTATTCAAGGTCTACTGTATTGTGAATTTACTGCTTCATAGTGGAAGAAAAATTAACTGATCTGACAATATGGTGCTGCAGTCTGATCTAGACTTCAAAGTAGGTACATGTATTTAACGCTTAGCATGCTGGATAAAACTTCAGCAGACAACATTCTGAAATATTTGCCAGCAGACAACATTCTGAAATTTTTTTTTTATTTTCCCAAGAAAATAGGCTCTGACAATTCATGAAAATTGTCTTCTTAGGAGACAATCTGCATCAATTGTCAAAGCCTATTTTCTACAACAAAATAAGAAAAAAATAGGGTCAATTTGTCATCTGCTGTATTTACCCAGAAAGTGGTAAAGGTTAACCCTTAAAGCGCCAAGCAAAATTAGAAGCAGACGACAGTCAAAAATATTTTTTTTTATTTTTCAGAGAAAACAAGTCTAGACATTTCATGTGAATTGTCTGCAGCAGATGATTCACATGAAATGTCAGGACTTGTTTTCTCTGAAAAAAAAAAAAAAAAAGTCTGCTGCAGTTGTGATTGGCGCTTTAAAGGTTAAGCTTTTTTTAACTCCCAACTCCGCGTGGCTCATTTTGAGACAGACTAACCAGATTTGAAGATTTTATACTGCTGACACCTTAAATAAATAAAAGAAAAGGTAGACACTAACCAGTAATCCCTGTCTGCTGGCTGACACAGTGATAATTCCATCACCGACTGGTCTGTTCTCATTGATAGTGACAGTATAGCGAGCATTGTTGGTGAACACAGGCAAACTGACGTCTCTGGTCACAAAGATCACAACATTAGCTGATGCCAAGTTGTTGTTTGGATAACCATTGTCATTCACTGTCACAATACACTGAAATTAAGATGCAGCTCATACATCATATCTGAAGCTATGTTTAGTAATATCTGCGGGAAGTATAATTCATAATTCCTTGGAGGAAATATTTCCTTCTAGAGCAAAGAAATATCTCCTTTAGAATGCTATCATGCTGCAAGTAGATGACATAACATCCCAAAACTTATTGATGTCATCTGAAATTGTCAAAAGAGTATAACAAAAAATCTGAAGAAAGAAATCATTTTTATTATAAGTATAACAGGTATATAAGTAAATATACTTTGAATTTTAAATCCCAATGCACTCATTCATCAGATTTGTAAATCTCTCAGGGAATATTTTCTGCATTTTAAACTCACAGTGCCTTGACCTCTATGTATTTGTGGCTTTTGTTATATGCCATCCAGCTTTAGTAGCAATCATAAACTTTGCCTCTCTATCTCCAACTCAATTTTTTACAAATTTTTAGTTTCTTGTACTGAGCAGTGATAGGCTTTAACCCTGATCCTGCTGAATGCGGCTATGTCCCGACTTCGCAAACAGAGTAGATCCAGATCAGATGGCTTCTGAAGAAGCCAACTGATGAAGCCAACTGATCTGGATCTGCACTGTTTGTCATTAAGTATGTGAATTTGTATCAACAACTTGGATCAATTAATCTGATTGGCTAAAAATTAGAAGTGGGCATGGCATCTTAATTTATTCAGCATGACAAGGGCTTATACTCAAACAGAAGAATATATCAAAGACAGATTTTGTTGATGTAAATAGCACTAAGCTGATATTTAGTTATTACCTGTTCCGCATTAAGAGCTCCCCAACTATGAAGATTACAAAATAATCAAATATTTTTGTTTTACTTTGCTTTAGTAAGAAAATTAATGTTAGCCCTTAAAGCTCGTAACAAGCCATTTCATCATGATTTTGTTTCTGTGAGGTTTTACGGTCCAGTCAACCCAATGGGGTCATGTCGAGCGCGGTCAGTTTACCTAATCACATGTTTACTGGGCAGGCTTAGTCCTCTAAGCGGTTAACTAGTATTGTGCACATTCTTTCACCAGAAACTGACAACTGCCCTTCTTGAATCAGCAGAAGGGAGAGAATGACCACAGAAAATATTTCATGATCAATCTCCACGAAAGAATGATGCCGACCTTGGCGGGGGTTGAACGTCTCATCATGATCTACACTGTTTGCTATTTGTTTCCTATTTTTGACTGGTATCCCTATTTGCAATAAAAACATGTCCAAATTTGAAGATGGAAGAGTCCATTGCAGAAATTAAGGGATGAAAGGGTTAAAAGTTATACCACAATACAGATACTTACACTGAAAGAAACTTCTCCAGTGTTGATCAGTGATCTAGCAAGGTGGATCTCTCCAGTTGTCTCACGGATATAGAAGGTCTCGGTGCACCTACTGTTCAAGTTGCCACTCAGAGAGAATGTCAGGAAATCCTGAAATAAAATATGAAGATAAGGCATTATTTCAACAATAAATTAGCTTCTATAAAATAACATAATGGACTTTTGATACATTTTCATTTAAACTGGTTATAAAAAACAACAGAGCAAATCAAGTTGTTTCCTCATATAATGAAGGCAAAGACCAGGTACTTAGGCATTGTTCCAGATAAGGCGCGCTTTTAAACTGAAAATGCCGATTTTATCTTATTTCTCCATAAAAACATATGTTGTGGGTACTCATTAGAAGTGCCTCGGTGAGGCACTTCTGATGAGTACCCACAACATATGTTTTTATGGAGAAATAAGAAAAATACTATATGGCTACCCACTCTTACCTTGAGCTATCCTGATGCGATATTCTGAATATTTTTGTTTGTGTTGAGGTTTTACGGCCCTTCAACCCAATGGGGTCATGTTGAGCACATTCAGTTTAGCTAATCACACTTTTACTGGGCTAGTTTAGTCCTCTAAGCAGTTAATCAATATTTTGCACATTCTTTTGCCAGAAACTTACAACTGCCCTTCTTGAACATTGAAAGGGAGAGAATGATCATAGAAAATATTTCATGATCAATCTCCATGACAAAATGTTGCCAACCTGGCAAGGGTCAAACCTGCAACCTCCTGATCACCAGTTGGACACGCATCCAAATGAGCCATCAGGGCCGGCTTTTGAATATTTTGATATGCAAATGGAGTAGAAACCCTTAAAGAGCAACTACAGTAGATTTTTTTTATCATTTCTCTGAGAAAATAAGGCTTGACATTCATGTGCATTGTCCGCTAGCTTGACTATTCACACAAAATATCAAGCCTCTTTTCTCTGAAAAATAATAAAAGAAATATTTCAGAATGTTGTCTGTTGCAGTTGTGATTGACACTTAAAGGATTAAAGTTAGCTGGACTTGTTTCAACAGCAGTTTGCAGAGTTGTTCGGCAGGAGAATTTGGCGAAAAATTCGGAGGTAATATTTCTCCACAAAACAAATTGTGGGAACTAATTGGAAGCACTTCACTGTGGCCATTCTAATGAGAACCCACAATATGTGCTTTTATGAGAAATGGAGACAATTACCCCTGCACCTTATCATCAAATACTGGAGAAAATTATCCACAAATTATCATTAAAGTACTACTTAACCCTTGTCCTAGTGAATAAATTAATCTAGCCACACCCATTTCTGACTATCAACTAATCCAATTACTTGATATAATGTATTCGTTCAATTCACAAACTACATGACAAACAGTGTAGATCCAGATCAGATGGCTTCGTCAGAAGCCATCTGATCTGGATCTACACTGTTTGCAAAGGTAGGCGTTGTCATGATCAGCAGGATAAGGGTTAACAACTCCTCTGATTACAATTTACTTACATTATCGGCATCAGTTGCTGTGACCTGCAAAATGGAAGCACCAACTGTAAGGTCTTCTGGGATAGTCTGTTGATAGTTATCAGGTTGGAAGAGTGGCGAGTTAACATTACGCAATACCGTTATTGTAACATCAGCTGTGGCACGTTGGTTTGGTGTTAAGCTGTCATATCCAATCACTCGTAGCTGAAAAAGACATTATATAAATTCAAGTTTTAAGGCACATTTATAGGAGAAAAATGAGGTTGTTCAAATTTTAGAACAAGTATTGTTATGATGTTGATGTTTCCCAATAGTTAGGGAAGCCCTCAACAGCATAAATTCCGTTAGAAATGGCATCCTAGGCCCAGTTGTTCAAAACTTAACAAAGTTGTTAGCCAGCCAACATGATGTTAAAATTTCTATCTTGAAATATGGTAAGTACATTGATATTTTTTGCTGAAAAATTGCGAGCAGCTTTTGCAAATGCTCCTCAAATTTTTGTAGCAAAAATATCATTGTATTTGAAAATACCTTAGCTACAACCGTTAACAAGTTCGTCATTAGCTATATGCTTTGAACAACTGGGCCCAGATTGTACCAACAATTCAAATGACTACACAAATAAAAGACCAAACAAGATCTATTTGAGGTACAAAGTGTCTCGGCATGTGTGCATAATGAGGACTCGGAAACCACCAACACTTTGTTGTATAAAGTCTTTGCTGTTACTCTTCGGATAGGCAAAATTCCAAGGTTCCTTCAGGCAGAAAGAGAAGACTGATCAGACTGTGCAGGCTGATCTTAGTCTTCACTGGGTGTTCAGCATAAGGTTTATTATCTCAAAATATCCATATGAGACTGCACAGATGTGCTTGCTAGTGGAAGCCTTTACAGTTCACATGGCATAATGGCAGGTTTGAACTGCCACATTGAGCTAATTCCAATAAGAGCACACAAGATATTTCAATACAAAAATAAAAAAAAAAATCCTAAATTATCAACCTCTTATCATCAACATATCTCAGTACTTTGTAATAACACTTACCACATATGTCAAAGATCTGTCTGTACGCAGCATACCTCTAGTGTAAATGCGACCAAATGTGTCAACGTAGAAGAAGCTAGGAGCAGCACCTGTACCAATCACTTCATACATCATCTCTCCCTGAAATATACCAACACAAGTATATATCTCTGCTAGCTTCAAAAATACATGTAACAAACAAAAGATGTCTGTGGAACATATGAACAAAGCCCTTGATCAGCCTGTGTATCAGAACCTTTAAAAAATAAAATCACTAGATATGGTAAATGTCCTAAAATTTTGAACATTTTAATCCATACTTTTTTGCCTTAATTTTGCTTTTTATGCAATTGTTTCTTTAAATACTTAGTGGAATGGCAAATAGTGTAGACCCTGATTAGACTGCTCCTTCAGGAGCAGTCCAATCTGAGTCTGCACTGTTTGCATATGACATTTTGTCAGACACTTTGGTGTACGAAATTTTAGGACACTTACCGTACTGCCAAAACTCCAGATAATGTAATTTTTTTCAAACAAACAAATATTTATATTTTCTTATTTCTCCAAGAAAACATTAATGATACTCAACACAAGCACCTCACTGATTTTTTTATAGAGAAATAAAAAAAATATTTATCTGAATACCACCCTTTATTAGTTGCTATGGATACTACAGACTGTATCAACAAATAGCAAATACCCTAATGAGATTGCAGGGATATGCATGATATGATCTGTGCATTTTGCTTATATTTAAAGGTTCTTTTTTTTTGGCTTCATGTGCACATTTGAGTTCTAACTATGCTCTTAAGTTGGTTTCTTGTAAACTGTTGTAAAACTCTAGATAAGCATAGTATCAGATGTTTCCTTTTATTTGTCCATAAAAACAAAGAATTTTTTGTTCTTTATGAAAATGCATGTTCTGTGTATGCATTAGATGCACCTTCATTAAATACTTATGAAAACCCACAAGATATTTTCTATTAATTGTGAGAAAAGGCCCTATGCATATGTGAAAAGTGACAACCTAGATCAGCTTGCCCATCTATGCAGTCTGACTAGGGACTTCAATGTCAACTTACAGTATCCTCAGACACGGCAGAATGTACTGACTAACATAAAAGGCTCTGATCAAAAGGCATGGATCCAACTGTTAAAAGCTTTGCTAGCTTAACAAGCTCGTTAGTGGTCAAAATGTTAACAGTTCTAGTAAGTACAATATCTAATTCACAGTGATTTTTGCTGAAAAAATGTGAGTAGCTTTTGCAAATGCAAAAGCTACTCACATTTTTTCAGCAAAAATATTTGCGTATATGCCATATTTAGTGATCAAAGTTTTAACAATACGTTAACTAACGACGTCGTTAGTTTTGAACAACTGGGCCCTAGATGCACAGGCTGATCTGGGCCACTGTTTTTGCATGATGTAAGGGGCCTTTTCTTGTGTTGTGGCTCATATATTCAGCTGCAATTAAAGAAAATGTAACTTTGGACATGTACATCCAATGAAGATTAGCTCAGCTTGCCCATTCATGCAGTCTGATCAGAATCTTCACTGGAAACATTTTTGACAGCCAAGAATGCAAAGTTTCTCCATGCTGACAATGAAGACTGATCAGACTACACAAATGTGCCGGCTGATTTGAGTTTTTATTGGGCGCACATGTAATAAGGTACATTTTCTTACATCAAACTCTATTATTCCATAAAAAGCAGTGTCGCATGTTATTAATAGCTGTGCATTAACCGGCGAAAAGCCATGTATAACAAGGCAATTCAGGCGATGTTAATGCATGGCTATGCAACTTTCAATATGCTCGTACCGGGTCCACAGATTTGCTGTCGTTATGAGATGTGTACTGCCCGGCCATAGAAGGAGCATAGTCCGTTGAAATTACGTTCGCGAGACATCGGTGAAAAGGCGAAACAAAAAAGTGCAAGAAATAAGTCAAAATATAGCAAATGTTTTCAGTTTTTATGCAATAATAGCAATCAAACATGGTTTTTCAATGCATTAACATTTGCCAGGTCCCTTGGGAGGTGTTGAAAACAGCAGCCTTCAGCCTCGGTTTTCAATACCTCCCACGGGACCTGGCGAATGTTAATGCATGAAAAACCATGTTTGATCGCCAGGTCCTTTGGGAGGTGTTGAAAACCGCGGCCTTTGGCCTCGGTTTTCAACACCTCCCACGGGACCTGGCTAATGTTAATGTATAAAAAACCATGTTTGATCCCTATAGTGACTTACCTGTCCATCTTGATCTCTGGCTGTAACAGTGTAGATCTGGGAGTTGTTAAGAGCATTCTCTTGTACTGTTGTTGAGTAAGGTAAATTGAAGAACTGTGGTAACTGTGCACGGACAATGAATATTGTCACTTCAACATCTGTGAATCTTGGTGGTCGACCACTGTCAGTTGCTCGTACAGTGAACTGAAAACAGAATGTGTGTGTACATTTGAATAAACATTCTAAAATTCTGAACTCTTTATTCCTTTTTTTTTTTTTTTTTTTTTGCATAAGTTTTCTTTTGTATGCATTTGTTTCAGAAAATGGTGGAATTAAAATAGACTCTAATCAAACTTTAGGAGCAGCCTGGTCATTTTTCTATATAATTTATACATTTTTGTCAAGATACAGCATGCTAAAACTATTTTTGCTTTGGATCCCAGCCACTGTATCAGAAAGAGGTTGTGGTGTATGCATTTCCCTTCATTTCTTTGCTAATATCTCATACTCTATTTTTATTTCATCTATTTACCTATTCAAGAAATTCTTTGCTTTATGTTTTCTCTTTCAAATATGACATCTGTTGTTCTACCATATTTCCTATAAGTATCCAGACAGACAGGCCTGGGCAAACAGTGTAGCCACAGATTAAAATGCAACATCTGATCTGAGTCTACACGATTTGCATCTAATGCAGCAATTTTTTATAATAAACAGGTAGCAAACTGGGCCCAGGTGTTCAAAACTAACGGTGTTGTTAGTTAACATTTCGTTAAATATTTTTGCTGAAAAAATGTGAGTAGCTTTTGCATTTGCAATAAGTTAAATATTTCTGCTGAAAAAATGTGAGTAGCTTTTGCATTTGCAAAAGCTACTCAGATTTTTTCAGCAAAAATACCTGTGAATTAGATATTTTGCTTACTAGAACAGTTAACATTTTGATCACTTAATGAGCTCGTTTAGCTAACAATGCTTTGAACAACTGGGCCCAGGTCTCTTTCAACTTTTAGGACAAGAATGGTAAGGACTTAAGGTGTCCCAATATTAAGGATAAGTATTTGAGTTGGGAGTTTTACAGCCCAGTCAACACTATTAGGGTCATGTTCAGACGGTCATGTCATGCTTTTATAACTTGATTAGAAATTTGTTCAAAGGACACAGATGCTCCCGCCTGAAAAACTCAAATGCAAATTGCTAACGCGGACGGAGATGGATGGACGGATGGACAGGGGCAATACTATATGCCCTTTCCACCATTCTTTGAATGATAGGGGCATAAAAAGACACAAATACTGCATATCTGTAGGGTATTACTCACCGAGTACTGGTTGAGAGGAGCTTCAGTGAGTGACCTCCTCAGGAAAATATTGCCTGTAGCAGAGTTGATGAAGAAATAGTCCACAGAATTACTGCCCACATTATCGCCAATCATCGCATATGACACAGAGTCCTGAAAAACAATAATTATTATATTGTATAGAAACGATCAGTCATTGAACATGAATACGCCAGTATAGAATTCAAATTCAAATTATACAACATGAAAAATATTGAAAACTAACGGTCAAATATAGAATAGAAAAGATTAGTAGTAAATAGTAATAAAAGGACATTGAATGCAAATATGTAAATATACAACAGTAATAGGAGAGCATCAAATAAAAACACAAAAACATCAAATTTTGCAACACATATCATACCATATATTATCTCTTGAAGGCATTTTACTTTAGTATCATTAGATATTGTAGAAAGTACTGATGAATAGTAAAGATCATAATCAACTTGGACTGAAGTATGGCCTTTTTTACAGCTCCAGGTATGAGGGGTATCAGGTAAATATTTTTTTCTGATTTTTCAATGAAAAAGCATGTCGTGGGTATTCATTAGAAGCATCTCAGTGAGATGCTCCTAATGAATACACGTATCATACATGTAGGTTTTCATGAAGAAATGAGAAAAATATCAGGGCCCAGTTGTTCGAAACTAACAATATCATTAATTAACGATATCGTTAGTTAACATTTTGATAAAACTTTGATCATTAAATATGGCATTTACACTAATATTTTTGCTGAAAAAATGTGAGTAGCTTTTGCATTTGCAAAAGCTACTCACATTTTTTCAGCAAAAATAACTAAATAAGATACTGTACTTATTAGAGCTGTTAACATTTTGTCCACTAACGAGCTTGTTAAGCTTAGGATTCTTTTAACAACTGGGCCAAGTACTTTTTAGTTGAAAAAAAAAATCCTTATCTGGAGCTATGCCTTTTCTGATGGCAGGGTTGAAATCTTACCCCATCACTATCCGTAGCCAATACAGTCAACACAGGTATTCCCAGGGAGTATTCCTCGGAAACTGTTTCCTGGTAACGGGCACTAGACCATTGTGGTACACTGGGATTTCTGCTAACTGATATTGTTACATCGGCTGTATCTTGTAGTACTGGATCAACTGAATCATAGACAATCACTCTCAATACATACAGTTCCCTTGCAAGACCATCCTCCTTCAGTGATCTCCTTGCGTAGATACGGCCATCCAGTGGTCCAATATCAAAGAAACTCTGAGCTGGGTACAGTCCAATGGTTTCAAAGGTAAGTTCTCCCTATAAAGAAATGTAAAAGTGTTAATCCTTAACTCATTCACCCAAGTTTCTGAAACGAGACTCTTCAATCTCTGACTTTGGACATTTCCATGGTTGCAAATAGGGGTTCAGTCAAAAATCTCGCAACTCGGAACTATAGCAGATGACATTTTGAATTTTTGTTTTATTTTCAAAGAAAATATGTCTTGACATTACATGTGAATCATCTGCATGGCAGACAAAAATTCACATGAGACTTATTTTATCTAAAAAAAAAATAGACTCATCTGCTACAAATTCTTATTGGCACTTTAAGGGTTTTTGATTGATTGTGTTGGGGTTTAACGACACGTCAACCCTTGAGTGTCATTTTGTGTCGTCTCCCAGAGAAAGGGAGAAAAGAGATAGAAGAGATAGTAGAGGAGATGAAAGTGGGGGACAGGGAAGAAAGAGGAACAGGAATGAAAGTGAAGAAACAGAAGAAATAAAAAACATTCCCCCTCTACCCTTACCTGCTACAAGGATAGCAGGCCTTGCCCAACTGTAAGCCAATATCAGCTGGACGCCCTGGTGATGTAAAATACACAGCACCTTCGCACCACCCAACCATCCCCAACTTTAAGGGTTAAAAGTACATAAAACCTTAAATGTGTTGCCCATTGCTGCACACTGATTTTCTTACTGACAGATGTATTTCATTGTTAGCATTTGCTGAGCTATAGCTAAAGCATCAGCCAAACAGAATGTTGTCTAAAAACAAGATCATGTTACATCTAACTAAACCGAGTTTTTTAGTAAAATCCACTGCAAACTGATATAATTACCATACATAAACCAATTTTAGTCAGGAAACCCCCCAAAAGGGTACAATATGATTGACAAACAGTGCAGATCTGGATCAGACACTGCAGATGCAGAACATGGCATCTGATCAGGGTCCACACTGTTTGCATTAACTGCAGGAATTGCTATGAAACACAGTAATAATAAAATATAACCAGACACCCTGCTATTCGAAACAGACTGGTAACAAGAGTTGATGTAGAAGTGTCTACTTGAGATAAATGATTAAAATAGCTTTTTATCCGTAAATACATCTTTCTTGCATAAAAACTTCTAGAAAAACATCAGAAGAATCTAATTATAAGTAGTACTATTGTCTAAATGGCACCCATTTACAATTCACTGGAGTTCCAGTATCTTTTTTTCTCAAACAACCCATCACAGCCATATTCCAGCATTGGAAACTTGAAAATCACCCCTATGAAATGTCAGAAATTCAATGCACATTTTGGGTTCAGTATAAAACCAGCATTTTACATGACATTCGTTCAGTGCACTACAAAACCACATGGTAAAAAAACATAGTGTAATAACCCTATGTACATGGACAGACAGGCCTAAGGAAACAGTGCGGACTCAGATCAGATGTCACAGAATGTGGTCTCTTTCCAGGGTCTACATGGTTTGCCACTCATCTAGCATTTTTATCCTCATTAACAGGTATTATTGCATAAAATGCAGTGTCGCATGTTATTAACAGCCGTGCATTAACCGGCAAAAAACCATGTATTAACAAAGCAATTCACGTGCTGTTAATGCTCGGCTAGGCAACTTTCAATATGATCGTACCGGGGCCACAGATTTGTTGCCGTTACGAGATGTGTACTGCCCAGCCCTAGAATGAGCATAGTCCGTGGAAATAGCGTTCGCGAGACATCAGTGAAAAGGCGAAACAAAATAGTGCAAGAGATAACACGAAATGTAGCAAACGTTTTCAGTTTTTTATGCAATAATAGCGATCAAACATGGATTTTCAATGCATTAACATTCACCAGGTTCCTATGGAGGTGTTGAAAACCAGGGCCTCCAGCCTCAGTTTTCAACACCTCCCTCAGGACCTGGCAAATGTTAATGCATGAAAAAACGTTTGATCCCTATAGTAAAATGGACATGTTCAAGTTTTAAGACAAGTATGGTATGAAGGAAAAATGTCCCAATATATTTAGGGTAGACATACCAAAGTAAACTGGAATGTGCATTAAAGGAGATAATGTAAAAAGAATCAACTATGGAGGCCTATGTTGTCTTATTTATCGAATAAGTTGAACTTTGTAAAAAGCATATATGGGAATGCCATGTTGTAAGGGCTTAGGTTACGATGGTTCGTTTGTGTTGAGGTTTTACAGCTCAGTCAACCCAATGGGGTCATGTCGAGCGCGGTCAGTTTACCTAACCACACGTTTACTGGGCAGGCTTAGTCCTCTAAGTGGTTAACCAGTATTGTGCACATTCTTTCACCAGAAACTGACAACTGCCCTTCTTGAATCAGCGGAATGGAGAGAATGACCATAGAAAATATTTCATGATCAATCTCCACGAAAGAATGTTGCTGACCTCGGTAGGGGTTGAACCTGTGACCTCCTGGTCTCCAGTCAGACAGCGCATCCAACTAGGCCGGCTATGATGATTTGACTTACCCTTCTGTCTTGATCGAAAGCACTGACTTGGTAGATACTGACATTCAGTAGCTGATTATCGGTAATTGCCACACCATATGGCTCGTTCTGGAACACTGGTGCAAACTGATCCCGAATTATGTCAACAACAACTACAGAGTCATCAACTCGCTCAGGTATACGCTGATCGGAAGCTCGGACAGACAGCTGGAAGATAAGGAACAACATCAGATTGTGACCTGTGGGATAAGACTTCTGCTACACACAACCTAATCATATATGTACTGTACAACTTCACAAAAGTCCCTCAGCTTCTCTTAGATTAACTCTTTTCCCGCCAGAGGCAACTTTTGTAGTCTGCTGATAACCTTTGCAAACAGTTTGGACCATAATCAGGCCTGACAAAATGTCAGGTCTGATCTGGATCCAAACTGTTTGACACTCTGGATCCAAACTGTTTCTGAAAGATTTTTTGAAAAAGTTAATAAAAAAAAAAAAAAACACAGACAAGAAAAAAGCATGCAAAATTACCCAGCATGCAAAGAGTTAATAAATTTTGTAGACAATGTAAAAGTACAGTAGAGTATACAATGGAACCTCTTTCAAATTGGTAACTTCTCCTAAAGGAAAGAATTAGCTGCCTGTCAGTGGCCCCCACTTTAAAAGGTTTCAAATAAAAGAGAGGCAACTTACTGTGTGTAAAAATTATTTCTTGTTGCAGAATTTTTCAGGTGTGTCTATTCACCTTAAGCGAGACAACTATCAAATTTGGTTTGGCCCCTTCTGGAAAGAGGTCTACTCTGAAAGTAAGACTGCTCCTTTTAGAATAGACCCCGTTTCAGTAGGGGTTTGGTGCACAGGAAAGCAACCAGGAAGTAACAGAAGTTGTCTTCCTTTTAAAAAATGGTGGAAAATCAACCTAAAAAGTCCATTCACCTAAACAGGCTGATTGCTATAAATCATCACGAAAACAAGCCTATATAATATTGACCCCTTTAAACCCCACTTTTATATAGTAAAACTGGGGTTTACAGGGGTATACTTTATTTTTCTTATTTCTTCTCAAAAACATAGATTGTGGGTACTCATTAGAACTGCCTCGGCAAGGCGGTTCTAATGAGTACCCACAATCTATGTTTTGAGCAGAAATAAGAAAAATATTATGAGATTTTTTATCTGAAAATTTTCAGTTTCTGGAGGTGAAACTTTGTACATACTTGAATAGGCATGTTTTCGTAATGGTTGAAAACAGAAAAAAAAATGGAGTATTAAAACCAACTTACCGCGATCTGTGTGAGGGTGAAGTCAGTGAGGGTCTTTATTAGCCAGATTTCTCCGGTGTCAGGATGGAGGTAGAAATGCTCTCGTGCAAAGTCATTCACTAGAACATCCAACATGCTGTAGCGGATTATATCCTGCAATTAAAATATAAGATTACAAGTTATGTATATTTACTGACATCACACGAATGAGCCATAGACAATAAAAATAATTCCTGAATCTTTAGCATTCTCTCTCAGAGCAAACTCAGCAGAGGAAAAACTGAAATATTTCTTATTTTCAACAGAAAACAAAACATTGCCAATAAGTAGTGCTTACTGACAATCTTTAGCACTCTCTGTCAGAGCAAATTCAGCAGAGGAAAAACTGAAATATTTCTTATTTTTCACAGAAAAAAAAATTGCCAATAACTAGTGCTTATTGACCAAAATGTAATGGATGGATGAACAGATGGACATACAGATGGACAGACAACATAAAAATTGTATAACCCCTACATGCACAGTTTATCGAGTGGGTTTGATAAACTATGTTATTTCTTGTAAACTATCTCTCTGAGAGGTAGAAAAAAGGCTGGATAGACAGAAGATAACCATTTGTAATTAAAAAATGTCCCTATCCCACACCTATTGTAAGCACAACTGTTCCTCACCCTGTCTTATGCCTAATCAATAGGACACCTAATGCTGAAAGCTGCATGGCACTTTCTCACTATCCAACCACACACCGTCTAATTTTTGGTGAGACTCCTAGGTCAAAAGTAAAGGCTGGTATGTACCCTCCCTGTTCATACAAGTATATTACCTTTTACCACTCTCTTAGCAGATTCAGCAGACAACAAACTGATATATCAATTTTCTTATTTTTACCAGAAAATAGGCTTTAATATTTCATGCAAAATGTCTAAGGAGTCAACCTACATGAAATATCAAAGCTTGTTTTCTGGGAAAATGAGAAAATATTTCACCGTATGATCTGTTAAAGTTTTTCCAGCATGCAAAGTATTAAACCCTTTCCTTATGTGTAACATAGCTAATACTTTATCTGGGTTTCTCAAAGGAAATTTTACTCACCCCATCAGCATCATTGGCAGTTATTCTGTATACACTAGTACCAACAATTGTGCTTTCTGAGAGGGTCAGCTGATATGGCTCTTCCAAGAATATAGGCTCATTGTCATTTCTAAGCACGTTTATGAGTACTGTAGAGGTGGTGACATCATAAGGTACCAGGGAATCATAAGCTCCAACACGTAGCTAAAAGATAGAAATATGTTACTCATTATCCCACATACTGTATTTACCCTAAATGTAAGAGACAGTTGTTCATTAACTCCCCTGAGTACTCTCTGCAAAAAAAAAAAAAAACCCAAAAACTAGGTTCAATTTATTAAATTGTGCAGACTTGACTAAGCTTATATGTAATAAAATTAACCAACTGCAGTCTGGAGACCCTTAAATTGGTAACTGGCAAACAGTGCAGACCAAAATCAGACGCTGAAGAATGTGGCATCTGATAAGGGTCTCCACTATTTGCAAATAGTTCAGCCTTTTTTCTCTAGAAATATCTAAATCATATAGCCAGACATACCTAAAACTGAAATTAGATTCTTCCAATATAGGGGGTGAGTTTTCAGTCTAAAATAGGTTAATGACTGAGTGGCTGAGCTGAGCTGAGTTTGTTTGTTTTGTTTGATTTGGGCTTAACATCGCTTTCAACCTTTTCAGTCATATCGCGACAGTGTCTAGATGTGGCAGGGAGCTCAATGCTCACTTTTAGAGTGCTGCCTCACTGAAATATCACGCCCCAGACACTTTCACATGATATTCCACCCAGTCACATTATACTGACACTGAGCTGACCAGTTCTAGCTCTACTTTCTTAATGCTGAGCACCAAGCGAAAGAGCAGCTAGTACCATTTATAAAGTCTTTGGTATGACCCGGCCAGGGATCGAACCCGCAACCTCCCGGTCACAAAGCGGATGCTCTACCACTGAGCCACTGTGCCGGTGTGAGCTGAGTTTGAGATTTACAGTTCAGTCAACACTGTTAAGGTCATGTCAAGCCAGTCAACCTACTCACATTTTCCTGGGAAGGCTTAGTTCTCAAAGCACTTACCAGTACTTGTGCATATACTTTGGCCAGTAACTGACGACTGTCTGACTTGAATCAGAGAAAGGGGGGTATGACCATAGGAATGATTTCTTGATCAATCCCCATGAAAGTTAGGTTGCTGAACTGGGAATACACTACTGAGTGCACTATGGAACCCCATTAAAACAGTGAAGAACCTGATCAGACTGCTCCTAAGGAACCATCTGATCAGGTTCCACATTGTTTGCTCTGGGGATGCTGTCCATTACCAGACTTACTATGATAAATCTTAAATGAATACTTACAACATAATTTAGAGTTGTATCCAGTTTTAGATCAGCTGTTGCAGAGATCACGCCAGTATCTGAGTCCACTGTGAAGTAGCTTGTAGCAGGGATATCCCCAAGCACAGTGTACACAATGTCTCCAAGAAGGTCATTGTCATTAGCTGTGACACGGTACAGTGATACTGCCAAATCAGACCTCTCAGAAATGGTCAATCTGTAGGGCTCATTGATGAAGAATGGTGACTGGTTACGAAGAACGTTGACAGTTACGGTGACATTGGTACGACGTGTGTACTGGCCACGATTATCCGAGGCTTGAACTATCATCTGCAAGGAAACATTTAAAAGATATTCATATGTTTTAGCTTACTTATCTCACATATCAACAATACTGTAAGAACTTATATGCCTTGATCAAATATTAGTTGGGAAGTTCCCAGCCAAAATGTGTCTTCAGATAAGGAAAGTAAACTCTGAGGCTTGACCTATCATCTACAAATAAAATCTTTTAATCCTTCTCATGCTGAATAAATTAAGATGCCATGCCCACTTCCAATTTCCAGCCAATCAGATTACTTGATCTGGATTTTTGATAGAAATTTACATATTTAATGACAAACAGTGCAGATCCAGATCAGTTGGTTTCTTCAGAAGCCAACTGATCTGGATCTACACTGTTTGCTTAGACAAGGCATGTCGTGTTCAGCAAGAGAAGGGTTAAGGTTGCCCATGAGAACAAAGAAGACATAAAAGATCAATAGTCTGCCTCAGTTTCTTTCGGACTCTTCATGTAGTCTGCAGACTACATTGCTGTTATATGAAGAGACAAAGAAACTGAGATTGGCTATTTCAGAATGGGCTCAATGATTCAAATGATTGCACTACGATAAAGTATGGGGAGACCTTTTACCGCAGCCACAGATAATCTAACACTAGCTGCAGTGACATCAAATAAGAAAACATTTGGTATTCCTATGTTATAGCTCACTAACCTCTCATCTCAACAATATCCGTAGTACATTCATTACTGGATCAGAATGCTCAGCAAAACATGTATCTTCAGGAATATGCACATAGCAAAGTACACTACAACTTCTTTATAACACGGTTCGCTATAACACGGTTTAGGATATAACACGGTTCAAAGATGGATCCAAAAAAATGTACAGATTATATTGAAAAATGACCATAAATGGTCATTTTTCAATATAATCTATACATTTATGTTCGGATAAAACAGGGTTGTTTAACTAACACCGTTTATGCTATGGACCCCAATAATAGTGTTATAAAGAGGTTTAGGTGTATAATTTTTAGTTAAAGAAAATTTAAAAAAGAACAGAAAACTAATAATAAAATAAATAAATTCAAAAGTAAATAAATATAAGGACAATTGCAATCATGTAAAGTGATGCTACAAATTGTATACGAACATAAATATTTGGTGCAAAATAATAATAGTAATAAAAAAACAATATTCTGAATTCCTTTTTTCATATGAAGCCTAATATAAATGCCTGAAAAAAATCCTTTGTGTTATATCTGTCCAAAAGCAATTATATGTTCATAAATGTTTGTAAATGTATAAGACAATCGATACTTACAACATATCTGTCCACATTGGGATTGAGATAGAGTTCTCGTCGGAGATAAACATCACCATTGTCAAAGTTCACCAGGAAGTAATTTTCTGCTGCACCGAACTGGGATTCTATCATTCTGTATGTGATGTAATCCTGAAAACCATAGGTTTCTATAAATAGTAAGTTTCAGCAAACTGAGAAAATGTACCTTCTGACATGTGCACCCCCAGACTCGCATTTTGGCAGTTTTTTACCCCTAAACCTTGTTCAGGACCCTCAAAAATTAGAGGCAAGGGTCCTGTGTGATGCATCCATATTCAAATCATTTATTTATCTGTGGCTTTGTATTTTAATCTAGTTTGGTCTAAAGGCCAAGAATTATCAATATTTGGGCAATAGTTAACCCATAAAGCATTAAGCAAAGTGAAGCAAACGACATTCTAAAATTGATTTTATCTTTCAGAGAATATAAGAATTGAAATTTCATGTGAACAGTCTGCTAGGCAGACAATTCACATAAAATGTCAAGCCTTATTTTCTATGAAACAAAGTATTTCAAAGTGTCATCTGCTGCAGTTGAGATAACTGCTTAAAGGGTCAACTCCTTTAAAACAATAAACCCCTAAATCTTAATAAAGGACTCCACAAATCCACATAAGGGAGTCCCTGGGACGCTCACTTTAAAACCCTGTGGGAAAACCCTGACCCAATGAAGACTCAAATCAGCCTGTGCATCTGCCCAGTCTGAACAGAGTCTTTGTTGTCCAAATGAAGGAATTTTGCATCCTTGGCTATCCAAAATGCACCCAATGAAGCTTCTGACCAGACTGTGTGAATGTGCAGACTGATCTGAATCTTCACTGGGTGCACAGCCGCTGTCATTGTTTAACCAGTCTTTTAACCCTTGTCCTGCTGAATAAATTAAGATGCCACGCCTACTTCTAATTTTCAGCCAATCAGATTGCTTGATCCAAATTGTTGCTATAAATTCATATTCTTAATGGTAAACAGTGTAGATCCAGATCAGTTGGCTTCTTCAGAAGCCAACTAATCTAGATCTACACTGTTTGCAAAGACAGGGTATATCCGGGTTCAGCAGGACAAGGGTTAACAGCATTCAAGACATATGGAGGCAACAAAAGGGTGAAATGAAATGCTCTAAACGATGAAGTGCTATATGTCATGAGCTGTATACTGTCTTCAGCAGTATTTAAAACTGGTACCACTTAATATGCAGTCAAGAGCACTACTACAAAATGCTCTAGAATAAAAACATCATTAATTCATCATCTGTTGAATCTGACCTCAAATTAGCAAAGGTAAAAAGTTTTTAGTCAAGCCCTGTTTTCAAGAAAAAAAATAAGAAAAATATAACATTTGTCTTCTGCGAATATTGTCAATGACATGCTGAAGGTCAAACTAAACTTACCCCATCATTGTCTGCTGCCTGTACATCAACGACCACATCTCCGAGTGGGAAATTCTCATTGATGGTAACTTGATAGCTTGGAAGATTGAATACAGGTGGGCTTGGATTACGAACCACATTGATCTGAACTTGTGCCGTACCAATATTATTGGGATAGAAGGAATCATAGGCTGTCAAACTCATCTAAAACAAGGAAACAAAGTAATCCATATTAGCTTTTTACCATAATGACTGAAAATATTCACACACCATAGCTCTTAGTCTTCACAAAAAACATATATTTTGGGTACTCATTAGAAGTGCATATGTTTCTGTGGAGAAATAAGGAAAACATTTGTTACACAACTTATCTAACGATATGGACACCTTAACTCTAGATCACTATATATATAGCCCCATATTGCCCAATAATATATTGGGAAACAGGGATAATCAGGAGTCTTACGGTAATTATTGGATGATTTTTTGGGCAAATTTTCAAATCTAAGCAGTTTTTCTAATTTTGTTTCGTTAATATTTCAATAAAGATGATTCACTAACTAAATGTGTCTTAACCCTTGTCCTGCTGAATAAATTAAGATGCCCCGCCTATTTCTAATTTTCAGCCAATCAGATTACTTGATCCGGATTGTTGATATAAATTCACATACCTATTGGCAAACAGTGCAGATCCAGATCAGTTGGCTTCTTCAGAAGCCAACTGATCTGAATCTACACTGTTTGCAAAGGCAGGACATACTCGGGTTCAGCAGGATTAGGGTTATCTTGTTTTATAACCAATTCTTCCTTATTTTCCCTCTATTACATGGTGAAAATACTATAAAACATATAGCTCTAGATAAAAAGGATAGTCATTTTATTTTCTTATTTCTCCATGAAAATATGTTCTGGGTGCTCATTAGATTGCCTCACTGAGGTACTTCTAATGAGTACTAATAATGTGTTTTATGGAGAAATAAGAAAAATCTAAATATTTTTGGTTGGAAAAGCAGCTTATCAACTGCTGTTTTTAAACAACACACATTTTCACACTGGTGTTCAAACCCATTGCAGACTGAATGAACTCCCAACACTATATATTGGAAGAGTCCAATTTTGATTTTAGGTATATCAGGCTATGTGATTTGAAATTCATAAAAAAAAAACAAAACGTTGAACTATTTGCAAAAGTAGAGACTGATCAGATGCCACATTATGCAGCATCTGATCTGGGTCTGCACTATTTGCCAGACTACATTGGGTTAACATAATATTTAGCATAAAATGGAGAAACAGCTACAACTACTTACATCATACTGATTTGGGCTTGCTCCAAGCAGGTCACCTGTCACAAATATCTGACCTTGTTGATCAATGGTGAAATAAGCAAGTGCTAATCCATCACCAACTGCATTATACACAAGGACATTCTGAAATAAATAGACAACAACTATTTGCACCAATCAAATCATATACATGCCAGTAAGATTTAATTCAACCCACTACTTTCTGGGAGGTAACCTATTTACCCTAAGTATTTTGACACAGGCCTGAGCAAACTGTGTAGATCAGATGCTGCAGAGTGGGGTGTCAGTCAGAAGAATTGTTAAGGAGGAGTATTTGGTGATAATTCTGGGATAATTTTCTCTAGTTCTGCATAAAAACATAGGTTGTGGGTACTCATTAGAAGCGCTGCAGAGAGGCACTTCTAATGAGTACCCACAACATGTTTTTATGCAGAAATAAGAAAAATTATCCCAGAATTATCACCAAATACTCCTCTTTACAATTCTTCTTTCTGATCTGGATCTACACTGTTTATCATTCATCCAGCAAATGTCTGTTAAGGCTACACTTGATAGATTTTCTACCATTTTGTAAAAGAGACTTCCTCTTTGATTTGTTAGCACACCAAACCCCTTCCGAAAAGGGATCTACATTAAAAGAAGGAATTTCCCCCCAAGGGGACCAAATTCCTTCCTTTTAGAGTAGGTCCCTTTTCAGAAGGCAGCCAAAACAATTTTGACAGTTGCCTCCTCTGAAACGGTCTATTCCAAAATAAAAAAAAAAATCTAAAATATGTTTTTATATTTTTGAAGAAAAAATAAGGCTTGACATTTCATATGAATTTATCTGCCTAACATTGTTTTGAATATAAAAAGTAAGGTGTGGCTGTTAAAAAATATAATACTGAAAATTTAAAAGTAAAACTTTAGTACTGGGGGTGGGGGTGTGGTTGGGTGGGGGTGGGGATGGGGTGGGGGGGGTGGGGGGGGGGGGGGAGAGCATGGACAGCAGCATCACAAAGTATGAAAACAGTTTTGTATTAAACATAAACAGTTCAGAATTTATATTCAAACTTTTATAACTTCAGGGAAATGGATACTTCTGATGAATATTTTTTCTAATTTCTCTAAGAAAACAGAATGTGAGGTGCTCATTAGAAGTGCCTCATGATTTCTGGTGATTATCTAAACACATTTTCATGTAGAAACAAAAAACTATCAATATTTTTTTAACAAAAGAGCCATTTGAACCATAACATCAGAAAAAATATCTTCAGATGTGAGCCATGCAAATTATCAGTCTGGGCCCAGTTGTTCAAAACTAACGATGACGTTAGTAAACATCGAGGGTTGAGTGCAAGACTGGCGTAAGTCAGATGGTTGTTTTTCCCCAAACCTAATCTCTTCACCATGAAGGCGTTATGAAGATTACAACATTTCTTTCTGTAAACAATGAAAATTTAGGTGCCATTGCTCGTATGAGCAATGGCACCTAAATTTGCATTGTTTACAAAGGGGTCCAAGTTGCCCCTAAACAAGGGTTTCAAAACTATGTTTGAGTTACCATAGTCTTGCGCTCAACCCTTGACATATCATTAAAACTTTGATCATTAAATATGGCATATACGCTAATATTTTTGCTGAAAATGTGAGTAGCTTTTGCATTTGCAAAAGCTACTCACATTTTTCCAGCAAAAATAACTGTGAATTAGATATTGTACTTACTAGAAGAGTTAACATTTTGACCACTAAATAACAAGCTTGTTAAGCTAACAACGCTTTGAACAAATGGGCCCTGATCAGAATCTTCACTGGGTGTATTTTGGATAGCCATGGATGCAAAAAGTTTTCATGCAGACAAGAATAGCTCTGCTCAGACTGCATGGAAGCACATGTGATTTGAGTCTGCTCAGTGCACATCAGAAGATATGATTTCTAACGCTGTGGCTCGAACCTTGAGATATGTTTTTCGCCAAGTGATTCTTATGACAGTTTCATGACCACCGCAGGCTACCATTTAACTGTGTGGAAGTGTTGCCTGATCTGTGACATTGTTGTTCTTATATGTGAGCTGTTCCCTGTAGAAAACAATTTCATGACACATGCGACCAGCATGAGCCCAGATCATATACAGTCAACTCTCGTTAACTCGAATTCCAAGGGACTCGATGAAATACTTCGAGATATCCGTACCTCGACATATCAGATTTGCAGAATTGAGGAAAAAATAATTCAAACAACCACATTTAACAAATGTATATGTAACTGGTTTCTTGAGTTAGAGATATTTTGAAAATATTGTGGAAAAGAGGAGAAATTGTTCCTTAGGAGCAATTTCTCCTCTTTTCCACAATAATTTTTACCTGTTGTTACATTTTCATGTTTAGGCAGGGACCAGATTTCCACTTTGAGACAAAAGGTTATTCGAGATAAGCGAGGTTGAGATAACGAGAGTCAACTGTATATCTAAACCCATTTTGCTTCACGACTCAAACAAACATACCTGTAAATCATTATCAGTTGCTGTGACAGTTAATATTGGCTGGTTTAGGTTTGCAGGAGTTGTCTCTGGAATGGTGATGACGTAGTTCTGCAGTCCGAATGTTGGTGTAAATCGGTCACGCAGAACATTTATCTGGACAGTGGCTGTACCAAACTTTTCTGGGAAAGCATGATCTCTGGCTCGGACGGTGAATGTATACTGGTCTCGGTTGTACAGGAACAGGTTGCGCTGAACGTAGATTCCACCATCAGTTGTTACGTAGAAAGTAAGGTAAGCATCGTCGTTAGTTCCGAAACTATCTATCATCTCGTAGGTGACTGAATCGCCATCAGCATCTGTGGCTGAGACTCTAAGAACCTGGAAGCCAAGTCCAACATTCTCATTCACGGTCTCCACGTAGAAACTGTTCACAAATACTGGAGGGTTCGGGTTACGTACTACCTCAATAATCACTTCTTCTCTTGCTCTCATTTCTGGGAATGAGGTATCATAGGCTTCAATGGCCATCTGTAAGAAAAAAATGATAATGTAACAAGAGTTCTTTAGCATCTGGGCTGTGTCAAGCAAAAACTGTTTTCAAGTGAGCAAAATACACAGATTCAGATCATCCCACACATACCCAAAGTCTCATCCAGGGGTTTGCTTTCCATTAATACATTCTATAGTGGCCAATGATTCTGTTAGTGGACAGTGAAGGCCTGATCAGACTGGATGCACAGGCGTGAACTGGGCCTTCGCTGTCCACATATGCCCAAAGACAAGCTTTCGTAGAGTGCGGCCCATTTAGTGTGGTCTAAGTACAAGGATTCTGAAGTTCCACAGCTGCAAACACCTGTCAGTATCATAGCTCCAGATAAGGCACTTTTTCAACCAAAAAGTGGTAATATTTTTCTTATTACATCATGGAAACATATGTTGTTACACATTAGAAGTGCCTCACTGTGGCACTTCTATTGAGTACCCACAACATATGTTTTCATGGTGAAATAAGAAAGATATTTATAGGACACCTCTTATCTGGTGATATAAGTATTACAGTAAAACCTGTGTAAGAGAGCCACCTTCGAGACTGACTTTAAATAGTGGTAGATGTGGAAAAAGTTGTCTGTCTTATAAAGGTACATGTCATGTAATTTTGCTAGAAATTACATGACATGTACCTTTATAAGACAACCACCTTTCCACATCAACCACTAAGGTCAATTTCAAAGGTGGCTGTCTTACACAGGTTTTACTGTATAACAGTGCCTTCGTTAATGGTCTGTAAAATGTAGGTCATTGTAACAAAATGATACCACAGTGTTTGAGTGCCTTGCAGAGAGCATGAGTTACACAGAAATAGATATATGCTAGGGTTGACATAAAAAATAACAAATTCATTGGACCATGAAATAAACAGGTTGTCAGGATCTAAAACTGACCATTCAGTATTTGAGTCTGTTACTGAGAAAGCACATGGTAGGTTAGATGACTGTAGTAATAGAAGAAAAATCTATAAAGAAAAACCTGGCTGAGTGCCCCAAACAATGATCAAATCCAAGACCCTAGGATAACAAGACAAGCACAACCACTAGGCTAAAAGGTCTGGACCAGTTAGACTTGTCTGCTATGCACTCCATATATACTGCACTTACCACATAGATAAGAGAATTATACTGCTCATTCAGGACAGATCTATATAGTCTAATGGCTCCAGTCACTTCATTCAAGGCGAAATAATCAGTGGCAGGGAAGTAACCCACAGTTGCATATCGGATATCTCCCTGTAAATAAAATAAAATAACACAGTCTATCAATATTAAATACTAATGTTAGCCTTTCAAGCCCATGGACAAACTAAACAAAAACTTCTGCAAACAATATAAAATAAGAAGATAGTGCTTGTAGCAAGCCATCATCAGACTGAATAGTGTTTGTTATTCCATCACGAAAACATACCTATATAATTTTGACCCCCTTAAACCCCACTTTTATATAGTAAAACTGGGGTTTACAGGGGTATACATTATTTTTCTTATTTCTGCTCGAAGACATAGACTGATTCTAATACTCATTAGAACTGCCTCATTGAGGCAGTTCTAACGAGTACCCACAATCTATGTCTTTGAGCAGAAATGTGAAAAATATCTGAATTTTTTATCTGAAAATTTTCATTTTTTGGTGGTAAAATTTTCAGTATATTTGAATAGGCGTGTTTTCGTAATGTATTTGTGACATTTGTCAAAATACACCTTTCAAAGCAAAAAAAAAAAAAAAAAACATGTCTAAATTCAAAGATGAAAGTGTCCATATCATTTATTTAGGGATGACAAGAGTTATTTCACTTCTGTATAAAAATTTATTTGTTAAAAAAAAAACAAAAAAAAAAAACAAATCCACTTAAACATGTTTTGGGTACTCATTGTAAAGGCCTTTGTAAGACACTTCTAATGTGTACCCAAAATGTACAGTTTTGTTGATAAATAAGACACCATTTATTTTTACACATTTTTGTTTTTTAAAGTACTTTAATTTTGGACTATGGAAGATGACAGTTTAGTGTTTTAAGTTTCTTTCCTCATTATTTAAGTCCTATCCAGTTGATGAAATGGTGATTTTATTTTTCCCAGAAAACAGGTTTTGACATTTCATGCAAATTTAATGGAGACAATTTGCATGATATGTCAAATACCGTTTCCTGGGAAAAATACAAAACATATCATTAATGTGCCATCTGCTGAATTAGCTGGTAAAGGTTAGCTACAATATGTTAAAAACCAAAAATATCAATAAGCAGTGCTTATTAGATGCCCCACTCAGAAACTAAAAATGCAACTGACAGACAGACGGACAAGGTGACAACAGTTCACCTCATAAACACATTTTGCAAGGGTATAATTAAGTTAAAGAATTTCCAACTTACCACAAGATCATTATCTCGTGCAGACACAGAAATGATGGTATCATTGATGACTCGGCTGCTGAAGATGGATGCTCGATATGGTGTGTTCAGGAAAAACGGCATTTGGTTTACAACTTGTGTGATGAGTATACGCACAGTTGCAAATGCACTTCTCAATCTACTAACTGCTCTCACAGTCATCTGAAACAAATATAATACAGGTTAAGATCATAACTACCATATTTATAACATAATTAACCATAGGTCCATAAGGGAGAGTAAACATTACGAAAACAAGCCTATTCAAATATACTAAAAATTTTACCATCAAAAAATGAAAATGTTCAGATAAAAAAAAATCGAAAGTTTTTCATATTTCTGCTCAAAACATAGATTGTGGGTACTCATTAGAACCACCTGAGTGAGGCAGTTCTAATCAGTACCCACAATCTACGTTTTTGAGCAGAAATAAGAACAATAATGAATAACCCTGTAAATCCCAATTTGACAATATAAAAGTGGGGTTTAATAGGGTCAACATTACATAGGCATGTTTTCATGATGGAGGATAATTTTGGGATAATTTTTCTTACTTCTCCATTAAACCATATGATGTGGGTACTTGTTAGAATTGCCTCAATGAGGCAATTCTAACAAGTACCCACAACATATGTTTCTAACAAGAAATAAATACAATTATAACTTGGTTATCCTTGTTACTCCTCATCTGGCCCTATGATTACCACACATATAGGGGAAGTCCAATGTCAAGCAATTCCTGAGTCTTTAAATTACTGCCCTTGTACTCCCTGTAAAAGTATATATTGTGGGTACTCATCTGATTCAAGTCAAGGTAACTGATATGAGAGCCCACAACATATATTTTGACAAAGAAAAGCAGAAAAAAATATCGCGCAAGCATCAATACGTACTTCCACTGCTGATCTCTCTTGTGCTCTTATTAGGTGGATATTTTACTGCACATTTGCTAGTTTTTCATTCTTGCAAAGCTTTAGATGAGATGGGTCTTTCAGAAATAAAAACAAAAATTACCAACACTTTACGGTCTGAAAAAAGCTTAACCATATTAACTCAAAGTACAGTCAACCATCTTTATACCTACACTCGACACAACAGCAAAATTGATCATAATGGTTCATTACGAGAACATGCCTATTCAAATATATAGAAAATTTCACCTCCAAAAACTGAAAATTTTCAGATAAAAAACTCTCATATTTTTCTTATTTCTGCATAAAACATAGATTGTGGGTACTTGTTAGAACTGCCTCACCAAGGCAGTTCTAACGAGTATCCACAATCTATGTTTTATGCAGAAATAAGAAAAATAATGTATACCCCTGTAAACCCCAGTTTTACTATATAAAAGTGGGGTTTCAGGGGGTCAAAATTATATAGGCATGTTTTCGTGATGATCTTTATTTTTTTCTTTTTTTTTTTTTTTTGATTTGGGTTTTACGGCCCTTTCAAGAATATTTCACTTATATCGAGCCGATCGTTCACCGAAGGTGGGCGAAAACCGGAGAACCCGGAGAAAAACCACCTGACCATCTGTAAGCAGAACTTGGCTTTCCCACATATGACCCGAGCCAGGCTCAAACCACAGCGGTGAGAAACCTAATGGATTAAGAGTCAACTCTCTTATCCACTAGGCTACGGGGGCCCGTCTCGTGATGATCTTGAATGGCACAAAACCATTGCTCAAGAGGTGACAATCATATTATGCTGATATCTGAATAATAAGGGCTAATATGGTTTTACTTACGAAATACTGATTGGCAAAGTTGCTTCCTCTCTCTAAACTAGCTCTCACGCTGATCATGCCAGTTTCCTGGTCCAGGTAGAAGAAATTCAAACCAGAGTTTGTGCTGTTCAACAATTCATACCTGACAACATCCTGTAAAGAGAAAAAAAGTAGGATACAAAATTCTTGGTGAGATCTTTTTTCTTAGTTCTCTTCAAAATTTTGTTTGGCTACTCATTAGATAATGATTTGGGCCCAGTTGTTCAGAACTAACGATGTCGTTAGTTAACGATTCGTTAAAATTTACATCGAGTGATACGCAAATATGCTGAAATTTTTTGCTGAAAAAATGTGAGTAGCTTTTGCAGTGCAAAAGCTACTCACATTTTTTCAGCAAAAAATATCAGAATATTGTATATTGAATCTGCTAAAAGTTAACGAAATGACCCTTAACGAGCTCGTTAAGCTAACGACACTTTGAACAACTGGGCCCTGGTTTTTTACATCCCTTTGAACATTATTTAAGTTATATTGAGACAATGGAAGGGTGATAATGAAAGCCTCTGTATAATAAAGATCAATATAGCCACAAGCTGAATTCTGGGCTACTCACTAGAATTGTCTGGATGAAGTGATTCTAATTAGCATCCATAACTCCAGATAATAGGTGTATACTGAGCATGCTTTTCTTATTTCTCCATGAAAACTTATGTTGTTGGAAACTATTTTTGTAGAGAAATAATAATTAGCTAAATACTCTTATCTAGAGTTATGTTTTCAAGGTCCAACTATGGTTTAGGTGAGAGTTAAGTAACTTACACCATCAGGATCAATAGCATTGACAGTAAGAACTTCGTTGCCAATAGGTGTTGTTTCTGGAATAGTGATCTGGTAGGTGGCTGAGGGTTGGAAGATGGGCCCTTGTTCATCACGGATCACAGAGATTACAACATCTGCGGTATCTTGAGCATTGGGGTAGGCAGAGTCGTACACAATCAGGCGCAGCTACAATATACAAGAATACATTCTGAACGTTAATATGCGCGTCATAACATTAGAAAATGACAACATTCTGATTTTTTTCTGTGAAAAAAGGCTTCCCAGAAAAAACACAATGTGGAATAACATTTCATTGTCACTGATGTCATACTTCAAAACATTATTATGACATGCTTACTGGCCTTCTAAATGAGAGCTACTCTTAAAAGAAAGAATTTGCTCTCAGAGAGCAAATTCTTTCCTTTAAGAGTAGCCCCCATTTTGCAAGGAGTAAAATACTAGGGAAGAAAACTTCTCTGCAAAACTTGTCTCCCTTTGCAATATGGCAGCCAAATCTTTCAGCAATATGCATTCCCTTACAATGTCATCAGCCAATATTCTAGGCCCAGTTGTTCAAAACTAACAATGTTGTTAGTTAATGTATCGTTAAAACTTTGATCATTAAATATGGCATATACACTAACATTTTTTCTGAAAAAAATGTGAATGGCTTTTGCATTTGCAAAAGCTACTCACATTTTTTCAGCAAAAATATATGTGGATAAGATATTGTACTTACTAGAACAGTTAACATTTTGACCACTAACAAGCTTGTTAAGCTAACAATGTTTTGGACAACTGGGCCTAGGTGTTTAATAACCATTTATTGGAAGGGTTATGAAAGGATGCACAAATATCCAAAGCATTTTATGAATTTTAAAGCTTAGTGTGCTGAATAATATTTCAGAACATAATGTTTTGAAAAAAAAAAAATCTTATGTTCTGGAAAATAGGGTTTGATATTTCATATAAACTGTCTCCCTAGACATTGAAATTTAAAACTGAATTTTCTGGCAAAAATAAGAAAAAATATTCATTTTCTCATATGCTGAATTTACCTTAAGAGTGTTAAATTAAGTCAAAAGAAAAAAAAAGTCGAAAAAAAAAAAAAAAAAAATGTCAATAACTTAAGTATTGGGACAGAGAGGCCAGGGCAAACAGTGTAAACCCAGATCAGAGGCCACAGAACACTGTTTGGCACTCATCCAGCTGTTTCAGACATATCAACTGGGCCCGGTTGTTCAAAGCGTCGTTAGCTTAACGAGCTCGTTAAGGGTCATTTCGTTAACTGTTTTAGCGGATTCAATATACAATATTTTGATATTTTTTGCTGAAAAAATGTGAGTAGCTTTTGCACTGCAAAAGCTATTCACATTTTTCAGCAAAAAATTTCAGCATATTTGCGTATCACTCGATGTAAATTTTAACGAATCGTTAACTAACGACATCGTTAGCTTTGAACAACTGGGCCCTGGTAGTTAAAGACTCTTGAGCAAAGTTTATGTCATTTAATATAAGGAGTTAAGTGTCCCAATACTTAATAAATATGGTACATCGGATTCTCTGTAACATTACTGTCAAGAAATCTGCTAAGTAAATTATATGTGACAGTCCCTGAACAAATAAAAAAAAAGCATGGCTAATTAATTAAAACCCCACAAAATAACATTACAGAGATAGGGGCAGACATTTCTACACGTGATAAATTAGGCAACAAAAATGACAATTTCAGTCCAATAATGTAGTCCCATAATGAAGTCTCACAATGATGAAAAAGTCACGGAGCAAAACTATTTAGTCTCCTAAATTGTCATTTGTATGTTTTTTTTGACAATTTTGAATCCAAAACAGTCCCCTATTGTATCAGTCATACACAGTTTGTGGGGGTGGGGTAAATAAAATAAAGCAAAAACTAAAACAGAAATTTTGTCTTATAATCTGACCTATAAAAATGGAGAGCTTGAAAGTGTTTAGGCTTTGTTTGTGTTGAGGTTTTACGGCCCAGTCAACCCAATGGAGTCATGTCGAACTAACCACACTTTTACTGGGCAAGCTTAGTCCTCTATGCGGTTATTTAGTAGTGTGCACATTCGTTTGCCAGAAACTGACAACTGCTCTTCTTGAATAAGCGGGTGAAAACGACCGTAGAAAATATTTCATGATCCACGGAAGAATGCTGCCAACCCGGTGGAAGGGTGGAAGCCGAAACCGCCTGATCACCAGTCAGACGCACATCCGACTGAACCATCGAGGCTGGCTCCGAAAATGTTTCGGCTTAACTTACCGTGTATGATGATCGCAGTAGGCTGTCATCTTTTAAGCTTCTAATCACCCGGATGTCTCCATTTGTAGAGTCAACCTCAAAGAATGACTCAGCTGGGTAGTTGCCAATAGATTCAAAAACTAGAGTGCCCTGAAAAACAACACAAATCATTGTAATACACAGAAATATATTACGACAACATGCCTATTCAAATATACTGAAAATTTTACCACCAAAAAATGAAAATTTTCAGATAAAAAATTCTGATATTTTTCATATTTCTGCTCAAAACATAGATTGTGGGTACTCGTTAGAACTGCCTCAATGAGGCAGTTCTAAGCAGTACCCACAATCTATGTTTTTGAGCAGAAATAAGATAATAATGTATACCCCTGTAAACTCCAGTTTTACTATATAAAAGAGGGGTTTAAGGGGGTCAAAATTATATAGGTATGTTTTCATGATGAGATTATCTGATATGAAATTCATTATAAGGTATGATGGTAAAGAAAACAAGGGATATAAAAGCTCTTTACAAACTATGCATTTTGATGCAAATTTGGTCAAGACCAGATAAGATAAAAAAAATAAGAAAACTAATGCTGTTTCAATATTTCAGAATTGTTTTCAGAGTGCTGCCATTTTCCGGCAATATGTCTAGAAGGCTGTGTGGTGAGTGGCATACTGATCACGATTCTACATTCTGCAGCATCTGATCTGGGTCTAGACTGTTTGCTCATATCTGTCTGTCCAAATATTTAGGGTAAATATGGTGTAAGTTCAGAACATACAGATTCTGTAGAATTTCCTGTCTTGCCAAACTGAAACTTTACCCATTTATGCTGAATGGACTCTTCTACCATAGCTCTTTGGACAGGTCTATTTTCAATAGGAAGAGTGTCTGGTTGGTTTTTCTTGTTAACTTATTTTATAGAAATTCCTGTACTTAATGCATACAGTATAGTCCTTGATTACACACCACATTCTATGTCATCTGATCCGTCTAAACTGTATGCAAATGTCCATTTTATGGGATGCCAGACATAAATGGGTTGGTTGGGTTGGAGTTTAACAGCCCAGTCAACACTATTAAGGTCATGTCAAGCCTTTCAGTTTACCTAACACACTTTTCCTGGGCAGACTTAGTCCTTTAAGCGGTTAACCAGTACTTGTGCATATTCTTTTGCCAGAAACTGACAACTGCCCCTCTTGAATAGGCAGAAGGGAGAGAATGACATTAGAAAATATTTCATTATCAATCTTAGAAAATATTTCCTGATCAACCTCCACAAAAAAATACTGACCGACCCAGCAGGGATCAAACCCATGACCTCCTGATCACCAGTCAGACACGCATCCGACTAAGCCACTGAAGCCAACTCTCATAAATGGGTTAATAATTAAGCTATGAACTTACCTGCTGATCATTATCAAAGGCAGAGACATCAGTGTAAATGATCTCATCAAATCTGTTTTCTGAAATTGTTACACCATACGGCTCATTGACAAATACTGGAGGCTGGTTGTCACGAATAATGTCAACAAACACAGTGGCATCATCTGTTCGCTCATTTGCACCACGCTGGTCAGAAGCTCGCAAAGAAATCTGCAGTTAATCGACAATTATGTTGAAACAACATTACCGTAAACATCCTAAAACTTTGTACACCAAAATGGCATATGTAATCAGCACAGACCCAGATCAGACAGGAGCAGTCTGATCTTAGTCTACACTGTTTGCCATTCCACTAAGTATTTAAAAAAAAAAAACTACATAAAAAGCCAAAATTATGCCAAACAAGTATGAAATAAAGTGTTCAAAATTTTAGGACATTAACCACAATATGGATGCATATAAAAATAAACAGTCCTTTAACAAGACCTGTCATAGGACAGGGTAGCTCATCTGAGCACCCACTTGCCTATCATGTAAACAAAAAATTCCTAGTCTAAAAGAAAAAAAAAAATCATGGTCAAAAACTTCTAAGTCGATGATCTTAACCTCAACATCATTTACTGGGGTGGAGTTTGCAGCACTGAACACTACTTTTTGCCAATCCAGGTATCACTTAAAGGGATTTGATAGGGGGCCTTAAGGGGCTTTCTCCGATACTGTGCATCCTTTACATTTTGCTTTAGTACGAAAAGGATCAGTTCTCAACTGATATGGCTTTTTGGAACAGATTGTAAGAAACATAACTGTTTGAAAGCGGAATATCAGCTGGTCCACACCATGCAAAACCGTATCTTTTTGCATATGCTGACAGCAAAGGCCCACAATGCACAGTCTGATCAGGGCCTGCACTGTCCTAAAACAGAATCATTGGATACTACAGGGCCCAGTTGTTCGAAACTAACAATGTTGTTATTTGACGTATCGTTAAAACTTTGATCATTAAATATGGCATATATGCAAATATTTTTGCTGAAAAAAAAGTGAGTAGCTTTTGCAATTGCAAAAGCTACTCACATTTTTTTCAGCAAAAATACCTGTGAATCTGGTATTGTACTGACTAGAACAGTTAACATTTTGACCACTAACGAGCTCGTTAAGCTAACGATGCTTTGAACAACTGGGCCCAGAATGTATGAATGGACATCAAAGGCCCAGATGATGCTTTGAGCACATGGAGATGATTTGAATATGTGCATTTTGCACATTCTTGAAGACAAGGTTTCACATGAAACTACAGACAACCCTCTTTACACCAACACTCAATGCAACGACAAAATTCGTTATAATGACAATTTGACTGTCACAAAACCTTCCCTTATGCGTAACAATTAGTCACAAATTATGCAAGAATACTGTATTTAATACTTTAAAGAAACATATGTTTTGGATATTTGTTAGAATTGCCTCACTGAGGCAATTCTAACAAATATTCAAATCATATGTTCTATGAGGACATAAGAATAAAATAATACCTATCTTACATATCAATCTGCTCATTAAGTATTCTGTACAACAGCAAATTCATTATAATGGCAACGTCTTTGGGAACAAATGATGTCGTTGTAATGAGGATTCACTGTATTTAGACTTGGATAAAAAAAAAATTACTTACTGTAAACCTAGTAACACTGGTATCTAAGAGCAAGCGTCTTAAGTAGATGTTTCCTGTGAATGGTTCAATGTAGAAGTAGGTCATTCCAAGAGTATCACCAATCATATCATATCTCACAACATCTCCATCGGCATCAACAGCTGTTGTGTTCACGACAAGAGTACCAAGGGCATGTTTGTCGGAGATTGTTACAGCATATGGATCTTGTAAGAAAACTGGTCCACTAGGATTCTGGATCACTGAGATTGTGACATTGCTGGTGTCAATACGTGTTGGGTCGGCACTGTCATATGTTTGGACACGGAACTAAAATTAAAAATACTGAAAGTCAACTAAATGTATTAAAATATTAAGTTCAAGCAAGAGCATAAAATCTTATAAATGCATACAGACACAAGCATTGTTCTTTTCATTTTCCAAGAAATCAAATATCCTATAAACTATACTGTTATTTGTGTAAAAAACTAAAAAAAAAATAGAGTCATCTGTTATTGTTGTTAATGTCACTTTTGAATATTTTACAGAGAAAATAAAGCCCAGCACTTCAGATAACATGGGATCTCAAGCCTTACTTTCTTTGAAAAACAGAATATTTGGGAATACATGTATCTTCTGCTACAATTTCTAATAGTTCTTTAATGCTTAAGCATGCTGGGTAAAATTTTCAGCAGAAGACATACCGAAATACTTCCCTTATTTTTTGCAGAAAACTGCTTTGACATATCATGCAAATTGTCTGCAATGGAGACCATTTGCATGAAATGCTGAACCAATTTTCTGGGAAAAAACAAGAAAAATATCGTCAACTTGTCATCTGTTGAATTAGTCCAGAAGGGTCCAGTGTTGTTATTTTGCAAGTAATGTAACCCAAATGATTATTTAAGATATGAAGTTTCATATTAATAACTAACTAAAATTGATATCTAAAATCATTTGGATTACACATAAATAATCATTTGGGTGACAGTAATCAGTAATGCATACAAGTAGCCTGTCAAACTTGCAAGAATTTTTGTTGATACCCAGAACTGCTCATTAAGACTTTTGAAGGAGTTCTTTAATCTGGAATTATCATAATAACCCTAAGTATTGGAACAGACAAGTCTTTGCAAATAGTGCAGACCCAGGTCTGATGTCATAGAACATGTCATCTGATCAGGGTTTACACTGGTTTACACTGGTTGTCACTCATCCAGCACTCAACAGGTAGTAAAATAGACTTTTTTCAAATTTTAGGATAAGTAGTTAAGGTGTCCCAATACTTAGGGTAAATACGGTAAGCTCAACTGTCCTGGACCCAGTTGTTCAAAGCATCGTTAGCTTAAGAAGCTTGTTAGTGGTCAAAATATATAACTGTTCTAGTAATTACAATATCTAATTCACAGATATTTTTGCTGAAAAAATGTGAGCAGCTTTTGCATTCTCACATTTTTTAGCAAAAATATTAGCATATATGCCATATTTAATGAACAAAGTTTTAACGACAGGTTAGCTAACAACATCGTTAGTTTTGAACAACTGGGCCCAGGATAATTGAGCATACCGTATTGACAAAATAACAAATGCAATTAAGGCAGACCCTGACCTGACCCTGACTCTATAATGTTTGCCATTCCATCAAGTATTTTGTGAAACAATTGCACACAAAAACAAACTTCAGGCAAAAAATTGTGTACAGAATTTAGAGTCAAAATTTTAGGACATTTATTGAAACCACTTTCATTAGAAGCGTCTTGTGTAGGTATTCATATGAGTTCATGGAGAAAATAGAAAAAAAAAAAAAATCTGTCATCTAGAGTTATGAAGTGTTCTAATATTTATCCCAAGCAGACAACATTCTAAATGTTTGTTTTTTGTTGTTGTTTTTTTTTTTTTTTTTTCTTTTTTTTTTTTTTTTTTTTTCATGGAAAATAAGCTTTATTTCTTGTCAATCCTCTGCTTGGCAGACAATTTACATGCAATGTCAAGCCTTACTTCCTCTGAAAAGAAAAAAAAATTTCAGGGCCCAGTTGTTCAAAGCTAACGACCTCATTAGTTAACAATTCATTAAAATTTACATCGAGTGATATGCAAATATGCTGAAATTTTTTGCTGAAAAATGTGAGTAGCTTTTGCAGTGCAGAAGCTACTCACATGTTTTCAGCAAAAAATATCAGAATATTGTATATTGAATCCGCTAAAACAGTAAACAGTTAACCAAATGACCCTTAACGAGCTCGTTAAGCTAACAATGCTTTGAACAACTGGGCCCAGAATGTTATCTGCTACTGTTGTGTTTGGCACTTTAACCTTTACCACTCTCTGGGCAGATTCAGTCGACAACATTATTTTTCCTGGAAAAACTAAACTAAAATTTTAGTTTAGGCTTTGACACTTCATGCAAATTGTTGAAGCCTATTTTCTAGGCATTAATGATTATAATGATGATAACAGACTTACCGAGTAGAAGGATGGTCCCTGGAACAAGTTATCATACTGCAGTGTGACCTCTCCAGTGAGACGGTCAACTTCAAATGGATAACTAGTAGTAGTTGCTTCATAGATCATGTCTCCCACCCTATCATTGTCCTGGGCTGTCAACTGGAGGATAAGAGAACCAAGAGGTGTAGTTTCTTGGATTACACGGCTGTAAGGTTCGTTGAAGAAAACTGGTGGGAACTGGTTACGGGTAACAGTTATTGTTCCTGTGCTGTTAGCACACCTTTGTGGTAAACCATTGTCACAGGCTCGGAAAGTAAAGAAGAAAGTGTTAATGCTAGTTCCGATTAGTGATCTCCTCAGCCACACGAGTCCGCTACTCTGATCGATATAGAAATAATTGTTCTGCCCAAGGATATTGTCTCCTGTCTGGGAGGTGATGTAATACGAAATAATATCCGTGACATCAGCATCAACAGCAGTTACATTGAGAACAACAGTACCAGGAGTAGTAGCCTCACCAATTGTGTTACTGTAATTAGGAAGTGTGAAAACAGGAACATTTGGATTGCGAATAATTGAAATCTCAACAGTTGCTGTTGCCCGCAAAGTGGTACGTAAGCTGTCATATGCAATCACTCTTGCCACATAGAAAGTGTTGTAGCTGGCATCGGACCTCAAGTTGGCAGTTGTTGAGATAAGGCCTGATATGGTGTCGAGGCTGAAGAAGCTCTGGGTGGGATAATCTCCAATCAGTTCATAACGTATCTGACCCACAAGATCTCTATCTTCTGCCGAGACCGTGTACACAGAGCTACCAATAGAGGTACGCTCATCTAAAGTACGTCTGTAAGGTAGTTGTACAAAGTTTGGTGGGAATTGATCTCTGATCACAGTGATGAAAGCTTCAACAAAAGCAGACTTGCCTGGGTTACTGTTGTCATTAGCAACAATACCCATTCTGTACTCGAGTTTTGCACCTCCCTGTAATGGTCGTCTGATACAGATAGCACCAGAATCAACACTGAGACTGAAGTATTCTAGAGTGTCAGTGTCTCCATTTGTAGAGTAGGTCACACGATCACCATCTTCATCTGATGCAGAAACTGAAAGAATGCAGGTTCCAAGAGGGAGTGTCTCATTGATGGTCACTCGGTATGGGCTCTGTGTAAAAACTGGTGCAAACTCATTCCTAGAGACACCAATAGCAACTGTTGCCGTGGCGATCTGGTCAGGGTAGGCTGTATCATAGGCCCTTACTCTGAGAGTGTAATCAAAGTTGACATCTGTCTTGAGGTTATTTCTGATGTGAACCTCTCCTGATGTTGTGTTGAGACGGAAATAGTACGGAGCAACATCATCACCAATCACATCATACATAATACGACCCTGAAGGTCAGAATCTGTAGCTGACACCCTGTACACAGACAGTCCTACTGGATCATTCTCTGAGACAGTCTTAACATATGGAGTCTGCACAAAAACAGGTGGATTTCTGGTACGAGTTACAAACACAGTGACAGGTGCTGTGGCAAATCTCTCATTTGGAATTCTTTGATCTCTGGCTTGTACTGTCATTGTATATCTTGAATCATCTGTGACATCATTAGTCAGAGGCTGTTTCAGGTACACAAGGCCACTAGTTTCTAGGATATAGAAATAGTCTAGTCCTTTGTTTATATTAGGGTTAAACTGATCATTTTGTGGGATAAAGGAGTACCTCACAGTATCCCCATCAGGGTCGGTAGCACTAATATTAAATATCACTGTTCCAAGACTGAGATATTCACTAACAGTCGTCTGATAGGCAGTCAGTCCAAACACTGGCGTACTTGGGTTCCTAATTACAGTGATTAAGACTGTTGCTGTGGCAACCTTTGCTGGGGACAGGCTGTCCCTAGCTGTCACAATGAGGTTATAACTGGCGATGGAAGAAGATTCCAAACGGAGATCACTCTTCACTGAAATTGTTCCATCATTAGAATCTATGTCGAAATAATAAGGTGCTCTAAAGTCGCCAGCTACACCGTAGACTATGCTACCTCGCAGGTCAGTGTCAATGGCCGTAACTTGGTACACCTGGGACCCAATGGCCCGTGTTTCGATGATACTGGTACTATATGGCTCACTGACAAATACAGGTGGTTGTTCATCTCTGACAACATCAATGATAACTCCAGCAGTTGCTGTTCTCTCTGGGTTACTCTGATCAGACGCTTCAACACTGAACTGGAACTGGCTGATTGATGTGTCAAATAGTGATTGTCTCAGGGAGATAACTCCAGTCTCTGGGTTTAAGTAGAAATACGAGTAGTCTTCAGGATCAGCAGAAACCATAGAGTACCTCAGATGATCCAGATCAGCATCTGTGGCATTGGTATCTACAACCATCATTCCCAGTGGAGATGTCTCGGCAATAGTCACACGATAATTTGGTAAAGAGAATATAGGTGGGTTTGGATTTCTGTTCACGAAAATGGTGGCTGTAGCTGTTCCATAATTGTTGGGGTAGAATGTATCAAATGCAAGCAGTTTGAGATAGTAGACTGTGTTGAGAGAGCCATCCAAAGCAACAGACTCTTTCAGTGAAATTGTTCCTGTGACATAGTCTACGTCGAAGAATGTTGGTGCTGGGTAGTTTCCGTCAACTAAATAACGAATATCACCCTTGAGATCTTGATCTCTGGCACTGGTGAATTGTACAGTTGTGTTGACCGCCCTTGTTCTTTCTATTGTTGTCTGGTAAGGTGTATTGATAAAGAATGGATCAAACTGGTCCCTGGTAATAGTAATAACAGCAACACTGGTTCCACATTGCTGCTGGACACGGTTATCACATGCTCTCAGACCAATGTTGTCCTCAAAATGAACATCCTCAGTTAGTGGTTTCTTGAGGTAAATAATTCCTGTATCTGCACCAATGTAGTAATACTCTAGAGCTCTGATGGTATTTCCAAAAGCATCTCCCGTAATTGCGTAGGTGATAAAATCACCATCTGAGTCTGTGGCACTCACTCTCAACACTTCTTGTCCGAGGCCATATGTATCTGGGATTGTCTGACTGTATCTTGGGAACTCAAAAATAGGTGGGTTCAGGTTGCGGGTGACTGTAATCAAAACATCAGCGGTATCCTTCACATCTGGATATGCCGAATCAAAACATTCGATACGGAATATGTACTGAGTTGAAGGATGAAGCCTAATGGCTGCACTGTCATAAACAAAGATGTTGCCAGTAGTTGGATTGATGCCAAAGAAGGCTGTGGACACAGAATATGAAACAGCACGGAATGTAATGGTACCCCTTAGATCATTATCAAAACAAGATGCTTGTTCAATTGAAGTACCATTAACAGTTGTCTCCAGGATGGTACCACCATATGGTTCATTCACAAACACTGGAGTTGACTGGTCTCTCAATATGGAGATAAGTACCTCAGCTTGGGCTGTTTTCACATTGACACGCTGATCACTGGCTTGTACTGTGAACCTGTACTGATCCTCTCCAACCTCATACATGTATGTTCTCAGAGATATGAGACCAGTTAAAGGATTTAAATAGAAATAGTCCATGGCTTCAGCACCACTAATAACAGTATAATAAACCGAGTCCCCATCAGCATCATTTGCTTGCACATCTACTAAACTTGTACCAATCGATGTTGTGTCTGGGATAACACGCTGGTAACTATTTTGGGTAAATATAGGAGGATTGGCATTTCGGATAACTGTTACATTGACATATGCCTGTGCAACCTGAGTTGAGACAGCTCCCTGACCTGTAGCTTGTACGAGTAGTCTGTAGAACTGGATATAGGCAGGGTCAGTGCGCAGGTCTCGACGAATAGATATCTCACCAGTAGCGGCATTCATTTGGAAATAGGTGATGCCTGGCTCCCCACTGAGGATACTGTATGTTGGGCTTCCTGGGTTTGCAAATGTCTGAACAATGATATCATCAACTGCTCTGGTCTCACTAATGGTCACAGCATATTCTGGAAGAGTGAACCTAAGGGTTTCTGTCTCCCTGATGACATTGATATCAACAAAAATTGTCGCAAATCTGTTTGGAGTTCCTCCATCCCGAGCTGTAACCTGGAGCCTGTAGAAATCAGTGTTTGTGTTGAGGACAGACTGAAGCAGTGTAATGACTCCAGTGTTAGGGTTGATCAAGAAGTAGTCAATATTACCAAAACTGTCTTGGAGGTAGTATGTCACAGTATTCTCTGGAGCCTGAAAATAAAGAACACATACCTGTCACAGTCTGGACAAAGGGAGTATTTAAAAGGTATAAATTTTAGTCATTTCTGCATCAAAACATCATTTGGTTACTCAATAAGATCATCTCAGTGATTCATTTACTTTCTTCTTCCTTTTTCTCTTTTAATCTTAATCGTAACCTACCCATTAATTCCACATATTTGTAATATTTGCTAGTTAATATGTATTGACATGTAGTTCATCTATTGTGTGTACTGCTTATATGTTTTCTACATCTGTCACAGCACCCTGGGAGAGGATAAATATAGGCCTAGCCTACATCCAATCCCTTGGCATTTATGTATATTTGTTTTTGTCAAATATATGTATTTATGTCATAAAATTAGAATAAATTAAAAAATAAGTTATTGCCATAATTATATCTGGATCTATACCAGGACATGCTATAAATAATTCTATTTTCAGGTGATCACCTTACATTATACTTTCTTTTTCTTTAGACTATCACCATACACTTATTATCTACAGTCTCTTGTTCAGAACCAGGAAATAGCCCCTTTATGTGGGCATAACAGTTCTAAACTTACAAAAAAGCTAAATCGGGAAGACCTGTTTTTAACAATAGCTTAAGTTTACTGACGGCTTAGCATTATGATCATTGATAGCTCTATCAGTTCATAAGCATTAAATTAACCCTTAAAGCTCCAATCAATAAGAAAAAACTATTTAATTACTATTTAACAGTGTTGTCTGCACATGAGTCATTCACAGATAAGTACTGTCATATGCATTAACCGTTATCACTCTGGGCAAATTCAGCAAATGACAAAATATTTTTCTTATTTTTTCCAGAAAACAAGACTTGCCATTTCATGCAAATTATCTCCATTGGAGACAAACTGCATGAAATTTCTGGGAAAAACAGGAAAAATAATTCAGTTTGTCCACTGCTGAAAATTTTACCAAGAGTGCTAAACGTTACGGTGAATGGATACAACACATGAAAAAATTAGCTGCCATTCTTCCAAAGAGATAACATTTGTAGGCAGGATGTTATCTTCCTTGTACATAAAACCTTCCAAAAATGGAGGCTAGTCTTAAAGGAAAGAATTCACTCCCTGTGGCAGCAAATTGTTTTCTTTAAGACAGCCCACAATAATAAGGGAGACAAATACTATCTTCCATGTCAGAGTTCTTTCCCTTAGAGGTGTATACATTTCACTCAAAATTACTTACAGCTCTATCATTGTCATAAGCATCAAGATCAAAGAGGAAAGTTCCTATTGGTGCAGTTTCCAGGATCGTAAGTTGGATATTCTGTGTGTGGTTGAAGACTGGCGAGAACAAGTTCCTGAGTACTTCAATTCTAACTGTGGCCGTGTCTTGACGAGTGGGGAAACCACCATCTGTAGCTCTGATACGAGCTATGAACACAGTTGTGCTGTCAAACTCGAGATTTGTGTTGTCTCGGAGCGAGATTAAGCCAGTGTCAGAGTCGACAAAGAAATAGGTTGGTGTAGCATCATCTCCAATCATGTCATAGGTAATAACATTGAAAGGACTCTGAAACATTGAGAAAAAAGTCTTGTTGTACATTATGTCATAAGGGGACTTTGGGTCACATGCACACAGCAAGGTTAAGAACAGATGTGCACAAGCGGTGAGATCAGTACCTTCTCTGTTTACATACAATCAAAATGTCTTAACACTAGTCCTGCTGAACCAGGATATGCCCTGCCTTTGCAAACAGTGTAGATCCACATCAGTTGGCTTCTTCAGAAGCCAACTGATCCGGATCTGTACTGTTTGTCATTAAATATGTGAATTTTTATCAACAACCTAGATCAAGTAGTCTGATTGGCTGAAAGTTACAAGTGGGTGTGGCATCTTAATTTATTCAGCATGGCAAGGGTTAAGAGACCATTAAAAGAAGTCCAAACTGTTAGGACACCAAAACTTTTTACAATACTTGTCTTAAAATTTGAACTGGTCAATTTGCACACCTGCTCATGAGTTTAAACCTTACACTGCCAGTCACAACAATTGTTGTCTGCTTTGTCATCTGCTTGTGATTTTAAAAGTCGTTTTTGCAAACAGTGTGGACCCAGATCAGACTGCTCCTCTAGGAGCAGTCTCATCAGGGTCCATACTGTTTGCCTGTATGCAAAAACAGGTTTGAAAAGTTTGCAAGAATAGTCAGCAGACAACATAAACAGACAACATTTTCAGATGCAGGTGTTCTTGGCATTTTAAGGGTTAAACACTGCTGAATGAGTGCCAAAAAGGGAATATCCTGATCAAATGCCACATTCTGCAGCTGATCTGTTTTAACTAGTTTTGCTCAAGCCTCTGAACAGGCAATATGAGCTGGGCTTTGGATCAGCAATTCCTTCAAAACATTTTTTTTGCATAAGGTGGCTCATGTTTTCATGAAGGTGGGTTTGTTTGTTTTGAGGTTTTACGGCCCAGTCAACCCAATGGGGTCATGTTGAGCGCGGTCAGTTTACCTAACCACACGTTTACTGGGCAGGCTTAGTCCTCTAAGCGGTTAACCAGTATTGTGCACATTCTTTTGCCAGAAACTGACAACTGCCCTTCTTGAATCAGCAGAAGGGAGAGAATGACCGTAGAAAATATTTCATGATCAATCTCCACGGAAGAATGTTGCCGACCTCGGCGGGGGTTGAACCCGCGACCTCCTGGTCTCCAGTCGGACTTCATGAAGGTGGGAAAATTACCAATACCAGGGATGAGAATAGTTGCTAATAATCAATCCTGTAACAATCCTGAACTCTAAAAATTCAGTCCAAACACTACTAATAATTTCCTTACTTCTCAATAAAAACATATGTTGTGGGTACTCATTAGAAGCACCTTGGGGAGGTGCTTCTAATGAGTACCACAACATATGTTTTATTGAAAATTTAGGAAATTATTATGTGGATACTCGTTCAGGCAAATATAAACCCAAATAACTACTTTTGACACAAAAAGGTGGTCTTGTGAACAAGTAAAAGTGGTTTCATGCTTAAAATGAAAGTTCTCAATCCTGAAATCAGGATTAATCCTGAAGTTTCCCATTCCTGCAAAACACAGGAATCTTTTTATAACAAAGATTCATTGTCTTTTTATAACAAACATTCATTATAAATTGGTTTCAGGTATAACACCAAAAATGTGTTCCTTATGAAAATATTTGCAGATCATATAGAAAAATGACCATAAAATGGTCATTTTACTATATAATTTTAATTTGGATACAGCTGTTCAGTCGATACCATTTTTGCTCTTGATCCTAGCAAAAGTGTTATAATGAGGTGCATCTATTTTCATCTAAATCCTTGCAATCTCACTGTTTCTCAGGCAAAATTTAACCTGTCTTTAAACTGATAAAAGGACAGAGACCAACCTCTTGGATATACGCAAAAGTTTGATGTTTATTTAAATGAAACAGATTTCTTAATAAACTGTGACAATTCTGTTAACAGTTAATATGCAGATCAGCTTTTGCACCCAACAAGTCTGACTATATCTAAATGTGTAGTTTGATCAGCAGGCTGATCTGAGTCTACAGTAAATCCATCACGAAAACATACCTGTATAATTTTGACCCCCTTAAACCGCACTTTTATATAGTAAAACTGGGGTTTACAGGGGTATACATTATTTTTCTTATTTCTGCTAAAAAACATAGATTGTGGATACTCATTAGAACTGCCTTGCCAAGGCAGTTCTAACGTGTACCCACAATCTATGTTTTGAGCAGAAAAATGAAAAATATAAGAGTTTTTCTATCTGAAAATTTTCAGTTTTTGGAGGTAAAGTTTTCTATATATTTGAATAGGCATATTTTCATAATGAAATATACAGTCGTTATCTCGAACTCGCTTATTTCGAATTACCGCTTATCTCGAAGTGAAAATCTGGTCCCTGTTTTAACATGAAACTATGACAACAGGTAACAAAATAATGTGGAAAAGAGGAGAAATTTCTCCTATTCCTAGGAGCAATTTCTCCTCTTTTCCACATTATTTTATATATATATTTCTAACTTCAGGAGTCAAATTACATATTCATTTGTTAAATGTGGTTGTTCAATTTATTGTTTTCCTCACTCTGTCAACTCTGATACGTTGAAGTACAGATATCTTGAAGTGTTTCAGTGAGTCCCTTGGAATTCGAGATAACGAGAGTCGACTGTATTTATCCTTTTTCCATTACCTGTGTATCAGCATCTGAGGCTTGGGTCTGGAAGACGGATGTGAGAGCAGCATGAGTTTCTGATATCTGTACAGAGTAGGGTTCATTGAAAAACACTGGTGGGAAGTTGTTTCTGATCACTGTTATGAAGATGTCAGACAGAATTGCTGTATTCAAAGATACTGGTGTACCAAGATCGTAGGCATACCCTTGGAACTGGAAGATAAAACATGTACATAATCCAATTACAAAATTAGTCGAAACGTAATGACTAGTTTTGAGCCGGCACATAAAAAAGGTACCTCATGGTTTGTGGTTCTTCAACTGTGCATGCGCAGTCCCCTATTTGGGCTGCAGAGATGCTTTTTGGGCCTGAAGCTTCCTCAAGATCTCTACTACATGTCTGCAAACAGCAAAGGCTCTGGCAAGACTGCGCTTATGGTCCGGCTCACCTGAGCCTTTGCTGGTCGCCTATGTGATACGTACCCCTTTCTCATGTGCTGGCTAATTTTTTTTTTTTTTGTTCATTTAAGGGGACATGATACACTTGGTTGATTTTCTGCCATTTTTTACAAGGACTTTTGTAACATCCTGTTTGCATTCCTGAAATCAAGTCCCTTCTAAAAAGAGGTCTACTCTAAATGGAAAGAATTTGCTCCCTGTGGGAGCAAATTCTTTCCTTTTAGAGAGGACTCCTTTTCAGAAGGGAGGCAAAATAATTTTGTAAGAGTTATATTCCTTGAAAGTGTAATAAACCATATAAAACAATGATAGAGTCCATCATCATTGCAGTTGTACTGAATTAACCTAAAGGTTTGTGTTGCGGTTTTACGGCCCAGTCAACCATATGGGGTCATGTCGAGCATGGTCAGTTTACCTAACCACACATTTACTGGGCAGGCTTAGTCCTCTAAGCAGTTAACCAATATTGTGCACATTCTTTCACAAGAAACTGACAACTGCCCTTCTTGAATCAGCGGAAGGGAGAGAATGACCATAAAAAATATTTCACGATCAATCTCCACGAAAGTATGTTGCCGACCTCGGCCGGGGTTGAACCCGCGACTTCCTGGTCTCCAGTCGGACGGCGCATCCGAGCCACCGAGGCCTGCTAAAAGTATTCAGACACATCTCCTTACCATAGTTATCCTAAAATAGAAACACGTCCATTTTATTACCTGTTGGTGTGTCCATAATTTCCTGGATCAGTTAATATCAAGATCAGATGCTGCATTCCACAGAATTTGATTTGGGACAATGCTGTTTGAGCATCCCTATCTGTATAAATAATTTAGGAAAAAGACATTCTTGATTTTTTTTCTGAATCCTATTTGAAATATGTTCTTGTTGCTATGTATTATATTTCTAGGAAAAGAATATGTTTAAATTAATTAGGGTAGATACAGTAATACCATTAAAAGATTTTCTACAAATTGCATCGGACTACAAAAAAATTGTTTTGCAGGACTTCTCACAAAATATATATTAACATAAACTGTGTCATTTGAGAGGGTGCGTCGCTTGAAGGCTCAACTCTTTCAACCCTAAAGACAAAAAAGACCTTTGCAAACAGTATAGGACCTGATGAGATGGCTCATAACTAGCCATCAGGTTCTACACTGTTTGCCATTCAATTTTGTATTTTCGAATGACTACCCAATCTGTAACAATAGATGTGTTTAAAATCAGACAGAATTTACAGGAAATCCTCAACGGCTCGAACATCTTTCGGACCATGGAAATTTATTCGAAACATGGGTAGTTCAAGCCTATGTGGGCTTGACAGGCCACCATGTCAGGTAGCAAATGATGATAATATATGGAAGTCTTTTTGATCTTCTACACAATAATGGTATGCTGAGTGTACTAATTAGAATTGCCTCAATGAGCCAACTCTAATGAGTACACAACCTATAATTTCATGATAAGAAAATTTCTCTAAATATTTGTTTTGTTGAGCTTTTGGGTGAATTTCTTAGGGACTCATAAACCAGTTTGAATCATCCAAGGTAAATGAGCCACTGGTGTTTGAGTCATTGAGGTTTTACTGAACTTCAGAAACTCATCATGAAAACATACCTATATAATTTTGACCCCCTTAAACTCCACTTTTATACAGTAAAACTGGGGTTTACAGGGGTATACATTATTTTTCTTATTTCTGCTCAAAAACACAGATTGTGGGTACTCGTTAGAACTGCCTCGGCGAGGCAGTTCTAACAAGTACCCACAATCTATGTTTTTAGCAGAAATATGAAAAATATCAGAATTTTTATCAGAAACTTTCAGTTTTTGGTGGTGAAAGTTTCAAAGTTTCAATAGATTTGAATAGGCGTATTTTCGTAATGTCAGGGGTGAAAGGATTAAAATATCGGTCATACATCTAGAACATTTTTCGTATTTTCGTAATGTCAGGGGTGAAAGGATTGAAACATCAGTTATATATCGAGAACATTTGCTTACCGTAAAAGAGTTACTCTGAATATTTGTATCCTGTGACCATACACTCTGTCTCAACATCACCTCACCAGTGACACTATCTACCATAAAGAATGCCAAGTCTTGGGTATCTCCACGTAGTTCATAGCGTACCTGATTGTGAGGGGCCTAGAAGAAAAGGAGAAGCATATTATTACTACAATTTACTATGTTTACATCAAGCAAAAATTTGGGCTACATAGAGGTACAGGCTGCATAGCTCCAGATAAATGTTTTTTTCATCTGAAAAGTACTTTTTCTTATTTCTCCACAAACACATAGGTTGTGGGTAGTCATTAGAAGTGCCTTGACATATATTGACATATATTTTTGAGGAGAAATGAAATGCTATGAGGAGCTATGAGGCTGATCTAGGCATTTGCTGATTAAAATTTGTTGCAACATTTTTAAGGGAATGAATAAACTTGAAGATTTTACTGCCATTTCTCAAAGGTAGACACCTTTCATACACGGGAATTTTGTTTCCAGGGCCTAGTTGTTCAAAGCGTTGTTAGCTTAAAGAGCTCGTTAGTCAAAATGTTAACTGTTCTAGTAAGTACAATACCAAATTCACATGTATTTTTGCTGATTGATTGTGTTGGGGTTTAACGACACGTCAACCCTTGAGGGTCATTTTGTGTCGTCTCCCAGAGAAAGGGAGAAAAGAGATAGAAGAGAGAGTAGAGGAGATGAAAGAGAGGGACAGGGAAGAAAGAGGAACAGGAATGAAAGTGAAGAAACAGAAGAAATAAAAACATTCCCCCTCTACCCTTAACCACTACAAGGATAGCAGGCCTTGCCCAACTGTAAGCCAATATCAGTTGGACGCCCTGGTGATCTAAGATACACAGCACCTTCGCACCACCCGACCACCCCGGTATTTTTGCTGAAAAAATGTGAGTAGCTTTTCACATTTTTTCAGCAAAAATTTTAGTGTACTTGCTGTATTTAATGATCAAAGTTTTAACGATACCTTAACTAACGACATCATTAGTTTTGAACAACTGGGCCCTGGTACTTAAATCTTTTCAAATATTTGGTCAACCCTTAAGAGAAAGACTTATTCCCCAAACATCTTTTAAAATAGTCCCCTCCCTATTACTCTATCACCAGTAATATGGGAGGTACATGTAAATATTTTCATGCCATAGTTATTTCACTTGACAGTGTACCCAATGTGAGTGTCAGCTTGAGACTTTATGCATTTCTGAAAAATATATAAAAAAAAAAATCAGCTATCTGCTGCAGTTGAGATTAACACTTTAAGGGCTAGTATGATTTTCAAATACACCAAAGCCTTTATACAACACTATTGTTGGGATGCAAAGCAAAAATAGTTTTAGCTTAACAACCATGTTGTATCCTAACAAAAATGTATAGATTATATAGAAAAATGACCATTTATGGTCATTTTCTATATAACCTATACATTTTTGTTTTGATACCTCACTTTTGGCTCCACCTTATACCCAAAACAGGCTTAAATCCAAAAATAATCTTATCATGACTATCACACCTTTTCTTGAAAAACACAACAACACAAAAACCAGTTTTCCTCCTTTTCTCCAGCTGGGAAGTTACATAACATTATTACCTATCAGTAGATAACCTCTACATATTAATGATTAAAGGCTTTACCGGACTACTTTTATTGCTCTAGACTAGAATAAGTTACACTATCTTGCAGTGTGCACATTTCCCAAAATTCTTAAAACCTGGAGTACAGAAATGACTAAAACACCATTTGGTTATTTTTTTCCACAGATTTCAAAACTTTTAACAAAATTAACATTTAAAAACAAAAGCAGTGTTTGATTATTTTCCCTAATTAATATCTCATTAATGGCAGTCAGAGCCATATGGCATTATTACTACGCCATGCAATTTTTACTGCAGTGCTGGTGGTTATCTTAGGAAAACCTTGGATTCACAGCAGGCTGTACATGATCAGCGAACAAAGGGCCCCACCAACAGAACTTAAGGCCTTGGAAGTGTGGTTACTGGGGTACATTACGTGTCTGGCATGTGAAGAGGTTCCAATGAACTTACTGTGGTATCAAGATCATTTGCAGTTATTGTGAGGATAGGAACACCAATAGCCTGGGTGTCAAGTATGGTTGCTGAATACTGCTGTGGCACGAATACAGGTGGGAATAAGTTTCTGTTCACATACACCAAAACAGTCGAGATGTCGGTCAAACGTGGATTACCGCCATCCTGTACTCTTACTCGGATCTGAAAAAAATAAGCAAAAAAGTCACCCTTAAAGCACCAATCACACTTAAATACTTTTTATTATTTTTCATAGAAAATAAAAATAAGTCTTGAAATTTCAAGTGAATTGTCTGTCAAGCAGACCATTCATTTGAAATGGCAAGACCTATTTTCTATGAAAAAAAAATTCCAATGCTGTCTGCTTTAAGTTTGCTTGACACTTTTAGAGTTAAATATTCATCTGTATAGTAGACAGAATAGAAATGCTTCATAAGTTATGAGAGATAAGGCTTTGGTTTTGTTTGTTTATTTATATTGTTTGTTTGTTTGTTTTCCCTTTTAACCCTCAACATTGAAAAGTATTTTCTTTTCCAAAAAAAATAAGGCTTGACTTTTCATATGTAAAATGATTTTAAAATATCATCTTCTAAAATATGTATTGTGGTTCACCAGTTAACAGTTTCATTAATATTAGGCTTGATGTCTGTGTATGTGTTTGCACAGCTTACTGTTCAAGATCACTAACTTGGGTTGCATCACGAAAACACACCTATATAATTTTGACCCCCTTAAACCCCACTTTTATATAGTAAAACTGGGGTTCACAGGGGTATACATTATTTTTTTCTTATTTTTGCTCAAAAACATAGATTGTGGGTACTCGTTAGAACCGCCTCGCCGAGGCAGTTCTAATGAGTACCCATAATCTATGTTTTGAGCAGAAATCTGAAAAATATCAGAATTTTTTGTCTAAAAATTTTCATGTTTTGGTGGTAAAATTTTCAGTATGTTTGAATAGGCGTGTTTTCGTAATGGGTGTGCCATGAAAACTGAAATCGGCATGATCTAAGAGACTGTCAATACTGTATGTTAATTTTTTCAAGGTACATTTAAAGGCACTTTCAATAAGCACCAACTTGGCCACTTTACATGAAATCAATGTGGTTTCCTATACATTAATATAAAAATTCCTATACATTAATATAAAATCATATCTCTCAGTTCATAAAAATTTATAGATAAAACATTGAACACAAAGCAAATGAAGAAAAAAAAATTAAATAAATAAATAAAAAAATTTCAAAGTTGCTCATTCAGAGAAGCAAATTTATCTGGAAAAATTGATCTTATTTCTCCATTAAAAACATGTTGCAGGTTTGTTTGTGTTGAGGTTTTACGGCCCAGTCAACCCAATGGGGTCATTTCGAGGGTGGTCAGTTTACCTAGCCACAAGTTTACTGGGCAGGCTTAGTCCTCTAAGCGGTTAACCAGTATTGTGCACATTCTTTTGCCAGAAACTAACAACTGCCCTTCTTGAATCAGCGGAAGGGAGAGAATGACCGTAGAAAATATTTCATGACCAATCTTCAAGAAAGATGTTGCCGACCTCGGCGGGGGTTGAACCCGCGACCTCCTGGTCTCCAGTCTGACGGGGCATCCAACTGAGCCACCGAGGCCGGCAAACATGTTGCAGGTACTTGTGGGAATTCTATCAAGTACCACAACACGACTTTGTAGGTGAAAAACAAAAGAAAATTATCCCAAGATCATCAACTACTCCTAGACAATTCCTCTGTTCACTACTGAGACTTTTTCTTCAGTACAGTTATCTCAACCTCTCTTACATCAAATAACCCTTTATCTTGTTTGTTTGTGTTGAGGTTTTACGGCCCAGTCAACCCAATGGGGTCATGTCGAGCGCGGTCAGTTTACCTAACCACACGTTTACTGGGCATGCTTAGTCCTCTAAGCGGTTAACCAGTATTGTGCACATTCTTTCGCCAGAAACTGACAACTGCCCTTCTTGTATCAGCGGAAGGGGGAGAATGACCGTAGAAAATATTTCATGATCAATCTCCACGAAACAATGTTGCCGACCTCGGCGGGGGTTGAACCCGCGACCTCCTGGTCTCCAGTCGGACGGCGCATCCAACTGACCTAACCATTTATCTCAAAGTGAAAATCTGTTGCCTGTTTTAACATGGAAATCTAACAACAGGTAACAAAATATTGTGGAAAATATTGTGGAAAAGAGGAGAAATTGCTCCTTAGGAGCAATTTCTCCTCTTTTCCACAATATTTTCATTATATCTCTAACTTCAGAAGTCAAATTACATATTCATTTGTTTAATGTGGTTGTTCAATTTATTGTCTTCTTCAATTCTGCAAATCTGATATGTCGAGGTAGGGATATCTCGAAGGGTTTCTGAGAGTCCCTTGAAATTCGAGATAACAAGAGTTGACTGTATATAGTTAACAATGAGGTAAAGCAACAACTTACGTAATATGTGTCCGATAAGTCGTTGCTGATGGACTCTTTCACGAAGATATTTCCTGTAACCGAGTCAATACGGAAGAAAGTTGGTGCCGAGTCATCTCCAATAATGTCAAACTCTAAGGTATTAAATGGAGCCTGAAACAGTCACATATACAATTAATCCATTTTCAAGGTTATTTCATTCAATATACATACATAAAACTATATCAGTGTGAAAACAGAAACTCTGAAAGAGAACTTCTACAGATGAGGTAGAGGACTGAACATATATTTGTGATTTGGAGCTGCATCAGAATTAAGGGTGAGGTTTGGCACAAATTAACTGGTTTAAGTCTTCCAGTAGCTTTCTTTGTAACCGTTCTTCTTTGTTTGTGCACCTGTAATTTCATATATGGCATCGTTTTGTTCTTATATGTTCCTCATCTCTCCTTTCGGTCCCTCAGGAGGGCTGTGCTTCGTGATTGTGGTATTTCCTGGAATCTTCCCTTATATTTCTACAGATTTATGTGCATGTGAAATTTTGGACTTAGCAAAGCTACAGGTGTTAAGCATTTTATGCATCTGGTGAGGCTAACAGACATCTGGTGAGGCTAACAGACACATGAGAAGTGTTGTTGAGGTGTATTTGCTATTAACTCTAGGATATCCAGACCTCCAAAAAAACATGTTGTGGGTATACATTCAAAAGTGCCTACAACATATGCTTTTAGGCAAAAAGAGAGATTATTCCAGAATTATTACCCAATACTCCTCCATAACTCCTCTGCAGATGTTCAGGCTTTCTGTATTATAAATTCACCTTGTTCATATAGATGCTGAAACAGTATCATTTTTATTTATTTGTTTATTTTGAGATAGTTTTACAGCCCAGTTAACCCTGTGAGGTACTGAGCCCCAGCTCAAATACGGTGTTTACAGTAAATTCCTTACCCAGGGTTGTGGAATACTTTTCCACAGACAAATGGTCAAAATCCACTTTTTACAAGATTTACATTTGACATTTTTCTTATTATCCATGATACTTGATCTGTTTGTGTTGAGGTTTTACGGCCTAGTCAACCCATTAGGGTCATGTCAAGCACTGTCAATTTACCTAATCACACTTTTTCCTGGGCAGGCTTAGTCCTCTAAGTGGTTAAGCAGTACTTGTTTTGTTTGTTTTTGTGTTGAGGTTTACGGCCCAGTGGACCAAATGGGGTCATGTCCAGTGTGGTCAGTTTACCTAACCACACCTTTACATGGTGACTTAATCCCCTAAGCAGTTAACAAATATTGTACATATTTTTTTGCCAGAAACTGACAACTGCCCTTCTTGAATCAGCGGAAGGGAGTGAAAGACCGTAGAAAGTATTTCATGATAAATCTCCACGAAAGAATGTTGCCGATCCAGTGGGGTTCAAACCCACAACCTCCTGATCACCAGTCAGACACGCATAAACAGAACTTGTGCACATTCTTTTGCCAGAAACTAACAACTGCCCTTTTTGAATCAGCAGAATGGAAAGAATGATGGTAGGAATATTCCATGATCAGTCTCCACAAAATGTTGCCTGATCTGGTGGGGATGGAATACGTGACTTCCTGATCAAAGCTATGAAGTCCTTGTCCCAGGACAAGTAAACTGTAATTTCTTACTTGTCCTCAGGGAAGTTCATCACGAGAAAATACCTATATAACTTTGACCCCCTTAAACCCCACTTTTATATAGTAAAACTGGGGTTTACAGGGGTAAACATTATTTTTCTTATTTCTGTTCAAAACATAGATTATGGGTACTCGTTAGAACTGCCTCACTGAGGCGGTTCTAACGAGTCCCATAATCTAGGTTTTAAACAGAATTGTGAAAAATATTCAGTATTTTTTATCTGAAAATTTCCATTTTTTGCTGGTAAAATTTTCAATATATTTGAATAGGCGTGTTTTCGTAATGTGGAGAAGTCGGGCATGGTATTTCCACAGTCCTGCCTTACCTGTACATCATCATCGGTAGCAGTGACTCTAAAGATGTTAGCACCCACATTCTGGTTCCTATCAATTGTCACCTCATATGGCTCATTAATGAAGACTGGTGGTTCTTGGTTTCTAAGGATATTCACTGTTAGAGTGGCATCACCTGTCAGAGTTGGGTATCCAAGATCTGTGGCAATCAATGACAGCTGCAGAAAAAAAAAAGAAAACAAGATAATACAATTTGGTTGAGAGGACCACTAGTTAGTTGTTGTCATTTCTTTAGTCTTTGGATTTAATGTTGTTGCTTACTTTCATAAATTACATAATACAGCTTACATGTCACTTTGAACAATCTTTCAGTCATACTGCTGTCTAATTGTGGGAAGGAGCTCAACACACTCTTTTACAGAAACATCACACAGTGGGCACACTCTATGATAGCATAAAGTCAAAGATCTGCTAATAACAGTTTTAGAAAGTCTTAGGTATGACTGGTAGGGATCAAACCTACATCCATTGGGATGATCCATATCTACAGAAAAATAAAATTACTTTACTACCATGCACCTATATCTTTCAATTCTGCAACTCCAATAAAATGAGCATGTTTTTGTTGTTGTTTTTTTTTTCATCTGAAAAGTATTGACATTTTTCTTATTTCTCCATTAAAATATATATTGTGGATACTCATCAGAAGTACCTCAGCAAGGTGCTTCTAATGAGTACCCACAATATATGTTTCAGTGGAGAAGAAAAGAAAAATATGTGGATATTCCCCATTATCTGGTACTAGAAGTGTACTTACCACATACTGATCCACTCCACTTCCAATAATACTGGTTCTCAGGTAAACATTTCCATTCACCTCATCCATGTAAAACAGATCACTATTGGCCGAAGTACTGGAGATCAAGTAACGGACAACATTATTGGGAGACTGAAAAGGAAAGATTACAATCAGTGAAAGTCAAGATGTTTCTCAGCTATCCATGGCACTTATATCCCGAGCAGTTTTTACGCAGTATTGAGCAATAACAGAAAGATTTCAGGCATATCCCTTTAATATCTATGTGCTGGAAAAAAAAAAAATAGTCCAGATGCATTTGAATTTTGCAGGAAATTCCCATAGCCCCTTAAGCCATTATAGTTTGGAGACCCCAAAAAGGGTAACTGGCAAACAGTGCAAACCCAGATCAGATGTTGCAGAATGTAGCATCTGATCAGGGTCTCCACTGTTTGCAAATAGTTCAAACATTTTTCTCTCTGAATATCTAAGTCACACAGCCTGACATACCTAAAATCGAAATTAGAATCTTCCAACATATAGCGTGGAGGAGTTTATTCAGTCTACAATGGGTTAAGTTTTTTTTTTCTTCTGCTTGTATCCAGGAATTTCACTTTCAAGAGAATGGATACTCTTGGTATATTTTTAGCCATTTCTTAAAGGGAGACACCAGGGCCCAGTTATTCAAAGCTAACGACATCGTTAGTTAACGATTCGTTAAAATTTACATCAAGTGATACGCAAATATGCTGAAATTTTTTGCTGAAAAAATGTGAGTAGCTTTTGCAGTGCAAAAGCTACTCACATTTTTTCAGCAAAAAATATCAGAATATTGTATACTGGATCTGCTAAAACAGTTAACGAAATGACCCTTAACGAGCTTGTTAAGCTAATGATGCTTTGAACAACTGGGCCCAGAAGTCTAGATAAGAGTGGGTATCAGGTAAATATTTTTCGTATCGCTCCATGAAAATATATGTTGTGGGTACTCATTAGAAGTGCCTCGGCGAGTCGCTGAGGCATTTCTAATGAGTACCCACAATATATGTTTTCATAGAAATAAGAAAAATATCAATACTTTGGATTGAAAAAAAACATCTTATCAAGAGCTATGAGACACCTTTTTTTTACTTCCTGCTTGCTTTTCTGCAGAACAAGTCCCTTCTGCAATGCACTCTACTCAAAAAGATATTGATCCTTTTTCAGAAGGGAGGCAAAACCATTTTGACAAGAGCTGCGACCCCTGTAAGTGTATAGATTCACCTTAATATCAACAGTAACAGTATGTTACAATATGACATTAAAAATATCTTTGGTAAATGTCCTAAAATTTCATGCATCAAAGTTGCTGACAAAATGGCATATGCAAACAGGTCAAATGCAAATCAGGAGCAGTCCGATCTGGGTCTATACTGTTTGTCATACCACTAAATGTTTAAGAAACAACTGCAAAAAAAAAGCCAAATTTAGGCCAAAATAGTATGGACTAAAGTGTTTGCAATTGTAAGACATTTACTGTACTTGGAACAGCTTCTCCATAAACTTCAGCCTAATTCACCCCTTCCACCATTTGGGGTTTTTAATAACATCACTTATCTCCGGGCAAATGAGGCTGTCATTTAATTCAACTTATCTTATCTCCAGGATGTGTTTAGCCCTAATTTCTGTAAAATACTTTACAATGTGGTCTGCTGACAACAGATTTGAAATGGTTAAAGGTTAATTCAACTGCCACACAGACCTAATATTGCATTTAGGTTCTGGTAAACAAATGACAATATCTGAGCAAGATGTCTTGTTCACTAGAGTAGCTTCCTTGAATTGGCTTGTCCATGATGTAAGAATTTTGTATTGAGAGAATGAAAGACATTTTTGTATATGTTGAGGTTTTACGACCCAGTCAACCCATTAGGGTCATATCCAGCATGGTCAGTTATTTTCCTGGGCTGGCTAAGTCCTCCAAGCAGTAACCAGTACTTGCACACATTCTCTGGCCAAAAAGGATGAAAGACATAAAAAGAGCCACAATGTGTGAAAAGGTACCTTTTGACATGTGGGCTCAACGAAAACTCAAATCAGCATGCGCATCAAGGCAGTCTGATCAGAGTCTTCATTGTCCGCATGAAGAAACTTTGCATCTTGGCTATCCAAAATGTTGAAATTGTTCCTAATGAACATTCTGTTTAGACTGCGCAAATGTGCAGGTTTATCTGAATCTTTGCAGGGCACACATCTAAAGTTTGTTTTCTGACTTGCAGCTAAAATGTTTCTCACAATAGGTCTTAATAAGTACCTGAATATCTCTGTCATTGGCAGTGACAGTGTAGACTGGCTGTATAACACTGTGGGTCTCAAGTATAGTGGTCACATAATCATTGCTTGGTATAAATTGTGGGGCAAAGTTATTTCTTGTCACAGCAACCGTCAGTACGCTATCACTGTAGCATGGAATATATCCACCATCTGTGGCCCTCACTCTCAACTGTAATAAATAATATTTAGCTTTCCAGAGAAACAGCATATATAGATGGAGGTGAAGTTAACAGATGACAAAGGAGTCATATTTCTTACTTCCCACAGAAAACATTTTGTGTGAATTGTCTCCTACTCCTATGAAGATGATTCATATGAAATGTCAAGGCCTATTTTCTGGGAAAAAATAAGAAAGTTATAAAATGTCTAATGTTGATATTTTTGTTTCATTTTTTTTTTTTCTGACAAAAGTAGTATTTCAAAATTTGACTCCTGATACTTTTAGGTTGTCTACTGGTGATATTTTTATTTAGCATGCAGAAAGTCTAGGTAAATGAGCTATTCCATAACAAAATAGGTCTTCAGGCAAATATAAACAGTAAAGGTCCAAATCATCTTTAAATTTTGTAGGTTTAGTCTACAAGGGTCAACTACTCTCAATCTGATGTGCAGACATCTCATTATGTATATCTTCAGCATTCTCTTGGCAATATTTGCAGATCTGACTATGGTAAATGTCCTAAAATTTCGTACACCAAAGTTGCTGATAAAATGGCCTCATATACAAACAGTGCAGGCACAGATCATACTGCTACTTTAGGAGCAGTCTGATCTGGGTCTACACTGTTTGCCATTCTACTAAGTATTTTAAGAAACAACTGTATAAAAAGCAAAAGTTAGTTAGGCCAAGAAAGTATGGAATAAAGTGTTCGAAACCTTAAGACATTTACTGTAGTTCCTTTTATACTTGATCTATAAATAACTGTCAAGGTTATAAGAGTAACTTACCCTGTAAATGATCTCAGAATCTGCAAACAGTCCACCATTACTGTTGATAAAGATGTTACCAAATGTTGGGTCTATACGGAAGAATATAGGGGCATTGTCATCACCAATGAGTTGGTAAGATAATGTACTAAAACGTCCCTGAAATAAAATATACACCGCAAATTAAGGATTACTTCACTCATTATGGACATTTACACAATAACAATTACTGTATTTAACCCTTCAAGTGCCAATCACAACTGCAGCAGACGTCATTCTGAAATATTTTTTTTTTAATTTTTCAAAGAAAAAAAGTCTTGATATTTCATGTGAATTGTCTGCTTGGCAAACGATTCACATGAAATATCAAGACTTGTTTTCTTTGAAAAATTAAAAAAATAAAAATAAAATGTCGTCTGCTACAAAGTTCGCTTGGCACTTTAAGGGTTAACCTAAATACCGTGACAAACTCCTTATAATACTTGTCTTGAAATTTTAACTATCCTATTTTATTTCTTGTTGATCTATCTAAAAACTGCTGAACAAGTGGCAAACAGTGTAGACTCCGATCGGATGCCTATGGCAACTGATCTGAATATACACTATTTGAGACAATCTGAATGGAATTTCAGGGCCCAGTTGTTCAAAGCTAACGATGTCGTTAGTTAAAATATCGTTAAAACTTTGATCATTAAATATGGCATATATATGCTAATATTTTTGCTGAAAAAAAATGTGAGTAGCTTTTGCAAAAGCTACTCACATTTTTTCAGCAAAAATACCTGTGAATTAGATATTATACTTACTAGAGTAGTTAACATTTTGACCACTATCAAGCTTGTTAAACTACCGATGCTTTGAACAAAGGGCCCAGATATCCGAAAATTAATAATATTTTCAAATATTATCTGCTAAACTCAGCTGGATAAAGCTGAAGTAACGATTTCAAATCAATTATATTTCACTTGAATACATATAGTTTGAAATATAGATGTGAGATTTAAGAAAGAAGGCATCTTTTCATATTCCATGAAATAAACAATGAATTTGAACAAATCTTAACTGTATACAGCTATGCTTCTGTGTCAATCCTTGTGGGTCATTTTGTGTCATCTCTCAGACAAAAGAGTAAATGGACAGAAGAGTTTACTAAGAAGAGAGATGAAAGAGAAAGATAAGACTATCATAATAACCCTAAGTATTGGGACTGATAGGTCTTTGCAAACAGTGTAGACCCAGATCAGATGCCCCAGTATGTGGTATCTGATCAGGGTCTACACTGTTTGCCATATATACAGCAATATTCTAAACACATCCACAGGTAGTAGAATGGACTAAGTCAAAGTTTAGGACAAGTATGGTAAGCAGATAAGGTATCCCAACACTTAGGTTAAACATGGTAAGTAAATAACAGTGGTGAAACAGAAGAAATTAACACATGCCCCCTTCCCCACCTGTAGCAAGCACAGCAGGCCTTACGCCACCACATTAACCCTTGTCCTGCTGAATAAATTAAGATGCCATGCCCACTTCTAATTTTCAGCCAATCAGAATACTTGATCTGGATTGTTCTATAAATTCACATATTCAATGGCAAACAGTGCAGATCCAGATCAGTTGGCTTCTTCAGAAGCCAACTGATCTGGATCTACATTGTTTGCAAAGGCAGGGTATATCCTGGTTCAGCAGGACAAGTGTTAAGCTACACAAAACTTACAGCTGGGTCACTATCAGTAGCGGTGACATTGAAAATGCGATCATTGGAAGCAAAGGATGATGAGACGGTGATATTAGCTGGCAGATTGTTGAAAATCGGACAGTTGTTGTTCCTGATGACGTTGATTCTGACAGTGGCTTGATTTGCACTGCTCCTCTGTGGAGTGCCAAGGTCATATGCTCTCACAAACATCTGTAATAAATAACAAAAACTGGTGTCAGTTATTCACATTCATCCTATTACAGATGACATAAAACCCTTTTTTATTATTGTGTTGGGGTTTAACGACACGTCAACCCTTGAGGGTCATTTTGTGTCGTCTCCCAGAGAAAGGGAGAAAAGAGATAGAAGAGAGAGTAGAGGAGATGAAAGAGAGGGACAGGGAAGAAAGAGGAACAGGAATGAAAGTGAAGAAACAGAAGAAATAAAAACATTCCCCCTCTACCCTTACCCACTACAAGGATAGCAGGCCTTGCCCAACTGTAAGCCAATATCAGTTGGACGCCCCGGTGATGTAAGATACACAGCACCTTCGCACCACCCGACCACCCCCAAACATAAAACCCTTAACATACATTATAACCTCTTTATAAGATGCTTCATTATAACATGGTTTTGGATATAACACATTTTGGATATAACATGGTTCAATAATGCATCCCAAAAATGTATAGATTATATTGAAAAATGACCTTGAAGGTCATTTTTCAATATAATCTATACATTTTTGTTTGGATATAACACGGTTGTTTAACTAACATGGTTTATGCTATGGACCCCAACAATAGTGTTAAAAAGAGGTTGTTGTGTACCATGTTCAAGTAAAAGTAGATGACCTTTAACCTTTCATCCCTGCAGACCAATACAGATACCTTTCATCATGAGATGGCTCGTAATGAGTCTCTCATCAGGATCTACACTGTTTGCCATTCTGTTATTGAGTTTTCACTAAAACCCCTATTTGCAACAATGGAAGTGTCCAAATTCTGAGATGGAAGAGTCCATTTCAGAAACCTAGGGATGAAGGGGTAAAATCAGCAATTGTATTTTTCACAGAAAAAAAAATTGACATTTCATGTAGACTGAACTAATGAAATGATTCTTATCAAATGCAAAGCCTTATTTCCTATGGCAAATAAGAAAAATATGTCATATTTCATCTGCTTATTACGTTGTATTTTAAAGAGAAAGACAATATTGGCAATAAATGTATTACATGTAGATGAAAGATCTTTATTGAAAAATCTTGATAACCCATGCATTTTGATGCAAATTTTTATCGAACTCAAGACAAAATTTAGAAAAATCCATTGTCAAAGATGCTGCCATTTTGAATATTCACTGAGGTTCTACACATTCCAAAATATTTAAGCCTTCTCTTGCTAAACACGTCATGCCCTGTCTTAGCAAACAGTGTAGATCCAGATCAGTTGGCTTCTGAAGAAGCCAACTGATCTGGATCTGCACGGTTTGTCATTAAATATGTGAATTTCTATCAAAAACCCGGATCAAATAATCTGATTGGCTGGAAATTAGAAGTGCACATGGCATCTAAATTTACTCAGCATGAGAAGGGTTAATAAAAGTTTTCTGACAGGAAAAAAGGCTGTAGTTTTTTTATTTTAGTTACTTACAGTGAACAAGTTCTGATTAAAGTTGTCAACCAGTAGAGACCTCCTCAAGTACACGCTGCCATCTGTATCAGATATTGCAAAGTAGGTCAATGCATTACCAGATGTTGCTCCAATGGCTTCGTATCTCACAACGTTATGTGGGCTTCTAGAATCCTGATCTGTGGCTGTCACTTGGAGAATAGATACGCCTAGTTCCTGATCCTCGAAGATTGTTATTTCATAGTCCAGTATGGTAAATTCTGGACTAAACAGGTTCCTGTTTACAGTAACTGTCAGCATGGCGGTGTTATACAGGGATGGGATTCCACCATCATTGACTTGCAGACGTACCTACATGTATAATTAAAAACAAGTAAGACTTTTGCAGAACTGGAAGAAAATTTTACACAGAAGGCATAGCTTTAGATAAGCCCCTTCTTTTCATCCAAAAAGTACTGATATTTTTCTTATTTCTCCATGAAAAACATATGTTGTGGATACTCATTAGAAGTGCCTTGGTGAGGCACTCTAATGCATACTCCAACATGTGTTTCTGTGGAGTAAGAGTAATAAGAAAAACATTGTATGGCTACTCCCTCTTACTTAGAGCTATGTGTAAAGTTAACATTAGGAAAACACGCCTATTAAAATATATAGAAAATTTCATCTCCAAAAACTGAAAATTTTCAGATAAAAACTCTATTTTTCATATTTCTGCTCAAAACATAGATTGTGGGTACTCGTTAGAACTGCCTCGGCAAGGCGGTTCTAACCAGTACCCACAATCTATGTTTTTGAGCAGAAATAAGAAAAATAATGTATACCCCAGTAAACCCCAGTTTTGCTATATAAAAGTGGGGTTTAAGGGGGTCAACACTATATAGGCATGTTTTCGTGATGTTTTGTAAATCTACCATTTTTTCAGTGAGTGTTCTGAAGAAAAAATGACAATGAAAAAATCGAAAAAAAAAAAAAGTCTAAGCTGCTCATGACCACCTTAAGATTTTTTTTCTTTCCTCAGAGCAACTGAAACATTTATTTACTGATTGGTGTTTAGAAAAAAAATGGAACTTGTACCAGTCAGATTATCTGGTAAGAACAATATTGTTTGTAGAATTCTAGCTTGACACACAAAATGCTTCATGAAGGAATAAGAAAAATATATGGATATTGCAACATGTATAATAAACTACTTTTCAAATAAAATAAAAATACTTTTCAAATAAAATAAAAATACTTTTCTTATTTTTCTCAGGATAAAGGGCTTGATATTTTGTGTAAACTGTCCTTAGGAGACAATATGCATGAAATGTCAGACTATATCCTGGGAAACATATAAATAAAAATATAACTAACTTGCCTGCTAATTTTGCCCAGAGAGTATTACAAGATAAGCATAATGGCAAGCTCACTTACCTTGTAAGTTGACAGAGTGTCAAGATTCACTCTATTTGACAGTGATACAATGCCTGTGGTGCTGTTGATACTGAAGTAGGATGGGGACGTGTCATCACCAATTATTGAGTATGTTAAGGTATTGAATGGAGCCTGAAAACAGAGAAAAAATTGTGGATATTAGTTATTTCTTAATGTTAAAGGCTGAGAGAGGAGTACATCACAACTTGTTTATAAAACTATTTTTTGTATCCAAAGCAAAAACCATGTAATTAGCTAAAAACAGCCAAAAACATTGTTGTATCCAACCACAAATGTATAGATTGCTCACTTCTTTTTTTATTATTTTTTTTATTTGTGTTTTACAACCCTTTCAAGAATATTTCACTCATATCGAGCTAATCATTCATCAAAGGTGGGCGAAAACTGGAGAACGCGGGGAATTTTTTTTTTTTTTTTTTTTTTTTTGATTTGGGTTTTACGGCCCTTTCAAGAATATTTCACTTATATCGAGCCGATCGTTCATCGAAGGTGGGCGAAAACCGGAGAACCCGGAGAAAAACCACCTGACCATCCGTAAGCAGAACTTGGCTTTCCCACATATGACCCGAGCGTGGCTCGAACCACAGCGGTGAGAAACCTAATGGATTAAGAGTCAACTCTCTTATCCACTAGGCTACGGGGGCCCGTTAGAACGCGGGGAAAAACCACATGACCATTTGTAAGCAGAACTTGGCTTTCCCACATGTGAACCAAGCGAGGCTCGAACCACAGCAGTAAGAGAGCTAATGGATTAAGAGTCAACTCTCCTATCCACTAGGCTATGGGGGCCCGCAGATTGCTCACTTCCTTTGGTTTCCAAATCCGGGAAATATTCACCAATATCAGTGCAATAATACTATTATCATTTGGCTATAAATATTTTGAGTAATTACCAGTTATTTGTAGGCTCAATACAGACATTTTAATTATTTAAAATTCATCACCAGATCACATGCATGACATCATTGCCCTAAGATGTCATCAAAAGCAATATCAAGTAACAGTAACATTCAAAGACATCTGACTAATAAGTGCGCAATATTAACATTACAAAAACACACCTATTCAAATATAGACAATTTCACAACAACAAAAAAAAAAAAAAAAAAAAAGGAAAATTTTCAGATAAAAAATTCAGATATTTTCCATATTTCTGCTCAAAACAGATTGTGGATACTCATTAGAAGCATTTCTAATGAGTACCCACAATCTATGTTTTTGAGCAGAAATAAGAAAAATAATGTATACCCCTGTAAACCCCAGTTTTACTATATAAAAGTGGGGTTTAAGGGGGTCAAAATAATATAGGTATGTTTTCGTGATGAGTAAGCGAACATTACGCCTCTGATTTTATTGCTCATTTTCAATAATTAAATATTCATAGCTGTATAATATAAAGGAACTTACTACATTATCACTATCAGCTGCTGATGAGTCATAGACAAATGTTCCGAAGTTGGCTGTTTCATCAACTGTAGCGATGTATGGGGCATTGATGAAGAATGGTGGGTTGTTGTTCCTGGTAACAAACACCGTCACATTCACCTCAGAGCCTGTCAGCTGGGGTGTTCCCAAATCATAAGCTTGAGCTTTCATCTGAAACAGTTGTAACAGAAATTGAAAATAACACCAGTATTCATCGCAAAACATTTAAAACTATGGTAAATGTCCTAAAATTCTGAACACTTTATTCAATACTATTTTGGCCTAAAGTTTGCTTATTATGCAGTTGTTTCTTACGATACTTAGTGGAATAGCAAACAATGTAGACCCTGATGAGCAGTCAGATCTGGGTCTGCACTGTTTGCATATGCTATTTTGTCAAACTTTGGTGTACGAAAATTCAGGACATTGCCCTATCACAATACAAACTACAGCACACAATAAAATATTGACCCATTCATTCCTGATTTTTGGAAATAAACTCTTCCATCTTTGAATAAAGGCATGTCCATTAAAGATAATAGGCTTTGTCAGTCAAAACTAAAAATCAAAAACAAGAAAAAACTAGAAAAGTGTCCAAAGGACACAGATGCCCATGCATAAAAAACAAACCCAAAGTGCTAACCCCGGATGTGGATGGAGACGGATGGACAGGGGTAATACCCCACATGCCCTTTCTACCATTCTTTGAATAGTGGGGGCATAAAAAACAGATGGCAAAGAGTAGTTCTAATGACATGGTTTGTTATGAATGTACACTGTCTGTCACTCATCCAGCACATCAAGATGGAGTTAAATATTTTGTTTGAGCTGAGGTTTTATGGCCCAGTCAACCCATTAGGGCCATGTTGAGCATGGTCAGTTTACCTGACCACACTTTTTCCTGGGTAGGCTTAGTTCTCTAAGCAGTTAACCAGTACTTATGCACATCATTACAAAAACACGCCTATTCAAATATATAGAAAATCACCTCCAAAAACTGAAAATTTTCAGATAAAAAACTTTGATATTTTTCATATTTCTGCTCAAAACATAGATTGTGGGTACTCGTTAGAACCGCCTCGGCGAGGTGGTTCTAACGAGTACCTACAATCTATGTTTTTGAGCAGAAATAGAAAAATAATGTATACCCCTATAAACCCCAGTTTAACTATATAAAAATGGGGTTTAAGGGGGTCAAAATTATATAGGCATGTTTTTGTGATGTTCTTTCTCCAGGAACTGAAATGCAGTTTTTAAAGCTTTGAACAAGTATGGTAAAGACTTGGGTGTTAAAATATTTAAGATAAATATGATATTTAGGAATATGTGTTCATGTACTTACAAAGTAGAATGAGGATTTGCATGGTTCATACAGTAGAGATCTTCGAAGGGCCAGTTCCCCAGTCACTTCATTGATCAGGAAACACTCAAGGTCCTCGGGGTCTCTAGTCAGCTTGTATCGTACAGTGTTGTGTGGTGCCTGAAAACAAAATATAAAACAAGATGTCCCATTAACTTAGTTTCAGTAATACAGAGTTTACCACTACGATACTAAATTAAAGATAAAGCACTTTTTTCAACCAAAATGTACTGATATTTTCTTATATCTCCACAAAAACAATATAGTGGGTACTCATTATAAGCACCTTGGCAAGAAGTTTCTAGTGAATACCCGCAACATAGGTTTTTGTGGAGAATTCAGAAAAATATTTACCTGATATCCTCTCTTATCTGGAGCTATAACAATATATACGGTATTAACCCTAAGTATTAACTCCTTACCATTCTTATCCTAAAATTTGAAATAGTCCACTCTACTACCTGTTGGTGTGGCTAAAATATTGCTGTATGTATGGCAAACAGTGAAGACCCTGATCAGACGCCGCATTTTGCAGCGTCTGATCTGGGTCTATACTGTTTGCAAAGGCCTATCTGTCCGAATACTTAGGGTTATTATGGTCTCAAAAGTCAATTAACAGGACTTAGACGTCACCTACCATAATGTCAAATGATCAGGAGCCTCCTTTGTAGTAGGTTTCATTATAGCAGAATTTTGGATATAAAAAGGTTTAAGATGGGGCCCATAAATGTGTATACATGCTAAAACATAGATTATATAGAATAATGACCATTTATGGCATTTTTTTCTTTTTTTTTGAACAGAAAATATTGCTTGATAGTTCATATTAATTGCCTCCAGTGAGAATACAGTGTGAAGCATTATAATTAAGATGAACTGGAGAAAAATGCACATCAGGGTCCAGTTGTCCCAAACTAAGAACTTGTTAGCTAACATGACGTTAAAATTTATATCTTGAAATAAGGCAAATACATTATCTTTTGCTGATAAAATATGAGTAGCTTTTGCATGTTTTTTGCAGCAAAACATTCAATGTATTTGAAAATACCTTAACTACGACAGTTAACGAGTTTGTCATTAACAAACTTGTTAAACTAATGATGCTTTCAACAAATGGGCCCTGTAGTTTAGCATTTCATGTGAATTAGCTCCAATGAGAAAACAGCATAAAGCCCTCCTTGAGTCCTGTGGTATTTAACCCTTAAAATGCCAAGAAAACCTGCATCTGAAAATGTCGTCTATTCTTGTCTGCTGTATATTCTTGCAAACTTTTCAAACATATTTATGCATACAGGCAAACAGTGTGGACCCTGATCACACTGCTCCTAGAGGAGCAGACTGATCTGGGTCCAAACTGTTTGCAAAAATGACTTTTAAAATTACAAGCAGATGACAAAGTAGACTACAATTGTTGTGATTGGCAGTTTAAGGGTTAAATAAAAAATGGTGAAAAACCCACATTCATAGTCCCAGAGAAAACGTGTGTTGAGACAATTGTTTTGATTCCTCTTCAAACACTATATAAGCCTCTCCAAATAAGAAACCCTATCAACATATGACTTTGTTCAGCCTGAGCACTGGCACAGTCTATGCTAGTTGCTAACATAATGTAGAACACTATCTCGAGGGTTGAGCACAAAACTGGCGTAAGTCAGATGGTTGTTTTTCGCCAAACCTAATCTCCTCACCATGAAGGCGTTATGGAGATTACAACATTTCCTTCCGTAAACAATGAAAATTTAGGTGCCATTGCTCGTATGAGCAATGGCACCTAAATTTGCATTGTTTACAAAGGGGTCCAAGTTGCCCCTAAACAAGGGTTTCAAAAATATGTTTGAGTTACCATAGTCTTGCGCTCAACCCTCGATCTGTACTTTTCAGATGAAAAGTGACTAATCGGAAGCTACAGCATACTGAGTTCATTTGCTGTACAAGTAAAATAACTTACCAGAGGATCATTGTCATTAGCATTGACTGTCAATATGGTGTTACCGAGGGAATAGGTCTCCAGTATAGTTGCTGCATAGCTAGGATCGGTGAAGAATGGTGGGTTGAAGTTACGCTGTACACCCACTGCACAGACAGCATAGCCATATTTGGCTGGAGCACCCAAATCTCTGGCTTGAACACGAATCTAGTGGAAAAGAAAATACAGATTTAAGAGACTAGAAAATACACAACTTTCAGCTGTACTGCAATATAAGAAGACCAACATCATTCTGTATGTGGATAGCAGAGTTGATTCAAATTAATTGCCACTTTGTGCATCTGCTATTTCTAGGCTTGATGTATCAAATCGTAATTTTTAGTAGTCCAGGGCCTAGTTGTTCAAAGCATTGTTAGCTTAACGAGCTTTTTAAGGGTCATTTCGTTAACTGTTCTAGCAGATTCAATATACAATATTCTGATATTTTTTGCTAAAAAAATGTGAGTAGCTTTTGCACTGCAAAAGCTACTCACATTTTTTCAGCAAAAAATCTCAGCATATTTGCGTATCACTCGATGTAAATTTTAACGAATCATTAACTAACGACATCGTTAGTTTTGAACAACAGGGCCCAGGTCTCAGCAGCTAAGCAGTGAAAAGAAAAATATTTGTCTGTGGGCCATAATTATGCAGAGAGCAAGGGCCCAGACTGCCATGTGCATCCATGTAGTCAGATCACAAGGTTCCCTGTCCACCTGCAGGGTTATGGAGTCATGTAGAATATGTTGATATACAATAGTGACTGAACAGATAGTATAAACATGCAAGTAAATCTGTGTATATGCTGTTCGCAGTTGCCCTAAATTCACATTTCATGCTGCACATCTCTTGTGCAAAACACAACAGCATCTGCATTGTTCAATAGAGTCTAAAATTACAGCAGACGACATTTTGCAATATTTTTCTTCTATTTTTCCCAGAAAACAGGTTTTGACATTTCATGCAAATTGTCTCCATTGTCTCCATTGGAGACAATTTGCATGAAATGTCAAATCCTGTTTTCTGGGAAATATACGAAAAATATCATTAATTTGACATCTGCTGAATTTGCCTAGTGGTAACTGATAAATACTGTTTTTGCTTGTTGAATGTCCCAACACAAAATATAAGTGCATTACCCTGTATTCTTCTACATTTGTCTGTGTTAAGTCCCCAACAACAGCTATTCTTCCTGTCTGTTCATCAATACTGAACAAACTGATGGCCATATCGTCACCAATAATACTGTAACGGATCTGTCCAAATGGTGTTTGCTGGAAAAAAAAACAAAGCAAAAATACAACTCAAATCTCGAAATTCAAAACTGTAGTAGGTGATATATTTTAAGTATTTTTTTTCACATATTTTTTATCAATAATATTGTGACAGATTTAAACTGTGTTTGGTGGAGAAATATTAATACCCTTGAAGGGACTAGATATACTTCATGGTAGATTTTTCTGCCATTTTATACCACAGAAAAAACAAAATTGACCACCTGTTTCCTTTTCTGTGCACCAAAACCCTTCAAAAAAGGGATCTATTCTAAAAGGAAAGAATTTGCTCCCCTTGGGAGCAAATTCTTTCCTTTTAGAGTAGACGCCTTTTCAGAAAGGTATTTACTCTAAAAGAAAAGTGTCTGCTCCCAAGAGGGGGGGAGGGGGAGGGGGAGCAAACTGTTTCCTTTTGGAGTAGACCCTTTTTCAGAAAAAGTAGCAGCCAACATTTTTTTTACAATTATTATAATTAGTTTTCAGAAAAAAATTAAAGGTTTAAATGACCCACTCCATGTTCTTTGTCTCATTCAACAGCATTTCACTTGGTTAGTTGGGCTAGAGTTTAATGGGCCAGACAACACTGTTAAGGTCATATTGAGCCAGTTAGTTTTATCAAACCACACTTTTCTTGGGCATGCTATGTTCTCTTAGTGGTTAACCAGTATTTGTGCCAATTCTTCCACCAGAAACTGACAAGTGCCCTTCTTGAATCAGCAGACGGGAGTGAATGACTATAAAAAATACATGTATTTCATGATCAATCTCCATGAAAGAATGTTGCCAGACCTGGCGGGAATCGAACCAATGACCTCCTGATTACCAGTTGGACGTGCAGCCAACTGAGCTATCAAAGCTAGTATTTCAGTTATATCAAGCCAATGGAAGGGTGAAAATGATAGGCCCTGTTCTTAAGTTCCCATTCATATTTTAGAAAGGAAGCCACCAAAGAATATTCATTTTCAATAAGAAATGCTTACCTGCCCTGTTGTTCCTCCATCTTGATCTTAAATTTAATCTAGAATTTTACAGCCCATTTGGATCAACACTGTTTGCCAACATTCACTTGTGGGACATCAGGTAATACAATGTATTAAACAATGTGTAAACCCTTGTCATGCTAAATAAATTAAGATGTCACACCCATTTTTAATTGTCAGCAAATTGGATTACTGTACTTGATCTACATTGTTGATATAAATTCTCATACTGGATAACAAACAGTGCAGATCCAGATCAGTTGGCTTCTTTAGAAGCCAACTGATCTGGATCTACACTGTTTGCAAAGGCAGGGTATATCCGGGTTCAGCAGGTCAAGAGTTAAACAATGATAATCTCCTACTTACAGCACTGTCATCATCCTGAGCAGTAACTTGTGTGAGGAATTGGTTTTGAATGTTCTGGTTCAGAGTCACATCACATGGCAAATTGACAAAGTAGGGGGCGTTCTCATTACGAATTATGTTCACTGTTACGAAAGCATTGACAGCTGCATTCCGTGGACTCACAGGGTCATCATCTCTGAGGGCCACTTCAAGCTGGAAGGAATCAAAACATTTTTCATAAGTAAATTACACTACAACCTCTTTATAACACAGGTGATTATAACACGGTTCAAAGATGGATCCCAAAAATGTATAGATTATATTGAAAAATGACCATAAATGGTCATTTTTCAATATAATCTATACATTTTTGTTTGGACATAACACGATTGTTTAACTAACACTGATTATGCTATGGACCCCAACAATAGTGTTATAAAGAGGTTGCGGTGTACATACATATTGAGAACATACCTATATAATTTTGACCCCCTTAAACCCCACTTTTGTATGGTAAAACTGGGGTTGACAGGGGTATACATTATTTGCCTTATTTCTGTTCAAAAACATAGATTGTGGGTACTCGTTAGAACTGCCTCGCAGAGGCAGTAATAATAAAAATATCAGATTTTCTTTTCTGAAAATTTTCATTTTTTGGTGGTAAAATTTTCAGTATATTTGAATAGGCATGTTTTCGTAATGGATCTAGGTAAGGCACTTTTTTCAACCAAAAATTTGTTGATATTTTTCTTATTACTCCATGAAAATGTATGTTGTGGGTACTGATTGGAAGTGCCTTAGGGAGGTGTTTCCAATAAGTACCAAGAACATATTTCAATTAGGAAAACACGCCTATTCAAATATACTAAAAATTTTACCACTAAAAAAATGAAAATTTTCAGATAAAAATTCTGATATTTTTTCATATTTCTGCTCAAAAAATAGATTCTGGCTACTTGTTAGAACCGCCTTGCCAAGGCAGTTCTAATGAGTACCCACAATCTATGTTTTGAGCAGAAATAAGAAAAATAATGTTTACTCCTGTAAACCCCAGTTTTACTATCTAAAAGTGGGGTTTAAGGGGAGTCAACACTACATAGGCATGTTTTCGTGATGTATGGAGGAAAAAAATATTTTCGAGATAACCCCTCTTATCTGAAGCTGTGGTAAAAACATGCATGTAATGTGAGAGAAACTCTTGGATCAAAACTTTGTGTTTCATAAACAGAACATAAAAGCCATGAGCTCTTTATTCCAATCTGTGTAAGCTAAGAAATTTCCAACCTTTAGCTGTCTAGGAAAATCCAGCAGATGACAAAATGTGATATTTTCTTATTTTTCCTAGAAAGTAGGGCTGAACATTTGACACATTTTCTCCCTAAATAGACAATTTGCATGATATTCAAACTCTTTCCATCTCCTTAGAGTGACAATTTGCATGGAAGTCAAACACTTTTTTTTAAAAAAGAATCAAAATGCCATCTGCTGAATTTTTTTATCCTTATTGCTTAAAAATTATTATTTGTTTGATTTGGAGTTTTATGACCCAGTCTACAGTTCCTGTCTAAAAAAATTGTCTCCCTTGGCAAAATGATCATAAAATCTTTCAGAAGCATCCATTCAACTAAACCAGCTGTGTTGCAGGACAATCAGGGCATTGATGTAAAATAATATTCTATAGTATGCAATAATTCTGGAGAGTGAAGTTCCCAATCAAACTGCACAGTCAACATATGCATGAAGATACTTGCACTAAGCATCGCTCCCTTTTTTGGAGGTTTACGGCCCAGTCAACATTCTTTACCCTTAAAGCGCCAAGAAAAACTGCATCTGAAAATGTCGTCTGTTTATGTCGTCTGCTGAATATTCTTGCAAACTTTTCAAACCTATTTTTGCATACAGGCAAACAGTATGGACCCAGATCAGACTGCTCCTAAAGGAGCAGTCTGATCTGGGTCCACACTGTTTGTAAAAATGACTTTTAAAATCACAAGCAGATGAGAAAGCAGACGACAATAGTTGTGATTGGCACTTTAAGGGTTCAGATATTATAAAGCTGTTCAGTTAACCTACTTACACTTTTCCTTGGCAGGCTTTGTCCTCTTAGCAGATTACCAGGGCCCAGTTGTTCAAAGTGTCGTTAGCTTAACAAGCTCATTAAGGGCCATTTCGTTAACTATTTTAGTGGATTCAATATACAATTTTCTGAAATTTTTTGCTGAAAAAATGTCAGTAGCTTTTGCACTGCAAAAGCTACTCACATTTTTTCAGCAAATAATTTCAGCATATTTGCGTAACACTTGATGTAAATTTTAACGAATCATTAACTAACGACATCGTTAGTTTTGAACAACAGGGCCTAGTACTTTAAGCACATACTTTCACGAATAACTTATAACTGCCCTTCTTAAATCAGCAGAAGGGGGAGAATGATCAATCTCTAGAGAAGTTATGTGGCCTACCATATTTACCCCAAGTATTCGGACACCTTAACTCCTTACCATACTTGTTCTAAAATTTGATTTTTTTTTTTTTTTTTTTTTTTTTTTTTGATTTGGGTTTTACTGCCCTTTCAAGAATATTTCACTTATATCGAGCCGATTGGTCATCGAAGGTGGGCTAAAACTGGAGTACCTGGAGAAAAACCACCTGACCATCCGTAAGCAGAACTTGGCTTTCCCACATATGACCCGAGCTAAGCTCGAACCACAGCGGTGAGAAACCTAATGGATTAAGAGTCAACTGTCTTATCCACTAGGCTACGGGGACCCACTTCTAAAATTTGAACAAGTACATTTTACTACAGATGTGTTTAAAAATTGCTGGATGTGTGGCAAACAGTGCAGACCCCGATGAGTAGCCGCATTCTGTGGCATCTCATCTGGGTCCACACTGTTTGTTAAGGCCTGTCTATCCAAATAAACATGATACAGTTGGTAGAATTTGAATATGTGATCCCTGGATCTGCAGTCAGAAATGCTACAAACTGTGCTATGGAGCCTGGCACATCCCACTTGTACTTACCACAAGTTGGTTATTGGAGATGAGAGTAAGAGACCTCTTGACATATATTTCACCATCGTTAATACTGACTCCGAGATACTCTGCTGCCAGGCTGTTAAACTGGTTAACCACGGTGAACACAAGTGTGTTGTATGGAGCCTGAAATACAGAAGTACACAAGGATAATTTAACCAATACATTCAAAATGTAGCAGGCATAGCTCCAGATAAAAGGGGGTAACTGCATAATTTTCTTATTTCTCCACAAAAGCATATGTTGTAGGTACTCATTAGAAGTGCCTCGGCGAGGCACTTTTAATGAATACCCACAACATATGCTTTTGTAGAGAAATAAGAAAAATATCAATACTTTTCTGTTGAAAAAGTGCCTTATCTGGAGCTATGAGAAGGGCTGATATTCCATGTAAATCATTTTCAAAGAATGTGCATGCAAAGCTGAGCTGTATCAAAAATATTGAAAATATTGTTGCCTGCTAATTTCATCATCATTTTAATCTTGAAAATGCTGGTCTAAACAGCACAAGAAGACATTCTTAATTATATTTTTTATGAAATTTCAAAATCCTAGCATACATGGTTCCAAGGATAAGTGAGTGGTCTCAAAAGCTTGATATATGAACAGATGGATGGATGGATGGATATTTTGTTTATAGACGCTCAACCCTAAAAGGGCATATAGCGTCTAATAAGATGATTATATGATTTTATTTAATGAGAAATTAAAAATATCTAGGATTGATGAGTTCAATTTAAGAAAGATAAAGTATCAATGATTTTATGTTATTAAAATACAGATCATATTTTATTAAAAAGTCCGATCTCTTTCAGAAAATCGAGTATTTTTTGAGTTGGCATATTAAAAAGTTCCTTTATATTTTTTACATTAAAATACTTTGTGCGAATATAATTAAATTCAGCACAAGTGACAAGAAAATGTTTGACCGTAAAAGGTTCGTTACAAGGAATGCAGAATGGAGCTTGTTCATTGTTTAAAATATAAGAATGAGTAATTCTAGTGTGTCCAAGTCTACATCTCGTGATTTTTGTTTGTTCTTTTCTGCTGAGATTAGAGAATGTGCATTTGCTGTTAAAATTTGGTTTGATTTCATTTAATTTATTATAAGTTTGTGTTTCCCAAACAGACTGACATTTGTTGTTGATGTATTGACAGACGTTTGATTTAAAGTCGGAGTGAGGAATTTTGAAATTGGTTATTACTAAGGATAATGCAGATTTGGCTTCTGAATCTGCTAATTCATTTCCACGAATATTAACGTGGCTGGGAAGCCAACAAAATACAATTTCTTTTGAAGCGGAAAGATAATATTTTTTAAGAATTTGCTGAATTAATGGGTTTCTATGGTGTAAATCTTTAAGAGATTTTAATACAGAAAGAGAATCTGAATAAATGATAAACTGTTTTTCAGACTGATCTCTGATATGGTAAAGTGCAATATCAATTGCCTTGGCTTCGGCGGTAAAAATGGAGCTATTATCAGGTAATCTGATACTGTCAGTAAAATTTGGACTAATAACAGAACAAGCAACTTTCTCATCTTGTTTCGAACCATCTGTATAAATTGACAGGTAATGTTTATATTTTGATTTGATTTCTAAAAATTCATTCTTAAAAATATGCGACTCGACTTCTGTTTTTTTATTTTTATGAAGGTCTAAAATAATCTTTGGAGGGTTTAACGTCCATGGCTCTTTTGATGGAAAAGAAAAATGCTGAACATTTTTAATATTGATATTGGCCTCTTCAAGTAACGGTTGTATTCTCAGGCCAAGGGGTTTAATAGCTGTTGGTTTATTATTGTAAAATCTTTCATATTTAGGGTTAAAAACACAATCATGAGCTGAATTACGTGGATTGGCGGCTAATTTAGTAACATATTGAAGAGACAATTTCTCTCTTCTTATATACAATGATGGTTCATTTGATTCAGCGTATAAACTTTCGACGGGGGAAGTACGAAAAGCCCCTAGAGCCAGACGTAAACCTTGGTGATGAATAGTATCCAAAGATTTCAAATAAGATTTTCTTGCGGATCCATAAACTATGGATCCATAATCCAATTTAGATCTAATTAAAGATCTATAGAGATTTAAAAGGACAGTACGATCTCCTCCCCAGTCGGAACTGGAGAGAACTTTAAGAATATCAAGAGCTTTTAAACATTTAGCTTTTAAAGCTTTGATGTGTGGTATAAAAGATAATTTGTTATCGAACAAAAGATCCAGGAAATTTGCTTCACTGACGACTGGAATTGGACTACCGTATATCGTGAGATGAGGATCTAAATGTAGCTGACGTATCTGACAAAAATGAACGCATTGAGTTTTTGTTTTTGAAAATTTGAAACCATTTTCTGTTGCCCAATCTTCTATATTGTTTAAACATCGTTGTAGTTTGAATTCAATGGTTTCCATATTTTTCGATCTAATAAATATTCCAAAATCGTCAACAAAAAGTGAACAATCAAGGTCTTTCACACATTTAACAATATCGTTAATTTTAATGCCAAACAAGGTAGGTGATAAAATGCTTCCCTGTGGTACACCTTGTTCTTGTTTAAATATGTCCGATAACGTATTACCTATTCGAACATTAAATGTTCGATCTGATAAAAAATTTTGAATAAAAAGTGGTAATCGGCCTTTAAGGCCTAATTTATGTAAATCTTTCATGATGCCATGTTTCCATGTAGTATCGTAAGCTTTTTCAAGATCAAAAAATACAGCTACGACATGTTCTTTTTTAATAAAGGCATCACGAATAAAGGATTCCAAACGAATCAAATGATCGTTTGTACAGTTATTTTTTCTGAATCCAGCTTGATATTTTGTTATTAGCTGGTTTGATTCCAAGAACCAAACCAGTCTATCATTAATCATTCTCTCCATTGTTTTACATAAACAACTTGTCAAAGCAATAGGTCTGTAGTTAGTAGCTTCAGTATGATCTTTATTTGGTTTTGGTATAGGTATAATCGTTGCTTTACTCCAGTCTTTTGGAAATTTTCCAGTGATCCAAATATCATTTAAAATATTTAATAAAGTTTTTAAAGTGTTATCGGGTAAATGTTTAAGAATTTGATAATGAATGTCATCAGGACCAGCAGCTGTATCGTGAGATTTATGAAGAGCATCTAATAATTCTGAAGCTGTGAATGGTACATTATATTTTTCATGATTTAGTGACGTAAAATTTAGATGCTCTTTCTCTCGTTCCTGTTTTATGTTTTGAAAGGTTTTGGAATAGTTTGCACTAGAAGAGTTTTTCTGAAAATTCTCTCCTAGTGCATTGGAAATATCTTTAGTCGTTGAGCATATATTTCCATTTGATTTAATATGGACATGTTTGTTATTTTTATTTTTGCCAGTAATTTTTCGAATCATGTCCCATATTTTCTTTGCTGGAGTTCTAGAATTAAGTTTGGAGACGTATTGCTGCCAAGATGTTCTTTTAGCCGTTTTTATTGTCTTGCGAGCTTTAGCTCGCATTTGTTTGGCATGGATTAGATTTTCTTTCGTTGGCTGCCTATTGAACTTTCGTAAGGCAGATTTTCTTTTATTTATTGAATTTTTAACATCTTTATTAAACCAAGGTCTATTTCTTTTTGAACGTGTCGAGGACTTTGGAATACATTTTTCGGCTACATGAATTAATGTATCAGTAAAAGCTTGTATATCATCTGCTGTTTTAAACATTTCAGGATTTAATTTTTCATTACATAGCTCTATAAAATTCTCCCAGTTTGCTTTATTCAAATTCCATCGGGAATGATGGTCTTCATTTGTCGATTCAATTTCTTCAATTTTAATTGGAAAATGATCGCTCCCATGAAGGTCATCTAAAACTGACCAATCAAAATCTAAGTAAATATTTGGAGAGCATATAGACAAATCTAAAGCAAAATAATTTCTTGTAGGAGAATGAAGATAAGTTGGTTGTTTATCGTTAAATAAACATAGATCATTTTCTGCAATAAAATTTTCTATTATTTCTCCTTTGTCATTTGTATCCAGACAACCCCATAGTTTGCTGTGACTATTAAAATCACCTAATAATAAATAAGGACGAGGTAACTGGTTTATAAGATTTTCTAAATCGTGTTTAGAAAATTTACAGTGTGGAGGGAGATATAGAGAACAAATTGTTATGGATTTAGACAGAGTGACATTTACAGCAACAGCTTGTAAATTACTATTTATATCTATCTGTCTATGAGGAACATTTGATTTTACAAGGATAGATGAGCCTCCTGAGGCTTTCTGATTTTCAGTTGCGATATGATTATATAAACTATAATTTTTAAAATTAATATTATCTGTATTCTTTAAAAAGGTTTCCTGGAGACAAAAGACAGTCGGAGAAAGTAGTGTTGTTAAAATTAAAATTTCGTTATAATTTGCTTTTAGTCCTCGACAGTTCCACTGAATAATTGATTTTTTATCCATGATGAATGGAGAGATGATTTGAAAATAAGGAACTTAATCCTTTTGTTTTCTCTGAGACTGCAAGAACATGGAGGAGTCAGTCTCTAACTCCATGTTCTCAAGGGAATCGAACCGATTGACCAACTTGATCGGATCGGCCGACGCCCCTTTACTATATGGATTTGGTGCTTTATCTTTATCTTTTTCTTTTCCATTTTTTTCTTTCTGGTCAGCTGTCCTGGACCTGGATCTCTGTTGTGATCCACTTGTTTTAGTCGGCTGTGTTTGTGAACTGTTTTGAGATTTTGTTGGTGGTCTAGACTGATGAGTAGATGTGGGTTTAGGTTTAGGTTTTACAGTAGGAGTAATAACTTTTGAATTTGCTTTGATGACAGAATCTTTTTCGTTTAACTGGGTAGAACTTTCTTTGGTTTCAGGTTTAGTGTTTAGGGATTGAACAACTTTTGCAAAGGTGATTTCAGGTTGATTTTCTTGAATCTTTTTGGCTTCCAAATAAGTGATTTTTTGTGTTACTTTAATTTTCATGATTTCTTTCTCTTTTTTCCAAATTTCACACTGATTTGATTTTGATTGATGGTTTTTGTGACAGTTCACACACTTGGCTTCATTTTTACAAGCATTTGTAGGGTGATCAAATTCACCCATACCACATTTTTCACATACTGATCCAGGTGCTTCCGGACAGCCGTTTTCATGATGTCCAAACCTCTGACAGTTGAAACACCGCAGAGGATTTGGAATGTAGACTTCAACCGGTATAATTCGGTAAAATATTTTTAGTGCTTTCGGTAAAGTTGTGGTGTTGAAAGTTAGTAAAAGTGTATTTGTTTCTATAAAGTTTCCATCTTTTTTAATTTTAAAACGTTTGCAAGCTGTTACTCCTTGTGTGTTAAGATATTCTGTGATATTTTCTTCAGTTTCATGTTTTAGCATTCTGTCACGGATAATACCTTTGCAACTGTTTAGAGTTTTATGTTCCGTGACAGAGACATTAATGTTAAAGAATTTTGTAATTTTCAAGAGATTATCAGTTTGAGATTTTCTGTTTGTTTCGACCAAAAGAGTTCCATTTTTTAATTTTTTTACATTTTTTGGAGTGCCTATAATTGATTCTATTTGCTTTTCTATAATGAAAGATGACAGTGAAGTAATAGGTTTGTCCTCTTTACTCGAAATCACTAAAAATTTAGCGAAGTTCTCATTAGCTTTGAATGTAAATGTAGTCGGTTGCGTGTCGTCCTCCGAAGAGTCGAACGCCAGAAATCGTTTTCGAGATGCCATGGTGATGAAATTTTTGATTCGATAGCTATGCGCCCCACCCTCCATGGAGCCCTACAAGGGGACGTTTAACAGAAATGGATCTCCTATTTCTAACGTCAAGGCTACATTGCTATTATACTCGGTGTCAAGATCAGAGTCTTCAGCTCGGCCTCATGCTTAGATGATTTCCCACCTATTCATCTAAATTTCCATAGAAAAATTTATGAACAGTTGAGTTCATCCCCCTATCCACAGCCTCCACTCACAGAGGTTTCCGCCAAAGCCCCAATACAAGCCCACCAATTGACCCTTCAGCCGCCGCCCATTGAAACTCACTTAAAGTTAGAGGAACATGAGAAAAATAAGCCCGGTTTGGTACCATAAAGATACGTATGAAAGAGAGAAAGAAGCTAAGAACAAGTTGTGCGCTTCTAGAGCTTGGCACGACTGAGCCGATTGATCCAGGCCGGATCTAACCCAGACCGCTCTTCTATCTGAAATAAGGGCCAAAATGATGTGTTGAAAAGCTGGAGATCCCTGGGCTTTCCTCAATCATCAGGTTCCCCTCTCCCAGCATACGAGACGCCACCCACGGCAAACAGGTGGTTCCTGTTTTAATAGGGGATTACACCCTATCCACTACAGAAGGAAAGTGATCTGTAGATTTTATTCCCTACAGACAAGGGAGGCCGAAAACGTCTGGGAAATTGAAAGGTTATTTTTAATATAAATTAGTAGATCCATATTTAAAATAAACAATTTATTAAAAGAAGGATTCATTTTGGATTCATTTTTTAAGAGAGTCAAACAAATAAGCTGTGTTAGATGATATGTAGCTTTCAAATGATATGTAGCTTTCATACCTTGAAAAACGTTTAGTTTTTTTATCTAACAATCATAAATGCATCTTACTTTTTAATGTGGAGAATGCTAGAGTTCGGAAAAATGACACAAACACAAGACAAACACATATGTTAAATACAGATGAGGTTATAATCTTCGTCCCATGTGCGACCCACGGGCACAGAATGATACACAAACAAATGAAGCATGTTAGTAACATGAGATAGGAAAGGTTTAAAAGGATAGATCTCGCGAAATTTGTTTTTTCCAATTTAAGATGCATTTCAATAAATGAATTTTATATTCTGGAATTATACCGGTTGAACGGACGGTTGCTCTGTTATGTTAGGGGTTTTACCCAACTGCCACAGAGGCGGAAGGCAGCCACCTATTTCGAGGGCCCGGGTGGTCACGGGCGGCCTCTTTTAGCCGGCTCGTACGTCACGCAGAGGGTACGTCTGGCCTATTCTAAGCCCGGGACCAGCACGGGACATGAACAGATGAACAGAGAGAAGGACAAGCTCAAAGCAATATGCCTTTCCAACTTCTTCAAAGTTGGGGGCATAAAAATGCCACCCCAAAATAGCTTTGGCAATTCTCCAAATGTTCAATGGAAAATGTAATGAAATAAAGGTATATTCAAAATGTTTTTTGTTTTTTTTTCTTTTTTTTATAAGTGGAATATTTGTTCAGAATAAGAATTTTTACTGATGACAAGTCTAATGATATTCATTCACCAGGATCTGTGATATGGGAAATTAGTCCCTAGCTCTCACCAAAGAGGTAAATCTAGCCACACCATCCTCTGTGCCTTCAGCAGTGGAAATAATCAAATCTGGACGGGCAGCACCTAGACCTTTGTATTAGTCTACTATCTCTTCCCTTTTTCTTGAGAAACTCCCATCTTAGTTTTTACAGTATTCCAGTCATACTCCTAGTTTCAAAGCAGTAACTGCTAGTTACAAACCTAGCAGCACCATTCTGAACTTTTTCGATTTCTTCTTGGATCCCTAACACAACTGCCATATTCCAAAACTGGGCAAACGTCCTTTATATGCTGCTTCTTTTACTTACTGAGGAAACTGACAAAGATTTTGTCACAGGAAACCAAGTTTTCTAATTGCTTAGTACACATGTTGCTAATATGTGTATTCCATCTTATTATTGAGAACCACATCATTTTTGCATGCAAGACCCTGAAATGCAGGTGTACAAAAATGGTGGAACTTGACTTGTCGGCAAATGAGGTAGTAGCATGTATGGAACTGAAAGTATTTACCTGAATATCCTGGTCTACAGCATTAAGGGTAAGAATTGGGATGCCAAGATCTTGAATTTCATTAATAGTGACTGTGTAGTTCTGCTGCCCATAGAACGGGGCATTCTGGTTCCTCTCAACACCAACATAAACTGTAGCAGTAGATGACAGACGTGGGGTGCCACCATCTTCAGCCAACACACGAATCTGAAAGAGCAAACACTTTATTGTTTGTTTGTGTTGAGGTTTTACGGCCCAGTCAACCCAATGTGGCATGTCGAGCGTGGTCAGTTTACCTAACCACACGTTTACTGGGCAGGCTTAGTCCTCTAAGGGGTTAAACAGTATTGTGCACATTCTTTCGCCAGAAACTGACAACTGCCCTTCTTGAATCAGCAGAATAGAGAGAAAGACCGTAGAAAATATTTCATGATCAATCTCCATGAAAGAATGTTGCCGACCTCGGCCGGGGTTGAACCCGCAACCTCCTGGTCTCCAGTCGGACGGCCCATCCAACTGAGCCACCGAGGCCGGCAGCAAACACTTTAACATTATTTTTTTATCTAAAATTTTTATTTAAAGAACCATTCAAAATTGTAGCAAATGACTTAGTACAATATTTTTTACTGTTCCTAATAAAAATAAGGCCATCTGAACTGTTCCTGAGAAAATAAAGCTTGACATTTGATGTATACTGTCTTCCTTGCAGATGATTAACATCAAATGTCAAACATTATTTTCCAGGAAAAATAAATATATTTTAGAATGTCTGCTGCTTTAAGAATGGTGCTTTATGGGTAATAATCTAAATTATTCCATTATTTTAAAATCAAACAATTTATGGACACAAATATTTTGCATGCCTGGAGAAATAAAGACATGCATTTGGACTGAAATGACAAATAAAAGAACCTTCAAAACAAAATCAGAAGACGACTACTTAAGTGTTATTATTCTGTTTTCTTGACAATTCATTCAAATCATTTATATGATAAATGTTTCTTTTTCAAGGACATTTTTCATTCTTCAAAGTTAAACAATGAGTAAAATTCAGGATGAAAAAATGGGAAAAATTTTAAAATTATGTCTACTCATGTTTAAATTGGGTATCATAAAGGTAAAAATGAGGCCAAAACATTCCCAAGAATAAAGATATTAAAAATGAAGTTATACTTACAATGTAGTATGGAGTGACATCACCCTGGATACTGGCTGATGAGGTTCTAATAGATCCAGTGGAATCAATGAAGAATCTGTTGATGGCAGTATCATCACCAATTATGGAGTAGGTCACTCGGTTGTATGGATCCTGTGTTAAACAATAATATTATAGCCTGAGTAGGGGATATACATTACATCAATTATGTATAATTATTACCTTTAAAGTGAAAATGTTTGAGTTACCAGAAGCTTTGTTTCAGAGACATCAGGCAGCCCATCTATTTATTCCTAAACAGGTTCATTCTATTCTTTGGACAAGGTTTTAAAAAAATGTAATTAAATTTTTCTCATCGCGAAAATGGCTGCAAATTATGCAAAAATTGAGCGGGTAGATAGTTTGAAGGCAGATTTTTAACAAGTTACCTGGGCCCCGTTGTTCAAAGCGTCGTTAGCTTAATGAGCTCGTCAAGGGTCATTTCGTTAACTATTTTAGCGGATTCAATACACAATATTCAGATATTTTTTGCTGAAAAAATGTGAGTAGCTTTTGCATTGCAAAAGCTACTCACATTTTTTCAGCAAAAAATTTCAGCATACTTGCGTATCACTGATGTAAATTTTAACGAATCGTTAACTAACGACGTTGTTAGCTTTGAACAACTGGGCCCAGGCCATTTAACCCTTGAAATACTCATCACAGCAGCAGACATTTTTTTGTATTTTTCAGGGAAAATAAGGCTTGATATTTCATGTTAATCATCTGGGCCCAGTTGTTCAAAGCTAATGACGTCGTTAGTTAACGATTCGTTAAAACTTACATCGAGTGATACGCAAATACGCTGAAATTTTTTGCTGAAAAAATGTGAGTAGCTTTTGCAGTGCAAAAGCTACTCACATTTTTTCAGCAAAAAATATCAGAATATTGTATATTGAATTCGCTAAAACAGTTAACAAAATGACCCTTAACGAGCTCGTTAAGCTAACAACGCTTTGAACAACTGGGCCCTGCCTAACAGGCTTGATATTTTGTGATATTGATATTTTATGTGAATTGTCTGCCTAGCAAACAATTCACATGAAATGTCAAGTCTTATTTTGTCTAAAAAATAAAAAAAAGTATTTCAAAAGTGTCCTCTGCTTTAGTTGTGATTAGCACTTTAAGGTTTAACTCTTTCGGTGCCAAATTTCAGATGACATTTGTCGTCTGCTTATTTTATTTTAACAAACCATTGCCCGGAAAGACATTTATAAGTAAAGCTGAAAGACTAAATGTCAAACAGTGTAGATCCAGATGAGAGAGCTCATTGAGCCATCTCATCTGGATCTATGCTGTTTGCAAAAGCCTATTATTATCGCCTGTGGCAGTGAAAGAGTTAATTACTCCTGAAATGAAGTGAGCATATGCTCACTAATACCCTCGGCCATGGCCATCAGTATAGCTAGAACAACAAAGGGAAATAACTCTAAGGGACCTGGCCCCATGGCCCTTTTATTCTTTCCCACAATACAACTAGTCATACTTGTCATGTGTACAAAACTTCAAGTTTCTAGGTAAAGTAGTTCCTGAGATATCTTTGACACAAATAAATGCCATGGCCATCAGTATAGCCAGAATAACAAAGGAAAATAACTCTAAGGGACCTGGCCCCATGGCCCTTATTTTCTTTCCCACAATACAACTAGTCATATTTGTCATGTGTACATAATTTCAAGTATCTAGGTAAAGTAGTATCTGAGATATCTTTGACACAAATAAATGCCATGGCCATCAGTATAGCCAGACCAACAAAGGGGAAATAACTCTAAGGGACCTGGCCCCATGGCCCTATTTTCTTTCCCACAATACAACTAGTCATACTTGTCATGTGTACAAAATTTCAAGTTTCTAGGTAAAGTAGTTCCTGAGATCTTTGACACAAAATAAATGTTAACAGACAGACTGACAGACTGACTGACAGACACACAGAAAAGACAAAAACTATATACCCCCATTGCATACTTCGTATGGCGGGGGTATAAAAAGGTCTATCTGATTCTTTTTATTTTTTTCTTATTTCACCAAAATACCAAATTTTAATGGCAAAGTAAGAAAGATATGAATACTTATTGGTTAAGGGGAATGGAAATTTACGGGAAAAACTTACCACAGTATCAATATCAGTAGCAAGGACGTTGTAGACCTCAACACCATTATTGACAAAGAAAGGTACGGTTGTCTCATATGGCAGATTCTGGAACACTGGAGGGTTCAAGTTTCGAATAACATTGATCGTAACTTGGGCATTCTGGATAGAAACCTGTTGTGGACTACCACCATCGCGAGCTACAACAATGAAGGTGTATCTTGCGGTGTCTGTTGGGTCATTGTACAATGGTATTCTCACTGTGATGTCACCAGTGTTACTGTTGATTTCGAAGTACGTGTTCACGTTTTGTGTGTTTGTCTGGATTTCATAGAACACTTGATTATATGGAGCCTGAAAGAACAATAAAAAAATTCTGTCAATAGATCTAGATTGGGAATTACTATTGACATCAAACTACACATTCACATCAGTGCTTTTGTTTGGATTTCATAGTACACTTCTTTACAGAGGGCCTGTAACAATGATTATGGATGGATGGATGGATATTTTGTTTATTGACGCTCAACCCTAAAAGGGCATATAGCGTCTAATAAGTTTTATGTTATATGATAATTTTATTTAATGAGAAATTTAAAAATATCTAGGATTGATGTGTTTATTTTAAAGAGATAAAGTATCAATGATTTTAACTTATTAAAAATACTGATCATATTTTATTAAAAAGTCCGATCTCTTTAAGAAAGTTGAGTATTTTCTGAGTTGGCATATCAAAAAGTTCCTTTATAGTTTTTATATTAAAATACTTTGTGCGAATGTGATTAAATTCAGCACAAGTGATAAGAAAATGTTTGACTGTGAAAGGTTCATTACAAGGAATGCAGAATGGAGCTTGTTCATTGTTTAAAATATAAGAATGAGTAATTCTAGTGTGTCCAAGTCTACATCTCGTGATTTTTGTTTGTTCTTTTCTGCTGAGATTAGAGAATGTGCATTTGCTGTTAAAATTTGGTTTGATTTCATTTAATTTATTATAAGTTTGTGTTTCCCAAACAGACTGACATTTGTTGTTGATGTATTGACAGATGTTTGATTTAAAGTCGGAGTGAGGAATTTTGAAATTGGTTATTACTAAGGATAATGCAGATTTGGCTTCTGAATCTGCTAATTCATTTCCACGAATATTAACGTGGCTGGGAAGCCAACAAAATACAATTTCTTTTGAAGCGGAAAGATAATATTTTTTAAGAATTTGCTGAATTAATGGGTTCCTATGGTGTAAATCTTTAAGGGATTTTAATACAGAAAGAGAATCTGAATAAATGATGAACTGTTTTTCAGGCTGATCTCTGATATGGTAAAGTGCAATATCAATTGCCTTGGCTTCGGCGGTAAAAATGGAACTATTATCAGGTAATCTGATACTGTCAGTAAAATTTGGACTAATAACAGAACAAGCAACTTTCTCATCTTGTTTCGAACCATCTGTATAAATTGACAGGTAATGTTTATAATTTGATTTGATTTCTAAAAATTCATTCTTAAAAATATGCGACTCGACTTCTGTTTTTTTATTTTTATGAAGGTCTAAAATAATCTTTGGAGGGTTTAACGTCCATGGCTCTTTTGATGGAAAAGAAAAATGCTGAACATTTTTAATATTGATATTGGCCTCTTCAAGTAACGGTTGTATTCTCAGGCCAAGGGGTTTAATAGCCGTTGGTTTGTTGTTGTAAAATCTTTCATATTTAGGATTAAAAACACAATCATAGGCTGAATTACGTGGATTGGCGGCTAATTTAGTAACATATTGAAGAGACAATTTCTCTCTTCTTATATACAATGATGGTTCATTTGATTCAGCGTATAAACTTTCGACGGGGGAAGTACGAAAAGCCCCTAGAGCCAGACGTAAACCTTGGTGATGAATAGTATCCAAAGATTTCAAATAAGATTTTCTTGCGGATCCATAAACTATGGATCCATAATCCAATTTAGATCGAATTAAAGATCTATAAAGATTTAAAAGAACAGTACGATCTCCTCCCCAGTCGGAACTGGAGAGAACTTTAAGAATATCAAGTGCTTTAAGACATTTAGCTTTTAAAGCTTTGATGTGTGGTATAAAAGATAATTTGTTATCGAACAAAAGACCCAGGAATTTTGCTTCACTGACGACTGGAATTGGACTACCGTATATGGTGAGATGAGGATCTAAATGTAGCTGACGTATCTGACAAAAATGAACGCATTGAGTTTTTGTTTTTGAAAATTTGAAACCATTTTCTGTTGCCCAATCTTCTATATTGTTTAAACATCGTTGTAGTTTGAATTCAATGGTTTCCATATTTTTCGATCTAATAAATATTCCAAAATCGTCAACAAAAAGTGAACAATCAAGGTCTTTCACACATTTAACAATATCGTTAATTTTAATGCCAAACAAGGTAGGTGATAAAATGCTTCCCTGTGGTACACCTTGTTCTTGTTTAAATATGTCCGATAACGTATTACCTATTCGAACATTAAATGTTCGATCTGATAAAAAATTTTGAATAAAAAGTGGTAATCGGCCTTTAAGGCCTAATTTATGTAAATCTTTCATGATGCCATGTTTCCAGGTAGTATCGTAAGCTTTTTCAAGATCAAAAAATACAGCTACGACATGTTCTTTTTTAATAAAGGCATCACGAATAAAGGATTCCAAACGAATCAAATGATCGTTTGTACAGTTATTTTTTCTGAATCCAGCTTGATATTTTGTTATAAGCTGGTTTGATTCCAAGAACCAAACCAGCCTATCATTAATCATTCTCTCCATTGTTTTACATAAACAACTTGTCAAAGCAATAGGTCTGTAGTTAGTAGCTTCAGTATGATCTTTATTTGGTTTTGGTATAGGTATAATCGTTGCTTTACTCCAGTCTTTTGGAAATTTTCCAGTGATCCAAATATCATTTAAAATATTTAATAAAGTTTTTAAAGCGTTATCGGGTAAATGTTTAAGAATTTGATAATGAATGTCATCAGGACCAGCAGCTGTATCATGAGATTTATGAAGAGCATCTAATAATTCTGAAGCTGTGAATGGTACATTATATTTTTCATGATTTAGTGACGTAAAATTTAGATGCTCTTTCTCTCGTTCCCGTTTTATGTTTTGAAAGGTTTCGGAATAGTTTGCACTAGAAGAGTTTTTCTGAAAATTCTCTCCTAGTGCATTGGAAATATCTTTAGTCGTTGAGCATATATTTCCATTTGATTTAATGTGGACATGCTTGTTATTTTTATTTTTGCCAGTAATTTTTCGAATCATGTCCCATATCTTCTTTGCTGGAGTTCTAGAATTAAGTTTGGAGACGTATTGCTGCCAAGATGTTCTTTTAGCCGTTTTTATTGTCTTGCGAGCTTTTGCTCGCATTTGTTTGGCATGGATAAGATTTTCTTTTGTTGGCTGCCTATTGAACTTTCGTAAGGCAGATTTTCTTTTATTTATTGAATTTTTAACATCTTTATTAAACCAAGGTCTATTTCTTTTTGAACGTGTCGAGGACTTTGGAATACATTTTTCGGCTACATGAATTAATGTATCAGTAAAAGCTTGTATATCATCTGCTGTTTTAAACATTTCAGGATTTAATTTTTCATTACATAGCTCCATAAAATTCTCCCAGTTTGCTTTATTCAAATTCCATCGGGAATGATGGTCTTCATTTGTCGATTCAATTTCTTCAATTTTAATTGGAAAATGATCGCTCCCATGAAGGTCATCTAAAACTGACCAATCAAAATCTAAGTAAATATTTGGAGAGCATATAGACAAATCTAAAGCAAAATAATTTCTTGTAGGAGAATGAAGATAAGTTGGTTGTTTATCGTTAAATAAACATAAATCATTTTCTGCAATAAAATTTTCTATTATTTCTCCTTTGTCATTTGTATCCAGACAACCCCATAGTTTGCTGTGACTATTAAAGTCACCTAATAATAAATAAGGACGAGGTAACTGGTTTATAAGATTTTCAAGGATAGATGAACCTCCTGAGGCTTTCTGATTTTCAGTTGCGATATGATTATATAAACTATAATTTTTAAAATTAATATTATCTGTATTTTTTAAAAAGGTTTCCTGGAGACAAAAGACAGTCGGAGAAAGTAGTGTTGTTAAAATTAAAATTTCGTTATAATTTGCTTTTAGTCCTCGACAGTTCCACTGAATAATTGATTTTTTATCCATGATAAATGGAGAGATGATTTGAAAATAAGGAACTTAATCCTTTTGTTTTCTCTGAGACTGCGAGAACATGGAGGAGTCAGTCTCTAACTCCATGGTCTCAAGGGAATCGAACCGATTGACCAACTTGATCGGATCGGCCGACGCACCTTTACTATATGGATTTGGTTCTTTATCTTTATCTTTTTCTTTTCCATTTTTTCCTTTCTGGTCAGCTGTCCTGGACCTGGATCTCTGTTGTGATCCACTTGTTTTAGTCGGCTGTGTTTGTGAACTGTTTTGAGATTTTGTTGGTGGTCTAGACTGATGAGTAGATGTGGGTTTAGGTTTAGGTTTTACAGTAGGAGTAATAACTTTTGAATTTGCTTTGATGACAGAATCTTTTTCGTTAAACTGGGTAGAAATTTCTTTGGTTTCAGGTTTAGTGTTTAGGGATTGAACAACTTTTGCAAAGGTGATTTCAGGTTGATTTTCTTGTATTTTTTTGGCTTCCAAATAAGTGATTTTTTGTGTAACTTTAATTTTCATGATTTCTTTTTCTTTTTTCCAAATTTCACACTGATTTGATTTTGATTGATGGTTTTTGTGACAGTTCACACACTTGGCTTCATTTTTACAAGCATTTGTAGAGTGATCAAAGTCACCCATACCACATTTTTCACATACTGATCCAGTTAATTCAGGACAGCCGTTTTCATGATGTCCAAACCTCTGACAGTTGAAACACCGCAGAGGATTTGGAATGTAGACTTCAACCGGTATAATTCGGTAAAAGATTTTTAGTGATTTAGGTAAAGTTGTGGTGTTGAAAGTTAGTAAAAGTGTATTTGTTTCTATAAAGTTTCCATCTTTTTTAATTTTAAAACGTTTGCAAGCTGTTACTCCTTGTGTGTTAAGATATTCTGTGATATTTTCTTCAGTTTCATGTTTTAGCATCCTGTCACGGATAATACCTTTGCAACTATTGAGTGTTTTATGTTCCGTGACAGAGACATTAATGTTAAAGAATTTTGTAATTTTCAAGAGATTATCAGTTTGAGATTTTCTGTTAGTTTCGACCAAAAGAGTTCCATTTTTTAATTTTTTTACATTTTTTGGAGTGCCTATTAAAGATTCTATTTGCTTTTCTATGATGAAAGGAGACAGTGAAGTAATTGGTTTGTCTTCCTTACTCGAAATCACTAAAAATTTAGCGAAGTTCTCATTTGCTTTGAAAGTAAAAGTAGTCGGTTGCGTGTCGTCCTCCGAAGAGTCGAACGCCAGAAATCGTTTTCGAGAGGCCATGATGATGAAATTTTTGATTCGATAGCTATGCGCCCCACCCTCCATGGAGCCCTACAAGGGGACGTTTAACAGAAATGGATCTCCTATTTCTAACGTCAAGGCTACATTGCTATTATACTCGGTGTCAAGATCAGAGTCTTCAGCTCGGCCTCATGCTTAGATGATTTCCCACCTATTCATCTAAATTTCCATAGAAAAATTTATGAACAGTTGAGTTCATCCCCCTATCCACAGCCTCCACTCACAGAGGTTTCCGCCAAAGCCCCAATACAAGCCCACCAATTGACCCTTCAGCCGCCGCCCATTAAAACTCACTTAAAGTTAGAGGAACATGAGAAAATAAGCCCGGTTTGGTACCATAAAGATACGTATGAAAGAGAGAAAGAAGCTAAGAACAAGTTGTGCGCTTCTAGAGCTTGGCACGACTGAGCCGATTGATCCAGGCCGGATCTAACCCAGACCGCTCTTCTATCTGAAATAAGGGCCAAAATGATGTGTTGAAAAGCTGGAGATCCCTGGGCTTTCCTCAATCATCAGGTTCCCCTCTCCCAGCATACGAGACGCCACCCACGGCAAACAGGTGGTTCCTGTTTTAATAGGGGATTACACCCTATCCACTACAGAAGGAAAGTGATCTGTAGATTTTATTCCCTACAGACAAGGGAGGCCGAAAACGTCTGGGAAATTGAAAGGTTATTTTTAATATAAATTAGGAGATCCATATTTAAAATAAACAGTTTATTAAAAGAAGGATTCATTTTGGATTCATTTTTTAAGAGAGTCAAACAAATAAGCTGTGTTAGATGATATGTAGCTTTCAAATGATATGTAGCTTTCATACCTTGAAAAACGTTTAGTTTTTTAATCTAACAATATTAAATGCATCTTAATTTCTAATGTGGAGAATGCTAGAGTTCGGAAAAAATGACACAAACACAAGACAAACACATGTTAAATACAGATGAGGTTATAATCTTCGTCCCATGTGCGACCCACGGGCACAGAATGATACACAAACAAATGAAGCATGTTAGTAACATGAGATAGGAAAGGTTTAAAAGGATAGATCTCGCGAAATTTGTTTTTTCCAATTTAAGATGCATTTCAATAAATGTAATTTTATAGTCTGGAATTATACCGGTTGAACGGACGGTTGCTCTGTATTGTTAGGGGTTTTACCTAACTGCCACAGAAGCGGAAGGCAGCCACCTATTTCGAGGGCCCGGGTGGTCACGGGCGGCCTCTTTTAGCCGGCTCGTACGTCACGCAGAGGATACGTCTGGCCTATTCTAAGCCCGGGACCAGCACGGGACGTAACAATGATTAACCTTTGAAGTACTAAGCAAAATTGAAGCAGATGACAGATCAATTCAAGAAATTAAAACTTGGCATTTCAAGTGAATTGCCTGTTGACAATTCACATGAAGTGTCAAGCTTTACTTTTTTAGAAAAAAATCAAAAATGTAATCTGCTGCATTTGTGATTAGCATTTATTTCTTACTGCATTTACTCTCAATATTTTGTGGACAGACATGCATAAGCAAATAGTGTTGACCAAGCTCCAACTGTACTTAATTGATCAGGGTCTGTACCGATTCTTACTTGTGATCAGCCAACACTTTTCAGACACATCATCTCACAATAAAATCCATGGTCCAGTTGTTCAAAGCGTCATTAGCTTAACGTTAGCACTGCAAAAGCTACTCACATTTTTTCAGCAAAAAAATTTCAGCATATTTGCGTATCACTCGATGTAAATTTTAACAAATCGTTAACTAACGACATCTTTAGCTTTGAACAACTGGGCCCTGATTTTCAAATTTTAGCTTGTTAAACTGTTAGCTTGCACCTATATTTGGGGTCATTATAATATTCCCTCTCCCCCCCCCCCCCCATCCCCCACTATCTCCCCACACACACGAACCCCCCAAAACAAAATATCCTCTGGAATCTATGATGATGGTTTGATGTTTTATGTCTCTTTCAACATAATTTGTAACATTTAGACACTGCATTACGAAAAAAAACCTATATAATTTTGACCCCCTTAAACCCCACTTTTATATAGTAAAACTGGGGTTTACAGGGGCATACATTATTTTTCTTATTTCTGCTCAAAAACATAGATTGTGGGTACTCGATAGAACCGCCTCGCCGAGGCGGTTCTAACGAGTACCTACAATCTATGTTTTGAGCAGAAATATGAAAAATACCAGAATTTTTCATCTGAAAATTTTCATTTTTTGGTGATAAAATTTTCAGTATATTTGAATAGGCGTGTTTTCGTAATGGAAGGGTGATAATGAAAGGCTCTGTACAATGGAGTTCCATAATCATGGGAACATTGCAATTCAAAGTCAGGTGTACTAAACATTTTGGCCACTTACCTCATTACTAACATCTCACTCGTATGAATCTAATGACTGTTAACATTTATAATAACATTTGGTCAGTTTCATTAGACCCCTCTTTATGATCCTAGTGAGGTTCCATAACAGGTTATTGTGAAAAAAAAAAAAAAAAAAAAAAAAAAAAAACACTAAAAAAAATGATTCCGAGTCCTGTTAAAATGTGTTTTTGTTGAGAAATTTGAATATGCAAACAACTAAGGCCCAGCTCATCCTGTACATCCTGAGTAAGATCACGGCCTTTGTTGTTTCTTAGGAGATAATTCACAACAAATGTTATTCCTTGAATCCTGGGAAAACTATGAAGAATTTTTCAAACTGCCACATATTAACCCTTGTCCTGCTGAGCCGGGATATACCCTGCCTTTGCAAACAGTGTAGATCCAGATCAGTTGGCTTCTAAAGAAGCCAACTGATCTGGATCTGCACTGTTTGCCATTATGTATGTGAATTTATAGCAACAATCTGGATCAAGTAATCTCATTGGCTAAAAATTATAAGTGGGCGTGGCATCTTAATTTATTCAGCAAGACAAGGGTTAAGATTATTCTGTACTTATTCTGCATTTAAAGGGAACAGATACACTTTTGGGAAAGGCAATTCAGTCAATATAATTTTGCTTCCCTTCTGAAAAGGGGTCTAATCTAAAAGGAAAGAATTTGCTCCCAAGGGGAGAAAATTTTCTTTTTAGGATAGATTCATTTCAAAAGGGATTTGGTACACCGTGAAGTAAATGAAAAGTCACAGAAGCTGTCTCCCGTGTAAAGCATTGAAAATCTATCAAGTGCTTTCAGTCCCCTCATTAAGAAAACACGCCTATTCAAGTATATAGACAATTTCACCTCCAAAAACTGAAAATTTTCAGATAAAAAAACTCTGAAATTTTTCATATTTCTGCTCAAAACATAGTCTAGATTGTGGGTACTCATTGGAACTGCCTTGGCGAGGCAGTTCTAATGACTACCCACAATCTATGTTTTGAGCAGAAATAAGAAAAATAATGTATACCCCTATAAACCCCAGTTTTACTATATAAAAGTCGGGTTTGAGGGGGTCAAAATTATATAGGCGTGTTTTTGTGATGTTAAAGAGACATCTCTACTCACCACTCTATCAGCATCAGAGGCTGTGACTCTCACAATAACTGTCTGTGAGCTAGCCGTCTCCAATATGGTCTCATTGTAGCTGGTCGGACTGAAGATTGGTCTGTTCAGGTTCCTTGAGATGTTGATGATAGCGGTTACAGTAGCACTTCTGGGTGGAGAGCCTGCATCATAGGCTACGATGCGACCTACATAGAATGCTCTGTTCTCCTGTAATAATGACTGTCGGACTGCAATATCCCCGGTGTTTGTGTCGAAATCGAAGTAATTTGGCATTGTGTCATCACCAACCAGCTGGTATGTTATGACCTGGTTCTGAAAATAGAAACAAAGATGTGCATGGTTATCATAATCTTCGTACTGCAGCAGATGACAATTTTAATTTTTATTTTGTAGAAAATACAGGTCTTTGACATTTAATGTGAATTGTCTGCTTGAAATGTAAAGACTTCGTTTTCTCTGAAAAATAATAAAAAATAAAAATTTTAAAATGTCGTCTGCTACAAATTTTGCTTGGGTTTTAAGGGTTAAGCATAGTTTGGCATTTCATTTTGAAAAATATCAAACAAATCTCTCATCTGCAAAATTCACTTTCAGTTACTTAAGTACTGTTGTATATGCATTTAGATAGAAAACTTGCCATTTTTAATCATTGTTTGTGTTGAGGTTTTATGGCCCAGTCAACCCAATTGGGTCATGTTGAGCATGGTCAGTTTACCTAACCATGTTTACTGGGCAGGCTTAGTCCTCTAAATGGTTAACCAGTATCATGCACATTTTTAATCATTGATACATTCATACATTAAGAAAGTTTTTGTTTACAAATCATTGATAAAAAATGTTAATTTACTGGTGTTCATGAACTTTTTCAGTCCATACAAAGAACTCATACAACATAAATACTCTGCAGCAATTTTGCTTGTAACTTATAAGGGTGAAGGTCAGTGAATGACTACAATTGCTGGCTATACCCTGTTTGTTAAGTCTATCCTTATCATCTGTAATGCTGAAAGAGTTAGCAGAAATAGACACACCTGCAAGGGTAAAATTTTCCCAAATATGTTCCACTGTTCTCAATGGGAGCTACTTTTAAAGGTAAGAATTTGCTCCCTCTGGGAGCAAATTCTTACCTTTAATAGTAGCTCCCATTTTTGAAAGCTTTCAAATACTAGGGAGGTACCCCTGTCTGGGAAAGTTGTCTCCCTTTGTAAAATGGTGTCAAAATGTTCAGGTGTATCCATGAACTTTAAATAATTTTTACCAAATCATCAGTGTCTCTAGCTGAGACTGATAACACAGTTTCTCCAATACTGGTTGTTTCAGGAATCGTGGTAACATAAGGCGTGGCCACAAAGAATGGATCATTCTCATTACGGAAGATGTTGATTGTCACTCTAGCAATAAGACCTGCTGTTCGTGGGGGTAGACCATCATCTGTAGCCTGAACATCCATTTCCACCACTGAGGCACCGAGGGTTGTGAGAGACTCACGTAGTGTCAAGAGACAGTTGTATGGATTCAGGTAGAACCAGTCTAACAGGTCTGTGTTGGGAAGTATAGCATTAGGGGTGCGTATGTTCTGGACAGCACAGTTCACAGAGTGCTGCAAGAAAAAATCATAGAGGCATATAAATAACGCATATTCTAATGCACTCGCGTATGTAACGCGACGTCTGATTGGATAACGTCAAAAATTTGCGACGGTATATTCTGCGATATACTGTCGCAAATCCGACGTCATCACGTAACGTCGCTTCTCATTGGCTGGTATCTGGTTTTAACCAGCTCACAGCACTTGTTGTTTTGTGCAAACAGTACATTTTTTCAATAGAAAAAATGAATAAATGCATTAGAATGGAGATAACTGCATCAAATTTGTCATTTGGGGAGGTAAATCGGCGATTTTACGGTCGCAAATTACGTTTTACGGCTCCGCTGACGCGTCGCCGTAAAACGAAATTTCCGACCGTAAAACCGCCGATTTACCTCCCCAAATGCCAAATTTGAAAGCAGTTATCCCTTAATTTACCAACAAATACAAAATAAATTATGTGATGGCTGATCTGACAAGGATGCGGATGATCTGATTAATGGAAATAAACAGTAATTATACACAGTAATAAAAATATATAAAGAACTTTGTTAAGTGTATGTCCCTCCTGCGTACTAAAATACTAGCCCTGTGATCTTACAGTGAAGTGAAATTCACTGTAAAGTCAAACAGTTAGTAGAATTCATTTAGGATGGTTACTAGGGCTGCTGCTAGGGTGAATGCTAGGGTGAGGGCTAAGGTGGATGAAAGTACACAGACAAACAGACAGATTGACAGACAAAAACTTGCATGCCAAAGTCACCCATGCCAACAGAGGTGCGACAAAAATGAGTAAATTCCAACAGAATACAAATTCCAAAATGCTTTTTCAATTTTGTCTCCACAGCATAATGCTACAGTACAAAATCAGTATGTTTGACTCCTCCTGTAATCAAAATCATTTCAGTCATAAGCTGTTTAGATTTTCAGTGGACATACTACATAAGGTAGATTTTCAGTCATTTTTACAAGGGAGATAACTTTGTGACTTCCTGATTGTTTTTCCTGCACACATCCCATTCTGAACAGGTGTCTACTTGGAAAGGAAAGAATTAAGAGCAAATTCTTTCCTTTTAGAGTAGACCCCTTTTCAGAAGGGAGGCAAAACAGTTTTGACAGTTACCTCCCTTGAAAGTGTAGCCATTCCCCTTTATTACAGGAGCTAAATATAGAGTTATTTTGTACTGTAGTGCCAAATTACCAACAAAGTCCTGGTGATTTCAAGTTAATGATGCATCAACATATGAATGTCGTTTATATGCACTTAAACCTAATCAATCATTATCACCTTATTTTTTTTTTCCAGATTAACATGGCTTGACATCTCATTTGACATATCTCCTGACGGAGGACACAATTCACATGAAATAACAAACCATGCTTTCTTGGAAAACTATGAAAATATACTCATTTCTTATCTCCTGAATGCAACTTAAGCATGCAATGAATTAATGCCGTATGTTGTTAAAAGAATGGATTAAAGAATGATGTTACTATTTTCTTTTCTGTCAATATTTGACAAAATTGGGACCAGTTTGCCTCTCAAATAGATACTTGTACAATCTGTCTGAAAAAAAATCAAACTTGTCCCCGAATTCTTTTATTTTCTCTCTCTCTCTCTCTGTCCTATCTATACCTCTCTCTCCAAACTAACATCCTGGGCCCAGTTATTCAAAGCGTCGTTAGCTTAACAAGCTCTTTAGTGGTCAAAATGTTAACTGTTCTAGTAAGTACAATATCAAATTCACAGGCATTTTTGCTGAAAAAATGTGAGTAGTTTTTGCAAATGCAAAAGCTACTTACATTTTTTCAGCAAAAATATTAGTGAGTATGCCATATTTAATGATCAAAGTTTTAAAGATACGTTAACTAACAACATCGTTAGTTTTGAACAACTGGACCCTGATTTACAAATTCATAACTCCTTATAAGGAGCTTTATTACAGCTAAAAAGTACTGATATTTTTTTATTTCTTGGAATAAAAAACAAAATATATGTTGTGGGTAATCATTTGAAGTGTGGCACTTCAAACGAGTACCGACAACTTATATTTTTGTTGAAGCTATCATGAGGATACCCTCTCCTATCTGGTGCGATGAAACTTACCCCATCAGCATCAGAAACACTGATTTGAACCAGGCTGAGGCCAAGGGTATAATCTTCTGAGATACTTCTAGTATACACTTGTGGGTTGAAGACTGGAGCGTTTGGATTACGATTCACACTTATGGTTATGTTTGTGGTGGCTGTCTGCAGTGGGTAGGCATCATCATAGGCAATAAGACCAAGCTGTAAGGAAGCAAATTATCAGAAATTAAGCACAAAATCCGCCAGAGGTATGTATTTAAAGTTAAATTTCGTTTTGGGAAAATGATCATTATTATTCTGCATGTATGCTCAGTCTCAATGATGATGGTTTGGTGTTTTACATCCCTTTCAACATTATCTAAGTCATATCGAGACAACAGAAGGCTCTGAGCAATGAAACGTGATACAGTCATGAGCTGAATTCTGCCTCTAGTGGGTTTCGAACCCTTGACCTCGAATCATGCATCATTAATGCCCCTTCATTTATGCTATTTTGAACCAACAGAAAAATCCTTCCATTGGAATTTTTTTACACCAAAATTAACACTATCTAACTCGATTTCATTTCCTCTTTGTGAAAAGCAGTTTTTATAATTATAAATAACCTAGAATTTCAAAGTGTTATCGAATGATACAGTTTTAATGTATAGATTAATGCTGTCATAACAAACTGCTAATGTCATAATGCATCCAGTAATTTTCTGCTGTAAATGTAGGTATTCAAATCCTTTACAGTCTGTGAAATTTGCCACCATGCAGATGCTATCTGACACTGATACACAAATTTTGCAGCTTTTATGCTCGTCTTGAGGAGCCTTTTTGTTTTTTGTTTTTTTTGACAAAAGAATTTAAATTGTTAGCCTAAGAGAGTTGTACTCACCGTGTAACTGAGAGTTGAATCTGTGTTGAGATTATTCCTCAGGATAATATCTCCAGTTGTTTCATCAATATCGAAATAGAATGGGGCAGAGAAATACTGTCCACTAAGACGGTACCTTATTGTGCCCTGCAAACAACAAAAATGGTCACTGTAAGTTCCTTTCAGTTCAACCCTTAAACTGCTAACCACACTGCATCAGATGACAATGATTTTTTTTTTTTTCATTTATCAGAGAAAATAAGACTTGACATATCATGTGAATTATCTGCTTAGCAAGGATTGACCAAACTTCCCTGGTATTCTCCTGACATTTCCCTGATGTGAACTCCAATTTCCCTCACAATGTTGAAACTGCAAATTTGATGAATTAAGCAAGAAAGATACATCAGGACCAAATATCCTAGCTTCATCAGGCTGAGATATAAAATTACCTGACATTTCTTTGACATTTTGCAAAAGTTCATTTTTCCCTGACACATCACGGAATTCCCTGACAATTTCCTATCTTGATATGAATTAAATTTCCCTGATATGATTCAGCCCCAATAGCTCCAGATAAAGGGGCTAGACAGATTAATATGCTTCTTATTTCTCCAGAGAGAAATATATTGTCTCATGAACACTAAATCCTGTAAACAACATGTTTTATTTGTGAAATAAGATATGAATATCTTTTGGTTGAAGTAGTACCTTATTTAGAGCTATGCATTTTACATATAGGAATCTTAATCAAGAAATCTTCAGTTTTAATTGACAATTAGGACTCTCCGAGCAAATTCAACAGACACTATTTTTTTCTCATTTTTTTTTTTTCAGGAAATAAGTTTTACATTTCATGCAAATTGACTCCTAATCAGGACAAGCGACATGAAATACCAAACAAGAAAGTTTTGTTTATGTTGTTCGTGTTGAGGTTTTATGGTCCAGTCAACCCAATGGGGTCATGTTGAGCGTGGTAAGTTTACCTAACCACACTTTTACTGGGCAGGCTTAGTCCTCTAAGCGGTTAACCAGTATTGTGCACATTCTTTCGCCAGAAACTGACAACTGACCTTTTTGAATCAGCAGAAGGGAGAGAATGGCTGTTGAAAATATTTCATGATCAAATCTCCAGGAAAGAATGTTGCCGACCTTGGCAGGGGTTGATCCCGCGATCTGGTCTCCAGCTGGACGCGCATCCAACCAATGCCGGCTCACACAAGAAAAATATTTCAAAATGTCAGCTGCTGTAATTTCTACCCAAAATGTTAAGCATTCATACCGTTTGATCTGAATCGATAGCCTGCGACTGAGTGTAGATTGTTGTTCCCACGGCAGTGTCAACGTTGATGACAGTAGCATATGGGGCATTATTTATCCAAACAGGTGGAATGTTGCTTCTCAGAACATTTACTCTAACAGCAGCTGTTCCACTCTTCTCTGGATTAGACTGGTCTCTTGCAATTACTGTGAACTATACAAAAGAAAGAAAACCTTAGCAAACTAAATTTCAGTGGACTTGTTAAGAAGGGATATTTCATGATCATTCTGGGATAATCTCAATTTCTCCATAAAACATATTGTGGATGGTCATTAGAAGTGCCTGTGTTGATAAGCAGTAAAATGGACTTTGTTAAAACCAATAAGAAAATATAGGGAGAGGTTAAGATTCCCAATATTTAGGTAACTACTATTCCCTTTATTATAGTCTTGTTTTCCTGGGCCCAGTTGTTCAAATTATCCTTAGCTTAACAAGCTTGTTAAATTTGTTAACTGTTGTAGCCAAGGTACATGTATTTTCGAACACATTGATATATTTGCTGCAAAAATGAGAGTAGCTTTTGCAAAAGCTACTCCCATTTTTCAGCAAAAGATATCAATGTATTTGCCATATTTCATGGTAGAAATTTTAACGTCACTTTGGCTTACAACTTCCTGGGCCCAGTTGTTCAAAGCTAACAATGTCCTTAGTTAATGATTCATTAAAATTTATATCGAATGATACGCAAATATGCTGAAATGTTTTGCTGGATAAATGTGAGTAGCTTTTGCAATGCAAAAGCTACTCACATTTTTTCAGCAAAAAATATCAGAATATTGTATATTGAATCCGCTAAAACAGTTAACGGAATGACCCTTAACGAGCTCGTTAAGCTAATGACGCTTTGAACAACTGGGCCCTGATAAGTATTAATGCCTATATTGTTAAGTAGTAAAACAGACTTGTGTAAATTAAAGAGAAAATACAGGGAGAGGTCAAGATGTTCCAATATTTAGGTAATCACTATACCCTTTATTACAGCCTTGTTTACCTGATAAGTATTAATGCCAGTGTCCACAAGTAGTTCTCTTAGGGAGATAAGTCCAGAGAATGGTCCAAGGTAGAAGTTTGTGATAGGTGTTCCCAGCTGGTTTTGAATCATTCCATAACGAATTTCATCCTGTAAAAAAACAAAAACAAAATACTTACACATGTATTAAAGTGTAATAACAATCACATTTAAGGGGAATAGATACACTTGGCATATTTTCCAACATTTTCCACAAGGGTGACAACTTCTGGGCTTCCTATATTGCTTTCCTGTACACTAAGTCCCTTCTGAAAAGTGGTCTACTCTAAAAGGAAAGAATTTGCTCCCACTGGGAGCAAATTCTTTCCTTTCAGAGTAGACCACTTTTCAGAAGGGAGCTAAATCAATTTTCACAAAGTTGCCTCCTTAGAATGTGTATCCATTTCCCTTAAAACAAAGCTTTAAACTCAATTGTGTTTCAGGAAGTTTTTGCATTGAGGTTTTACGGCCCAGTCAACCCAGTGGGGTCATGTCGAGCGCGGTCAGTTTACCTAACCACACGTTTACTGGGCAGGCTTAGTCCTCTAAGCGGTTAACCAGTATTGTGCACATTCTTTCGCCAGAAAGTTTCAGGAAATAATTGACTCCACAACAGATTGTCTTTAATCGCACCTACATGGATCACAGTTATTTTTCCTTAGACAAACATTAAAAGGTAACCTTTAAAATATATAGGTACTAATCTATTGGCAATGATCATCTAACTTTTGCCATTAGATTTTCACATATACCTTCATTGTCATTGGTTGTCAGCCAGTTCTGCAGAGGACTCAATTGGCAAAACAATGAATAATGTAATATCTGTCTACACTGATGCTGAAAATGATGTGTCACCAAAACGTAACCAGCTCTTTTGCATATTTTAATAATGTATGTGGGCAGGTTTGATCAGATGATGATAATTTGAAATCTATAAGCGTCTTTCAACATTATTCAAGTCATATCCAGACAATGTCAGAGTGATAAAAAAAGACTGTGCCAAAAAACGCCATACAGTCATGAGCTGAATTCAGTCTAAACTCAGAGACAATCAACCATCAGTGCTGTCAGTGCTTTGATTCATTTTTTGTCTCAACAGCATCATACTACAGCACAAAATTAGTATGTTTGACTCCAGTAATCAGTCATTTCAGTCATCAGTTTAGATTTTTGGGGGATATTAAACACATGGTAGATTTTCAGTCATTTTTACAAGGGAGGTAACTTTTGTGACTTTCTGATTGCTTTTCCTGCATCCAATCCCATTCTGAACAGAGGTCTACTCTAAAAGGAAAGAATTTGCTCCCAAGAGGCTCCCTCTAAAAGGAAAGAATTTGCTCCCGAGGCTCCCCTTGGGAGCAAATTCTTTCCTTTTAGAGTAGACCTCTTTTCAGAAGGGAGGCAAACAGTTTTGATAGAGTGACCTCCCTTGAAAGTGTATCCATTCACCTTCATTACAGGAGCTAAATATAGATTGATTCTAACCTGGGACCTCATGATCCCAAGCCTGGAGCACTAACTACTTGGCCACCAGGACACTTCAGGTTAAGTTAGAATCTGCCCTTTTAGAGTAAACCTCCTTTCCCAAGGAAAGCAGATTCTGTTTTTTTAGATCAAAGCTCTTTTCAGAAGGGAGGATAATGGTTTTGACAGAGTTGCCTCCCCAAAAATACCCTTTCATTTCAGTTTCCACAGTATACTATTAACTACTTACAAAGGCATCTTGGTCTGTTGCAGTAAGCTGAACAATAGTTGATCCTAGAGTCAGAGTTTCTTGTACTGTCACTTCATATAGCTGTCTGTCAAACACAGGGGCAAACAGATTTCTCAGAATTGTAATGTTAACTGTAGCATATGCTGTCTGCATACCATTGGCAAACACTTTGGTGGCCATCACTTGGAGCTGGAAAATTAAATAAAATTTATATACAGCTTTTTGTAGATCAGGCCCCAGTTGTTCAAAACTAATGATGTCATTAGTAAACGTATCATTAAGACTTTGATCATTAAATATGGCATATATGATAATATTTTTGCATTTGCAAAAGCTACTCACCTTTTTTCAGCAAAAATACCTGTGAATTAGATATTGTTTGTTTGTGTTGAGGTTTTACGGCCCAGTCAACCCAACGGGGTCATGTCGAGCGTGGTCAGTTTACCTAACCACACGTTTGTTTGTTTGTGTTGAGGTTTTACGGCCCAGTCAACCCAATGGGGTCATGTCGAGCGCGGTCAGTTTACCTAACCACACGTTTACTGGGCAGGCTTAGTCCTCTAAGCGGTTAACCAGTATTGTGCACATTCTTTCGCCAGAAACTGACAACTGCCCTTCTTGACCTAACCACACGTTTACTGGGCAGGCTTAGTCCTCTAAGCAGTTAACCAGTATTGTGCACTTTCTTTTGCCAGAAACTGACAACTGCCCTTCTTGAATCAGCGGAAGGGAGAGAATGACCGTAGAAAATATTTCATGATCAATCTCCACGAAAGAATGTTACCGACCTTGGCGGGGGTTGAACCCGCGACCTCCTGGTCTCCAGTCGGACGGCGCATCCGAATTAGATACTGTACTTGCTAAAACAGTTAGCATTTTGACCACTAACGAGCTCGTTAAGCTTCTGATGCTTTGAACACTGTGCCCAGATAAATGTTTTTTTCTAATATCTATATGTTCACGTATGTTGGTTGATAAAGCTATAAGCCATCACGAAAACATGCCTATATAATTTTGACCCCCTTTTACCCCACTTTTAAATAGTAAAACTGGGAGTTACAGGGGTATACATTATTTTTCTTATTTCTGATCAAAAACATAGATTGTGGGTACTCATTAGAACTGCCTTGCCGAGGCAGTTCTAACAAGTACCCACAATCTATGTTTTGAGCAGAAATATAAAAAATATCAGAATTTTTATCTGAAAATTTTTATTTTATTGGTGGTAAAATTTTCCGTAAATTTGAATAGGCTTGTTTTCGTAATGATTGCTGAAGACTCAGAGGAATTCTTAAAGAGGAGTATTTAGTGATATTTATAGGATAATCTTCTCCAGTTCTGCACAAAATCATATGTTGAGGGTGCTCATTGGAAGTGCCTTGGTGTTTTTGTGCAGAAATAAGAAAAATTATCCCAGAATTATTACCAAATACTTCTCCTTAATAATTCCTCTGTGAAGTATAAAACCTATGTTTAACTTACATAATGTATACTCTTCTTATTCTGATCTAAACGGAGATCTGAGCGAACAAAAATTGTTCCTGTTGTTGAACTGATGTTGAAGTAGTCTGGACCATCACTGAAGCCTGTTAGACTGTAGACAATATCAGGCTGCAATAGAATTGAACAGCTATGTAAGAAAGTGACCCCAAGCCTGCATTTTCATACAAAATTTACAACACAAACAAACAAACAAATCCTTATATTTCTTATTTTTCACAGATAACATACTTTTACATTTCGAGCAAACTGTCTTTTTATGAGACAATCTGCATGAAATTGTGTTTGTTAGTTTGATTTATTTGGGTTTAATGTTGCTTTCAATAATCGTTCGGTCAATCACAATGGTGACTAAACTGGCAGGTAGCTCAATGATCATTTTTAGAGTGCTGCCTTATTGAAATAGATATTAGATATTGAACCTCGATAATTCAATAATTCAAAATCCTCAATAATTCAAAATCATTTTGAAGTCCCGACTTATATATATATATGTATGCATTTTAACCCTCAATTATTCGAAGTCTCAATAATTCAAACAAAACTGTTTGGTCCCTTGGACTTTGAAATATCGAGGTTCCACTGTATTAAAATCTAGTCACTGCATCAATTAAAGGCATGATATCACCTCAGTGAGACAATTCTACCAAATATCTAAAAAGTTTCTTGAAATATTGAATACAACGTTCTTGTATCATTTCTGATTAACTGTTATCTCTTGAGCCAAAGGTTTTGTTCCACACAAAGTATTGTTCTAACAAAATTTTTGTCATTGTATCAAGTGTGGGTATCAGGAGTGTTGACTGAACTTACTGTTGGTTGGGCTGACACTGTTAGGACATTTGACCCCACTGCCTGGTTCTCAGAAATGGTCTCTGTGTAAGATGGAGTAAAGAATACAAGCACCTCTGTTACCCTGATCACAGATACATCCACAAATGTGGTATCTCTGAGGGTTGGAAAACCTCCATCGATTGCCTGGATTTGTAACTGAAACAAAGAAAGAAAGGCTAATTTATCTAATATTTATGTTATTTTCTGGAAATTCAATAGATCCAAGACAATTTTCTTTAAGATATTGACTTGCCTTTTCCTCAGAAATATTTCAAGCTTGCCATTCTCTTAATGATTCCAATTCTTATACTACAATGTATATATATAAAAAAAAGACCCATCACGAAAACACACCTATATAATATTGACCCCCTTAAACCCCACTTTTATATAGTAAAACTGGGGTTTAGAGGGGTACACATTATTTTTCTTATTTCTGCTCAAAACATAGATTGTGGGTACTCGTTAGAACTGCCTCGCCAAGGCGGTTCTAACGAGTACCAACAATCTATGTTTTGAGCAGACACAAGAAAAATATCAGAGATTTTTATCTGAAAATTTTCAGTTTTTGGAGATGAAATTTTTCTACATATTTGAATAGGCGTGTTTTCGTAATGCTATCTGTGCTAGCTTTAACTTAAGTCAAATCAAGACAATGAAAAGGTGATAATGAAACACCCTGTGCAATGAAGCACCATACAGTCATAGCTGAATTCTTCCTCCAATGGGATTCTACCCCAGAAGCTCATCATCTGAAGATGGGTGGCTAACCACTTTGCCAATCAGACCCTTCATGTCTTTTTCAGAGAAAGTGGTAAAGTCGTTTCGTGTGACTTGTCCTATGGAGATAATTCACATGAAATGTCAAAATTTTCTCAAAAAAAAAAAAAAAAAAAAAAAAAATCAAAATTTTCTCAAAAAAAAACCAACAAATATCATGAATTTGTCAACTGCAAATGTAGTGATAAGCATTCAAGAGTATTGAGCATGTAAAGTGTTAACCCATTTTATACTGGATAAACTCTCCCCTACTATATATTGGAAGATTCCAATTTCAATTTTAGATATCTCAGGCTTTGTCATTCAGATATTCCTGAAGAAATATAGCTAAACTATTTGCAAACAGTGGAGACCCTGATCAGATGCCATGTTCTGCAGCATCTGATCTGGGTCTGCACTGTTTGCCAATTACCCTTTTAGGGATCTCCAGACTATAATGGGTTACATTGATACTTACCCTATAGAAACTTGTCTGTGTGTTTTCAACAGATCGCAGCAATGTTATCACACCATCAACTGGGTTAATATAGAAATAGTTTGGTGCATCACCATCGCCAATGATCTGGTAGGTTACTGTGTTCTCTGGTGCCTACAAAATTAAATTTAAAACTAAGATCAAGCTATTTGTGACTAGTTAAGACCCAGATCAGCCTTTAGTTTGATCTGGGTCATTTCTGTTTGTCCTCTCCAAGTTGAAGAAATACCTTTAGGTCATATTTACCTTATATGTGACTATACTAAAATTTCATACAACAAAATTTCTGACAAAATGACAAACGCAAACAGGTATGATCCTGAAGTCAAGCTTTTATAAACTGTCTCATCTAGATCAACTCTGCAAAGGCTTGTTTTAGTGCTTAGCACTCTGGGTAAAATTTTCAGCAAACAACATTTTGATTGATTATGTTGGAGTTTAACAACATGTCAACCCTTGTGGGTCAGTTTGTGTCATCTCCCAGAGAAAAGGAGAAGAGAGATAGAAGAAATAGTAGAGAAGATGAAAGTGCAGGACAGGGGAGAAGGAGGAAAATGAATGAAAGTGAAGAAACAGAAGAAGTAAAAACATTCCCCCACTACCCCCAAAATGCTGCAAGGGTAGCAGGTCTTGCCGAACTGTAAGCCAATATCAGTTGGACACCCCGGTGATGACATTTTGAAATATTTTTGTTATTTTTCACAGAAAACAGAAAATTTGTATGTTTGTTTGATTTGAGCTTAATGTGGCTTTCAACAATCTTTCAGTCATATCGCGACAGTGTGGCAGGGAGCTAAATGCTCACTTTAAGAGTGCTGCCTCACTGAAATATCACTCCCCAGACACTTTGACATGATATTCCACCCAGTCACATCATACTGACACTGAGCTGATCAGTTCTAGCTCTACTTTCTTAATGCTGAGCACCAAGTGAAAGAGCACCTAGTACCATTTTTAAAGTCTTTGGTATGACCCGGCTGGGGATCGAACCCGCAATTAACCTACCGGTCACAAAGCGGATACTCTACCACAGAGCCACTGTGCCTGCTTTTGACAGAAAAAGTCAAAACCTGTTTTCTGGGAAAAATAAGAAAAATATCACTAATTTGTCGTCTGCTGAATTCGCCAAGAGAGTGATAAATCTTAATCAGTTGACTTGAAAAGGTCAAAGTAACAGAAATATCTTACCGTGGTGTCTGCATCTGTGGCATTTAAATCAAAGACGAAAGAGCCAATGAAAGCAGATTCTGATATCGATACGGCAACGTTGTTGACATTGGTGAACACCGGTGGGAAGATGTTACGGTTCACGTTGATGAGGAGGGTTGTAACTGCTGTCTGGGAGGCAAAGCCGGCTAGGCTGCTGCCATCTACAGCATACAGTCTCAGCTGAAATAAAAATTATATAGCTCCAGATAAGATGTTTTTTTCCAACCAAAATGTATTGATATTTTTCTTTCAATCAGAAAGAATTAGTATTTTTCTTATATCTCCACAAAAATGGGTATGGTAAATGCCCTAAAATTTCAAACACTTTATTCCAAGCTTATCTGGTTTCAAGTTTGCTTTTTACACAGCTGTCTCTTAAAATGCTTAGTGGAATGGCAAACAGTGTAAACCCTGATCAGACTGCTCCACAGGAGCAGTCTGATCTGGGTCTGCACTGTTTGCATATGACATTTTGTCAGATACTTCAGGGTTTGAAATTTTAGGACATTTACCATACTCATTAGCAGTGCATAGACAAGGTGCTTCTAATCAGTATGTCAAGGCACTTCTAATGAGTGCACATAACAATTGCTTTCATGGAGAAATAAGAAAAATATTTACCTGATACCTGCTCTTATCTGGAATTATGAATCAGAACCAAATACACCAAAATTATTTACATTATTATTTTTTGCCATTAGAACATTCTTCGATGCAAATATTTAAACATACACAGATATACACATATTACGTGGCTCCAGATAAAGTGCTTTTTTCAACAAAAAAGGTATTGATGTTTTTTTGCTATTTCTCTATGAAAACATATCTTATGGTTACTCATTAGTAGCACCTTGGTGAGGTCCTCCTAATAAGTATCTGTAACATATGTTTTTTTCTAGAGAAATGTGAAAAGTATTTATCCAGCTACTCCTCTTATCTACAGCTTAGCATCTGGTAGTCTCATTAATAAGACTTTTTTCTGCACAAGAAATATGCTATGTCCTGAGAAAGCTACAGAGCTAAATGTCCAGACCATGTGTAAAAAAATCCATGCATGAAAAGTAGGTCAAAATCAGTAACAGTCAGTGGTAGTGGGCATCATGGCAGATGTATGTATGAAATTTCGTTAGCCTAGAAGTACGGTAAATGTCCTAAAATTTCATACACCAAAATGGCCAATAAAATTCATATGCAAACAGTGTAGACCCAGATCAGACTGCTCCTGAAGGAGCAGTCTGATCAGGGTCTACACTGTTTGCCTTTTTTACTAAGTATCTTAAGAAATAGCTGCATAAAGAGTAAAATTTAGGCAAAAAAGGTAAGGAATAAAGTGTTCAAAATTTTAGGACATTTACCGTATTGGTGTCTTTGAAATGGAGCTAAACACACAGATTTAACCCTTGTCATGATGAATAAATTAGTATGCCACACCCACTTCTTATTTTCAACCAATCAGATTACTTGATCCAGGCTGTTGCTACAGTCATTTACTTTATGACAAACAGTGCAGATCCAGATCAGTTGGCTTCTTCAGAAGCCAACTGATCTGGATCTACACTGTTTGCAAAGACAGGGCATATTCGGGTTCAGCAGGACCAGGGTTAACATTGTTGATGCCAACGCCTCTGCTGAAATGTGATCCCTACATGATTGTGACAAAAAAATGAAAATTACTAAATCAGATACCCTCTCTTATTCAGATTTATGTATTCTACATATCAAATATTGGTAAGAGGTTGAAATTCTTTCAGTACTTACACTATGTTCAGCAAAAAAGGGCTGCTTAGTTTATACATGAACAATAAGGAAAGAGCTGAGGGTTAACCCTATCACCCCTGAGTGTCTCAAGTGAGCTTATCCATCTATGTTTTTGTTTGTGTTGAGGTTTTACGGCCCAGTCAACCCAATGGGGCCATGTTAAGCACGGTCAGTTTACCTAACCACACGTTTACTGGGCAGGCTTAGTCCTCTAAGTGGTTAACCAGTATTGTGCACATTCTTTCGCCAGAAACTGACAACTGCCCTTCTTGAATCAGCGGAGGGGAGAGAATGACCATAGAAAATATTTCATGATCAATCTCCACAAAAGAATGTTGCCGACCTCGGTGGGGATTGAACCCACGACCTCCTGGTCTCCAGTCGGACGGCTCATCCAACTGAGCCACCAAGGCCAGCTATCCATCTATGAATTAGGGCACATCCACTTACACATACAAGGGTGTCAGTATAAATAAAAAAAAGTAACAAACAGTACAGATCCTGATAAGAAGGCTCATCCACTTAAAACATATAGGGGTGTCAGTCAAAATCAAAGACTAGCAGATAGTATATCCAGATGAGATGGATCTACACTGTTTGCAAAGGTATGTGTTTTGGTCTGCAGGGTCGAAAGGGTTAAAGGAATTTTATCTAAAGCTAAGATAAAGTTTGTCGAGAATGAAGGCAAAGTAAACAATTACCCTGTACTGAGTGTCTGTGTCCGCAGCAAGGTTAGCCGAGTTGGTAACACGAACATTGTACTGGTTGTTATTAAGATTCTCCAGGTAGAAGAGGCTTGGAGCGGAGTCATCACCAATCACTGACACAGTCACTAAGTTAAATGGACTCTGCAGAGGAAATAAGTAAAATGAAACCAACATGTATATTATAAATAGAAATCTGTTCTTGTTTTGTTATGATGATGATTTTATGTTTTACATCCCTGTGAACATTATAAGTCATATCGAGATAAAGGAAGGGTGATAATGAAAGGCTTAGTAACATACAGTCATAGGCTGAAATCTGCCTTCAGCAAGATTTGAACCCCATCACGAAAACATACCTATATAATTTTGACTCCCATAAACCCCACTTTTATATACTAAAACTGGGGTTTACAGGGGTATACATTATTTTTCTTATTTCTGATCAAAACACAGATTGTGGGTATTCGTTAGAACCACCTCGGCGAGGCAGTTCTAACGAGTACCCACAATCTATGTTTTGAGCAGAAATATGAAAAAAATATCAGTTTTTTATCTAAAAATTTTCAGTTTTTGGAGGTGAAATTTTCTATATATCTGAATGGGCATGCTTTCATAATGCCAGGACCACATGATCTGCAGTTGGGAACACTAAGTACTTGACAAATGGATACTTATTTTTTTTTGGTTGTTTTTTTGTTTTGCATACATATATGATATTGTTTTGTATTCTGATGAAAAATATATGGATTTTTTTTCCATCTTATATTTATTCAGATGAAAAATATATGGATTTTTTTTTCCATCTTATTTCTCAAGGTATTGAAGAGTATTCAAGATGGCAGTTCTGGCTGAAATGCAAGACCTGTGAATGTACAAGTCACAGATGTCTCTTCAAAGTGTTTAGTAATGAGAAACATGATTCTTTTTATGTTTTGGTGATAATAGAATGTGTAGATAGAAATTGGTTAAAATACTGGGTTTTAGTCAATGTTACTTTTTTCAGTGCAGGTCTAGTTCTAAGCCTGAAATGTCCTTTTCATGGTAACTATATAACTGACAAAAAGCTGCAAAAGGCTTTTGTCAATATTAATATATGACACTTTTGTTTCAGCGAAGGCCCTGTGATCTATTTAGCGTTATGTTGTCATGACAGTCTACTAAAGTAACAACCATAGGTGTTCCTCTAATAATGCTAGTGCAGATATCATTGGTAGCTACCACAGTACCTACTTTAGTACGAGTCAAAGTCAGCCCCTGACGCTTCTTCAGTCACATTAGAAACTTACCTGTGTATCTTGGTCAGTGACAGAGAATCTGTATATAGACGAATCTGAGTTGACATTTCTGTTGATAGTAGTTTCATATGGTGCTGACAGGAACACTGGTGGGAACTGGTTCCTAAACACACTAACTTGAACTGTGGCAGTGTTGGTACCAGCCCTGGATGGATCACCTAAATCTCGGACTGTAACTGTCAACTGAAACAAACATGAAACAATGACATTTTATGGGCCAATATCAAATACAGTCGACTCTCGTTATCTCGAATTCCAAGGGACTCTATTAAATACTTCAAGATATCCGTACCACGACATATAAGATTTGCAGAATTGAGGAAAAAATTATTCGAACAACCACATTTAACAAATATATATGTAACTGGACTCTTAGAGATATACTGAAAATATTGTGGAAAAGAGGAAATTTCTCCTCTTTTCCACAATATTTTTTTACCTGTTGTTAGATGTTCATATTTAGGCAGGGACCAGATTTTCACTTCGAGATAAATGGTTATTCGAGATAAGCTAGGTCGAGATAACGAGTCATTGTACATGTATTGAAGAGTTAAGAATGATTTGGTATTTTACATCTCTTTCAACAGTATTTAAGTCATATAGAAAATATGAAGTTATGATCAGTCTCCATGAAAGAATGTTGCCTGACCAAGCAAGGATTGAACCCACAACCTCCTGATCACCAGTCAGATGCGCATCCGACTGAGCTACCAAGGCCAGCATGTGCATGTGAAATGCTGTATATAATATGTTTGTTTGTGTTGAGGCTTTACAGCCCAGTCAATTCAATGGGGTCATGTTGGGCGCGGTCAGTTTACCTAACCACACGTTTACTGGGCAGGCTTAGTCCACTAAGCGGTTAACCAGTATTTGCACATTCTTTCGCCAGAAACTGACAACTGCCTTTCTTGAATCAGCGGAAGGGAGAGAATGACCATATATAATATGTATCTAAAGTATTATTATTGGTAATCTGATTGGGTGGCTGGCTGACTGGCTACTTGACTGCCTGGATGGTTGGGTGGGTTGGTGTTTGGATGAACGAATGGAAGGGCAGTCACATGTATTAGAGCAAAAGCAAGTAAGTAGGTGACTGTGGCAGTTTCTAGGTATCTTCACATATTTTTTCATACATAAAGTGTACAGATGACATATAAATTGATAGACAGATGGACAGAGGAAATATATTTACCCCTTCCATCTCCCCACACCCACCTATCTGCATATATATACTTCATATGTCAGGGGTATAATAAAAGCATTAAAACCATTTCAGCAAGAAAGCACCTACCTCATAATTAGAATTATCTGGATCTGCGTAGACAGGTTTGATAAGGGAGACTACTCCTGTGGCTGGTGACACTTGGAAATATTCCAGTGCTCTGGCATTGCCAATGAGACTGTACTGCACTGTGTTGTAAGGTGCCTGAAATAACAAAATATTAGTCTGTGAAACTAAAACAGTATGAGACAGGTCAAGCATAAAGGGGTCATGCAAAATGAGCACTGTCTAACCCTCCTACACAAAAGCATAGCTTCAGGTAAGACATTTTTTTTTTCAACCAAAATGTATGAAAAACATATGTTGTGGTACTCATTAGAAGCGCCTCGCCAAGGCACTTCTAATGAGTACGCACAATGTATGTTTTAGTTGAAAAATAAGAAAATTATCAATACTTTTTGGATGACAACAAAGCATCTTATCTGAAGCTATGATGCACATTCTTTCGCCAGAAACAGATAACTGCCCTTCTTGAGTCAGCGGAAGGGAAAGAATGACCGTAAAAAATATCTCATGAGCAATCTCCACGAAAGAATGTTGCCGACCTCGGCAGGGATGGGACCTGCGACCACCTGATCTCCAGTCGGACATACATCCAACTAAGCCACCGAGGGCACATAGCTCTAGTTAAGATTGTTTATAAACAAAAAGTAAAGATATTTATAAACAAAAAGAAGATATTTTCTTATTTCTCTATGAAAACCTGTTATGGGTACTCATAAGAAGCACTTTACAAAGGGGCTTCTAATGAGCACAAACAACATGTATTTTTGCAGGAGGAAAAGGAGAGGTTGTGGGGGAGGAGGGGACGAGAAAATATTTATCTACCATAACTCATATTATCTGGAGCTATGGTATGATTCTGTAAGCAGAATTATGATGATGATGATGATGATGATGATGTTGATTTGGTGTTTTTCATCTCTATCAACATTCATTACGAAAACACACCTATTCAAATATATTGAAAATTTCACAACCAAAAACTGAAAGCTTTCAGATAAAAATTCTGATATTTTTTTCTTATTTCTGCTCAAAACATAGATTGTGGGTACTCGTTAGAACTGCCTCAGTGAGGCAGTTCTAATGAGTACCCACAATCTAAGTTTTTGAGCAGAAATAAGAAAAATAATGTATACCCCTGTAAACCCCAGTTTTACTATATAAAAGTGGGGTTTAATGGGGTCAAAATGATATAGATATGTTTTCGTGATGATCTCAGTCACATTAAGATAATAGAGGGGTAATAATAAAAGATGCAATGCACTGAAGCACCATATAATCATGAGCTGAATTCCACTTCTAGCGGGATTCAAACCTGGGACCTTGTGATCTAGTTGCCAGAGCTGATTGCTCAGCCATGGGGATGCCATCACGAAAACATACCTATATAATACTGACCCCCTTAAACCCCACTTTTATATAGTAAAACTGGGGTTTACAGGGGTATACATTATTTTTCTTATTTCTGCTCAAAAACATATATCGTGGGTACTCGTTAGAACCGCCTTGTCTGAAAACTTTCATTTTTTGATGGTGAAATTTTCAATATATTTGAATAGGCGTGTTTTCGTAATGTTACATTAAAAGCAATCTAGAAGTCCATAAGGCGGAATTACATTTTTTTATCCAGTCCAATCCCTAATGAAAAATAAAACATAAAATTAATACTTACAGCTGTATCCTGATCAAAAGCTTGGACCCTGGTAATCTCTTCACCAAGATTCTGAGATTCAGGGATAGCTGCTGAATACTGGAATGGGTTAAATGCTGGAGAGAAGAGATTACGAGTAATGTTCAGATACACTATGGTCACATCTGTGAGAGATGGGATGCCACCATCACTTGCCAAAACTCTCACCTGAAATTAAAACAAAAGAAAACTACAGTTTTTCCTTTTTCCTATTCAAAACCATACAGTATTAGAATTAACACGACATGATGATTTTTTATTGTACCAAGAATGGGTTTCGACAAATAAAAAAAGATCTTTTTTTTCTTTTTTTTTTTTAATACATCTGCAGTAGTATCTTTTTTTGCTTTGTCCATATTACTAGTCTGCTGATAGATGGTCAACTGTCATTTTCAATCTCTCCTGTCAACTGTCCTTTTTTTATATATACATATTTTACGGGTTTAGATTTTTTTATTGTGTTAGGGTTTAATGACACGTCAACCCTTGTGGGTCATTTTGTGTCGTCTCCCAGAGAAAAGGAGAAAAGAGACAGTACAGAAAAGGGAAGGCCTAGGAAGAAAGAAGAACAGGAATGAAAGTAAAGAAACAGAAGAAATAAAAGCATTCCCCCTCTACCCTTACCTGCTACAAGGATAGCAAGCCTTGCAAAACTTAAAGCCAATATCAGTTGGACACCCCGGTGTAGTAAGATACACAACACCTGACTACTCCCTTACAGGTTTAGAATTTGACATATCATTTCATTACTCATTCAGTATATTTTGTGACAAAATAGGATGGCTAGAAAGATAAATAAGTAATAGACAAAATTTATTCCCTCATGCAAGATCTCTTTCTGCTGAGAAACAACAGCTTGAATGGAATAAATAAATTTTAATAGAATCAGTTTTTAATAGAATCACTGTCATACTTCAATGGAGACATGGCCAAAAATGATTCCATAAGCAGAAGGCCTGATCAGACAAGATGCCTTAAAATTAATCAAACGATATCTGTGCCCTGTGTAAATCCCGATCAGCCTGCACAACAGTGCAGTCTTATCTGGATCTGTGTTGCTTGCTAATAAAATGTTTAAGGGCAATACATTTTGGAGAGACAAATGTAGGCTCAGATCAGACAGTGCCAATCCTGAGGCTGATCTGAGTCTGCCATAAGGTCAACCACTATTTGGAGTGCAGGTTGGGTGAGGCTAAAAGAGTATAAAGCATGGCAGTGGCATACCCTGTAGTTAGCGGTATTATCTGTATTAACACTTCCGTCAGTTCTGTAACTTATCATACCACTGCTGGGAGAGATAGTAAACTGGCTAGGTGCAGCATCATCTCCTATTATACTATATGTCACAGTATTGTAGGGAGCCTGAAATACAGAAAAAAGGGTCATGTAATGCAAACACTCTGGTAAAATTTTCAGCAGACAGCATTTTAAAATATTTTTCTTAACTTTCCCAGAAAACAGGTATTGACATTTCATGCAAATTGTCTCCACTGGAGCATAGCTTTCCTAGAGAACAAAAAGAAGAAATGAGGATTTTTTATTAGATTTACTTTTGAAAGTATTAAAATACTTGGTAGGCAACTTTCTGTCTTCAAAATTGTCTCCCTTTGCAAAATGGTGGCAAAACCCTTAAGGCATATTCATTTACTTTAACCATTGCCATGCTGAATAAATCCAGATACCATCACGAAAATACGCCTATATAATTTTGACCCCCTTAAACCCCACTTTTATATAGTAAAACTGGGGTTTACAGGGGTATACATTATTTTTCTTATTTCTGCTCAAAAACATAAATTGTGGTACTCTTTAGAACTGCCTCATCGAGGCGGTTCTAATGAGTACCTACAATCTATGTTTTTGAGCAGAAATATGAAAAATACCAGAGTTTTTTATCTGAAAATTTCCAGTTTATGGAGATGAAATTTTCTATATATTTGAATAGGTGTGTTTGCGTAATGCATGGCCATTTCTAATTTTCAGCCAATCAGATTATTTGATCCAAGTTAATGATACAAATTAACATACTTTAAAAGCACCAATGTGTTCAATATAAATAGTACCTAGAGGCTATAAGCAGCATTATAATGCCATTAAATTGATATAAAACAAGTTCAACAACTTAATGACAAACAGTGCAGATCCAGATCAGTTTGCTTCTGAAGAAGCCAATGAAGAAGCCAACTGATCTATAGCTATACTGTTTGCAAAGGCATGGCATATCCAGTCAGAGCAGGACTAGGGTTAAGATGAGAAATTAAGACTAAATCTTATTTGTTTGTTTGTTTGTTTTTCCTGTTTTGGCACCAACTCATATATGTGGGGACTCATTTGAGTCACATTAAAGGCTATTTTTGGAGTGCAATGCTTAAAGGAAAGATTTGGAAGCAAATTCTTCCCTTTATGTGTATTCCTCAATAAGAAGGGAAGCAGAGGCAAATATTTCCAGGTAAGAGTTGTTTCCCTGGAAGTGTTCTCTTTCCCCCTAACCCATTTATGCGTAGCGTCCAAAAAAAGGGTCACTGGCAAACAGTGTAGACCCAGATCAAATGCCACATTCTGCGGCATTTGATCTGGGTCTACACTGTTTGCATTAAATACAGGAATTTTTATAAAACATGGTACTACTAAAAATAACCAGACATCGCTTCTGTTGGAAATGGACCAGTCCACAAAGTTAGAAGAGTCCACTGTGTATAAATGGATTAACTGGGGTACTAATAACTATACTCACTATCTGATCCTGATCGGTTGCCGTTACTTGCAAGATGTTTGATCCCGGGAAGAAACCACTGGTAATATCGGCAGTGTAGATTTCATTAATGAATGTAGGAGCGAAATTGTTTCTCTGAATTCTTATAGTCACAGGAATATTTGCGCTGGTCCTCTCTGGTGTGCCAAGATCTTGAGCGTAAACAGTGTACTGTCAAAAAAAAACAACAACAAAGCATATGTTAGGTCTGTTGTCCAATAATTCTGGTGAAAAAAGTAACTTAACCTTTATCACTCTCTAGGCTTATTTAGCAGAAAACAAATTAATAATATTTTTCTTATTTTTTCCAGAAAACAGGATTAGACATTTCATGCAAATTGTTTTTTTTTTGTTGTTTTTTTTTTTACCCAGAAAACAGGATTTGCTATTTCATGCAAATTGTCTCCAGTAAAGACAATTTGCATGAAATGTCAAATCCTGTTTTCTAGAAAAAAATTATAAGAAGAAAAATATCATGAATCTGTCGTCTACTGAATTAACCAAAAGAGTGATAAAAGGTTAATGATTAATCTTTGACATACTCTGGGCAATTCAGTAGACAACTGTTTGGTGATATTTTTTCCTTGAAAATAGGGTTTGACATTTTATCTAAATTGTTGCCTTATTTTCTGGGAGAATATGAGAATATTTCTTCATTTCATCTGCTGAAGTTCTACCCATGATGCAAAACATTAACTATGTGCCAAATGTAAACAACACTCTCAACAGGACTTCAAACCTTTACCACTACAGGCAAATTCAGCAGACGACAAATATGTTTTTCTTATTTTGCCCATAAACAGGAGTTGACATTTCATGCAAATTACGATTTGCATGAAATGTCAAAACCCTTTTTCTGGGAAAAATATTTCTGGGAAAAAATACTTCAACATGTCGTCTACTGAAAATTTTACCAGAGTGCCAAGTATGAAACACTATTGATAGCCAGATAAATATGTAATGATGTGCAATGAAGAAAAAGGGCAAACAGTGCAAATGTTGATCAGGAGCAGTCTGATCAGAGTGCTCTGTTTGCCATTACGAAAACACGCCTATTCAAATATATCGAAAATTTCACCACCAAAAATGAAAATTTTCAGATAAAAAAAATCTGATATTTTTCACATTTCTGCTAAAAACATAGATTGTGGGTACTCGTTAGAACTGCCTCACTGAGGCAGTTCTAATGAGTACCCACAATCTATGTTTTTGAGCAAAAATAAGAAAAATAATGTATACCCCTGTAAACCCCAGTTTTATTATATAAAAATGGGGTTTAAGAGGGTCAAATTATATAGGCATGTTTTCATGAGGTAAGCCAATTTTTCAATTTAGTGTGCCAACTTTTAGGACAATTACTGTATGAAAGCAATTCTAAACCACTCTATAAAGTATTACTTACGTTAAATTCACTGAATGCTTCTCCATACAAGTTCCTGCGAACATATATAGCCCCAGTCACTTCATCAAGGGAGAATCGGTCAACAGTATTTCCGAAGATGTTAGCGAAGTAATATCGTACTTCATTGTTTGGACTCTGAAAATAAAAGATCATGCTAAGTTTAACGTCTCTTTCAACATTATTACATTATTTACGTCATATCAACATGATGAAGGGGTGATAAAAGGAAAGGCTCTGTGGAAGGAATCGCCATAAGTCATAAGTTGAACTCCCCTCTAGCGGGAGTTAAACCCAGGACCAAGAGACCCGAAGTCAGAAGTACTATCTGATCGGCAACAAGAACGCTTCAGAATCTAAAATAAACAACATTCCGTAATAACCCTAAGTATTGGGACAGATAGGCCTTTGCAAACAGTGTAGACCCAGATCAGACACTGCAGAATGCAGCATCTGATCAGGGTCTAACTGTTTGCCATACATACAGCAATATTTAAAACATCAACAGTAGTAAAATGGCCAGACTATTTCAATTTCAGGACAAGTATGGTAAGTAGATAAAGTGTCCCAATACTTAGGGTAAATACAGTCCAATATTTACTCTATTTAGATGGTCATATGTGAGCAAATAGTGTAGAGCCAGATTAAACTTCTAAAACAGTTTGGCCATGGTCTGCACTATTTGCTATTCAGCAAGAGCTTTCAGCCACATCAACTGCATAGCTCCAATAAGAAGGGGTATCCTCATAATATATTTCTTATTTCTCCACAAAACATATGTTGTGAGTACTCATTAGAAGTGCCTCGCTGAGGCGAGGCACTTCTAATGAGTTCTCACAACATATGTTTTGTGGAGAAATAAGAAATATATCAGCACTTTTAGACTGAAAAGAGCACCTTATCTGGAGCTACGCAACTGGTAGTCATATGAAACGATAATACCACAGCGATTATCATGTCATGGGGAGATAACTGCCAAAAATTTACAAAATATGCCCCATAGCAATCCAAAACCAGATCTCCACAATATCAATGCACATATCAAGTTATTGCCCAGAAACAAAAATATGGATGTGTCAAAAACTGAAAACTTTGCTCATTAGCAATCCCAATCCAGATCTCAACAATATCAACGCACATACCAAATTTTACGAAAATCAATTAATATTTACTCAAGTTATTATCTGGAAACGAAAAATCAGATATGTGGCGGGTAGAAAACTGTCAAAAATTGACAGATTTTGCCCATTAGCAATCCCACACCAAATCTCCTCAATATCAATGCACATACCAAGTTTGGTAAAAATCCATTGACATTTACTCAAGTTGCCATTGGGAAATGAAAATATGGACAGACGTAAAATGGACAGAAGGACATTCGTGGAGATTTATGTGACTAATTATCAGCATTAAAAATACATAACTCACAAAGTCTCTTACACGGCAAGCCATGTAATATCAAATTTTTGTCACTTAAATACAGATTAAATTACATTTTTACTCATCATGACCTCTTAAGTGACAAAATGTCCAAGTTTTTAGCCATTTATCTACCTTGTGTGGACAGATGGAGGGACGGGCCAACAGACTGATGGACACATGGATGACCAACATGAAACCATAATACCCTGCCACTATTGTGAGGCGGGATATAAAAATGAGAAATAAATTAAGTAAACTATACTAACTGATATTTGTTAAAAACCTCATTTACTGATAAAAAGCTCACAACCCACGATATCAAATGCAAAGATGGCTCCATTTTTTATTGTAAATAGAGACTGCAACACAATTCACATGTTCTTCAAGCTAGTATAAGGCTCCAATTTTTCATTTTGATTTTGAACTTACCGTTATATCATTGTCCCGTGCCTGTACTTGCACGATACTTGTGCCTGGAGATGTGGTCTCAAGAATGGAGGTTAGATATTGGGACTGTAAGAACTGAGGGGCATTCAAGTTTCTGTTCACTGTCACATACACTACTTCTGTGTCAAACAGACGTGGGTTCCCATTGTCTCGTGCTCTTACACGAAGCTATAAAAAAAAAAGATAGCAGACATTAAATAACAATCTGTGCATAGAAATAGGATTGTCTTTTAACCCTTGTTATCCTGCATAAATTAAGATGCCGCACCCACTTCTCGTTTTCAGCAAATCTGATTACTTGATCTAGGTTGTTGATACAAATTCACATATTTAATGGCAAACAGTGCAGATCCAGATCAGTTGGCTTAATCAGAAGCTAACTGATCTGGATCCTCACTGTTTGCAAAGGTAGGGTATATCTGGGTTCAGCAGGGCTAGGGTTAATTATTTTATTTCTATACTTATATTTTCGTATTTTAGACTTTTAACCCTTGTCCTGCTGAACCCGGATATACCCAAATGTGACCACTGTGCCATATTTCGCCAAATAAAAGCATGATTTTCAAAGCAAAATAAAAAAATAAAAACTGCAATACAAAGTGATTGAGCTTAAGAATCATATATCACCATAGATATCACATAACACTTCCTAAATAATGAAATATCTCCTTTTGAAGACCATGTAAAGTTTTCAATTTTACCCGGTATATATGGCCCCCATTAAAGAAGGCGGGGACATAACTTCTCATGACCCAGATAGGGTTCAAACCCATATTAGCTGTCTTGCAAGTTGCAACTTATAATATCTACAGTAAATGTCCTAAAATTTCCAACACTTTATATTTTCTGAGCTTAATTTTTTTTATGTAGTTTCTTAAAATACTTAATGGAATGACAACACTGCCAACCCTGATCAGACAGCTCTGCAGGAGCAGTCTGATCTGGGTCTGCACTTTTTGCCTATGACATTTTGTCAGAAAGATTGGTGTATGAAATTTTAGAACATTTACTGTAGGCAAAAAGCCCACAAAGAAGTTGTATAAATAAATTTAAGAGAACTTACTACATAGACAGTCTGTGATTCTCCAATGAGGTTCTGTGAAACTCGAATAATTCCTGTACTGGCTTCAACATTAAAGAACACCGGTCCATTGTCATCTCCAACCAGATCGTAGGTAACAACGTTGTAGGGTGCCACATCATTGTCTTGGGCCTCTACCTGGTACACACTTGATCCCGTACTAACAGTATAATCAACAGCCGTACTATAAGGTGTGCTGATGAATACAGGAGGGAATCTATTCCTGATCACATTGACAATAACATTAGCTTGTGTATTGCCTGACCTCTGGGGAACACCATTATCCACAATAGTGACAAAGAATGTGTATTGAAGTGTGTCCGAGTCATCATTCAGAAGTGACTGCAGCAGAGTCACACCTCCAGTGGCAGAGTTTACGGTAAAATACAGTGATGCCAGTGTGGTCTGTATGTTACTCTGCATGGTGTATGTGATAACATTGTGTGGAGCTGTCGCATCCTGATCACGTGCTGCAATCTGTAAAATATCCACACCAAGAGCCTGTGTTTCATCAATGGTGACTTCATAGTTCTGCTGGGTAAACTCTGGATCAAATAAGTTCCTGAGAACAGTGATTTCAACAAGAGCTGTTGCACTCAGGGATGGAGTTCCACCATCACGAGCTTCTACACGAAGACGATAAAATGTTGCCGTGTCCAAAGTCAGATCCCGGATGATACTAATATCTCCAGATGAAGGATTAAATCCAAAGTACAATAAACCATCATCATCTCCTATTAGACTCATGGCGACATCACCAAATGGAGAAATTTGGTCAAGGTCATTTGCGGTTACAGTCAAAACAACATCATTGACTGGTCTGGATTGTTGTATCTGAATTATATAAGGAGTTGAAATGAAGAATGGAGCATTCTGGTTCCTCGTCACCTGTATAAATACTGTTGCATCTTGAATAGCTTCACGAGATGGTATTCCAAGGTCATAGGCTGCAACTGTTAATGTGTAAGATGAAGGACTGTTCTGATCCAACGCTACACTTTTTGCTACATAGATAATTCCAGTGTCTTCATTAATGAAGAAATATTCACTGCTGATTGTTGTTCTAAGGAAATATTTAATGGTATTGTATGGTGCTACAGTGTCACTGTCTAAAGCTGTGACTTGTCTCACTTCTGATCCAAGAGCAGCATTGTCGGGTATTGTTGCCGAGTACTGCGTAGGCTGGAAGAATGGTGCATTCTGATTTCGATCCACAGTTATCCTCACAGTAGTACTGTTACTCCTGGGAGGTATTCCATTGTCATATGCAGTTACTCTAAGAGTATAGTCAACCTGGGCCACATTCGAAAGACTCTGGGTGACAAAAATGCTGCCAGTGTTTTGATCCACTCTGAAGAAGGCAGGAGCATTGCCATCCCCTGTGACTTGGTAAGTGACCCTCTCAAAGGTATTGATAGAATCATCATCTCGTGCTGTGACCTGGTAAATATTCTGTTGTGTGCCAACATTTTCATTGATAACAACAGAGTAGGGTTCACTGAGAAAGTATGGTGTAAACTGGTTTCTTATCACGTTGATTGTAAGAGTTGCTGTATTGGCGTTATTCCTCCCAGCCTGGTCTCCTAAAGTCACTGTCAGCTGTAACAATAAATGGACGAGATTATCATGATGATAATTCCGAGTTTTACATCCATGTCATATCAAGATGATGGAAAGGTGATAATGAAAGGCAGGGTCCAGTTGTTCAAAGCATCGTTAGCTTAACGAGCTCGTTAGTGGTCAAAATGTTAACTGTTCTAGTAAGTACAATATCTAATTCACAAGTATTTTTGCTGAAAAAATGTGAGTAGTTTTTGCTACTCACATTTTTTCAGCAAAAATATTAGTGCATATGGCATATATAAGGATCAAAGTTTTAACGATACGTTAACTAACAACATCGTTAGTTTTGAACAACTGGGCCCTGAATTCCAACTCTGGCAGGACTGGAACCAGGAGCCTCTTCATCCAAAGTTGGAAGCACTAAGCACCAGGATGCTTCTCAGACAATTTTGATATTTCTCTCATTAATGGGTACCCACAACATTTTTGTAGAAATATACTGAAAAAATATATATATCTGTACACTTTTCTTACCTAGAGCTCTAAAGGTGATAATGGTAGATACACAAATAGTGTAGGTGCAGAATCAATGAAGAAAACACTTCAGATAAACATGTCTAACACTTAACGTTGTGTAAAAAATTCAACAGATGACAATTTTGAAATATTTTTCTTACTTTTCCCAGAACATAAGATTTGACATTTCAGGCAAGTTGTCTCCTTAGCAGACAATTTGTCATCTGCCAGCAGATGACAATTTTGAAACATTTTTCTTACTTCTCCCAGAACACAAGATTTGACATTTCAGGCAAGTTGTCTCCTTAGCAGACAATTTGTCATCTGCTGAATATGCCCATAGCACTGTAAGTGCTAACCTGCTGGATGAAATTTTATTTGTCTTATTTTTCCCCAGAAAATTTGGCTTCACAGTTCATAATAATTATCTAATGCAAAGAAAAAATATAACTGTTTTCAGTTTCTCGTCAAAAATATATAGAGTCCGTAGGACAGTTTCAATCTTTTATTATTTTTTATTATTATTTTTTTAATGATGTTTGGGGAGCCAAATTCTGGTTTACATCCAGTTTTCACAGCATATCCTTCCAAAATCATTCATTCTTTCTGTCATTTTACTGATTCATACTACATGTATGAGCTTTTTTGTTGACTTTAGAGGATGCAATCATGCACAATGACCAGTAAGCCATCATCTTGGTTTTGAAAATTAATCAAAATAATCAAACTGAATTAAAACAGCCACAATGAATAGATCAGAGAGTGACAACAGATTACAGAACCCAGAACAAAAAAGTTCAGATCAGCAGTCAAACTGTTAGTTAAGGAAGAAGACATCTCATAGCTCGAGATAAGGTACCTTTTCTCGACAAAAATATTGATAGCTTTCTTACTGCTTCACGAATTATATGTTGTGGGTACTCATTAGAAGCGCCTCACAGAGGCGCTTCTAATGAGTACCCACAACATATATTTTTGTGGAGAAATAAGAAAACTATTTACCTGCTACTCCCTCTCAGGTGCTATGACAACTATTGTTTTTCTGGGCCTTATGAGAAATGTGCAGGTTCTACTTGCCATTGCTGGTTTTGCTATGCCAAACAGTGTCACAGAGACTCACTATAAATATACTTACAATGTACTCATTTGCAGTATCCTGATACAAAGATGATCTAAGAGTTACTTCTCCTGTTGTCTCACCGACGTCGAAATAGAGTGGAGCAGGACTCTCTCCGATTACAGTATACATCAGTGTGTTGTATGGGGATGCCTGGTAAAAAGAAAACATGTGTTTCAGTGGACTTTAAACTGAACAATGTCATTATTCATTACTAAACTGCGGGTAAAAGGAAAATGTATACATTTTCAGGGGCAGCAACTCTGTCAAGATTGTTTCTGTCCCCGTCTGAAAAGGGGTCAACACTATCAGGAAAAAATTACCCCCTCTGTCCCCTTTTGAAAGAGATCAATTCTGTAAGGAAAAGCTTTGCTCCCAAAAGGATCAAATTCTTTCCTTAACCCTTGTCATGCTGAATAAATTAAGATGCCATGCCCATTTCTAATTTTCAGCCAATCCGATTACTTGATCCAGATTTACACAGTGCAGATCCAGATCAGTTGGCTTCTTCAGAAACCAACTGATCTGGATCTACACTGTTTGAAAAGGCTGGACATATCCGGGTTCAGCAGGACTAGGGTTAAAGAGTAGACCCCTTTTTAGAAAGAGGTAAGTGTAAAGCAAAGCAATAGGTTGTCTCCCTTGTGAAAAAAAATGACAAAATTGCCACGTGTATCCATGTACCACAAATCAGTGTTTTGATTCTCCAATTATTTTACTGGGTCCAGTTGTTCAAAGCATCGTTAGCTTAACGAGCTCGTTAAGGGTCATTTCGTTAACTGTTTTAGCGGATTCAATATGCAATATTTTGATATTTTTTGCTGAAAAAATGTGAGTAGCTTTTACACTGCAAAAGCTACTCACATTTTATCAGCAAAAAATATCAGCATATTTGCGTATCACTCGATGTAAATTTTAACGAATCGTTAACTAACCACATCATTAGTTTTGAACAATTGGGCTCTGAATGTTAATAAATAGGTAACAGACTAAAATTAACATGATGTTAAATATTGAAGTACAAACGATTTTAAACACGTTGGCATTTTCATGAAAAAGTATTAGTATCTTTGCTGTAAGCTAATTACATTTCTTTTTTTTTAAATCAAAATTATGTCTATTTAAAACTTTTTGAAAACAAAAAATATCATATTCACCTAAATATTAGGGCACCTTATCAACTCATCATACTTGTCCAAAAATTTGAAATAGTTCATTCTACTATCTATTGGTACGTCTAAAATATTGCTGTATGTATGGCAAACAGTGTAGACCCTGATCAGATGCCACACGTCTACACAGTTTGCAAAGGCCTGTCTGTCCCAATACTTAGGGTTATTATGATATAAAAAAAAACTATGTGTAAATGAAAATGTTAGCATAACAATATGACAGAACAAATAGAGCATATGTGCAGGCATTTTGTTTTATGCCATGGAGCTTATTGTATCACAATAACAAGAATTCTTACAATATCTTGATCTGTAGCTTGGAAGGTGAAGATATTTGTGTTGAATCCAACAGTCTCTAACACTGATGTTGCTGCCCTGAAATTGCTGTTCAAATTTGGAGTGATCCACTGAGGTGTAAATTCATTACGATCTAAGGTCAGGGTCACAATCTCATAGGCTGTCCTTGCTGGAGTTCCATTGTCTGATGCCATTACTCTTATCTGGAAACAAAAATATAAATGTAATATAATGAGAACACTGAGTAACTGTAACATGTTTAATGAGAACACTAACTGCACTACTACATGTTTAACCCTCGTCATGCTGAATAAATGAAGATGCCACACCCACTTCCAATTTTCAGCCAATCAGATTACTTGATCTTGATTATTGATATAAATTCACATACCTAATGGCAAACAGTGCAGATCCAGATCAGTTGGCTTCTTCAGAATAGAGAAGCCAATGATCTGGATCTACACTGTTTGCAAAGGCAGGATGTATCCTGGTTCAGCAGGACTAGGGTTAATGATGATGATTTGTTGTTTTAACGTCTCTTATTATTTAAATCATATCAAAATGATGAAAGGGTAATGAAAAGCTCTGTGCAATGAACCACATAATGTCATGAGCTGTTTTCTGCCTCCAGAAGTCTGAAGACAGCATGTACAATTTAATTTAACCCTTAAAGCACCAATCACAACTGCAGCAGATGATATTTTGAAATACTTTTTTTTTATTTTTTCAAAAAAAAAAACAAGTCTTGATATGTCATGTAAATTGTCTGCTTGGCAGACGATCCCCATGACATATCAAGACTTGTTTTCTTTGAAAAATTAAAAAAATAAAAACAAATGTCGTCTGCTACAAATTTTGCTTGGCGCTTTAAGGGTTAAGCATATAAGCAAAATCATAAAGTGTGACATCACTAAAGCTGCCAAAAAAAGATGGACAAACTGTGTAGGGCCAAATAAGGCACTCTTTTCAACTGAAAAGTACAGAGATTTTTTTTTTTTATTTCTCTACAAAAAAAAAAAAAAACAACATATGTTGTGGGTACTCATGAGGCACTTCTAATGAGTAATGAGTACCCACAAATATGTTTTTATGGAGAAATTAGAAAACTATTAAGAAGGTACCCCCTCTTATCTAGAACTATGACAAAGTGATTCTTAACACTTTAAGCGCCAATCACAACAATTGTCGTCTGCTTTGTCATCTGCTTGTGATTTTAAAAGTCATTTTTGCAAACAGTATGGACCCAGATCAGACTGCTCCTCTAGGAGCAGTCTGATCAGGGTCCACAGTTTGCCTGTATGCAAAAATAGTTTTGAAAAGTTTGCAAGAACATTCAGCAGACAACATAAACAGATGATATTTTCAGATGCAGGTTTTCTTGGCATTTTAAGGGTTGAAGTATTTCCCATTAGACACAGGTAACACTTTTATGTGTGCCATCTCAAGTATTCAGTGTTTGAGGTTTCAACTTCCTATCAACATATTTCAGTCATTTCGAGATGAAAAGGTGATATCATGATACAGGCACTTCGCAATGCATACAATTACAAGATAGTGCCGTGACATAGCTCTTGATAAGGAGTACTGACAGGGATGTGGAATTATCCAATTTTATTACTTGTCCACTGACAAGTAACTGGTCAAAATCCACTTGCCCAACCAAGATTTACTTGCCCGAAAATTGACATTTTTGAAGAAAACATATGTTGTGGGTACTCATTAGAAGTGCCTCACCGAGGCACTTCTAATGAGTACCCACAACATATGTTTTCTTCGAGAAGTAAGAAAAATATCTATCTTATAATCTGGATACTCTTTTGCCAGAGCTATGAATTACTTGTCCCAGGACAAGTAAATTGAAATTTCTTACTTGTCCTTAGGGAAATGGGACAAGTTGGACAAGTCGGATATGGTATTTCAACAGCTCTGAGTACTGAGATCCGTATTTTGCCACTTTCTCCATGAAACCACATATTGTGAGTAATTATTAGAAGCACCTCACTAAGGCACTTTTATTGAGTACCCACAACATACAGTAATTTTATGGAGAATAAGATAGAGCAACCCCTTTTGGTGAAAAACTTCCTGTCTAATCTAGAACTACACATAGCTCCAGATAAGAGGGCTAGGGTTTTCCCTTGACTCCCATTTTGGCAGTTTTTACCCCCAAAACCTTGTTTGGGACTCTTAAACTAGGGGAAAGGGTCCTCAGTGATGCATACTGAATCAAATCCAAAATTAATTTTATTTATCTGTGGCTTTGTATTTTAATCTATTCATGGTCTAAATACCGGAATTATCAGTATTGGACAATATCTAACCCATAAATCACAAGGCAAATTACAGACAACAGTCTAAAATTGATTTTCTTTTTTCAGTGAAAATAAGACTTGACATTTCATGTGAATTGCATAGCAGACAATTCACATAAATTGTCAAGCTTTATATTCTGAGAACTTCAAAATGTCATCTGCTGCAGTTGCAATTTGTGCTTAAAGGGCCTGCTTTAAAAAAAATAAACCCCTAAACTGAGGAAAACCCTGAGAGGGGTATCTGGAAAATAGAGGGGTATCTGGAAAATAGTTTTCTTATTTCTCCATCTAAACATATGTTGTTGGTACTCATTAGAAGCATCTTGCCAAGGTGCTTCTAATGAGTACCACAAAATATGTTTTCATGGAGAAATAAGAAAAATATCAACATTTTTTTGTTGGAAAAAGTGCCTTATCTGGACCAATGACTAGGAACACCATTTCTTCCTGATATGGCTTAGCCGATATTTATAGCAGACAAAAAAAATTACCACATAAGTTTGTTCAGATCGTCCAAACAGGTTGGCAGTGGTAAAAATGTTTCCATTCTGGCTGATACTAAAGAGGTTGATGGCCTCGTTGTCTCCAACAATCTGGTAGGACACTGCATTGAACTGGTTCTGAAAACAAAACAAGCAAAATACAAGCTTGAATATGGACCCTTGGCTGGCAAAAAGGCTCTTCAGGCATATATGAATGGTGAAACCTCTGACCAATTTATGCAGCCACGCTTCAGGTTAAGGTTTTTGCTATTAGTCCTATACTTTCAAAAAGGTCATTATACTGTGTAGGCGAAGATCCTGAACAGACTGCATGCATTGGTGTTCGCATATGTTCTAAAGTCCCGTTTCTCAACTACTGGCCCAAATACACATTAAGGGGACTTGATATATGTGGCAGAATTTCTGCCATTCTTGACAAGGGAAATAATGTTTGTGACTTCTTGGTTGCTTTTCTGCACACCAAATCCATTCTAAGAAAGGCTCTACTTTAAAAGGAAATAATTTGCTCCCAAGGGAGCAAGGGGAGCAAATCTTAGGAACAAATTCTAGATAGTTAAGCAGATCTGTTCAAAATGTAAGACAAGTACATGTGTGGTGAAACTTTAAGGTGACTGAATATTTTTTGTTTGTGCTGAGGTTTTACGGCCCAGTCAGTTTACCTAACCACACGTTTACTGGGCAGGCAGTCCTCTAAGCGATTGACCAGTATTGTGTGCATTCTTTCGCCAGAAACTGACAACAGACCTTCTTGAATCAGCAGAAAAGAGAGAATGACTGTAGAAAATATTTCATGATCAAACTCCACGAAAGAATGTTGTCGACCTTGGCGGGGGTTGAACCCACGACCGCCAGGTGTTTGAATATTGGAGTTAAATAATAATAATTTGGCTAGTCAATAATGTTACTTTTTGTACAAAGCATAAAACAGACTTTCTGAGGATCAAGTTATGTAGTATAGCTCCGGATACGGCGCTTTTTTCATCCGAAAAGTACTTATATTTTTCTTATTTCTCCACAAAAACTTAAGTTGTTGGTACTCATTAGAAGTGCCTGCATGAGGCACTTCTAAAGAGTACCCACAACATGTTTTTGTAGAAAAATAAGAAAAATATAACATGGATATCCCAACTTATCTGGAGCTATGCATGATGTAGCAAATGTGAAATCATGATGATGATTTGGTATTTTAAATCCCTTTCAACATATTTAAGTCATATTGAGACAATGGAAGGATGATAATGAAGTGCCATACAGTCATCAGATGAATTCTGCCTCTAGTGGGATTCAAACTCAGAACCTTGTGATTCAAAGTCAGGAGTGCTAATGACTATCACCTGGACTCATTGACGTCAACAACAAAAAAAAAATCTTACAGTATCGGCATCCGTGGCTGTAACCTGGAAGACACTGGTTCCACTGACTGTGTTCTGTGAGATACCTCTGCTGTATGGGGTATTCTGGAACACGGGACCGTTGTTATTTCTTATTACAGTAATTGTGACTGTTGCTGCAGTTGTACTCTGGAGCTGGGGTGTTCCAAAATCTCGAGCCATTATATTCAACTGGAAATAAGCAAAAACAGAAAAATTACACTTTTTCTTGTTTAGTTACTAGGTTAACATTTATTCTTGTTAGTTACTAGGTTAACATTTAAACTTTCAACCTTGGAGCCCCTTTAATGTGCTTGTGCAAAGTCAGACTTCGTGCCTTTTCAATAAGCAGTAAATTAAACAAAAAAATAGTTTCCTAAATTATTTCTGAGGCTTCATACATAACCATAAAAAGAATTGCTTCGTCTATTGAAAACTGATGCAAATTTCCCTACTTACCATTTTATATAGTATAGAGTAACTTTGCTTCTACCTCACTTTTTTTGACAGATCCATTTCCAATAGCAGATGCCTGTTTAGTTTTAATTCTTCCCATACTGTATAGAAATTCCTGTAGTTAATGCAAACAGTATAGATCCTGATCAGATGCTACATTCTGCAGCATCTGATCTGGGTGTAAACCGTAAGCTTACATCCTTTTTGGAATGCTGGGCAAAAATTGGTTAAATTTTGCCTGAATATGCCCAGTGGGACATATCCCCAATGACAGATTTTGTCATGACTGATTGAGGTATTACAGCCCTGTAAACCCATTAAGCTCATGTCAAGCTGGTCAGTTTACCTAATAACACTTTTTCCTGGGCAAGCATAATCCTCTATGCAATTAACCAGTATTTTTGCACATTGTCTCATCAGAAACTGCCAACGGACCTTCTTGAAACAGTGGTAGGTTCTTGTCATTACGAAAACAAGCCTATACAAATATACTGAAAATTTTACCACCAAAAATATAAATTTTTAGATAAAAAACTTTGAAATTTTTCATATTTCTGTTCAAAAACATAGATTGTGGGTACTCGTTAGAACCGCCTCGACCCACAATCTATGTTTTGAGCAGGAATAAGAAAAATAATGTATACCCCTGTAAACCCCAGTTTTACTATATAAAAGTGGGGTTGACGGGGGTCAATATTATATAGGCATGTTTTCGTGATGGAAATGGATAAAGTAACTTACGGTATACTGGTCATTGTTTATGCTGGCGTCATTCTGCAGTGACTGTCTTGCTGAAATGTCACCTGTTGTTGGGTTAAGGTAGAAATATTGCAGAGCTCTTTGTGTACCTGTGGCAAAATATTCCACATTGGCAATACCACCCTGAAAAAACATGGAGAAAGCAAGTTAAAATGTTAATTACATGTGGTATAATGAAAAGCCTCCAAAATTCATACAGTCATAGCTCTAGATGAGAGGAATATCTGAAAATTACTTATTTCCCAATGAAAACATCTGAGGAATTGTGAAGAAGGAGAATTTGGAGATAAATACGGGATAATTTTCTCCAGTTCTCCATAAAAGCATATGTTGTGGGTACTCATTTGAAGCGCCACGGCGAGGCGCTTCAAATGAGTACCCACAACATATGTTTTTATGGAGAAATAAGAAAAATTATCCCAGACTTATCACCAAATGCTACTAAATTCCCCTGAAACATGTTTCAATACCTATTAGGAGTGCCTCCTCACTGATGTGCTTCTAACGAGTGCCTACATATGTTTTCATGAGATATTCGAAAAACATCAAAAGCACTGTCAATACAATTTTGTTGAATAAACAGCCCTTATCTAGAGTGATGACTTTTTTTTTTTTTTGTTTGTGTTGAGGTTTTACGGTCCAGTCAACCCATTAGCTTGGTCAATTTACCTAGCCACATGTTTTCCTGGGCAGGCTGAGTCCTCTAAGAAGTTAACCAGTATTTGTGCACATTCTTTCACCAGAAACTGACAACTGCCCTTGAATCAGCAGAAGGGAGAGAATGACAATAAAAAATATTTTATAATCAATCTCTATGGAAGAATGTTGCCAGAACTGACAGGGATGGAACCTGTGACCTCCTGCTCACCAGTTGGATGCGCATTCGACTGAGGCTGGCTCTAGAGTGATGATTTGTTTTGTTTGTTTGATTTGGGCTTAACGTCGCTTTCAACCTTTTTCAGTCATATCGCGACGGTGTCTGGATGTGGCAGGGAGCTCAATGCTCACTTTTAGAGTGCTGCCTCACTGAAATATCACGCCCCAGACACTTTGACATGATATTCCACCCAGTCACATTATACTGACACTGAGCTGACCAGTTCTAGCTCTACTTTCTTAATGCTGAGCGCCAAGCGAAAGAGCAGCTAGTACCATTTTTAAAGTCTTTGGTATGACCCGGCCGGGGATCGAACCCGCAACCTCCCGGTCACAAAGCGGACGCTCTACCACTGAGCCACTGTGCCGGTCTAGAGTGATGAACAAAAATATTAGTGCATAAAAAGATTTGCAATTAGCATTTGGGTATTATTTTAAATAAAAAGCAAGTGATAAAAATGAACTAAAATAATTCATTCCACATTTAACTTGATTTGTATTCATTAATGCTCAGTTTCTAATGAAACTGTCACACAAAAACAAATTCATCTTAAAAGAATTTTGCTTGGCACTTTAAGGCTTAATACCATGTGGAACAATCTGCTCAACATTTTTCTGTCATTCTGCCATCACTTACTAGACACACCAAAAACTTGACTATTAATGAACTTTGTTGTGTTCTTTGTTTCCAACAGTAACCTTAACCCTTGTCCTGCTGAACCCGGATATATCCTGCCTTTGCAAACAGTGTAGATCCAGATCAGTTGGCTTCTGAAGAAGCCAACTGATCTGAATCTGCACTGTTTGCCATTAAGTATGTGAATGTTTAGCAACAATCCGGATAAAGTAATCTCATTGGCTGAAATTTAGCTATGGGCGTGACATCTTAATTTATTCAGCTTGACAAGGGTTAATAGGTTTTACTTTAAAATTACTAGGATAGAAACAGTTAAGTCAATAAGGTGTTGAAATGTTAATGGAATAGATGAACTAAATTGACCTGCCATTTTGACCTTTACAGTTAATATTCATAAGGATATACCCACAGTACAATTTAGGGATGGCAGTAATAAACTGTATTCCATGTGATAGTTATTCATTCACTCATTCACTCATTTGTACAGGTAAATATACCTGTTTTACCTGTTTATGCAGCAAACATCTACTTATAAATTTTATAATCAAAAGATCAAAGTGACAGGTCAATCTGGTTGGCCTATATTGCTATGGATTTACAGATAGAAGCAATAAATACTATTCTGTTAACAGTTTCCTGCAAGTATGTCTAAGAATGTAGCCAATAATAAAATCTGGGGTAGAATAACCATAGTTCTTGATAAGGTGCTTTTTGCAACCAAAATGTATCTATATTTTCCTTATTTCTCGACAAAAACATATGTTGTGAGTAATCATCAGAAGGCCCTTGCCGAGGCGCTTCTAATGAGTACCCACAACATATGTTTCCATCGAGAAATAAGAAAACTATTTGCCTGATACGCTCTCTTATCTAGACCTATGAATTAACTATATCAGAATCTGACACAGATCAACTAAAATCTGAGAAAGAATAACTTACAAAGAGGGCATCAGGATCAGTTGCTGAGACTTTGATTATTGAAGTTCCAAGGGACTGGGTCTCCAGAATTGTCATGGTGTAGGTGAGAGGATTGAACACAGGTTGTTCTGTGTTACGCTCCACAGTGATTGTAACTACTTCAGTATCATAAAGTGGTGGGTTACCATTGTCATAGGCTTGCACAATCAACTAAAATTTACAAAATATTGAAAAATTAATACATTACGAGGACACGCCTATTCAAATATATATAAAAAAAATCGCCATCAAAAAGTATAATTTTTCTAGATAAATATTCGGATATTTTTCATATTTCTGCTCAAAACATAGATTGTGGGTACGCGTTAGAACCGCCTCGCCGAGGCGGTTCTAACGAGTACACACAATCTATGTTTTTTGAGCAGAAATATGAACATAATGTATACCCCTGAAAACCCTAGTTTTACTATATAAAAATGGGGTTTAAGGGGGTTAAAATTATATAGGTATGTTTTCGTGATGTCACCTTAAAAATACAGCAATGGTAAACAGTATTCATTCAAAATATTGTATTCAACTCATTTACTACACATAAAAACAGTAATGCTATTTTGCAAAAAAGAAAATTATTATCCCTGTAAATGCACAAGGCTTTAAAACTGATCTCTATTTGTTTCATTATTCAGAAATATTAAAGAAACTAAAAGATCTCAACTTTTCAAATGCAAAACTTCTGTATCCTTTCAAGCATATGGATTTTATTTCTAATGTGGCATTTGTAGTTCATACAAACATTATAAACTCATTGTTGCTTGGTTCCAATATAGTCATTTGAGGCTTAAGGTCCTAGCCAACAATAGGCATACTGAGATGTTGCCTCTGAATTTGTGGCACTTTTACTTGATATAAGATGAATAACAAACTCAAGGCTTGTTGAAAGTCAATAGCAGCTCTGCTGCAGTACCAATAGGCAGTGGCCACATTATTTTAAGTGCTCACTTATTGGCCACATTATTTTAAGTGCTTACTTATTTATCTTACTGCAAATATATATTATTATTACAGTAATTAGAAAAAAAAACAAGAAAAATGCCTAACGGCATTATGGATGGGTTTTTCAAAAAGGTTAACCAAAAGGTAAACCTTGGACAACGTCCAACGCCTGATGCCCGCCCACCCAGAAATCAGTACTTTAAGGGGCAGGTTTTTAAAAAACCTGTCCAAAAATGCATTAGATTAAATATTGTAAAAAAAATCTGAATAATTCACACACTAAATCAAGTGTCAAACTTTACATGATAAAAGGAATGAAATGCCATAGAGAAAATAATTCAAGATGTGTTTCAAAATGAATATCAATCTCCTTTTACAGTGAAAAATATATGTAACACAGCCCTTCATAAGCTGCTTTTTTCAATCCAAAAGTATTGATATTTTTTTCTTATTTCTCCACAAAAACATATGTTGTGGTACTCATTAGAAGTGCCTCTCTGAGGCACTTCTAATGAGTACCCACAGCATATGTTATGTGGAGAAATGATATTTTAAAGTTAGATACTCCTACTTACAGTGTAAGTTATGGTTGTATCCTGGGCGACACTGGTTCTGAGGCTAATCCTGCCGGTATCTTCATCAATCTCAAAGTAGTTTGGAGCTGAATCTATTCCTACAATTCTGTACTTGATGACTCCAAATGTCTGGAAAGCAAAATATGAATATTTCTATAAATAAGAGTATTAAGTTTTGATGAATTTATGGAATAAATTATATATGTTTTCTTGAAGAAATAAGAAAAATTAAATATCTGAACAGTCACTTATCTGAGATAAGTTACAAATTACTTGCTCTAGGACAAGTAAACTGGAATTTCATTATGCACAAGTAGGTTAGGGCATTTCCACAGCCCTGTCCAAAGGAACATTTTCTTATGTCACTGCTCTCATGATTTTTACTTGATGATGATGAAGGGTTCAGATTTAATGACATGTCAATAGTTTAGTTGTGAAACAGATATAATGATAATATTGGCTACACCATGCGAAAACCTGTTTTCTGGCATATGATGTCCACAAAGGCTTTGATCAGCCTGCGCATCTGTGCAGTCTGATCAGGACCTTCACTGTCTGCTAACAGAATCCTTGGATACTACAGAATATATGAAAGGAGAGTAAAGGCCTGGGCCCAGTTGTTCAAAGCATCGTTAGCTTAACGAGCTCATTAGTGGTCAAAATGTTAACTGTTCTAGTAAGGGAAATATCTAATTCACAGCTACTTTTGCTGAAAAAATGTGAGTAGCTTTTGCAAATGCAAAAGCTACTCACATTTTTCAGCAAAAATATAAGCATATATGCCATATTTAATGATCAAAGTTTTAACAATATGTTAGCTAACGAAATCATTAGTTTTGAACAACTGGGCCCTGGATGATACTTTGCGCATGTGCAGGATGATCAAATCAGCATATTTTGCGTATGTTGGAAGGCACTTTTTTGCTCGACACAGCCTACATGTTAGGTCTGGATGAAAGTAGAAAGCTGAAAGGTATAGGTTTGTACTTACATTGGAAAGACTGTTGAAATCTATGTCAGTGGCTGTTACAGTGTACACACTGCTTCCTTGGCTCAAGTCGCGGCTAATTGTGGTGGCATACGGTGTCAGTATGAACTGCGGTGCTCCGTTGTTTCGGATTACAGACACTGAGACTAATGCTAGCTGGCTCTGCTCCAGACTCGGTACACCCAAGTCATAGGCTCGTATTCTCAACTGAAAATCAGAAATGTAGGTTTGAACAAAGGGTTCATAAAATTTATCCTTAAAAACTTCAATTTAGTAAAACAAAATCTTCTGATACCAAAGCTTCATTTCTGGATTTAAATGTATCAATACCTAATGATATAATTACACCATAATCTCTTTATAATAGTATTGCTGGGATCCAAACAAAAATATATATATAGATTATATAGAAAAATAAGCATTTAAGCTCATTTTTCTATAAAATCTTTACATTTTTGTTTGGAGACACAACTTTTGGGATCCACCTTTGAACAGTCCTATATCTTAAAACCCTCTTATAATGAGCCACCTTATAAAGGGGTTCCAGTATACGTCTAAAATTTATGACAAATGAGACGAATGTGATTTAGACATTATAAATTTCCCTTATCCATTATACAGACAATAAAACAAATATTTGCAAACAATGTAGATCCATACAAGATGACTCACTGGACACACCTTCTTGAAACTATTACATGGACTCTGCCAAACAAAAAAGTGCCTTCAAGCATGAGCAAAATGTGACACCTCATCCTGCACATACGCAAGGTCTCATTCGGGCTGTTGCTCTCCATTGAAAAGTTCTATAGTAGCCAATGATTCTGGCAGCCGACAGTGAAGGCCCATATCAGACTGCACATCTGTGCAGTCTGATCTGGGCCTTCACTGTCCGGGCATGCCAAAAAGGCATATGTTTGCTTGGCACGGCTCATATGAGGAAAAACATGTCTTCTTCATTCTATCTAAGTAGACTGGATATACTTGGTATTTTTCTGCCATTTGTTATGACCAAGATAAATAATAAAAAATACATGCTGAAAATGTATTGGAGCTATGCAAAAAATACAGACAAGGGGTGTATTTGGAAGATAAAGAGGAGATAAGTGGAATATTCAGATGCCAATTTTTGTCACTTTTGTACCAAAATATATTTTGTATTATTCACAGGAACCATCTTTGTAAGGCATTATAATAAGTACCCAATAATGTTTTGATACAAAAATAAAAACAACAGAAAAGTTAACATTAACTACAAGTATAAATAATAACTTTCCAAAGATGATGATAGTTTGGTGCTTTCTGTCCTGTTCAACATTATTTAAGTCATCACGAAAACATGCCTATATAATTTTGACCCCCTTAAACCCCACTTTTATATAATAAAACTGGGGTTTACAGGGGTATACATTATTTTTGTTATTTCTGCTCAAAAACATAAATTGTGGGTACTCGTTAGAACTGCCTCGACGAGGCAGTTCTAACGAGTACCCACAATCTATGTTTTGAGCAGAAATGTGAAAAATATCAGATTTTTTATCTGAAAAAATTGCCATTTTTTGGTGGTAAAATATTCAATATATTTGAATAGGCGTGTTTTCGTAATGCATATCCAGACCATGGAAGGGTGATAATTAATTGCAATAAGCATCATACTCCAATCACCTAGTATTTAGTACAATGAACATGCATACAGAAAGGAGTTCCCAATTCCCATTAAAGTCTAAAATTGCACTTACCGTGTAGGAGCTAGGAGCATTAGTATCAAGATTTAGTCCTTGTCGAAGACTGATCTCTCCAGTTGCAGGGTCTATTTGGAAGTAGGCTGAGGCATCCCCACCAGTGGAAGCAGTAGCAGAGTCTATGACAAAGTTCACTGTATTGTGTGGGGCCTACAAAACAAAATGTAGAATATTGTATACATGGTTAACCCTTGAAATACTGAATGAATTAAGATGCCTTGCTTACTTCTAATTTTCAGCCCATCAGATTACTTGATCCAGATTGTTGACACAAAGTCACATCTTCAGAAGCCAACTGATCTGGATCTACACTGTTTGCAAAGGCAGGGCATATCTGGGTTCAGCAGGACTAGGGTTAAAGTGATAATCACAATGGCAGCAGACTGTTTTCTTCTGTATTTTTCAGAGGAAATAAGGCTTGACATTTCTTTAGCTGTACTAACAAGGGAAGTAATTTTCATGATCACAGCCCCTTAGGGTAGCCTTGCTGAATTATCCAGTTTGGGTTCATTAATCTTTACCACTTTCTGAGATAATTCAGCAGATGACAAACTGACCATAAGGAGACAATTGCAAGAAATGTTAAAACCTATTTTCTGGGAGAAGAAAAAAAAAATTTAACCCTTATCCTGCTGTTCACGACAACCCTTACCTTTGCAAACAGTGTAGATCCAGATCAGATGACTTCTGAAGAAGCCATCTGATCAGGATCTACAGTGTTTGTCCTTCAGTTTGTGAATTTGAACGAAAACATTATATGATGTAATCTGATTGGCTGATAGTCAGAAATGGGTGTGGCTTATCAAATTATTCAGCAGGATAAGGGTTAAAATGTAATTTGCTGAATTTTTTACCCAGCATGCAATGCCTTTTCAGCCTGGCAGACAAAAACAAATGTTTATGCAAACAATGTAGAGATCCAGATAAGAGGGCTCCTAATGACCCATTTCATCAGGATCTACACTACACCACAACCTCTTTATAACACTATTGTTGGGGTCCATAGCATAAACCGTGTTAGTTAAAAAAACGTGCTATATCCAGACAAAAATGTTTAGATTATATTGAAAAATGACCATTTATGGTCATTTTTCAATATAATCTATACATTTTTAGGATCCATCTTTGAACCATGTTATATCCAAAACCGTGTTATAATGAAGTGTGTTATAAAGAAGTTGTAGTGTATTTGCTATTTTGTTTTTGATTTTTGACTGAAAACCATATTTGCATCAGTGGACATGTCCAAATTCAGTGACGGAAGAGTCCAACTCTAAAACTCAGGGATGAAAGGTTAAACCCAGTGGCAGCAGTAGCAGAGTCTGTAGCCAAGTTCACTGTCTCAGTGTATTCAATTTACAAAATCTTTAAACCAATCCGAAAATTTTAATGAAATTGAAACATTACAACAATTTGACATTTTATGTCTCTTTCAACGACATAAAATTCATACAATGTATACTGCTCATTACGTATGTTAGGCATAATTATGCGTAATAAAAGTGCAATAGAGATCACCTTATATAAAATATTTCCTTCTTTATCATAGGGACTACTGTTTTCAAGGGGAGACCACTCAAGCAGAGGATTTGTTTTATTTGGGTTTTACGTCATTTTTAACAATCTTTCAGTCACATTGTGACAGTGGCTGGATGTGACGGAGCTCAATGCTCATTTTTAGAGAGCTGCCTCATTTAAATATGTCCAGACACATGACATGATATTCCACCCAGTCACATTATACTGATATCAGGCTGACGAGTTCGGATTCCTAGCTCTACTTTCTTAATGCTGAGCGCCAAGCAAAAGAGCAGCTAGTACCATTTTTAAAGTCTTTGGTAGGGCCATGGATTGAACTCCTAACTACCTATTCAAAAAGCAGATGCTCTACAAATTGAGCCACTGTGTTGGTATCAAGAAGAGAATTTGCTTCCCTGGTATATGTTTCCCTTCTCAAAGAGGGCTATTCTTTCTTTTAAGAAGGGTTGGTTGGGTTGGAGTTTAACGATCCAATCAACACTGATAAGGTCTTGTCAAGCCAGTCAGTTTACCCTACCACCTCCTGATAACCAGTCAGACCCACATCTGACTGAGCCATGGATGGATGGATGGATATTTTGTTTATAGACGCTCAACCCTAAAAGGGCATATAGCGTCTAATAGGTTTTATGTTATATGATGATTTTATTTAATGAGAAATTTAAAAATATCTAGGATTGATGTGTTTATTTTAAAGAGATAAAGTATCAATGATTTTAAGTGATTAAAAATACTGATCATATTTTATTAAAAAGTCCGATCTCTTTAAGAAAGTCGAGTATTTTCTGAGTTGGCATATCAAAAAGTTCCTTTATAGTTTTTATATTAAAATACTTTGTGTGAATGTGATTAAATTCAGCACAAGTGATAAGAAAATGTTTGACTGTGAAAGGTTCATTACAAGGAATACAGAATGGAGCTTGTTCATTGTTTAAAATATAAGAATGAGTAATTCTAGTGTGTCCAAGTCTACATCTCGTGATTTTTGTTTGTTCTTTTCTGCTGAGATTAGAGAATGTGCATTTGCTGTTAAAATTTGGTTTGATTTCATTTAATTTATTATAAGTTTGTGTTTCCCAAACAGATTGACATTTGTTGTTGATGTATTGACAGACGTTTGATTTAAAGTCGGAGTGAGGAATTTTGAAATTGGTTATTACTAAGGATAATGCAGATTTGGCTTCTGAATCTGCTAATTCATTTCCATGAATATTAACTTGGCTGGGAAGCCAACAAAATACAATTTCTTTTGAAGCGGAAAGATAATAATATTTTTTAAGAATTTGCTGAATTAATGGGTTTCTATGGTGTAAATCTTTAAGAGATTTTAATACAGAAAGAGAATCTGAATAAATGATAAACTGTTTTTCAGACTGATCTCTGATATGGTAAAGTGCAATATCAATTGCCTAGGCTTCGGCGGTAAAAATGGAGCTATTATCAGGTAATCTGATACTGTCAGTAAAATTTGGACTAATAACAGAACAAGCAACTTTCTCATCTTGTTTCGAACCATCTGTATAAATTGACAGGTAATGTTTATAATTTGATTTGATTTCTAAAAATTCATTCTTAAAAATATGCGACTCGACTTCTGTTTTTTTATTTTTATGAAGGTCTAAAATAATCTTTGGAGGGTTTAACGTCCATGGCTCTTTTGATGGAAAAGAAAAATACTGAACATTTTTAATATTGATATTGGCCTCTTCAAGTAACGGTTGTATTCTCAGGCCAAGGGTTTTAATAGCCGTTGGTTTGTTGTTGTAAAATCTTTCATATTTAGGATTAAAAACACAATCATAGGCTGAATTACGTGGATTGGCGGCTAATTTAGTAACATATTGAAGAGACAATTTCTCTCTTCTTATATACAATGATGGTTCATTTGATTCAGCGTATAAACTTTCGACGGGGGAAGTACGAAAAGCCCCTAGAGCCAGACGTAAACCTTGGTGATGAATAGTATCCAAAGATTTCAAATAAGATTTTCTAGCGGATCCATAAACTATGGATCCATAATCCAGTTTAGATCGAATTAAAGATCTATAAAGATTTAAAAGAACAGTACGATCTCCTCCCCAGTCGGAACTGGAGAGAACTTTAAGAATATCAAGTGCTTTAAGACATTTAGCTTTTAAAGCTTTGATGTGTGGTATAAAAGATAATTTGTTATCGAACAAAAGACCCAGAAATTTTGCTTCACTGACAACTGGAATGGGACTACCGTATATGGTGAGATGAGGATCTAAATGTATCTGACGTATCTGACAAAAATGAACGCATTGAGTTTTTGTTTTTGAAAATTTGAAACCATTTTCTGTTGCCCAATCTTCTATATTATTTAAACAACGTTGTAGTTTGAATTCAATGGTTTCCATATTTTTTGATCTAATAAATATTCCAAAATCGTCAACAAAAAGTGAACAATCAAGGTCTTTCACACATTTAACAATATCGTTAATTTTAATGCCAAACAAGGTAGGTGATAAAATGCTTCCCTGTGGTATACCTTGTTCTTGTTTAAATATGTCCGATAACGTATTACCTATTCGAACATTAAATGCTCTATCTGATAAAAAGTTTTGAATAAAAAGTGGTAATCGGCCTTGAAGGCCTAATTTATGTAAATCTTTCATGATGCCATGTTTCCATGTAGTATCGTAAGCTTTTTCTAAGTCAAAAAATACAGCTACGACATGTTCTTTTTTAACAAAGGCATCACGAATAAAAGATTCCAAACGAATCAAATGGTCGTTTGTACAATTATTTTTTCTGAATCCAGCTTGATATTTTGTTATAAGCTGGTTTGATTCCAAGAACCAAACCAGTCTATCATTAATCATTCTCTCCATTGTTTTACACAAACAACTTGTCAAAGCAATAGGTCTATAGTTAGTAGCTTCAGTATGATCTTTATTTGGTTTTGGTATAGGTATAATCGTTGCTTTACTCCAGTCTTTTGGATGGATGGATATTTTGTTTATAGACGCTCAACCCTAAAAGGGCATATAGCGTCTAATAAGTTTTATGTTATATAATGATTTTTTTTAATGAGAAATTTAAAAATATCTAGGATTGATGTGTTTATTTTAAAGAGATAAAGTATCAATGATTTTAAGTGATTAAAAATACTGATCATATTTTATTAAAAAGTCCGATCTCTTTAAGAAAGTCGAGTATTTTCTGAGTTGGCATATCAAAAAGTTCCTTTATTGTTTTTATATTAAAATACTTTGTGCGAATGTGATTAAATTCAGCACAAGTGATAAGAAAATGTTTGACTGTGAAAGGTTCATTACAAGGAATGCAGAATGGAGCTTGTTCATTGTTTAAAATATAAGAATGAGTAATTCTAGTGTGTCCAAGTCTACATCTCGTGATTTTTGTTTGTTCTTTTCTGCTGAGATTAGAGAATGTGCATTTGCTGTTAAAATTTGGTTTGATTTCATTTAATTTATTATAAGTTTGTGTTTCCCAAACAGACTGACATTTGTTGTTGATGTATTGACAGACGTTTGATTTAAAGTCGGAGTGAGGAATTTTGAAATTGGTTATTACTGAGGATAATGCAGATTTGGCTTCTGAATCTGCTAATTCATTTCCACGAATATTAACGTGGCTGGGAAGCCAACAAAATACAATTTCTTTTGAAGCGGAAAGATAATAATATTTTTTAAGAATTTGCTGAATTAACGGGTTTCTATGGTGTAAATCTTTAAGAGATTTTAATACAGAAAGAGAATCTGAATAAATGATAAACTGTTTTTCAGACTGATCTCTGATATGGTAAAGTGCAATATCAATTGCCTAGGCTTCGGCGGTAAAAATGGAGCTATTATCAGGTAATCTGATACTGTCAGTAAAATTTGGACTAATAACAGAACAAGCAACTTTCTCATCTTGTTTCGAACCATCTGTATAAATTGACAGGTAATGTTTATAATTTGATTTGATTTCTAAAAATTCATTCTTAAAAATATGCGACTCGACTTCTGTTTTTTTATTTTTATGAAGGTCTAAAATAATCTTTGGAGGATTTAACGTCCATGGCTCTTTTGATGGAAAAGAAAAATGCTGAACATTTTTAATATTGATATTGGCCTCTTCAAGTAACGGTTGTATTCTCAGGCCAAGGAGTTTAATAGCCGTTGGTTTGTTGTTGTAAAATCTTTCATATTTAGGATTAAAAACACAATCATAGGCTGAATTACGTGGATTGGCGGCTAATTTAGTAACATATTGAAGAGACAATTTCTCTCTTCTTATATACAATGATGGTTCATTTGATTCAGCGTATAAACTTTCGACGGGGGAAGTACGAAAAGCCCCTAGAGCCAGACGTAAACCTTGGTGATGAATAGTATCCAAAGATTTCAAATAAGATTTTCTTGCGGATCCATAAACTATGGATCCATAATCCAATTTAGATCTAATTAAAGATCTATAGAGATTTAAAAGAACAGTACGATCTCCTCCCCAGTCGGAACTGGAGAGAACTTTAAGAATATCAAGTGCTTTAAGACATTTAGCTTTTAAAGCTTTGATGTGTGGTATAAAAGATAATTTGTTATCGAACAAAAGACCCAGGAATTTTGCTTCACTGACGACTGGAATTGGACTACCGTATATGGTGAGATGAGGATCTAAATGTAGCTGACGTATCTGACAAAAATGAACGCATTGAGTTTTTGTTTTTGAAAATTTGAAACCATTTTCTGTTGCCCAATCTTCTATATTGTTTAAACATCGTTGTAGTTTGAATTCAATGGTTTCCATATTTTTCGATCTAATAAATATTCCAAAATCGTCAACAAAAAGTGAACAATCAAGGTCTTTCACACATTTAACAATATCGTTAATTTTAATGCCAAACAAGGTAGGTGATAAAATGCTTCCCTGTGGTACATCTTGTTCTTGTTTAAATATGTCCGATAACGTATTACCTATTCGAACATTAAATGTTCGATCTGATAAAAAATTTTGAATAAAAAGTGGTAATCGGTCTTTAAGGCCTAATTTATGTAAATCTTTCATGATGCCATGTTTCCATGTAGTATCGTAAGCTTTTTCAAGATCAAAAAATACAGCTACGACATGTTCTTTTTTAATAAAGGCATCACGAATAAAGGATTCCAAACGAATCAAATGATCGTTTGTACAGTTATTTTTTCTGAATCCAGCTTGATATTTTGTTATAAGCTGGTTTGATTCCAAGAACCAAACCAGTCTATCATTAATCATTCTCTCCATTGTTTTACATAAACAACTTGTCAAAGCAATAGGTCTGTAGTTAGTAGTTTCAGTATGATCTTTATTTGGTTTTGGTATAGGTATAATCGTTGCTTTACTCCAGTCTTTTGGAAATTTTCCAGTGATCCAAATATCATTTAAAATATTTAATAAAGTTTTTAAAGCGTTATCGGGAAAATGTTTAAGAATTTGATAATGAATGTCATCAGGACCAGCAACTGTATCATGAGATTTATGAAGAGCATCTAATAATTCTGAAGCTGTGAATGGTACATTATATTTTTCATGATTTAGTGACGTAAAATTTAGATGCTCTTTCTCTCGTTCCTGTTTTATGTTTTGAAAGGTTTCGGAATAATTTGCACTAGAAGAGTTTTTCTGAAAATTCTCCCCTAGTGCATTGGAAATATCTTTAGTCCTTGAACATATATTTCCATTTGATTTAATATGGACATGCTTGTTATTTTTATTTTTGCCAGTAATTTTTCCAATCATGTCCCATATTTTCTTTGCTGGAGTTCTAGAATTAAGTTTGGAGACGTATTGCTGCCAAGATGTTCTTTTAGCCGTTTTTATTGTCTTGCGAGCTTTTGCTCGCATTTGTTTGGCATGGATTAGATTTTCTTTTGTTGGCTGCCTACTGAACTTTCGTAAGGCAGATTTTCTTTTATTTATTGAATTTTTAACCTCTTTATTAAACCAATGTCTATTTCTTTTTGAACGTGTCGAGGACTTTGGAATACATTTTTCGGCTACATGAATTAATGTATCAGTAAAAGCTTGTATATCATCTGCTGTTTTAAACATTTCAGGATTTAATTTTTCATTACATAGCTCCATAAAATTCTCCCAGTTTGCTTTATTCAAATTGCATCGGGAATGATGGTCTTCATTTGTCGATGTAATTTCTTCAATTTTAATTGGAAAATGATCGCTCCCATGAAGGTCATCTAAAACTGACCAATCAAAATCTAAGTAAATATTTGGAGAGCATATAGACAAATCTAAAGCAAAATAATTTCTTGTAGGAGAATGAAGATAAGTTGGTTGTTTATCGTTAAATAAACATAAATCATTTTCTGCAATAAAATTTTCTATTATTTCTCCTTTGTCATTTGTATCCAGACAACCCCATAGTTTGCTGTGACTATTAAAGTCACCTAATAATAAATAAGGACGAGGTAACTGGTTTATAAGATTTTCTAAATCGTGTTTAGAAAATTTACAGTGTGGAGGAAGATATAGAGAACAAATTGTTATGGATTTAGACAGAGTGACATTTACAGCAACAGCTTGTAAATTACTATTTATATCTATCTGTCTATGAGGAACATTTGATTTTACAAGGATAGATGAACCTCCTGAGGCTTTCTGATTTTCAGTTGCGATATGATTATATAAACTATAATTTTTAAAATTAATATTATCTGTATTTTTTAAAAAGGTTTCCTGGAGACAAAAGACAGTCGGAGAAAGTAGTGTTGTTAAAATTAAAATTTCGTTATAATTTGCTTTTAGTCCTCGACAGTTCCACTGAATAATTGATTTTTTATCCATGATAAATGGAGAGATGATTTGAAAATAAGGAACTTAATCCTTTTGTTTTCTCTGAGACTGCGAGAACATGGAGGAGTCAGTCTCTAACTCCATGTTCTCAAGGGAATCGAACCGATTGACCAACTTGATCGGATCGGCCGACGCCCCTTTACTATATGGATTTGGTCCTTTATCTTTATCTTTTTCTTTTCCATTTTTTCCTTTCTGGTCAGCTGTCCTGGACCTGGATCTCTGTTGTGATCCACTTGTTTTAGTCGGCTGTGTTTGTGAACTGTTTTGAGATTTTGTTGGTGGTCTAGACTGATGAGTAGATGTGGGTTTAGGTTTAGGTTTTACAGTAGGAGTAATAACTTTTGAATTTGCTTTGATGACAGAATCTTTTTCGTTAAACTGGGTAGAAATTTCTTTGGTTTCAGGTTTAGTGTTTAGGGATTGAACAACTTTTGCAAAGGTGATTTCAGGTTGATTTTCTTGTATTTTTTTGGCTTCCAAATAAGTGATTTTTTGTGTAACTTTAATTTTCATGATTTCTTTCTCTTTTTTCCAAATTTCACACTGATTTGATTTTGACTGATGGTTTTTGTGACAGTTCACACACTTGGCTTCATTTTTACAAGCATTTGTAGAGTGATCAAAGTCACCCATACCACATTTTTCACATACTGATCCAGGTAATTCAGGACAGCCGTTTTCATGATGTCCAAACCTCTGACAGTTGAAACACCGCAGAGGATTTGGAATGTAGACTTCAACCGGTATAATTCGGTAAAAGATTTTTAGTGATTTCGGTAAAGTTGTGGTGTTGAAAGTTAGTAAAAGTGTATTTGTTTCTATAAAGTTTCCATCTTTTTTAATTTTAAAACGTTTGCAAGCTGTTACTCCTTGTGTGTTAAGATATTCTGTGATATTTTCTTCAGTTTCATGTTTTAGCATCCTGTCACGGATAATACCTTTGCAACTGTTCAGAGTTTTATGTTCCGTGACAGTGACATTAATATTAAAAAATTTTGTAAGTTTCAAAAGATTATCAGTTTGAGATTTTCTGTTTGTTTCAACCAAAAGAGTTCCATTTTTTAATTTTTTAACATTTTTTGGAGTGCCTATAATTGATTCTATTTGCTTTTCTATAATGAAAGGTGACAGTGAAGTAATAGGTTTGTCCTCCTTACTCGAAATCACTAAAAATTTAGCGAAGTTCTCATTTGCTTTGAAAGTAAAAGTAGTCGGTTGCGTGTCGTCCTCCGAAGAGTCGAACGCCAGAAATCGTTTTCGAGAGGCCATGGTGATGAAATTTTTGATTCGATAGCTATGCGCCCCACCCTCCATGGAGCCCTACAAGGGGACGTTTAATAGAAATGGATCTCCTATTTCTAACGTCAAGGCTACATTGCTATTATACTCGGTGTCAAGATCAGTCTTCAGCTCGGCCTCATGCTTAGATGATTTCCCACCTATTCATCTAAATTTCCATAGAAAAATTTATGAACAGTTGAGTTCATCCCCCTATCCACAGCCTCCACTCACAGAGGTTTCCGCCAAAGCCCCAATACAAGCCCACCAATTGACCCTTCAGCCGCCGCCCATTGAAACTCACTTAAAGTTAGATGAACAAGAGAAAAATAAGCCCGGTTTGGTACCATAAAGATACGTATGAAAGAGAGAAAGAAGCTAAGAACAAGTTGTGCGCTTCTAGAGCTTGGCACGACTGAGCCGATTGATCCAGGCCGGATCTAACCCAGACCGCTCTTCTATCTGAAATAAGGGCCAAAATGATGTGTTGAAAAGCTGGAGATCCCTGGGCTTTCCTCAATCATCAGGTCCCCCTCTCCCAGCATACGAGACGCCACCCACGGCAAACAGGTGGTTCCTGTTTTAATAGGGGATTACACCCTATCCACTACAGAAGGAAAGTGATCTGTAGATTTTATTCCCTACAGACAAGGGAGGCCGAAAACATCTGGGAAATTGAAAGGTTATTTTTAACAAATTAGGAGATCCATATTTAAAATAAACAGTTTATTATAGAAAGAAGGATTCATTTTGGATTCATTTTTTAAGAGTCAAACAAACAATCTGTGTTAGATGATATGTAGCTTTCTAATGGTATGTAGCTTTCATACCTTGAAAAACGTTTAGTTTTTTATCTAACAATATTAAATGCATCTTACTTTTTAATGTGGAGAATGCTAGAGTTCGGAAAAATGACACAAACACAAGACAAACACATATGTTAAATACAGATGAGGTTATAATCTTCGTCCCATGTGCGACCCACGGGCACATAATGATACACAAACAAATGAAGCATGTTAGTAACATGAGATAGGAAAGGTTTAAAAGGATAGATCTCGCGAAATTTGTTTTTTCCAATTTAAGATGCATTTCAATAAATGAATTTTATATTCTGGAATTATACCGGTTGAACGGACGGTTGCTCTGTTATGTTAGGGGTTTTACCCAACTGCCACAGAAGCGGAAGGCAGCCACCTATTTCGAGGGCCTGGGTGGTCACGGGCGGCCTCTTTTAGCCGGCTCGTACGTCACGCAGAGGATACGTCTGGCCTATTCTAAGCCCGGGACCAGCACGGGACCCAGTCTTTTGGAAATTTTCCAGTGATCCAAATATCATTTAAAATATTTAATAAGGTTTCTAAAGCGTTATCGGGTAAATGTTTAAGAATTTGATAATGAATGTCATCAGGACCAGCAGCTGTATCGTGAGATTTATGAAGAGCATCTAATAATTCTGGAGCTGTGAATGGTACATTATATTTTTCATGATTTAGTGACGTAAAATTTAGATGCTCTTTCTCTCGTTCCTGTTTTATGTTTTGAAAGGTTTCGGAATAATTTGCACTAGAAGAGTTTTTCTGAAAATTCTCTCCTAGTGCATTGGAAATATCTTTAGTCGTTGAGCATATATTTCCATTTGATTTAATATGGACATGCTTGTTATTTTTATTTTTGCCAGTAATTTTTCGAATCATGTTCCATATTTTCTTTGCTGGAGTTCTAGAATTAAGTTTGGAGACGTATTGCTGCCAAGATGTTCTTTTAGCCGTTTTTATTGTCTTGCGAGCTTTAGCTCGCATTTGTTTGGCATGGATTAGATTTTCTTTTGTTGGCTGCCTATTGAACTTTCGTAAGGCAGATTTTCTTTTATTTATTGAATTTTTAACATCTTTATTAAACCAAGGTCTATTTCTTTTTGAACGTGTCGAGGACTTTGGAATACATTTTTCAGCTATGTGAATTAATGTATCAGTAAAAGCTTGTATATCATCTGCTGTTTTAAACATTTCAGGATTTAATTTTTCATTACATAGCTCCATAAAATTCTCCCAGTTTGCTTTATTCAAATTCCATCGGGAATGATGATCTTCATTTGTCGATTCAATTTCTTCAGTTTTAATTGGAAAATGATCACTCCCATGAAGGTCATCTAAAATTGACCAATCAAAATCTAAGTAAATATTTGGAGAGCATATAGACAAATCTAAAGCAAAACTGACTGAGCCATGGAGGACGACTCATGGTGTGACAATGTTATACAAATAGGAAGACTACAATGGAACAATCAGAGAAAGGACTCTGCCAAGGTATCAGTGTATATATATGTTAACCCGTTCAGCCTGAAAGACAAAAAACCAGGACCCTTTGCAAACAGTGTAGTTCCAGAATGAGTCAGGAAGGATCAACACGGTTTGCCATTTTGTTTTTGATTTTAGACTGAAACTCCTATTTGCATTGATGGACAAGTCCAAACTCTAGAATGGAAGAGTCCTAAACCAATACCTGTGCAAACAGAGTAGATCCATGTTATAAGCCATCTAATTAGGATCCACACTGTTTGCCATTCTGTTTTTTTATTTTAGACTGAAATCCCTATTTGCATCAGTGAACAAGTCCAAATTCAAGAATGGAAGAGTCCACTTTTTTTTTGTTTGTGTTGAGGTTTTACGGCCCAGTCAACCCAATGGGGTCATGTCGAGCGCGATCAGTTTACCTAGCCACACGTTTACTGGACAGGCTTATTCCTCTAACCGGTTAACCAGTATTGTGCACATTCTTTTGCCAGAAACTGACAACTGCCCTTCTTGAATGAAGGGAGATAATGACCGTAGAAAATATTTCATGATCAATTTCTATGAAAGAATGTTGCCGACCTCGGTGGGGGTTGAACCTGCGACCTCCTGGTCTCCAGTCGGACGGCGCATCCAAGTGAGCCACCGAGGCCGGAAGAGTCCACTTCAAAAACGCAGGGGTGAAAGTGTCAACACCAACTCACCTGGGCATCTGCATCAGTGGCGGACACCTGCTGGAACGGAATTCCAAGAGCCTGTGTTTCTAGAACAGATGAGCTGTAGGTTGTCTGCAGCCAAGTTGGAGGTTGGAAGTTACGTTGTATATCAACAACAACAATAGCTGTTGCAGATCTGGCTGGGCTTCCATTGTCTGTTGCCAAGACTCGAACCTGTATAGATAAATAAAAAAAATGTTTGTACTTTCAACTAGACAGTTTTCATAGTTCTTCATGGAAACCTACATGTATTTGTTTTTCCTCTATATGAAAATATGAACATACTAATAATCTATGTCTTTCATAGCATCGAGTGGCAATGAGAGAACATCTGTGCTATCCACAGGGGTGAAAAAGTCACTAATAATCAATCCTGAAATCTGAAAATTCAGTCAAAAACTATAAGTATATTTCTTATTTCTCAATAAAAACTTTTATTTTATTGTTAGCGGTGAAATCAGTGCATATCTGGTGAAAATAAAAGTGGTATCAATCACAAGTGAAATGATATCGTATCATTTCACTAGTGACTGATACGATTTATATTTTCACTCCTCGCTTTGGATGACTTCTGTTTTCTTCCTTGTTTCAGAAGTGGATGTTACCGCCACTTCAGATTTTTGAACACCTCTAATTTCTTTGTTTCTGAACTAAACTATCAAGTGTTGGTATGCATTTTTTTAGTTAGAATGTAAGGACCATTTTGGTATCAAGATTATTTAGATTTGCCGAAACTTTTTGTTTTTGTCTCTCCAGCGCTTCACATGTTAAGCACTGAACGTCGACGCCATGACGTTCATGTTTTGTTTTGGTGACATTAGTTATGATGTCCGAAGCGCGCACTGTCATGTAAACAATAAAATAAAAAGAAAATTTACTCTTTTTCAGTGAATACCATAAAAATTTTCATCTCGTGTAATGAAAACATTCAAATTTTCACTCGTGCTTCGCACTCGGGAAAATACTGATGTTTTCATTACACTCGATGACAATATTTATGGTATTCACAGCCAAAGAGTAAATATCTATATGTCGTGGGGACTCATTAGAAGCACCTCAGGGAGGTGCTTCTAATGAGTACCCACAACATAGGTTTTTGTTGTGAAATAAGAAAATTATTAGACGGATACTCCCTCTTATCTGGAGCTATGCAACTAATAATTATTTCAATAATTAAATTTTTAAAGTTACTTCAGGCATATATTAACCCTTAAAGCGCCAGTCACAACTATTGTCGTCTGCTTTGTCATCTACTTGTGATTTTAAAAGTCATTTTTGCAAACAGTGAGGACCCAGATCAGACTGCTCCTAAAGGAGCAGTCTGATCAGGGTCCACACTGTTTGCCTATATGCAAAAATAGGTTTGAAAAGTCTGCAAGAATATTCAGCAGACGACATAAACAGACAACATTTTCAGATGCAGATTTTCTTGGTGCTTTAAGGGTTAACCCAAATTACTACTTTTGACACAAACGATGGTCTTTTCTGAACAAGTGTAAAAGTGAAATTTCATGCTTAAAATGAAAATTCTCAATCTTGAAATCAGGATTAATCCTGAAATTTCCCATCCCTATATCCAATAAATGCTCAGTGTATACTCTTTGGATAATCAATAATCCAAAGTTTCAAGACTAATCAGACTGCGAAGATGTGCAAGATTATCCAAGTCTTTGCTGGCCACACATCATAAGGTACATACAGTCAAACTTCAATGGCTCGAACATCTTTGGGGCCATGGAAATTTGTTCGAGACATGGGTAGTTCGAGCCACTGAGGGTTAATCATAGCGCAAGGTCAGAAGGCAAATGAGAATAATCTAGGAATGTCTTTTCTTTCTTCTATAAAATAATGGTATGTTGAGTGTACTCATTAGAATTGCCTCAATGAGGCAATTCTAATGAGTACAAAACAACATACATTTTCATGATAAGAAGAAAATTTCCTTTAAAATCCCAAAATATTTGTTTTCTTGAGCTATCAGAAGAATTTCCTAGGGACTCAAAAAGAACTTCGAATCATTCACGGTAAACGAGCCATCTGTGTTCGAGCCATCGAGGTTATACTGTATATCACATTGTATTTGTTTGTGTTGAGGTTTTACAGCCCAGTCAACCCAATGGGGTCATGTCGAGCACGTTCAGTTTACCTAACCACACGTTTACTGGGCACGCTTAGTCCTCTAAGCGGTTAACCAGTATTGTGCACATTCTTTCACCAGAAACTGACAAACTGCCCTTCTTGAATCAGCAGAAGGGAGAGAATGACCATAGAAAATATTTCACGATCAAGCTCCACGAAAGAATGTTGCCGACCTCGGCGGGAGTTGAACCCACGACCTCCTGGTCTCCAGTCGGATGGCACATCCAAATGAGCCACCGAGGCCATATCACATTGTAACTCAAGTAAATAATGTTCTGTGAAAATCACTTACATAATATCTGTCTCTGTTGTCATTGGCTAAGTTGGCCCTGACTCTCACTTCCCCTGTGTTAAGACTGGTGAATGACCCTCCAATAACATCAAAATATGTAGGAGCAGTGTCATCCCCAATGACAGAGAATGAAATCTGGTTAAACTGGGTCTGTAATACAAGCAGTATTTATTATTAACACATATCAGTCAAACAGATGAAGAAAATAGCTGACATACAGACCCTAGATAAGGCAAGTTTTTTTTTATCAAAGGGTATCAATAGTTTTCTTATTGCACCATAAAAACTTGTAGGTACTCATTAGAAGTGCCTAAGTGTTTGAATGTTTAAAAATAAGAAACAATAATAGAAACTTGTACAATGTCAAGGATACAATGTCAATGTTTTTTTTTTGTTGTTTTTTTTGTTGTTTTTTTCTAAAATAATTTTTGAGACAAAAAAAACAACAACACAAAATAGAGTTTATGTGTACAGAATTGAAAAAAAACACACACCAAAATAAAATAAAACACCCTAAAATTGAAAAAAAAAAAAAAAAAAAAAAACTACAACAAAATTATCTCAAAGTACTCTTCCTTCATAGGTTCTGTGGTAACTTACACTTGTGTCCTGATCCTGTGCTGATACAAGAGCGACTGAGGAACCAACAGGCAATGTTTCTAGAATTGTTGCATAGTATGTGGCATTGAAGAACAAGGGAGAGAACTGGTTCCTGTTTACATTGATAACCACATTTGCTGTCTCTGAAGCTTGTCTGGAAGAAAGCTGTCCATTGTCTCGCAGAGTTACAGTGAACTGAAAAAAATGAACATGTCGTCTTAACCCTTGCCATGCTGAATAAATTAACATGCCACGCCCACTTTTAATTTTCAGGATATCAGATTACTCGATCAAGGTTGTTGATACAAATTCACATACTTAAAGACAAACAGTGCAGATCCAGATCAGTTGGCTTCTTCAGAAGCGAACTGATCTGGATCTATACTGTCTGCACAGGCAGGGCATATCTGAATTCAGCAAAACCAAGGTTAAAGTCTCATCAATGGTTCAGTCATTCAGGATGACAGAATAGAATGGATTAGAAGGTTTTATTATCCAATTATGGACTCTTTTAGGTATACAGTTAATTATACATATTTATGAATGGACAATTTAATGTGATTAGAAAGGATGCATTTTCACATCAATATTTAAATTCAATATTTCAATCCTTTAAGCCTGCAGACCAAAACAAATATTTTACAAACAGTGTAGATCCTGATGAGATTGAGATGGCTCACAATGTGCAGTCTCATCAGGATTTACACTGTTTACCATCCTGTTTTGATTTTTTTATGGAGACCCCTCTTTGGAACAATGGTTCTGACCGGAGTCAAAGATGGAAAAGTCCACTTCAGTAACTCAGCAGTGAAAGGGTTGAGGGCTAACATACCTCAAATCTATCAACATTAGATCCAACCAGTGTATTTCTCAGCATCAGCCTATTGCCATCAACTTGGAAGTAGTTAGTGGCCACATTGTTACTGGATATGAGATAGGACAACGTATTATGTGGCGCTTGTGTATCTACATCACGAGCCTGGAACGTGAGAATGGTTGAGAGGAGGGAGAAGTTCTCATCAACTGTCTGTGTGTATGAGGTCTGTAGCCATTCTGGATCATTGAGATTTCTGTTTACACTGACAACAACTGTTCCCGTTGATGACAAGCCACCACTGTCAGTAGCACGTACTCTCATCTGAAAACAGAAAAGGAAGTTTTAACCCTTAAACTGCCAATCACAACAATTGTCGTCTGCTTTGTCATCTGCTTTTGATTCTAAAAGTCATTTTTGCAAACAGTGTGGACCCAGATCAGACTCTAGGAGCAGTCTGATCTGGGTCCACACTGTTTGCCTGTATGCAAAAATAGTCTGAAAAGTTTGCAAGAATATTCAGCAGACGACATTAACAGTCGACATTTTCAGATGCAGGTTTTCTTGGCGTTTTAAGGGTTAAGGGGAGATGATACACTTTCAGGGGAGCATAGCTACTGATAAGAGGGGATATCCAGATTAGTTTCTTATTTCTCCATGAAAACATATTATGCGGGTATTCATTAGAAGTGCCTCGGTGAGGCACTTCTAATGAATACCCTCATCTTATGTTTTTGTGGAGAAATCAATTAAAACATCAGTACTGTCCGGATGAAAAAAGTTCCTTACCTGGAGCTATGTCAAAATTGTTTTGACTCCCTTCTGAAAAGAGGGTCTACACTGAAAATAAAGATTTTGATCCCCTTGTGCACTGTATAAACTTGTTATGCGCTTAATTATCAAATCTTTCTTATTTCCCATATGATCCAGTACACGACAAAACCTACAATATGACATGTAGGACCAGGAAGACTCGGATCAGCCTCGGCATCTGCCCAATCTAATCAGAGTCTTCACTGTGCACTCAATGGGTACCTAAGGCCCCAAACTTTCTTCATGTGGACATCAAAGACTGTCAGACTGGGCTGATGTCCAGGCTGATCTGAGTCTTCCCTGGGCACACATGCCATTTTGTTGGTTTTGTCATGTGCTGGCTCATAAAATATGGTTTGTTTGTTTGTGTTGAGGTTTTACGGACCAGTCAACCCAATGGGGTCATGTCGAGCGGGGTCAGTTTACCTGACCACACGTTTACTGGGCAGGCTTAGTCCTCTAAGCGGTTAACTAGTATTGTGCACATTCTTTTGCCAGAAACTGACAACTGCCCTTCTTGAATCAGCAGAAAGGAGAGAATGACAGTAGAAAATATTTCATGATCAATCTCCATGAAAGAATCTTGCAGATCTTGGGGGGGTTGAACCCATGACCTCCTGGTCTCCAGTCAGACAGTGCATCCAACTGAGCCACCGAGGCAGGCCATAAAATACTGTAAAACTGTCACAACTTGCATAGTTATAAATGATTTTAGCATTATCTAAATCATACAGAGATGACAATATTGATAATGAAAGGCATGGTGCACTGAAGCGTTAAATTCCACCTCCAGCAAGATTCACACCCTGATCATCGTGATCCCCAGTTAGAAGTGCTAACTACTCGGCCATCTGGGCACTTCAATCTGCCATCAGACTGCTGATTTTGCCTAAAGAGTATTAACCGGATGATTCAAGCTGCCATCAGATGGCCGAGTTTTGCCTGCAGAATAATAAATGTTCAAAAGGATATACTTACAGTGTATGACATAGCACTGTCCTTGGTTAGCTCATTTCGTACTGACAACAGGCCGCTGTTTTCATCAACACGGATATAATATGCACCGATATCATCATAAACCATGGAATAGGTCACGGGGTCGCCCTAAAAAAAGATAATAAAAGTCATCTTTAAGGGGACTGAATACCCTTGGTAGATTTTCTGCTACTTTAACAAGGGACACAATTTTTGTGACTTCCTGTTTTGCTGTCCTGCCAACCAAGTCCCTTTTGAAAAGGACTCTACTCTAAAAGGAAAGAATTTGCTCCCAAGGGAGCAAATTCTTTCCTTTTAGAGTAGAGCCCTTTTCAGAAAGGAGGCAAAAACAATTTGGAAGAGTTGTTTCTCCATTTACCTTAAACTACAAGCAGTGACACTTTCTGGACGGAATATTGAATGTGTTGGTGTTTAACGACACGTCAACACTTGTGGGTCATTTTGTATCGTCTCCCAGAGAAAGGGAGAAAAGTAATAGAAGAGATAGTAGAAGAGATGAAAGAGAGGGACAGGGAAGAAAGGAACAGGAATGAAAGTGAAGAAACAGAAGAAATAAAAATATTCCCCATCTATCCTTACCTGCTACAAGGATAGCAGGCCTTGCCCAACTGTAAGCCAATATCAGTTGGACGCCCCTGTAACGTAAGATACACGACACCTTCGCACCACCTGACCACCCCATCTGGATGGAATATGTGTGATGTTTTAAACGAAAACTGAGTGATGTCTAAATATATTTGTTTCATTAGAGCATCTAGTCAAGTCAGTGAGTTGATAATCAGAATAAACTTTGAACAGAGGCACTGCTTAAATGGGTATCAGTATCATAAACTGTGTAAATCATTTTTTTATGTTTTATCAGTCCAAATTCATAAGTTAAAAAAAAATTAGTTTGAAAACACTTCTGCAGAGAAACTCAAATTTTATGGTGACTTAGTCTATAAATTCAGAAGGATTGTTGGTAATACTGATTTTTTGGGAAAACTCTGGCTCAAAATAATAATAATGGAAATGCAAAGTGAAAATCAAAAAATTAGCCCATCGCTAATTTTTGATACTTCAATCAACAAACCAATTTTAATATAAAATCATTCAAACCTAGAAGACAGGTATCAAGATAAACATTTTTATTTCTCCAAGAAACCATATGCTGTGGGTACTCATTAGAAGTGCCTCAATGAGGCACTTCTAAAGAGTACCCACAACATGTTTTTATGAAGAAAAAAACAAGTACTTTTGGTGAGAAGTGATGATCATATGACAATGTAATGAACATGTACCTTATAATTATGGTAAAGAAGATATCTTCACATTATAGTTTAAAAATATTTTTCAACTTACCGAAGAGTCAGAATCTGTAGCGGAAACGATAATCACACTACTGAACACAGGTAAAGTTTCGTCAACAGCGATAAAGTAATTGCCACCCTGTGTAAACAGAGGTGGGCCCTGGTTTCTCACCAGGTTCACTGTGATGGAACCAGATGCTGCCCTCTGTGGGGATCCATTATCAATAGCTTGAACAGTAATCTAGAAACAGAGAGAGGTTTGTTATAAATATTATAATAAAGATCTTCTCAACATGTAATGTTTTATGGATGATACTAGCAATGACAAATAAGTGATTTTTCTTATTTTTTCTATTTGGAGAACTCTACTATGGGCAGAACTGTCAAAACATGTTAACCCTTGTCCTGCTGAACCCAGATATACCCTGTTTTGCAAACAATGTAGATCCAGATCAGTTGGCTTCAACTGATCTAGATCTGTACTGTTTGCCATTAAGTACGTGAATTTATAGCAAAAATCTGAATTAGGTTATCTGATTGGCTGAAAATTAGAAGTGGGCATGGCATCTTATTCAGCAGGACAAGGGTTAATTTAAGCTCTATCAAAATTTACTACATAGCTTCAGATAAGGCATTACCTTTTGTTTTTTGTTTTCTTCAACTAAAAACAAATTGTGTGGGTACTGATTATAAGTACCTGTCAGAGGCACTTTTAATGCGTACCCATCATACATTTTCTTAAAGAAGAAAAACAATTATCTGCCTCTTATCCAGAGCTGTAGTTCTATGCTAAAATTATAATTCAGAAAGTTAAGGGTTATTATAATTATATTGGTATAATCTGTGGAACATACGATCATGATTTGGTGTTTTACTTTTCTTTCAAGGTTATTTAAGCAATATTGATATGATGAAAGGATGATAATAAAAGTCTCTGTGCAATGAAATGTAATGAACGGCAATGACTTATTCAAATTTTAGGACCAGTATGGTAAAGAGTCACACAACTAACTGATATTCAAATTGACATTCAGGTTTTCTGCTAAATATGGTAAGGACTAGACCTAACTATGTTGAAATGACTCCTCTACCACAACTCTTTGGACCAGTCTATTTCCAATACAAGGATGTCTGGTTAGTTTTTATTACTACAATACTTCATAGAAATTCCTGTAATCAATGCAAACACTGTACCCTGATCAAACGCCACATTCTGTGGCATCTGATTTGGGCCTGCACTATTTGTCAATTAGCCTTTTCGGGTTTCTCAACTAAAATTTAGTATAATCATGGAAAATACTTACAGTATATTGTGTTGGTCTGTTAACATCATTCAAGAATGAATCTATAAGGAACAGTCGACCATCATATGGCTGTAGAGTGAAAAGATCGGACCCAGAAGTAGGAATAACACTTGTAATACTGAATGTGATTCCATCACCCTGTGAAAAAATACCAAATTATTATTCATTACTACTGAATTATTATGAAAATAATTATGATGATGATGATGATGATGATGATGATGATGATGATGATTTGGTGTTCTACATCCCCATTACGTAAACACGCCTATTCAAATACATTGATAATTTCACCACATAAAACTTAGTTTTCCAATAAAATTTCTGATATTTTTTCACATTTTTGCTCAAAACATAGATTGTGGGTACCTGTTAGAACTGCCTCGCTGAGGTGGTTCTAACGAGTACCCACAATCTATGTTTTTGAGCAGAAAAAAAGAAAAATAATGTATACCCCTGTCAACCCCAGTTTTACTTTATAAAAGTGGGGTTTAAGGGGGTCAAAATTATATAGGTATGTTTTCGTGATGCTTTCAACATTATTTAAGTCTTATTGTGACAATTGAGGGATGATAATGAAGTAATGAAGTGATGTACAGTCATGAGTCAAACTTCGCTTGTTTATAGATCTCACCAGGTAGACAAATAGACTTGTTCAAATTTTTGGACAAGTATGGTAATGAGTTACGGTTTCTGAATATTTATTGTAAATATGGTAAAAAGTGTTGATACACCACAACCTCTTTATAACACTGTTGTTGGGGTCCATAGCACAAACCGTGTTAGTTAAACAACCGTGTTATATCCAAACAAAAATGTAGAGATTATATTGAAAAATGACCATTTATGGTCATTTTTCAATATAATCTGTACATTTTTGGGATCCATCTTTGAACCCTGTTATATCCAAAACCGTGTTATAACGAACTGTGTTATAAAGAGGTTGCAGTGTAGTTTTATTTACTTCTCCACTTTATGGATATACATAGCTCCAGATAAGAGGGGTATCCACAATATTTTTCTTATTTCTACATGTAAACATATGTTGTGGGTACTCATTAGAAGCACCTCAGCGAGGCACTTCTAATGAGTACCACAGCATATGTTTTTGTGCAAAAATAAGAAAAATATCATTACTTTTCAGGGCCCAGTTGTTCAAAACTAACAATGTCATTAGTTAACGTATTGTTAAAACTTTGATCATTAAATATGGCATATGCCACAATATTTTTGCTGAAAAAATGTGATTTGCAAAAGCTACTCACATTTTTTCAGCAAAAATACCTGTGAATTAGATATTGTACTTACTAGAACAGTTAATATTTTGACCCTTAACGAGCTCGTTAAGCTAACAACGCCTTGAACAACTGGACCTAGATGTAATAAGAGCCTTATCTGAAGCTATGGATATGCCATAGAAGTACCTTGTAAAGTTGCTCTGATGAGTTACCAAAATGTCCAACTGAAAAACGCTGTAGGTAAAATATTAAATGTATGAGTTACAGCTGGCTGAAGGAGTTTATTATGCAAATGGCCATTTCAACAACAGGGCCATAAACAACAAACTAGTTTAGCTTGCTGAATAAATATAGCAGACAATGCTTCAACATGTTTTATTTTGTTTTTTGTTATTTCTCATTTTCCTCTGAAAACAGTGCCTGACATTTTAAGTTTATTGTCTATCTGAAACAACTTTGGTGAAATATAAAGCCCTATTTTCAAATATCCTCTATCATTTTTTATCAGCATAATAAGGGTTTATATTAGAAGTATACCCACTTACCAAATTGCCAATGACATTATCCTGATCTGTAGCAGAGATCTGGGTAAGGACAGATCCTACTGGCCGTGTCTCTACCACAGACAATACTGAGCTGGGTATGCTCAAAACTGGAGAAAATTCATTCACATTCTGAAAAGAGAGAATGTAAGAAAAATTTGAGAATGGCACACACATAATTCATCAGAAATACACAGATGATTTATAAAAATACAAGGTTACTTTGCCAGAGGTTTAATTTTTAGGTCATATCAAGATGAAGTGTTGATAATGGAAGGCTCTGTGTAATGAAGCCCCGAATTCTGCCTTCATCCTTATCAAGACCTCATGAGAAAGACAGGGATGCTAACTATTCGGCCATGTGAATGCTTCAAACCATATGATACAACCTGTCATAGCCCTTGATAAGAAGCTTTATTCAACCAAAAAGTATATTTTTCTTATTTCTTAACAAAAACATTTGTTGTGGGTACTCATTAGAAGTGCCTGGAGGCACTTCTAATGAGTGCCCACAACATGTTTTTGTCAAGAAATAAGGAAAATATTTACCTGATACCCAGTTTAGACCTATGACCTGTGAATGCAAATTGCATGTAAATTTTTCTGAAAGCTCTTCCCACCTTTTTAAGCAGCTATTTAATCATGCCATTCTCCAGGCAAATTCAACAGACGACACACTGATGACATGTTTCTTATTTTTCCAAAAAACAGGTTTTGGCATTTCATGCTAATTGTCTCCACTGGAGAAAATTTGCATGAAATGACATATCCTGTTTCCTCGGAAAAATAAGAAAAATATTTCAAAATGTCTACTGAATGCTAAGCATTAAACGGGTACATACATGAACACCGAGATTTTCCTTTTTTTTCCAATCCAACTTTGGTGAACTAGGAAAACCCTTGTAATGATTCTAGATGCTCTATCCAAGGTGAATAGATAAAAATTAAAAAAAAAATTACTCTGACCTCAAAGTATTTGTCTTCCTTCTCAAAGTGGGGCTACTCTGGGGAGCAAATTCTTTCCTTTAAGAGTAGCCGAATTGTGTGAAGGATTTATATACCAGAATTCAATGTCTCTGAAAAGGGAGGCCACAACTTTCAACTTAAGAGTGGTCTCCCTTCGAAGCATATTCATTCACCTTAAAATTTTGCTGTTATGGCATGTCAATACTGTATTTACCCTTAGTATTCAGACAGACAGACCTAAACAAATAGTGTGAATCCAGGGCCCAGTTGTTCGAAGCATCGTTAGCTTAAAAAGCTCGTTAAGGGTCATTTCGTTAACTGTTTTAGTGGATTCAATGTACAATATTCTGATATTTTTTGCTGAAAAAATGTGAGTAGCTTTTGCAGTGCAAAAGCTACTCACATTTTGTCAGCAAAACATTTCAGCATATTTGCGTATCACTGGATTTAAATTTTAACGAATCGTTAACTAACGACATCGTTAGCTTTGAACAACTGGGCCCTGAACATCATATGCCACAAAGTTTGGGTCTCTACAAGGTCTTAACTGTTTGCAACTCATCCTTCAGCTTTTAGACACATCAACTGATAGCCAAATGACGACTTAATTGGGAGTTTTACTGGCCAGACAAGACTGTTAAAGGTCATGCTGAGCTATTCAATAAACCTAGTAATTTTTTTCTAGGGAGGATTAGTCAACCAAAAAGTTAATATTTTTCTTAGCTCTCCACTAAAACATATGTGGGTACTCATTAGAAGCACCTCAGTGAGGTGCTTCTAATGAGTATCTACAAGTGTTTTAATGGAAAAATAAGAAAAATATTTATAAGAAACACCCTTTTATCTGAAGTTATGAGTGATAAGGCCGTTTTCTATTGGAAGGGGTTCAAACATTACTTACCAAAACTTCAATGAACACATTAGCACTAGTTCCTGGGACGTTTGAGTTTTGTCCATCAATTGTCGTGACAAACAAGTTGTAGGAGGTTCTGGTCTCGTAATCCAGAGCCCGGTTCACTTGGATACTTCCTACTCCATTAAATGTATCAATTCTAAAATCTTCTGAGTTTGTGCCAGACAAAACATACTGTACATTTGGAGTACTGTCACCATCTATAGCCTAAAAATAATTTTTTTTTTAAGTCACAATCGTTTATATAAGCATCACATACAGACATATATGTATCCTATACCGGTGCAGTCTGATCAGGACCCCCTCTGTCAAGATGGTGCCAAGGCATCATCAAATTTGATGTTAGTGTGACTGCCATATCCAAACATCACCAAAATATGAGCCAGGGCACAGCATTTCCTACATGTCTGTTTGTGTTGAGGTTTTACGACCCAGTCAACACAAATGGGTCATGTCGAGTCTGGTCAGTTTACCTAACTGGGCAGGCTAAATCCACTAAGCAGTTAACCAGTATTGCACACATTCTTTGGCAAGAAACTGACAACTGCCCTTCTTGAATCAGTGGAAAGAAGAGAATGACCATAGAAAAAACTTGATGATCAATCTTCACCAAAGAATGTTGCGGACCCGGCCGGGGTCAAACCCGCAATCTCCTTATCACGTCATGAGTGCATTGCAACAGCGAACACTCAGATCAGCCTGCACATCTGGGCCCGGTTGTTCAAAGCGTCGTTAAGGGTCATTTCGTTAACTGTTTTACCAGATTCAATACACAATATTCTGATATTTTTTGCTGAAGAAATGTGAACAGCTTTTGCACTGCACTGCAAAAGCTACTCACATTTTTTCAGTAAAAAATATCAGAATATTTGCGTTTCACTCTATGTAAATTTTTAACAAATCGTTAACTAACGACATCGTTAGCTTTGAACAACTGGGCCCAGGTTCTTTGCAAGGCACTCTGTGGGTAGCCAAGGATCCCAAGTACCTCGAGGAGGACAGTGAAGACTGATTAGGCTCATCCTTGTTTTCACATTGTGCTTATGCAATCTTGTAGGAAATGCTGTATCAACCCTTTTTTTCTGGAAAAAAATTGTAAGATGTCATCTGCTGATATCCCAGGAGTAATTTTTCTGTTTTATGGAAGAAAAAGAAGACACTGATAAATTACTTCAAACTTCAAAATCAGCTCTTCAGTCTGAAAAAGCTCTAACCTTAACCACTCTCAGACTAGAAACTGATGAAATATTTTTTTTTCTTCCAGAAAATAGGTTTTGATACTTTAGGCAAATTCCTAGGGAGAGACTTTGTACAAAACATCAATCTCTAATTTGTATTTAAAACAAAAAAATTCAAAACATCATCTGCTGAAATTTTTTACCCAGAAAATAGGTTTTAACCCAGAAAATAGGTTTTAACATTTCATAGAGACAATTTTCATAAAATAGCAAACTCTTTTATATTAAAAAAATAATCAAAATAGCTTCTGTCAGATTTTGACATTTTATGCAAGGAGACAATTTGCATAAATTTTGTTTGTGTTGAGGTTTTACAGCCCAGTCAACCCAATGGGGTCATGTCGAGCGCGGTTAGTTTACCTAACCACATGTTTACTGGGCAGGCTTAGTCCTCTAAGCGGTTAACCAGTATTGTGCACATTCTTTCGCCAGAAACTGACAACTGCCCTTCTTGAATCAGCGGAAGGGAGAGAATGACCGTAGAAAATATTTCATGATCAATCTCCACGAAAGAATGTTGCCGACCTCGGCGGGGGTTGAACCCGCGACCTCCTGGTCTCCAGTCGGACGGCGCATCCAACCGAGCCACCGAGGCCGGCAATTTGCATAAAATGTCAAGACCTATTTTATATCAAAATTAAAAATCAAAATGTCTGCTGAAATTTATACCCAGAATAGAAGCATTAATTTGTTTGGATTGAGGTTTTATGGCCTGGTCAACCCAATGGGGTCATGCCGAGCGTGGTCAGTTTACCTAACCACACGTTTACTGGGCAGGCTTTGTTCTCTAAGCGGTTAACCAGTATTGTGCACATTCTTTCACCAGAAACTGACAACTGCCGTTCTTGAATCAGTGGAAGGGAAAGAATGACCGTAGAAAATATTTCACGATCAATCTACACGAAAGAATGTTGCCAACCTCGGCGGGGGTTGAACCTGCGACCTCCTGGTCTCCAGTCAGACGGCGCATCCAACTGAGCCACCGAGGCCGGCTGAAGCATTAATTTAAATACTTACTGTAACAGTTGTAACAACAGATCCAAGATTAGCGTTCTCATTGACAGAGGTAGAGATCGAAACTTCTGTAAATATTGGGATGGAGTCTTGTACATCAAGGACATTGATGGTGACTGTGGCAGTCCCCGTTCTACGATCAACAGGACTGTCAATAGCCTCCACTATCAAAACATATTGAGACTGTGCCTCGTAGTCAAGGGTACGTGTTGAACTGATTTCTCCACTCTGAGAGTTGATTGTGAATCTGGAAAATGAAAAAAATTTAACTGTAAACACCCTCTGAGAAATATCAGCAGAAAATAAATGGATGTTATCAGCTATCAGCCCTCATGACACCTGGAGATCTGGTGTGAGATCTGCCTTGTGTGCAGCAAGCCAGCTACCTGGAAGGGGGCCCACTGATGTGGAAGTTGCCCCTGCACCTGCATGTTAATCAAAAATCTGATGATGATGATGATGATGATGATGATGATGATGATGATGATGATGATATTTTCTCAGAAAATAGGAGTGACATTTCATTTAAATTCTCTCCTTTGAAGACAATTCTCAGAAAATATCAAAGATCGTGATTTGGTGTTTTACAGCTCTTTCAACATACATTCTATAAGTCTAATCAAGATGATGAAGGGAATATTATACATACCTGCATAAGCTGTGAACTAAAATCTCTGAGATAAGGCAAAATTTCAAGGGAGTTTTGACAAAATTCTGTGAGATTTTCTTAAACATCACAGTCTAGTCTTTTTTTATGTAAGAAGCTTGTGAAAACCACAACAGTGTGTGATTTATAAAATTATTTCTTTATAAAAGATGTTGTAAAATGGCCTGTAAATTCTGTGAGAGTTGAATTTTTTATGGTTATTCCCTCCCATATGGGACAAATTCTGTGAGATTTTATCTCACAGTGTGAGATATGGCATGTATGTATGATATAATGAAAGGCCTTGCACAATTGTCATACAGTCATGGGCTGAATTCCATCTCCAACGAGATTCTAACCCAGGACCTTGTGATCAAGTGTCAGGAGTAGAGCTTGGCCAAGTGGCTGCCTCTCCATGAAATGTCAAGTTCTATATTTTAAAAATTGTCTGCAGTTTTTAAATTCAACAGAAAAACGTTTAGTAACTGACTTGCACCATAAAAATGGGTATTATCACGATCAATGCATAATTTGTTAGAACTGTCTCAATAAGTTAATTCTAATAAAAACCCACAACATTCTGTGGCATCTGATCTGGATCTACACTTTTTACCACTCATCTAGCATTGTTTAAGTAGTAAAATGGGATCTGTTCCAATTTTAGGACAAGCTTTCTCATCTGCTTGTGATTTTAAAAGTCATTTCTGCAAACAGTGTGGACCCAGATCAGACTGCTCCTTTAGGAGCAGTCTGATCTGGGTCCAAACTGTTTGCCCGTATGCAAAAATAGGTTTGAAAAGTTTGCAAGAATATTCAGCAGACGACATAAACAGACCACATTTTCAGATGCAGGATTTCTTGGCATTTTAAGGGTTAAGAGTAAATATGGTACATGCATTCATAGAGATGAGAAGATAATACAACTTACGTGTTTGTGTTTGGTAGTGAATAGAAGATCTGTGAGTTTAGAAGCCCATCTTCATCATTGTCAGATGCCTGTTGACAAAAAATATGTGGCAATTAACAAATGAAGTGCTAACCACAACTGAAGTAAACAACATTATTATTTTTGTGTATTTTTTAGAGAAAATAAGGTTTGGCATTTCATGTTCATTTTCCCATAAAAATAAAAGGCATTTCAGCATGTTGTCTGCTGGCTTTTTTGTAGTAACTAGTCTAAAACGTGTACCATCAAAGCCTGTTTCTGTTTTATATTTCAAACTCCCTTTTCACAATGGCATTACGAAAACACGCCTATTCAAATATATTGAAAATTTTACAACTAAAGAAGGAAAATTTTCAGATAAAAAACCTGATATTTTTCATATTTCTGCTCAAAACATAGATTGTGGGTACTCGTTAGAACTGCCTCGGTGAGGCGGTTCTAATGAGTACCACAATCTATGTTTTTGAGCAGAAATAAGAAAAATAATGCATACCCCTGTAAACCCCAGTTTTACTATATAAAAGTGGGGTTTAAGGGGGTCAACATTATATAGGTATGTTTTCGAGATGGAACATATCTAAGCAAAATAGACTCTTCTTATCCATGGCTTCCTATTCTTTGAAAATGTAAAATGTGTGCAAGATATGTTTATGAAAGCCGCATAAACAAGATTTATGCAATGCAAAATACTTACACAAATAAACACAAATTGGGTTGAAAAATAACGGAAGCACCTAATAATGTACCGGTATCTCCCCAAAAGCTCCTGTTTTCTCTATATGTTATAGGGAAACATGGAGTATAAAACACATAGACTTAATAATGTAAAACATTTCCTTTTATACGTATACGACAGACTGACCAAAACACAAAGCTATAAAAATTAAAAAATTACACATGACTTTACCAGCATAAATCAGAAAGCATAAATCAGCAAGGTACCCGGTAGTTTCTTTCCCAACATTCATAAAATGAAGGACCACTTCTCCAAGAATTGTTAACTTAAAACACTGACCTTGAATACAGAAGACCAAAAATTTTAAATGGATTTACATTTTTTTTATAAAGAGAGTGAGAGTAAGGTACTCCACTGTTTCCAAAAAGGAACATTAGTGTATTTATACTTTTTAAGCAGAACTATTAAATTTAGCTTTGGGTTAAAAATGCTTTCAACAGCTAGGCCTCAGAGATTAACTCAAATGTCCCATTATTTTCTAAAGTCCAGAGTTCATTTGCAATGCATAATTAGCTTAGTAACTAAGTTGTCTAAGAGGGGCAAATTCTTTCTTTTCAGAGTAGACGCTTTTTCAAAAGGGAGGCAAAACAATTTTGACAGAGCTGCCCCACACTGAAAGGGTACAGTAAATGTCCTAAAATTTCAAACACTTTATGTTTGTTTGTGTTGAGGTTTTATGGCCCAGTCAACCCAATGGGGTCATGTTGAGCATGGTCAGTTTACCTAACCACATGTTTACTGGGCAAGCTTAGTCCTCTAAATGGTTAACCAGTATTGTGTACATTCTTTCGCCAGAAACGGACAACTGCCCTTCTTGAATCAGTGGAAGGGAGAGAATGACCATAGAAAATATTTCACGATCAATCTCTGCGAAAGAATGTTGCCGATCTCAGCTGGGGTTGAACTCGCGATCTCCTGTTCTCCAGTTGGATGGCGCATCCAGAAACACTTTATGCCATACTTTTTTTGTCCAAATGAAGGAGCAGTCTGATCTGGATCTGCACTGTTTGCATATGCCATTTTATTAGACAAATTGGTGTATGAAATTTTAGGACATTTGCTGCATCCATTCCCCATTATAAAAAAAAAATTACTTGTTGTTATGAGGTTTTATAGCCCAGTCAACCCAATAGGGTCATGTCGAGCGCAGCAAGTTTACCTACCCCCACTTTTCCTGGGCAGGCTTAGTTCTCAAAGCAGTTAACCAGTATCTGAGCACCTTCTTTAATAACAACTACCCTTCTTGGATCAGTGGAAGGAAGAGAATTACTGTAGAAAATATTTCATGATCAATCTCCACAAAAGAAAGTTGACAGACGCTGCGGGGATCAAACCCCCAACCTCCTGGGCCCTGTTGTTCAAAGCTAACGATGTCGTTAGTTAACCATTTGTTAAAATTTAAATCGAGTGATACGCAAATATGCTGAAATTTTTTGCTGAAAAAATGTGAGTAGCTTTTGCAGTGCAAAAGCTACTCACATTTTTGCAGCAAAAAATTTCAGAAAATTGTATATTGAATCTGCTAAAATAGTTAACGAAATGGCCCTTAACGAGCTTGTTAAGCTAACGACGCTTTGAACAACTGGGCCCTGATTGCCAGTCAGATGCACATTGGAATGAGCCACCTAAGCAGGCAGAAAATTACTTACTGTAACAGTTCCAATTGCTTGAGGCGCAACATTTTCACTGATAGAAAATATGTATGGATCATTGATAAAGAATGGTGAGTTGTCATTGATATCAGCTATCTGGATACTAAGTGTGGCAGTGGCTGACTGGAAAGTGTTATCGCTAGCGAAGATACGATACACGTATGTTTGTCTTGATTCCCTGTCCAATAGTTTTGTTTGTTGTCCAACACCACTTGATCGAACAGTGACCAATCCACTGAAAAATATTAAGGCAAATGCCACATAATTTAAATTACAAAGGAAAAAATTAATCTTATCTAAGAATACTATGCAGTCAACAGAAAATATGCAATAATGATTATGTATGGTAACCTACTTGTTAAGTCACAGAAAAAAAATCATCTCATCTGAGAATACAAAACATGTTGTGGGTACTCATTAGAAGCACCTTGCAGAGGTGCTTTTAATGAGTATCACAACATGTTTTTGTGGACAAACAAGAAAAATATCAGGGCCCAGTTGTTCAAAGCTAACAATGTCGTTATGTAACGATTCGTTAAAATTTACATTGAGTGATATGCAAATATGCTGAAATTTTTTGCTGGAAAAATGTGAGTAGCTTTTGCAGCGCAAAAGCTACTCACATTTTTTTCAGCAAAAAATATCAGTATATTGTATATTGAATGCGCTAAGACAGTTAACGAAATGACCCTTAACGAGCTCGTTAAGATGATGATGAGTTCAGGTTTAACGACGCATCAACCCATGAGGGTCATTTGCGTCAAAATGGTGAACTAACATGGTTCTGTAATGAAACGATTATAATGATAGGTCATATATGCATTAAATGTAAAACTAGAACAAATTTAAAAATTAAAGCAGTTATACTTTGTTAAAAATATTGATGTGTTTTAAAAACATAAGTATGTTATCAGTCGGTACATTTTCAAATAAGTTTCTCAGGTCATTTGTTTGGAAGAATTGACGTCACATATGAGAGAATTCAATGCAGTCGATCAGAAAGTGTTTCACCGTACGAGCTCGTTAAGCTAACAATGCTTTGAACAACTGGGCCCAGTACTTTTTGTACTAAATGCTTTATCTGGAACCATGTCCACAGATTACCCAGCAAAGATTGATCAGACTGCACAGATACACAAGCCAATCCAAGTCTTTGCTGGGTAAATATCAGAAGCTTCATTTTCTCACACAGTGGTTCAACTGGGCTGCTGGCCTACCTCTGCGAGATGACAAAATCTGGATTCAGCTGTGTGTTCAAATCTGCCTGTACCATGCTGTAGGTGAGTCCATCATTATCCGGATCGCTTGCATCACCCTGGAACACCGAGGATCCTGACAACACTCCCTCACTCACCACTATGTTGTAGGTTGTTGAGGGGAATACCGGCACAGATATGCCAACATCAGTGACATCAACAATAACAACAGTTTTTGTTCTTCTGAAAATATAATAAACAAACAGTTTGAGTATCTTTACTTTCTTTGCAGTCATTAACATGAAGTGCTAAGTAAATATGCAGCAGACGACATTCTAAAATTCTTCACATGAAATGTCAAGCCTTATTTTCTCTTTAAAATATTAAAAAATATTTCAAAGTGTCTGCTGCTGTTTGGTGTTTTACTTCCCTTTTAACCCTTGCCATCCTGAATAAATTAAGATGTCACACCCACTTCTAATTTTCAGCCAGTCAGATTACTTGATCCAGATTATTGATATACATTCACATACTAAATGGCAAACAGTGCTGATCCAGATCAGTTGGCTTCTTGCTCTGAATCTACACTGTTTGCAAAGGTAGGGTATATTCAGGTTCAGCAGGAAAAGTATTAGCATTATTGAGGCCCTCCCAGGGGTTCTGGGGAACAGGGGAATAATGTCATTTATTTCAGGGGAACACAAGCCTAAAAATGTAGGAAACAGGGGAACAAAGGTAATTTGGGGGAGCAGGAAACAGAAAATTAAGACTGATTTTGGGGAATAAGGGAAAATGCTAAAATATTTCAGGGGAACAAGGAAACAGAGACCCCCCCACCCCCACCCCCACCCACTCTCATAATGAGCCGTCCCATCTGGATCTGCTTAGTTTGCCATTCTGTTATTGATTTTTGACTGAAACCCCTATTTGCAATAATGAATTTGACCAACGTCAGATATGGAAGAGTCTATTTCATAAACTCAGGGGTCCAAAAACTGTGGGTAATTATGGTATTATTACCGTTCATTATTATTTATAGCTCCATCTGATGCCTCTACAGTCACTGTATATTGGTTTGGGAAAACAAATGTCCCAGAAGCTGTTAGAAGTCCTGTGGCAGAGTTGAGTGAGAAGAGACCACTACCACCATCACTAACATCAGTAATAGAGTATGATATTGAGCGGAAAGCTGGTGTTGTGTCTGCGTCTGTGGCCGAAACGGTAACCAGGCTTTGTGGGTTAAAGGTGCTGTAAGTGCCTTCTGCTATTGAGACCCTGTAAGCAGCTGCTGGGAACACTGGTGAATTGTCATTGGCATCCTCAATCTGTATAGACAAGGTCAAGGTCGAACTCAGCTGTGGTGCGAAGGTCTCACGAACAACTACCTATTGAAAATAAAAAAAAAAACATGCACATTTTTAATTTTCCGTTTTCTTTAGCTACTCCCTTAAAGCATTCTAAGGAAATATCAGTGTTGTCATTTAATGTACCTGTAAATCATCTCATTTGCTTGTAATTTGCTGACAATACTCATGCAATGACAAGACTTTTTTCTTTTTTTACTTTTTTTTTAGAGAAAATCAAACTTTTAACAAGAGGGCCAAGATGGCCCTGTATCGCTCGCCTGGTTACCAGATAAGTTTTGAGTCAATTGGCCTTTTGGTTCAAGTGAAGAAGTTCAATACAGATTTTCAAGATGGTGGCCAAGGTGGCATTCTTGGATTTCCAATCAGAACAATTTTAGCTACTTTTGATCTACAAGTCAATTCGATTTTTGGTTCAGGAGAAAAAGTTCAAAATAGAATTTCAACATGGCTGCTAGGGCAACCATCTTGGATTTCCGATCAAAATAAATCTGGTTGTTTTTTTTGTATCTACGCCACGCTATTCCCTACCAAGTTTCGAGTCAATTGGCCTTTCAGTCCAGGAGAGGAAGGGCAAAGTAGATTTTCAAGATGGCTGCCATTACGGCCATCAGATTTCTGATGGGAATGATTTTAGCTAGTTTTGATCTATGAATTGCCCCAATACTTTCTACCAAGTTTCCAGTCAACTGGTGGCCATCTTGGATTTCCCATCGGAACAAATTTACCTACTTTTGATCTGCCGTTGCCCTGATACTTCCTACCAAGTTTTGAGTCAATTTGCCTTTTGGTTCCAGAGACCAAGGGCAAAATAGATTTTTAAGACAGCCACCATGGCGGCCATCTTGGATTTCCAATCTGAACGATTTTAGCTATTTTTTGATCTACAAGTTGCCCCAATACTTCAAACCAGGGGTGTAGAAGAAGCAGGCTTTTAAAGCAAAGTGTTGATGCTGCACGACGGACGACAGACACTGACTGACCACAACATCTCACCTTGAGCACTTCATGCTCAGGTGACCTAAAAAGTCATCTGCTATAATTTTCATGATGCTTCAATGGATCAATAACAGAAGTACAAACTCACCTCTAGAGCAATGGGGTTGTTTGCAGCAGTCTCAAAATCTAGTCCGGTGTTCGAAAGGTAGATAAAGCCATCACTTGTGATGGAAAACAGATTTGGTAGACTTGTAGAAAGTTGGTAGTTGTTCTGAACCAAATTTTCACTCTCGAACTGAAAAAATGAATTACGAAAATACTCAGAATGAGGCAAGTAAAGGTTCTGAGACCAGTGACATATCTCTACATAAAACAGTTATATCAACAGTTTCCTTTTTTCTCCACAAAAACATACATGTATATTGTGGGTACTGATAAGAAGTGCCTCAGTGAGGTGCTTCTTATCAGTACCCACACTATGTTTTGTGATAAAAAAAAAAAATTATGGGATTTTTTTTTTATTATTGAAGGTTTTACGGTCTCCAGTCGGATGGCGCATCCAACTGAGCCACCAAGGCTGGCTAAAATTTATGGGATACCTTTCTTATCTACAGCTATTAAGATAATATGGCAAGTTTTGTGGAGAAATGAGAAAAACGTGCCCGTACACAGCATTTCCTACAATTTTACATGTGTGCTCAGCAAAGATTCAGATTCTTTGCTGGCTGCATGAAGATGCTTTGTGTCCTCAGCTACCCTGTCATAGGTAGACAGATCTCAGATGCACAGAAGTGCAGGATGGTCACGTTCGCAAGAGAAATCAGGAAAATACTATATCTTTTGGTTGATAAAAGTGCCTTATCTTGAGATATCAATAATAATAATAAAAAAACACTGTTAAAATAAAACAATATAAACAGGTCTCCTGTTGCCCTCTCTACCCAGCTAGCATTCTACGTAAATCTATATCGGGCCGTCATCGGCCCGTCAGCTACCCTGACGGGCCGATGACAGCCCGATATAGATTTACTTAGAATGTTGACTGGGTATATTGGAATTTAAATCTCTAAACATTAACGCAAAAAAAAAAAAAAAAAAAGTTTCTCAGGCTATCCAAAGTAGAGTTGACTCATTTATAGGAGCTTTTTAACCAAATTGCAATCCATAAAACAAAATTAATGTAAGCTAATCTTACTTACCTGCCCAGAAAACAATCAATTACAATCTATTTACATTGTGACTGAAAACTTGCATTTCCAATGATTTCTATATGAAGGCTTACAAACAGACACTGTATTTACCCTAAATATTGGAACAGCTTATCTCCGCACTATATAAGTCGCCCTATAGTTGTCTTCAAATTTAAAACATTTACTACCTGTTGATGTATCTAAAATTTTGCTGGATGAGTGGCAAACAGTGTAGACCCTGATCAGATGTTGCATTTGTGGCATCTGATCCAAGTCTACATTGTTTGCTCAAGCTTGTCTGTCTCAACACTTAGGGTTATTATATTAGTTTAAATATCTACTAAAGAAGTCTCCATTCGTCTATGTTTGAATAAAAAAAACAAAAAAAAAAAATATACAAGAGCTGTGACATAAAAAATAGAGACTTGATATTTCTTGTGAATTGTCTGCATTTCACATAAAATGCCAAGTCTTATTTTCTCTGTAAAATAAATTAAAAGTATTTCAAAGCATGTTCTGTTTTAGCAGTGATTAGCACTTAAAGGGTTAATTAAGCTGCAAAGATCAAAGCACACAGAGCTGATGGGGTCGGTTGCTTGAAATTCTACAGGCCTCTAGAACTGATTGGGATTTAGTCCTTTTCAGTATTCTTTCAGTGGAATAGGTCTTTTTCTGTATTTAGTAGGACCACAGCTCGGGTTACACTTTTTACCCAGTGCTGTAGATTTAATACATTTCACTGGTGTATTCATATTCATCCACTGATATTGTTCTCAATGAAATTAAAATCTTATTTCTTCAGATGTTTGAAGTTTTTGGTTTTGTTTATTTATTCGCTATTTCTAAGTATCAGAGTGTATACGGGTAATATACATGAAGGCAGAATTTAATGTTATCAGCTTTAGCAGGGAACTATTCATTAGGTAGTTAATAGGAGGGTTTGGTGTTTTACATCCCTTTCAACATTTAAATCATATTGAGACAAGTTATTAATAGTAACAGGAGAACAAATTGTTGAAATGTGGGATGTTAAATCTGGTGGCAGTTTGGCAACTGTCTCCCAAAATGTATCTTCGGGTATGTGTTCCAAGCCAAGACTCAGGTCAGCCTGTGTGTCTGCCCTGTCTGATCAGAGCATTCACAGGGCACTCTGTGGATAGATAGCCAACTCAGCAGGCAAACAACATCAAAATGACGTCGTACCAACGTCGATGCGATGTGATCACGTCGCATCGACGTTGTTACGACGTCATTTTAACGTTGTGTGCCCATTGGGAAGAAACCAAGGCTTCTTCAGGCAGATAGCAGAGACTGATCAAACAGTGTGGATATACAGGCTGATCTGAGTCTTCATTGGATACACATTATGACATCACGAAAACATGCCTATATGATTTTGACCCCCTTAAACCCTACTTTTATACAGTAAGACTGAGGTTTACAGGGGTATACATTGATTTTCTTATTTCTGCTAAAAAACATAGATTGTGGGTACTGGTTAGAACTGCCTCATCAGTATACTTGAATAGGCATGTTTTCATAATATCCTATTTTCACATGCTGCTCTTCAACAGCAAACTTTCTTATAATTGAGCTAGTGCATGACAAAACCTACGATAAGACCTGTGTGAGCAGCAAACACTCAGATCAGCCTGTGCATCCACCAAGTATGACAGGGGTTCGCTTTTATCCCTCTTTGGATAGCCTGGAGGCTGTAGAAGGCACATACAATCCATGAAGACTCTGATCAGACTGTGAATGCACAGCCTGATCTGAGTCTTTGCTGGTCACACAAGTTTTATTGTAGATTTTGTGGTGCGCTGACTCAATTACATGTATGTTTGTTCAAAAGTTTTCACCCTTGTCATGCTGAATAAATAAAGATGCCATGCCCATTTCCAATTGTCAACCAATCAGATATCTTGATCCATATTGTTGATACAAATTCGCATACTGAATGACAAACAGTGCAGATCCAGATCACTTAGCTTCTGAAGAAGCCAACTGATCTGGATCTACACTGCTTGCAAAGGCAAGACATATTCGGGACCAGAAGGACCAGGGTTATGTTTAAGTTTTAATTCATATGCACATTTTTGTTGGTTGGCCTTTCAGTCAGTATTTTTTTCCTTTTTTATTATGTTGTGTGTCAGTGATTATAAGGGTAAAACATTCAATCAAACATTAACCCTTGCCATACTGAATAAATTAAAATGCCATGCCCACTTCTAATTTTCTGCCAATCAGACATCAGATTACTTGATCAAGGCTGTTGATACAAATTCACATAAATAATGACAATCAGTGCAGATCCAGATCAGTTCAGAAGCCAACTGATCTGGATCTACACTGTTTGCAAAGGCAGGGCACATCTGGGTTCAGCAGGACTAGGGTAAAACTGTATCTACTTATAATAAATTCAGTGAACAAAATCATTTACTATATTAACCTTTTAATGCACCGGTAAAATTGTAAAATAAAATTCTATTTTTATTATATTACTGAGAAAATAAGGCTTGACATTTCATGTAAATAGTTTGTCAAATAAGCAGATGTTTCACACAAAATGTCAAGCCTTATTTATTTTGAAAAATAAAAATAAAAATGTCCGATGCAGTTGTGATTGGTGTTTTAAGGGTTAAAATAACTTAGCAAAACAAAAAAAAAAATGTAAAAGGTCTCCTTATATTAACCATAAGCACTCTGGGTAAAATTTTCAGCAGAAGACATATTGAAATATGTCTTTTTTATTTTCCCCAGAAAACAGGATTGACAGTTCATGCAGGATTTGACAGTTCATGCAATTTGTCTCCAGTGGAGACAATATACATGAAATGTCAAATCCAGTTTTCTGCTGAAAATGAGAGAAATATCACCAATTTGTCATCTACTGAATTAGCCCGAGAGTGGTAATGGTTAAAATTCAGCATGCAAAAAGCATTGTAAGACTGGAACTTCCTCCAGGTAAGACGAGTAGCTAGATAAATATTTTTCTTATTCCTCAACAAAAACATGTTGTAGATACACATTAGAGCCTTGCTCGCTTGAGTACTTCTAATGAGTACCTACAATGTATGTTTTTGTGGAGAAATAAGAAAAATATCAGCATTTTTTGCTGAAAAAAGCCCCTTATCTGGAGTAAGAATGAACCGTCCAGTCCAATCTATATCTTTCAAATTATCTGGGCCCAGTTGTTCAAAGCTAACGGCACCGTGAGTTAATGATTCGTTAAAATTTACATCGAGTGATACGCAAATATGCTGAAATTTTTTGCTGAAAAAATGTGAGTAGCTTTTGCACTCACATTTTTTCAGCAAAAATATCAGAATATTGTACATTGAATCCGCTAAAACAATTAACGAAATGACCCTTAACGAGCTTGTTAAGAAAACGACGCTTTGAACAACTGGGCCCTGGATATTAGATTTTTTTAAAACTTTTTATCCAACATATAAAAAACAAATTATTAAGTGCAATGTGTGACTAAACTGGTTAAAATTGTATGGAAAATTAAGAAGTAATAAAATAAAAATTGGTACTACATACAAAGGGTTATGCAAACTTATAAGTAATGAAAATTTAACATGTGAAGGGTATCAATGGGGTGAGATTTCTTCTATAACAGAACAAGTAAAACTGTAATAAAATGAACTCTTATGGCATATATGAACAGAAAAGATCTGAGTCAGACTGCATCTATGCTGCCTGGCCCCGAAGTTATAAATAAAGGTTTTTCATGCTCAACTCAGCTGAGCATGAAATTTGTCCTGCTAATAAATCTCAAATCACTGTTAGTGCAAAAGCTTTCTTGCTGAAATCGCTGAGCACGAACATTTCTCTGCTAATAAATATGAAAATGCCAACAAATGTTGGCATTTTCATATTTACTAGCAGAGAAAATTTCATGCTCAAGCTTGTGTTGAGCATGAAAAAGTTTTACAACCTCAGGACCAGATTATGGTTTTTAGCTCCAGGTAAGTGATTATCAAGATTAATATTGTCTAATTTCTCCACAAACATATATGTTGTTGGGTACTAATTAGAAGTACTCACAACGTATGTTTTTGTGGAGAAATAAGAAAAATATATATCTGGATATGACTCTTACCTGAAGCTGTAATTTTGATAGTATTCCAGGTAAGGTAATTTTCAACTAAAAATGATATCTTTCAGATCCTGGACAAATGAGCCGCAACATGAGAATATACCTTCGGACATGAGCCGCAACATGAGAATATACCTTCGGACATGAGTACCCAGCAAAACCTCGGATCAGTCCATGCATCTGAGTATTCTGATCAATGTTTTCTCTGCCCATTTAAAGAAGACTGATCCTTCATTACCAAGAGCAAGAGAAGACTTATCAAAATTTCAACAAGTCCAGGGCCCAGTTGTTCAAAGCGTCGTTAGCTTAATGAGCTCGTTAAGGGTCATTCGTTAACTGTTTTAGCAGATTCAATATACAATTTTCTGAATTTTTTTGCTGAAAAGATGTGAGTAGCTTTTGCACTCACATTTTTTCAGCAAAACATTTCAGCATATTTGCGTATCACTCGATGCAAATTTTAACGAATCGTTAACTAACGACATCGTTAGCTTTGAACAACTGGGCCCAGTTTTATTACTTGTTGATTTGTCTGAAAACTGCTGGATGAGTGGCAAACAGTGTAGACCCTGATCAGATGCTGCATTCTGCAGTGATCTGGGTCTACACTGTTTGCTCAGGCCAGTCTGTCCCAATATTTGTTTGTTTGTGTTGAGGTTTTACGGCCCAGTCAACCCAATGGGGTCATGTCGAGCGCGGTCAGTTTACCTAACCACACGTTTACTGGGCAGGCTTAGTCCTCTAAGCGGTTAACCAGTATTGTGCACAGTCTTTCGCCAGAAACTGACAACTGCCCTTCTTGAATCAGCGGAAGGGAGAGAATGACCGTAGAAAATATTTCATGATCAATCTCCACGAAAGAATGTTGCCGACCTCGGCGGGGGTTGAACCCGCGACCTCCTGGTCTCCAGTCGGACGGCGCATCCAACTGAGCCACCGAGGCCGGTTCCCAATATTTGTAATTATTATGGTACAGGCTGATCCTAGACTTTGCTGGGTACAAGTCACTAGACACATGTAAAAGCTGCGACATCTCAAAGAACCATGTCACTTATCTTTCTGCTTTCATATGCCATACGAGAAAAGTGCTCTACAGCACCATATACGTGTACCGGTAGTTCTATATTTCATGGCTCCAGGTAAAAGGTTTGTTTTTTGTTGTTGTTTTTTTTTCAACAAAACTTGATATTTTGTCTTACTTCTCCATGAAAACACATGTTGTGGGCACTCATTAGAAGCACCTCACCGAGGTGCTTCTAATGAGTACACACAACATGGCTTCTAATGAGTACCCACAACATGTGTTTTCATGGAGAAATAAGAAAAATATTTATCTGAATATTCGTCTTATCTGGATCTATGATAATTTTATTGTGGGCAAAATTAGCATTTGCAGACAGCAAATTTGCAATTACTTTGTTTTGGACTATACAGGCAAGAGAACAATGGCAGTCATGATCGGAAACATGGTTTGCAGGCTAACCTGAGCTTATTCTGTTCACAACATACTGGCCAAACAAGGCCCGTTTGCAAAATATGGCACATTTTTTAACACTTATCATGATATGGGCAAATTCAGCAGACGACAAACTGATGATACTTTTTCTTATTTTTCCTAGAAAATAGGATCTAAATCTTCATGCAAATTGTCACTTTAGGAGACAATTTGCATGAAGTTGTCAAATCCTATTTTCTAGGAAAATTAAGAAAACTATTTCAAAATGTAATCTGCTGAAATTATTACTCAACATGCATTTTAAAATATTTCTTTTTTTTTATTTTGCCACAAAACAGAGTCTGACATTTAATGTAAATTGTCCAATAAGGAGATTTTGAAAAATCCAGCTCTATTTTCCGGAATAAATAAGAAAAATACACAGGAACCTCTTTATAACATGATTCATTATAATATGGTCTCAGACATAACACATTATAAAGATGGCTCCAAAGAATGTTGTAGCCACACAAAATGTATAGATTATATAGAAAAATGACCATTTATGGTCATTCTCTATATAATCTATACATTTGTTTAGAAAAAGCAAGGCTGTTAAGGTTTGGATCCCTGCAACAGTTATAAATAGGTTGGTGTGTATTACTTGTTTGTTTGTTTGTTTGTTTGTGTTGAGGTTTTATGGCCCAGTCAACCCAATGGGGTCATGTCGAGCGTGGTCAGTTTACCTAACCACACGTTTACTGGGCAGGCTTAGTCCTCTAAGCGGTTAACCAGTATTGTGCACATTCTTTCACCAGAAACTGACAACTGCCCTACTTGAATCAGCAGAAGGGAGAGAATGACCCTAGAAAATATTTCGATCAATCTCCACGAAAGAATGTTGCCGACCTCAGCGGGGGTTGAACCCGCGACCTCCAGGTCTCCAGTCGGACGGCGCATCCAACTGAGCCACTGAGGCCAGCCTGTATTACTTGTTGTCTGCTGATTATGCCTATCGAGTCTAAAAGTTTCAGATGCTGTCTGCTAATGTTAAAAAAATGGTTGTCTGCTACAGGTTAAAACAAAGAACAGGTTAAATACAATGTGTTCATTTCTTACTTGAAACTGAAAAGGAACAAAATTAACAATGAAAAGTAATATTTGGGGAAACTGTTAGGAAAAATTCTTTCTGAAAATGATGGGAAACACTATGGACCAGTTTTCATTGGAACTGATAACAGGGGAGGCAACTGTCTGAATGTTTGCTTCCCTTCTGAAAAGACGTCTTCTGTAAAAGAAAAGAATTTGATCCAAAGCAGAGAAAATTCTTTTTCCTTTTTTTTTTTTTTTTTTTTTTTTTTCTGAGGAAAACTCTTTTCACAAGGGGCTTGATATGCAGGAAAGTAAACAAGTAAATAGGAAGTCACAAAAGTAGTCTCCCTTTCATAAATGGCAGAAAACCAATCAAGTGTATAAAGTCCCTGTAAAACTAAAGAACCAGTCACAACAACAGCAGACGACAGTCTAAATATTTTTTTTATTTATTTTTTTTATTTTTTTTATTTTAGAAAATAAGGCTTGACATTTCATGTGAATTGACTGCCAAACAGACAATTCACATGAAATGTCAAGCATTATTCTCTCTCAAAAAATTGAAAAAAAAAAAAAAAAATTTCAGAATATGGTTTGCTACAATTCTAAATGGTGCTTTAGGATTAAGGCAGTCCCTTATACAATATACAACAGCATATAACCAGACCAGCAGTCTGGGTCCAGTTGTTCAAACTAACGATGTCATTAGTTGATATATCGTTAAAACTTTAATCATTAAATATGGCATATATGCTAATATTTTTGCTGAAAAAATGTGAGTAGCTTTTGCATTTGCAAAAGCTACCCACATTTTTTCAGCAAAAATACCTGTGAATTAGATACTGTATTTACTAGAACAATTAATATTTTGACCACTAACGAGCTCGTTAAGCTAACAAGCTTTGAACAACTGGACCCTTATCAACAACTTTGCTATCTATTTTCGCTAAAAATTCAGATGGTCATGCCTGGGCAAACAAGAAGTCTGTGAAAATATCAAGTCTTACAGGTCCAATTTGTCCCCTTTCCCTCTGGACAAGGGAGGAAGTTTTGTTTACTTGACCTGGGATGAGCTATTTTTATAAATAGTTTATTTTCAGATACATATTAGAGGCATATCAAGATAAAAATTGTCTTATTCCTCCAAGAAAATGTGGTCATTACGAAAACATGTCTATTCAAATGTACTGTAAAATTTTACCACCAAAAAATGAAAAAAAAAATCTGATAAAAAATTCTGATATTTTTCATATTTTACTCCAAACATAGATTGCAGGTACTCATTAGAACTGCCTCAATGAGGCAGTTCTAATGAGTACCCACAATTTATGTTTTAAGCAGAAATAAGAAAAATCATGTATACCCCTGTAAAGCCCAGTTTTACTATATAAAAGTGGGGTTTAAGGGGGTCAAAATTATATAGGTATGTTTTCGTGATGACTCATTAGAAGTGCATGTCTTTTTATAGATACTAACATTTTTTTATTTATTTTATTTATTTTTAATTTTTTTCCTGAGAAAATAAGTCTTGGCATTTTATGTGGATTGTCTGCTAGGTGGACAATTCATATAAAATGCCAACTTTTATTTTCACTGGAAAAAAATATATGCTACAATTTTGCTTGGTGCTTTTAAGCATTGAATATAAGCATTGCACTTTCAGCATTACCGGTATTTTTAAACCCGTTTCTCACTGAATTGGAAATCAAAATTTTTCTTTTAGGTAAATGAATCATTTCCTCGTTTAGTTAATGGCAGCAAAAATTACTGATATTTGGGAAATGAATCATTTCCTTGTTTAGTTAAATGGCAGCAAAAATTACTGATATTTGGGTATTTACCCCTAAATTTAATCTGAATTGTTCAGAAATTTTAATTGTGTAACTACCCCAAACAGCGGCTTCTCTTAGGCAATGATTAAGCATTAAAGCTGAGGGTAAAATACTTTGTAACTAAACCCTATCTTGAGCACTGTAAGTCACATGTTTGTGCTGACAGTTCAGCGACGTTTAGCATGTACCATATTTACTCTGAACTTCCTTTCACCCCTGAGTTTCTGAAACGGACTCTTCCATCCCTTAATTTGGACAAGTCCATTGATGAAAACAAGGGTTTCAGTCTAAGATAAAAAAACAATATGGCAAACAGTTCAGATCCTGATGAGGCAGCTCGTTACTCTCATCTGGATCTATACTGTTTGCACAGGTGTCTGTTTTGGTCTGCTGGGCTGAAAGGGTTAACTGCCTACCATGCTTTTCCTAAAGTTTGGACAATTCCATTTGACTATCTTTAAAAGGAAGTGTCTTTAATGTGTCCAAATGGCAAACAGTGTAGACCATGATCAAACTGCTCCTTTAGGAGCAGTTTGATCATAGTCTACACGGTTTGCTCAGATCCATCTGTGAATATTTTGGGTAAACATGGTAATATAATGTAAAGTACTTCTACAGAACCCCCTGAGTTAGTCGTTTGAGGTCTAATGCACACTGGCAGAGACAATATTACGCTAAAAGCAAATTATAATAAGCAAGTATAGAGGAAAAATGGGCAGGTGCATTTTGGCAGGAAGGTAAGTGAGGGAGCTGGGGTTTATAGCACACGCTTGAAATAATTCTACTTCTAATGCAGATATCTTATTGCCTGATAATAAGTCAATTTTTTATCTTTCTTAAAGGATTTTTCGTAATATCTTTATAAATATTGGATTAATGAAGAATGTGCCCTGATGAGTTTTTGGAAGGAGAATGAGAGTGACAGCTTTTCAAAAATTTCTGTCTCCCACAGTGTCTGTTTATTTGTGTTGAGGTTTTACAGCCCAGTCAACCCAATGGGGTTCTGTCAAGTGTGGTAAGTTTGCCTAAACACACTTTTACTGGGCAGGCTTAGTCCTCTAAGTGGTTAACCAGTATTGTGCACATTCTTTTGCCAGAAACAGACCAACTGCCCTTCTTGAATCAGAGGAAGGGAGAGAATGACCGTAGAAAATATTTCATGATCAATCTCCACGAAAGAATGTTGCTGACCCTGCGGGGGTTAAACCCGCAACCTCCTGATCACGAGCCAGATGCACATCCACTTGAGCCACTCAGGCAGGCTTCCACAGTGTTTGCGTAAAGTTGAAATTTCATGTGAATTTAACATATTTATGTGAAATTATTAGTTCCCACATATCCTATATTGACAGACTGTAACAACAGTTGTAGTGTCCCAAGGGGAAATAAGATAAAAACAACAATTACCAAGTCATCATCTTTTTATCTGTTTTACTAATAGTATAAACATAGACCCAGTCTGCACTTTTACTAATAGCATAAACACAGACCCAGTCTGCACTACTCAAGGAGTCTGGTCTGTGTCTAAGTGCTTCACAAGCAGCAGACTGAAGCATACAAGCATGAAAACATTTGTATAACAACTTTCTAGACCATTCAATGAACATGTAGTATTCTTTCATATATGGATAAGATCTGAAGTAGGCTATTCATATATTTATGTTCGAATTGCATGATTGACAGAAACAAACTAAGTTTATACTCAAACGTGATAATTCGGGGAAATCTTCATCTAATCAGAACAAAAACTACAGAAACAGGAAAAGAAACTATTCTATAAGAAGTTGGTGGTCAATCTCCCAAATATATTTCATCATCAGGGGCACGTTTCATAAATTTATATTTAAAAAGAAATTTCGAAAAATCAATTTTAAAAAGACAAAAAATCATCTTTAACCATTGTCCTGCTGAACCCGGATATACCCTGACTTTGCAAACAGTACAGATCCAGATCAGTTGGCTTCTTCAATCCAGATCAGTTGGCTTCTGAAGAAGCCAACTGATCTGGATCTGCACTGTTTGTCATTAAGTATGTAAATCTATATCAACAACCTTGATCAAGTGATCTGATTGGCCGAAAATTAGAAATGGGTGTGGCTTCTTAATTTATTCAGCAGGACAAGGGTTAATGCTTGTATGTTCAAACCTTTGTTTGTACCTCAAACTGAAAATAAAAACATTTTACTTAAATACCTCCTGCAACTGTTCCAGCATGTAAAAACTTTTCTAAAAAATAAGTATTAAGTATTAAAAATAAAGGTTAGCTGTCAATTTCATATCAATTGGGATGGTGGCTGGTAATACCATGCATGTTACTTTGTCCATTCTATTTGGAGATTTATTGGTGTTGAGGTTTTACGGCCCAATGGGGTCATGTCCAGCGCGGTCAGTTTACCTAACCACACTTTTTTCCTGAGCAGACATAGTCCTCTGAGCAGTTAACCGGTACTTATGCACATTCTTTTGCCAGAAACTGACAACAACTGCCCTAATCTGTTTGGAGGACTGAAAACATCATGAAAACATGCCTATATATAATTTTGACCCCCTAAACCCCACTTTTATATAGTTTATATATATGGGGTTTACAGGGGTATACATAATTTTCTTATTTCTGCTCAAAAATATAGATTGTGGTTATGCGTTAGAACTATCAACAATCCATGTTTTGAGCAGAAAATTGAAAGATATCAGAATTTTTTTTCTGAAAATTTTCATTTTGGGGTGGTAAAATTTTCAGTATATTTGTATAGACATGTTTTTGTAATGATAACTGATTTGAGAAAATAGTCAAATCTGTCATGAATTATCTTGAAGCAAGATTTGTTAATGAAAATATTTAAACTTTTAATCTTTTAAAGAAAACATTCTCCAAATAATGGTCAGTAATGCAATGCATTACACTAGCTCAGAAAGCGGTAAAGGTGAGAGGAAAGGGAACGTGTAATATTTTGTCACCATTTTTCAAAAGATGAAAACTTTTACAAACAGAAATTTAGATCTCTAGTACTTGAATTCTTACCAACTAGGAACTAGCATTAACCCTTGTCCTGCTGAACCTGGATATACCCTGCCTTTGCAAACAGTGTAGATCCAGATCAGTTGGCTTTAGAAGCCAACTGATCTGGATCTGCACTGTTTGCCATTCAGTATGTAAATTTATATCAGCAATACTGATCATGTAATCTGATTGGCAGAAAATTTAAAAAGAGTTTGGCATCTTAATTTATTCATCAGGACAAGGGTTAAAGAAAAGATTTTGCTCCCAGAGAGAGAAAATTCTTTCCTTTAAGAGAAGGGCCTTTATCATTTGGGCCACACCAAGCAAAAAAATGCCTTGGAACATGGGCAAAATTCAGATTCAGATCATCCTTTGCATGTACAAAGTATTATTTGAGCATTTGCTCTCCATTCATACATTCTGTGGTATCCAATGATTGTGTTAGCAGACAGTGAAGACCCTGATCAGAGAATGCACAGGCTGATCTGAGCCTTCGCTGTTCGCATATACCTGAAGACACATTTTTGCACGGTGCAGCCCATTTACATGTGACACAGGGACCTTTTTCTCAAATTGTGTATGATAATCTCTCTTGTGCTGTCTGCAACAGACAGTTTAGACCTAAGATTGGTCTCATCAGCCATCTTAGAACACACAAACAATAACACTTCACACATTTGATTAGGATTGGTCATTGTCAGTAATGACAGATGAACAAACGTAATAATCTAATTGTACTTACAAACATGATAATCTAATTGTACTTACATAATCAGCATCTGTAATTTGAAGCTGTAAGAGTGTGTTGGAGAATCCGGCCACTCTGACGTAGGTGTTTCTTGGAGCATCTTCAGATATGACACCAATGAGGGTTCCTGTTTTACTGGTTAACTGTGGCGTAAATTCATTGGATGCAAGAACTGTTATATCAACCTCGGCATAGGAATGATAGCCAATTACATTCTCTTCCACAGCCTAATTAACAAAAAACAAAAAATAATAATAATAACTATAAGAATAATAAACTGGAATTAAAATTTCATATTTGCATAGAGGAGTTTGGGTATTTGCTAAGTTCAATGGCAGTCATAGATAGCTTTTAATAAGATGGGTATACCGGATAATTATTTTCTTACATCACCCTGAAAACATATGTTGTGGGTACTCATTAGAAGTGCCTCACTGAGGCACTTCTAATGAGTTCCCACAACATATGTTTTAGTGGGAAAAAAGAAATAATAATAAAAAAATAATAATAATAATAAAAAATAGTAAGATGGGTATACCGGATAATTATTTTCTTACATCACCCTGAAAACATATGTTGTGGGTACTCATTAGAAGTGCCTCACTGAGGCACTTCTAATGAGTTCCCACAACATATGTTTTAGTGGGAAAAAAGAAATAATAAAAAAAATAGTAATAATAATAAAAAATAATAATAAGATGGGTATCCCGGATAATTATTTTCTTACATCACCCTGAAAACATATGTTGTGGGTACTCATAAGAAGTGCCTCATTGAGGCAATTCTAATGAGTACCCACCACATATGTTTTAGTGGGAAAAAAGAAAACAGTGCAACATGAACTACTTGCTCCAAAAAAAACCCACCTTATATAGAACTATGAATGTGCCAGTATCACAACAGATTATGTACTTGCTTGTTGTAGCAGTCATGAGTTGGAATCCCACTCTGATTGGACATTATGTTGTCTACATTATGTTTCCTAATACAAAGCCTTTACCATGACTATATTGTTATCATGAAATCACTGAAATACACATTTTTTTTTTTTTTTTTTTTTTTGAGTTGAGGTTTTACAACCCATTAAGGTCATGTCAAGCCGGACAGTTTACCTAACCATATTTTATCTGGGCAGGCTTAGTCCTCTAATCAATTAACCAGTACTTGAATCGTCAGAAGGGAGAGAATGATGACAGAAAAAATTTCATGATCAAAACTAAAAATGTTGACAGACCCAGCTGGCACCACTTGCAACCTCCAGATCACCACTGATGTGTTTGTTTGTGTTGAGGTTTTACGGCCCAGTCAACCCAATGGGGTCATGTCGAGCGCGGTCAGTTTACCTAACCACACGTTTACTGGACAGACTTAGTCCTGTAAGCGGTTCACCAGTATTGTGCACATTCTTTCGCCAGAAACTGACAACTGCCCTTCTTGAATCAGCGGAAGGGAGAGAATGACCGTAGAAAATATTTCATGATCAATCTCCACGAAAGAATATTGCCGACCTCGGTGGGGGTTGAACCCACGACCTCCTGGTCTCCAGTCTGACGGCGCATCCAACTGAGCCACCGAGGCCGGCCCAGTCTGATGTGCATCTGACTGATCTGCCAAAGCTTGGTATTAAAACAGGGATCAATTTTAGCACTTGCTAACTTGCTAAATGCTGGTAAATTTCCTCAAAAAGCAAGCTGCAATTTCCTTCACTTGCTAATTCTAGCAAGTTGGAAAGATTCTCTTTAACTGGCAGAACCTTAGGCATTGTTGCTGAAGTTTTGCAATTTCTTTTCCAAAAGCAATGATGATATATTTCTTATTATTCCCAGAAAACAGGTCTTGACATTACATGCAAATTGTCTCCATAGGAGACAATTTGCATGTAATGTCAAAACCTGTTTTCTGGGAAAAATATTCTAAAATGCCTGCTGAAAATTTTACCCAGTGTGCTAAGGTTTAAAGCCACATTTAACAGTGCTTATAAGTGTTAAAAAGCAAGTTGGCTGAAAGGTTTAGCAAGTAAACAATAATGCCACTTGCTAATTTTAGCAAGCTGTCAAAAAAGTTTAATTTGAACCCTGTAAAATACCATAGATTGGACATTAAAATAATGAACTGTATATATATAAAAAAAAAAAAAAAAAAAGCAAAAACAGAATAAAATATCCATGATACACAAATGCTCCTGCCTGCAAAGATAGAAAGTCAAATTTCGCTCACTGTCCTACCGTCTGACATGGACTCAAATGACACACAATTCTACAACAGACCATTACGTTACATGGGGAATGCTAAAATTTCAAGGCTAAACATGAAAATTCCAGGCTACATTATGGTCAGTAAACAATCATCAATTTATACACATTTGTATGTAAATACCTCAACAAAAACTCTGACAACGCCACCAGTGCCTGCGAGATTATTCTTCGTAACCGTCTGTATTTGACTCATTGTGGCTGTGTATACACCATTTCCTAATGCTTGTGTTTCACCCATCTGGAAAGCATTCTCATACCCACTTGGAATTGCTAAAATAAAAACATAATAACAATAATAAGCCAAGAAAAAATAAGCAGCTTCAAATAGAGTTGACCAAGTGCAAAGCAAAAGTGTAGCAGACGATGCCGAAAAATTACTTTTCAGAGAAAATAAGACTTGAAATTTATGTGAATTCTCTAAAGTAAGACTTGGCATTTCATGTGAATCATCTGGCTAGTAGATGATTCACATGGAATGCCAAGTCTCATTTTCTCTGAAAATAGAAATTGGAATTTCATATGAATCATCTAAAATAAGACTTGGCATTTCATGTAGATCCTGACTTGGAATTTTAAGTATCATCTAAAGCAGGACATAGCATTTCATATGGATTCACTGTATCTGCTAGGCAGATGATTCAAATAAAATGCCAAGTCTTATTTTCTTTGAAAAATACAAAAATATTTTTATCATACTGAATTTGTGATAGAACTTTAAGGGTTAAAATTTACAGAGTATCTGACTGCAGTAATTCTTGAGCTGACTTGAAAATTTCTGGAGCAGACAACAATATTTTTTCGAATTTTTCTCATAAAAAAAGTTTAACATTTAATGTAAAGAAGATGACAGAATGTTACTTTTCTTTTTCCCAGAAAATAAGAGATAATCTGCATGAAATGTTAAAACATATTTCCTTGGGGAAAAAAAAAGAAGAAAAAAAAAAACAAAATGTTGTCTGCTGATATTTTTATCCAGCATGCTAATTAATTATTAACCTTTGTCCTGCCACACCCACTTATAGTTGTCAGCCAGTCAGATTACTTGATCCAGGTTGTTGATACAAATTCTAATACTGAATGACAAACAGTGTAGATCCAGATCAGTTGGCTTCAGAAGCCAACTGATCTGGATCTACACTGTTTGCAAAGGCAGGGCATATCAGGGCTCAACAGGACAAGGGGTAAAATTAAATTTAGTTAACAAAAGAGTGGTGCCTAAAGAAAGTTGTTCTGCAGTCTGATCAGGGCCATCACTGTCCCATCACAGAATCAACAGATGAGATAGATGATGATGACAAAACCCATTATGGGACTGTAGCTGTTGATTATGAGTTGACACATGTTTTAATATCAAGCCAAAAACAAAAACCATTCAATGAAAACTCCTGAAGCCTTCATTACGAAAACACTCCTATTCAAATATACTGAACATTTTAACCACCAAAAAATGAAAAATTTCAGGTAAAAATTCGGATATTCCTAACACGTCTGGTCAAAACATAGATTGTGGGTACTCATTAGAACGGCCTCGGTGAGGCCGTTCTAATGAGTACCCACAATCTATGTTTCGGGCAGAAATAAGAAAAATAATGTATACCCCTGTAAACCCCAGTTTTACTATATAAAAGTGGGGTTTAAGGGGGTCAATATTATATAGGCATGTTTTCGTGATGTTTAGGACTGTCCAAGCAAATACAGCAGATGAAAAACTGAAGATGTTTTTCATCTATTTCTCAGAAGATAATATTTGAAATTGCAAGTCCTATTTCCTGGGACAAATAAGAAAAATACTTTATGCCATGTGCTGAAACTTTTACCCAGGATGCTAAGTATTAAGGTCAAAATTTTATAAAGCTAGACAGCAAAGGCCAAGACCAGAATGTGTGTATATGCGCAGGTTGATCTAAACAAAATACATGGTTGATGTAAAATACATGTATGCGCCTCCCCATTCCTCTCATTAAAATGTAAAATTATGATAGTCTTACTGCTGAAGATGTTGAAGTTAATTCTAGCATTCAAAGTGTCTTTGTCTCTGACTTGTATCTGCTGTGGCGAAATAGTAAGCTGACCACTCTGAAAAATATATAAATATTCATGAAAGTTCTATAAATAAAACTTAGCATAATTGACTTAGGTAATCTAATTGGAACAAGCATAGCTCCAGATAAGGCACTTACCAGTATTCCTTAACTCTTTCACTGCCACAGGCGATAATAGGTGTTTACAAACAGCAAAGCTCCAGATGAGAGGGCTCATAATGAGCCTTCTCATCTGGATCTATGCTGTTTGACATTCGGTCTTTCAACTTCAAATATAAACTTTTTTTTCCCCAAACGACAGTTTGTTGAAAAAAATAAAAATAAAGCAGACGAAAAATGTCATCTGAAATTTGGCACCGAAAGAGTTAATCAACTCATGAAATACTGATTTTTTTTTTTTTTTTACTTGCTCTATGAAAACTTGTTGTTGGTACTCATTAGAATGCCTCTGTGAGTATGGTAAATGTCCTGAAATTCTGAACATTTTTTTTTAACATTTTTAATTCCATACCTTTTTGGCCTAAACTCGCTTTTTATGCAGTCTTTTCTTAAAAAACAGTGGAATGGCAAACAGTGTAGACCCTGATCAGACTGCTCCTTCAGGAGCAGTCTGATCTGGGACTACACTGTTTGCATATGCCACTTTGTCAGAAATTTTGGTGTACAAAACTTTAGGATATTTACTGTACCAACATTTTTGTAGAGAAACAAGAAAAATATTTATGTTGATACCCCTTTTATCTAGAGCTATGAACAAATTCATTTTACTATCTTTGAATGTGTCTCAAAATTGCTGAATGAATGATAAGCTTCAAACTCTTCCCTAAACCCTGGTTCTGTTGAATCACAATATGCCCTGCCTTTGCAAACAGTGTAGATCCTGATCAGCTGGCTTCTGAAGAAGCAATCTGATTTGATGACAATTAGATGGATGGATGGATATTTTGTTTATAGACGCTCAACCCTAAAAGGGCATATAGCGTCTAATAAGATGATTATATGATGATTTTATTTAATGAGAAATTAAAAATATCTAGGATTGATGACAATTAGAAGTGGGCGTGATTTATATATGAACCAAAGTCTGGTTCAAGTCTAGGGAATCCTGTCTGCATAAGAGAATACCATGCATTTTTTTTCAGCCATATTGCAATAGGAGTCTGGATTAGACAGAAAGAGAGCTAAATATTCACTTTTAGAGTGCTGTCTCATTGAGATTAAGCACCAAACACGACATGATACGTATTCTACCCAGACACTGACATTTCTGATGCCTTGCTCTACTTACTAAATGCAGAGCAAGTGAAATTTTAACAACTGCTCTACCTGTAAGTGTACACATATTATATATGTGTTTAACTGGATTAAAAGGATAAAACACTTCACCCTTTACCGAGCCATGTGGAGTCTAATGTAGACAGGGAGATATTTGGAAATATAGGCATAAACTGTGCATGGATGATCCATTGATTGTGTTGGGGTTTAACGACACGTCAACCCTTGAGGGTCATTTTGTGTCGTCTCCCAGAGAAAGGGAGAAAAGAGATAAGAAGAGAGAGTAGAGGAGATGAAAGAGAGGGACAGGGAAGAAAGAGGAACAGGAATGAAAGTGAAGAAACAGAAGAAATAAAAACATTCCCCCTCTACCCTTACCCACTACAAGGATAGCAGGCCTTGCCCAACTGTAAGCCAATATCAGTTGGACGCCCCAGTGATGTAAGATACACAGCACCTTCGCACCACCCGACCACCCCCAACATGGATGATCCAAGAAAGTATGTTGGTACAAAATACATGTATATGCACAATATATATCCCTATAAAAACAGGTTATATTTCATTCAAGCTGTCGTAGGAAACAACTTCAAGCTAATGTTGATTCTTTTTTTCCTTTTTTTTCCAGAAAAAAAAATATACAGATATCGCTGACTTGTCTTACTAGCTTAATGAAACACAGCTCCAGGTAAGGAGTATATAGGTAAACATTCTTATTTCAAGATGAAACAGCCAAGTGAGCACAGGACATTTATACAATGTCGCATTAATGTCAATGCAACGTCGTGACGTTGCACTGACATTAATGCGACATTGTATAAACATTATGTGCCCACTGGGATGTTTTCATGGAGAAATAAGAAAAATATCAAAACTTCCTGACTGAGAAAAAAAGTTCTTTATCTGGAGTTACTAAAACAAAAACTGAACAGATACTCACCAAAGAGCCACTGATAACTGAGGAGGTGTACACTGGTGCCACACAATAACCTCTGTTGTCAGACAGACATCCAGGCAACAAGTAAGCTGGAGAGTTGTCATTGGCATCAGTCAGAGTGATGTTGAGGAAGGCTTGAGAAAACAATGGCACAGCTGCATTGTCCTGTAACAGAAGAAGACGGTTTGGTATTTTATGTCCCTTAAACATTAAGTCATATCGAGACAATGGAAGGATGATGACGAAAGGCTCTGTGCAATAAAGCACCATAGTCATAAGCTGAATTCCGCCTCTAGCAGGATTCAAACCAAGGACCTTGAGATTCGGAGTCTGGAACACTAACACTTGGCCATCTAGATGCTTCAGAAGACATACCCTATTTGATCTAATAACTGCACTGTGCACTTAGATTTTTCAAAAGTACTGAACAAACTTGTAGTAAAATATCAACCTAATCAGGGCACTCTTGAAAGAAGGATCAGCAGAGGACTTAATGAGGAGCGTATTAAATGATGCTTTTGCAATATTATTTTCTGATTTCTTTATAAAAACATATGTTGTGGGTACTCGTTTGAAGAGCCTCGACTTGTCGAGGCAATTCAGAGGAGTTCCCACAACATGTTTTTATAAAGAAGCAGATAAAAGTACACTGACTGTAATCTAAAGGCTACCTAATTGCTTTACTGTGCATTTATAGGGAGCATGTGAAGTAATTAAGTCGAATACGGTAGGAAGTGTTGCATAAACTCAGCAAATGCATGATTCAGATTATAACATTAAATGCTGAAACTCTGGCTCTGGATAAGAATTAAAAATATTACTGGCAAAATTAAAGAAGTTATTTTTATGGTAATTAAGCAATATTAAAGAAAAAAAAATACTTGTTTAGCAGCCATCAAACTGTGTACATACAGATAAAAAAAATGTTTGTTTTTTTTATTTCTCTGCAAAAGAGTATGTTGAGGGTAATAATTTTCCTCATACCTTGAGATAAGGCATTTTTTCTGATAGAAAAGTAAAGGAATTTTTCTTTCTTATTTCTTCAGTTTAACATGTTGTAGTTACTCATTAGAAGCTCCTCACCGAGGCACTTCTAATGAGTACCAACAACATGTTAGACTGAAGAAATAAGAAAAAGTATGTGTATAACAGCATACCCCTTCTATTTGGGAGCTATGAGCAAGGTGCTTCTAATGAATTTCCTATAACCTACCTCTCTGTGTAGAAAAACAAAATTCCATTTGGTTGAAAAATGCTTTATCTACAGCTTAGAACATACACTAACAGAAAAGATCCAGACCAGCCTAATCATGCACACAGTCTGGTCAAGGACAGATTCTTTGCTGTTCACCCCTTCAAATATAGGGACCCTGTTGAAGATATAGGATTAATACAAAAATGTTGGCCCAACGCACTGCTGCACAAACTGGCATAGAATTAGTTAAGGCGCATTTTTCAATCCAAAAGTACTGATATTTTTCTTATTTCTCCACAAAAACATACGTTGTGGTACTCATCAGAAGTGCCTCGCTGAGGTGCTTCTATTGAATACCACAACATATGTTTTCATGGAGAAATAAGAAAAATATTAACCTGATACCCACTCTTATATAGGCCTATGATTATTGGTCTGGGTTTCACCATTCATATATGCCCTGAGGGCCTATTTGTCAGCCAACAGCCCAAATATAAAGCAAGACTATCTTTTGTGCATGAAAAGAGATTCTCAGTACAACAGTAAATATACAAACCGCAGCTCTGATGATGAGAGGGTAGAAGACTTGAGTCTCGTAATCCAATCTCTCATTAACTGACACAACTCCAGTGTCAGGATCTACAGCAAATTTCTCAACACTTTGCTGGAAAATAAAAATTATACAAAAGAGTGAGTTTGTTTGTTTGTTTGTGTTGAGGTTTTACGGCCCAGTCAACCCAATGGGGTCATGTCGAGCGCAGTCAGTTTACCTAACCACACGTTTACTGGGCAGGCTTAATCTTCTAAGCGGTTAACCAGTATTGTGCACATTCTTTCGCCAGAAACTAACAAATGCCCTTCTTGAATCAGCAGAAGGGAGAGAATGACCGTAGAAAATATTTCATGATTAATCTCTACGAAAGAATGCTGCCGACCTCAGCGGGGGGTGGGGGGTCGAACCGCGACTTCCTGGTCTCCAGTCGAACGCACATCCAACTGAGCCACCGAGGCCGACGACGAATGAGCGAGTACTTTTTGTTGTGGAAAGTTTAAAAAGTATAAAAAGATCTTGTCAATTTAATCATTACAACTCTGTGGTTATATTCAGAAGATGACAAATCACTTATAGTTTTCTTGTTTTCCCGAGAAAACAGGATTCTATATTTCATGCAAATTCTACGCAGACAATTTCAAAATGTTGCCTGGCTGAAATTTTTACCCAGCTTGCTAAGTGTTAAATACCCTGATGATGGCTGGAAGTGGAATGAAGACTGATACTCAGTTTTAGAGTGCTGTCTCACTGAAATATCACACCCAAAAACACCCCAAAATATCCTATCCAGTCACACAATACAGACACCAGACCAACCCACCTTAGATCTAGATTCTTAATACAAAGTCAAAAGTTAAAGTACAAGGCCCAGTTGTTCAAAGCGTCGTTAGCTTAACGAGCTCGTTAAGGGTCATTTCCTTAACTGTTTTAGTGGATTCAATATACAATATTCTGATATTTTTTGCTGAAAAAATGTGAGTAGCTTTTGCATTGCAAAAGCTACTCACATTTTTTCAGCAAAAAATTTCAGCGTATTTGCGTATCACTCGATGTAAATTTTAACGAATCGTTAACTAACGATGTCGTTAGCTTTGAACAACTGGGCCCAGTTTCTGAAATCTTCGGCTTATGGCTTGGCACTGGATCATACCCACAACCTCCTGGATGCAAAGTGGATGCCCCATCACTAACTAGGCAACATCCCCATTTGTTTGTGTTGAGGTTTTACAGCCTAGTCAACCTATGGGGGTCGACCATGTCCAGCGTGGTCAGTTTACCTAACCACACTTTTACTGGGCAGGCTTAGTCCTCTAAGCGGTTAACCAGTATTGTGCCTATTCTTTCACAATGAACTTATAATTGCACTTCTTGAATCAGCAGAAGGGAGAGAATGACCATAGAAAATATTTCATGATCAATTTCCACCAAAGAATGTTGCCAAATTGGCGGGGGTTGATTTTTTTTTTTTTTTTTTTTTGATTTTGGTTTTACGGCCCTTTCAAGAATATTTCACTTATATCGAGCCGATCGTTCATCGAAGGTGGGCGAAAACCGGAGAACCCGGAGAAAAACCACCTGACCATCCGTAAGCAGAACTTGGCTTTCCCACATATGACCCGGGCCAGGCTCGAAGGCGGGGGTTGAACCCGCAACCTCCTGATCACCAGTCCTACGTGCATCCAACTGAGCCACAGAGGCCAGCTTCAACATCACTGTATGCCACTTCAAAAACAACATGGTCATTAAGAGCAAAATTCTCCAAAAGAGCCATTATTGATGGCATTTTTTTTTCAAAACTCCTCCATTGATGAAAATATTCCTCTTACAAGGTTGTGTCCTTTTAAACACAAGATTTGGCAAACTTAATAATTCAGATCTCATGACATGATTGTAGATTTCCTATTAGGGTTTTGAACCTCTTTCATTTACAGCTGACAGATTTGAAAGCCTTGTATCAACTGTTAACACCGCAAAATGAATAAACTTTATCAAAAACTGTATTTAATGGTATACAATGGATTTTTTTTAAGTTTTAGGACAAGTATGGGCAGGAATTAAGGCATCCAAATATGGTACTTCCCTATCACACTGGAACATTTTATATGACACTTTCTGATACAAAACAGTTTAAATATGGAACCCAAAAGTGTTGCATCCAAACAAAACGTATAGATTATATAGAACAATAAATTCACTGAATGGTTATGATGCGACTGCTGGTAGTTTTCAAGAAATGGAGCTAAATGTACAGGCTAAACATTGTTCATCCAAGCAAGAAAAGTAGGTAAAAGTAGGTAAAGATTGATGGCAATGGGCTGGGTGCATCATGGCAGATATATGTATGACGTTTCGTTAGCATAGAAGCCTTGGTGTATGAGAAATGGACTTACATTTGTAAATGCAAAGACTTAATATTATTGACATGGACACGACAATGCCAATGCAGGAAAGTGATCCCTATGTAGCATCTGCTTGCTTAAGCAGCTGCAACAAACATGACCATTTATGGTCATTTTTCAATATAATCTATACATTTTTTTTTTTGATTTACAATGGTGTTATAAATGGGTTGTAGTGTATATACTTACCCCACTAATGATGCTGTAAGTAACACGTCCATTTCCGATAGCCGCATTATCTCTGTCCGTGGCTGTCACAGTGTAGATAGATCTGCCAACCACAGTCAACTAAAAATGACAATACAGTGCACAGGTATTAAAGTCAATGTTTTCTATTTTTAGAATTTTTTTTTGGTATGTTTCTTAAATATAAAATGAAAGAAAATGCATCTATGACGAAAGTGTTCAGAGAGACTCAACAGTTTTTTTATTTACAGTAGTTTTTGTGGGAAAATAAATATCTGCAACTAGACAAAGCTGGGAGGAATCGCCACCTAAACACTTCTTATTTCTTGACAAAAATTATGTTTCCGGTACTCATTAAAAGCCCCTTGCCCAGGTGTTCCAAATGAGTATCATAAATCATGTTCTTGCATATAGGCTGCGCCATGTGAAAAAGCGTCTTCTGGTATATGCAGACACTGAAAGCCCAGATCAACCAGCGCATCCTTGCAATCTGATCTGGACCAACAATGAACAGAATCACTGGATACTACAGAATATATGAATGGACAGCAAAGGCCTGGGCCCAGCTGTTCAAAGCTAACGACATCGTTAGTTAACGATTCGTTAAAATTTATATCGAGTGATACGCAAATATGTTGAAATTTTTTGCTGAAAAAATGTGAGTAGCTTTTGCAGCGCAAAAGCTACTAACATTTTTTCAGCAAAAAATATCAGAATATTGGTATTGAATCTGCTATAACAGTTATCGAAATGACCCTTAACGAGCTCGTTAAGCTAACAATGCTTTGAACAACTGGGCCCTTGATGATATTTGGTGCATGTGCAGGATGATCTGCATCTGTGCATTTTGCACATATTCAAAGGCATTTCTTCCTTGACGTGGCCCATATAAGAAAAATAGCCACCTGTTTTGGGTTAAAAAGTGCCTTATCCTTTATTTTTTTTTTTATCTGAGTTTTCAAGAATATTTCACTTACATCCAGCCGATCGTTCAAAGGTGGGTGAAAACCGAAGAACACCTGACCATCCGTAAGCTGAACTTGGCTTTCTCATATGTGACCTGAGCGAGGCTCGATCCAGAATTGAGGAAATAATAAATCGAACAGCCACATTTCACATATGAATATGTAATTTGACTCCTCAAATTAGAGGTATATAGAAAATATTGTGGAAAAGAGGAGAAATTGTTCCTTAGGAGCAATGTATCCTCTTTTCCACAATATTTTGCTACCTGCTGTTAGATTTCCATGTTAAAACAGGAACCAGATTTTCACTTTGAGATAAGCGCTTATTCAAGATAAGCAGAGTCGAGATAACAAGAGTCGACTGTACTGTACATGATGAACAGTAAAGCGAACAAAGCCCACAAGAGACTGTGCAATAAATTCAGGGTATCTGATGTTCCCAATTGGGTCCTTCAGTGTTGTTAAATTATGTATGAACAGAGTAGGCCTTGGTCAGTCTCTTTTTGATGTGTACATTACCCTGAATGTCACTGTTCACACATGAAATTTTGGAAAATGAAAGACTGCAATGAAGTGCTATACTGTCATAAGCTGAAATCCACCTTCAGCGGGACCTATTTTTGTAAGGAACTCTTATAGTAAGGTCTGTTTGTCAATAAGTGTATAGTTTGCTTGCAAATGTTATCAAATTAAAGCAACATTCTGGGAAAAGAAAAGAGGGTCTGACATTTCATGCAAATTTTCTCCTCAGGAGACAATCTGTATATAATTCCAAGTCCTATTTTCTGGGAAAAATAATTAAAATATTTCAAAATGTTGTCTGCTGAAATTTTACCCCCCATGCTAAGCATAACATCTGAATTTAAGTTAAAATTCAGATGTTAATGCTCAGCATGCTGGGTAGAAAAAAATGTTAAAATATATGACAGGAGTCCAGGTAACATATGAAAAACCAAAGATGAGAATACCTCATTGATAGATAGGGTTGCCGGAACATTTCTGAAGAATGGAGTATGTTCGTTGACATCATTCAATGTAATGATCAGCGTATAGGTGGTCTGAAATAAATAAATACCAAGCATGTTAGTTTTTAGTGACAATCTCATAGTCCCAGATAAGACCAAAAATTTGTTTGAGTTCAGGTTTTACGGCCCATTAAATCCAGTAGTCATTTTGTGCATGGTCAGTTAACCTTTTTTTCAACTTAAAAATTCTGGAACCATTTTTTCAAAGCATCGTTAGCTAAACAAGCTTGTTAGGGGTCAAAATATTAACTGTTCTAGAAAGTACAATATCTAATTCACAGGTATTTTTGCTGAAAAAATGTGTGTAGAGAGCTACTCACATTTTTTCAGCAAAAATATTAGCTTATATGCCAAATTTAATGATCAAAGTTGTAACGATAGGTTAACTAACAACATCTTTAGTTTTGAACAACTGGGCCCTGATATTTTCTTATTTCTTAGGTGTTAAAAGATATGTTTTGGTGCTCATTAGAAGCAGTTCAACTTTGTCCTAGGTGCCTCTATTGAGTACCCATTAAGGCATTTCTTACACATCAGATAAGGAAATCCTGGGTTTTACCCTTGGATAGAAATTCTTATCCTACCCAGGTTATCCTACCAGGGTAAGATAACAATTGTGAATTCTCACATGTTTGATATGATGGCTGTATAGGACGTCACATATGCCATCGTTAAGGTTGACATCAGAGAACATAATGATCTCACTAAATCTCACAGTAATATTATCACAATATGATGGATGTCTGCGATAGAAGAGTCTGCATTATTGAAAATGCTTGTTCAGAAATGAAAGGTAGGCAAGAAAAAGAATCCCTCATGGGTGTGAGGGGTAGAAAACTGTCCCTCGGAATCACAATCTAGCATCACTCGGCAAGCCTCATGACGCCAGACAATGACCCTCTGGATTTTTCTATCTATCACTCACACCTATGATAGATTCTTATATTCTATCATATGTTTTTTGTGGCAAAATAAGAAAAATATGTGGATAACCTCTCTTATATACGGCTAAGAATCTAAAAGCTCAATCTGACATTTGTCACAAACAGAAGATGATGATCTGGTGTTTTATGCCTCTTTCAACATAATTAAAGTCATATCAAGATGATAAAGGGGCAATAATGAGAGGCTCTGGGCAACAAAACACCCTTTAGTCATGAGCTTAACTACCCCTCTAAGGCATTACGAAAACACGCCTATTCAAATATATAGAAAATTTCAGCTCCAAAAACTGAAAATTTTCAGATAAAAAATCTGGTATTTTTCAAATTTCTGCATAAAACATAGATTGTGGGTACTCGTTAGAACCGCCTCGGCGAGGCGGTTCTAACGAGTACCCACAATCCATGTTTTGAGCAGAAATATGAAAAATAATGTATACCCCTGTAAACCCCAGTTTTACTATAAATTATATAGGTATGTTTTCGTGATGGGGGTTCGAACTAGGGACCATTTGAACCAGCCAAGAGTGTTAAAAATTGAGACTGGCATGATCCACCTTTTCAGACCAGAATGTATGAAACTTAAATGCTCAAAAGCAGTATCTATCATTAACAGGAATAAATAAAATAATTCTAATATACAGTGGGCAAATAAAATAATTATATAATAATATATAGAGGATATTCAAATGTTTGGAGTGAATATGACTTTTATTTCATCGAGTGAAGTGAAAAAATGTATATTTCATGAGTGCCAAAGGCACGAATGAAATATACATTTTTTCACTTCACGAGAGGAAATAAAAGTCATATTCACGACAAACATTTGAATTTTCTTTTTATTATATACATCACTTTCGACAGAAGAGATGCAAATCTTGCATTTGCAAGGGAAAGTCTGACATGCAGTTTTGTCCCTTGGCGCCATGACGTTCATGTTTTGTTTTGTTTGGTGACGTTAGATATGACGTCAGAAACGCGCATTGGCGTGTAAAAATATAATAAAAAGAAAATTTACTCTTTTTCAGTGAATACCATATTAATTTTCATCTCGTGTAATGAAAACATTAATATAAATAAGAAAAAAGTAGATCCAGATCTTATTTTTTTCACTGCTCAGAGGAGTGAAAATATAAGTTTTATATTTTCACTAGTGAAAATATAAAACTTATATTTCACTAGTGAAAATATGCATTTTATTTCATTAATAATTCTCTATATTTCATTACTTTGTATATAATAAATAACAATTTCTTACTGGATTATTATTCCATGTACAAATAAGCTGAAATGTGACTGTGTTTCTGTCTGCAGGAACTCCGTCCAAGCCACCCTGTAAATATAGTACATGTACATATTATTTATTTATTTATCTTTTATTTTTTAAAGTTATGGCATCACTGCGATATATCTGTTTTTATATATCCTACAGATACTCAAAATTTCAGGATCTTAAGATGAATCTTGCTTCATTGGCTTCAACCTTAACCACTCTCTGGACATTTCATCAGTGCCTTAGATAAGATTTTAAGCAATTGGGTACTTTGGGCTATTTTTACCCACCCATTTCTCCTTGAATTGGGTATCAGAATTTTTCTTCTGGGTACCACTGAGGCGGTTTTGTTTGTGTTGAGGTTTTACGGCCCAGTCAACCCAATGGGGTCATGTCGAGCGCGGTCAGTTTACCTATCCACACTTTTACTGGGCAGGCTTAGTCCTCTAAGCGGTTAACCAGTTCACTGAGGCGGTTCTAACGAGTACCCACAATCTATGTTTTTGAACAAAAATATGAAAAATAATGCATACCCCTGTAAACCCCAGTTTTACTATATAAAAGTGGGGTTTAAGGGGGTCAGAATTATATAGGTATGTTTTTGTGATGAATAATATGCACAGAATCTAACTTTCAATACAATGGCTGCACTAACTAATATGCCTTATCATTTCATGATAAACTAGCTTTCTACATTAAAGGATTCATAACTGGAAACAATGCCAAATTTGAAGATTGACAGTAACATAGTCAAAAACTTGGAGAAGATACTTGTCCAGTAGTTAATAAGTCAATCTAAATGTTAAGCGGCTGCTTAAATAAATATCAAATCCCTAATATTTTTTCCCAGAATCATAAAAAAAAGATAGCAATTGCTTTTTGTTTGTTTGAAAGGATCCTAACTAATGCTTAGCTGGATAAAAATTTCAGAGGACTACATTTTGAATTTTTTTCTTATTTTTTCCTGAAAATAGACTGACATCTCATGCAAATTGTCTCCTAAATATCAAAGCCTATTTTCTGGGGAAAATTAGAAAACCATCATCAATTAGTTGTCTGCTAAATTAGCCCAGACAGTCAACTTGTGAAGGTTAATGTGTATTCAAATTTAGGGTAAAAATGGTATGAAATTATACTTACATCTCTATCGAGGGGACTGATAAGTCGAATGTAAGTCCCATCTCCGTTCACATTCTCAAGAGTGAAATACTGTGTCGGAAACAGGTCTGACGACGCTTGGTCAAAGACAACAGAAAATCCTGATTGGCCAACATTTCCATTGATGGGTAGCTGAGCTCTGTACCTACTAAACTGGCTTGGGTTTATGGTGGGATCTGTCAAGAATGAAAGGATATCCATTCACAAAACTGAATACATGATAAATATAGGCATATGTAAGTGGCAGAATTAGAGGCAGTTTGCCGGGTTCAGTCAAAACTCCCACTCACCACCCCCTCCACTTGGACTCCAAGCTATTTCATTTTCATGGGAAATTCTGAGAAAATGCTGGTAAAATGGTTAAATTGAGCCCCCCCCCCCCCTCCCACCACCCCAACTCAGGAAATTTGAACTACCAGTCCAAAAATCCTTGATCCACCCCTGTATGTTCATATGGTCCTGCAACTTTGCGTGAACAAACATTTAGTTTTAAAAACATGCTTATACACACTTTTTACTTTAATAAAGAAGATATAAAAAATGAAACACTAAGCTGTCTATTTGGGGCATTTTAAATTTGTGGTCATTACAAAAACACGCCTATATAATTTTGACCCCCCTTCAACCCCACTTTTATATAGTAAAACTGGGGTTTACAGGGGTATACATTATTTTTTCTTATTTCTGTTCAAAAACATAGATTATGGGTACTCATTAGAACTGCCTCAGCGAGGTGGTTCTAACGAGTACCCACAATCTATGTTTTGAGCAGAAATAAGAAAAATATCAGAATTTTTATCTGAAAATTTTCCTTTTTTTGGTTGTAAAATTTTCAATATATTTGAATAGGCATGTTTTCGTAATGATGCCTCTTCAAACATATTAAAAAAAATTTTACAACCAAAAAATGGAAATTTTCAGATAAAAAATTCTGATATTTTTTATATTTCTATTCAAAACATAGATTGTGGGTACTCGTTAGAACCACCTTGGCGAGGCAGTTCTAATGAGTACTCAAAATCTATGCTTTTTAGCAAAATAAGAAAAATAATATATACCCCTGTAAACCCCAGTTTTACTGTATAAAATAGGGGTTTAAGGGGGTTAAAATTATACAGGCGTGTTTATGTGATGCAAAAAAAGGGGATTACACAGCTCCAAAGATGAGGAGGTAGCTACATAATAGTTTTCTTCTTTCTCCAAGAAAGTATGTTTTTGTGGGAACACATTAGAAGTGTCTTGGTGACATATATTCAAAGGATATCGCTATCAGAGAAAATTTTACCTCCTCTTCCAATGGGCATTTGCCTTTTTTTAAAAATAAATCAGTGTCAGAGTTACCTTATTCAAGGGTCTGGTGCTTATCATATTTATTATGACATATAAAAGCATGACACTAGGCCTAGTTGGAAGTTGATATGAAAAAAAAAAATGGATTTAGAGACCCTCTGTCTTCACATATTACTGGGACTTTGCAAGTGACGACAACAAATGTAACGACCCTTCAAAACTGTCTGAGTTTACCTGCAATGACCAATCACATATTATTTTTTCCAGATTTGATTGAATTTACTTACTTTGATCACTTTCGTCCAGAGCAACATTCAATTGTAGGGAACCAAAATTGCCATCACTTCTTGTACACGCTGAAAAGACAAAAACACTGTAAATAGATTCAATCTTTTTCCAAAACTTGTGGGCCATTTAGGGTCGTCTATTATTTAAGTCGAGGTTCTACGAGCAATTATAACAGCAACAAAAAGAGATACATGTAATAATCTACTTATGCAAATTACATATACACCGTAGAATATCAATTTCACAGAGCTACTGATTATATCAAAGTTCAGAACTCTAAATCACCATTCAGATTTACCGCTCTTATTTTATCAAGGAGAGATTACTGTGTAATATTGCATACATATAGCTGCAATTGTAGACTAATTGCATACATATAGCGGCAACTGCAGAGTACCGCCGCATGTTTAAAACCTGTAAATAAATCGGAAACCATAAGTTTCATTTGATTAGGACATACTGTGGAATAGTCTTTCCTCTTCTGCGGTGGATGCCAAGTCCGCAGAGGAGTTCAAAGCCCATATAGTATAGATTGGTACTCAGAGGTATGCGTTTTAGTATACCTCTGTTATTCAGAATGTAAATAGTTTTAAGGACTCATCCAGTGACTTTTTTTCTTTTTTTAGCTAAATTCTAAATTTAGCCACCTATGGCCAAACATGACCTTCTCAGTATAAGATAGATCGATAGATATTGTGATTAGCCCATATGCAGGAATTCTCGTACTACAGGTACTAATCCGCACCAATCGGTCCACTTTGTGACGTCATAGCCTGTCGCTAGTTCTCAGACAGGTAATAGTGTGGAAATGTATAGAATTATATAGGAGCCCATCATTTAACTAATAAAATCATTAATTTTCAATAACACAAGATATTATTATAACCTCGCAATAGATGGAAAAATGTATCTGCTTCAATTTGATACCAAATTTGTTGAAATAAAATAAATTTTAAAATGGCCCAGGTTGCAATGAATGCTACAAGGGTTTTTCCTTATTAAGTCTTTGTATTTTACAACAAAAATGAAAAATAGCCTTGATTCAATCGCCCAAAAGTCATATTTTTTAAAATTTCTCCGTTTGTTATAACCTCTCATTCAATAGATCTATTTAATATCTAAAGTTAGGTAGTAAAATATTGAATAAATTATTTTATTAAAAATGACCCACAGGTTGCAGAATATAGCTATATTTGAAAAATGCGGAGCGAAAATGTGTAATGATTACACAGACGCAGGTCTTGTGTACACATGATACTATAGAATGAATTGTAAAAGAGGTTGTAAGAATTGGAAAATAAAAAAGAAATTGGTATCCATTGATAGTATTATAAAGATTATTTAGCTTCAAAAAGGAAAACAAAGATATATATTTATAATAATATTAACTTATTTATTTATTTTTTGTTTATGTCGAATTATGTTTTTATTCGGCAACTTATTGAAGCTTTAATGAAAATTTGACATAATAATTTTTGATCATAAGAAAACTACAAACTGCTTAATTATTATTTTTTTTTTTTTTTTTTTTTTGTTTGTTTGTTTAATAACGAAAACAACACAAAAATGCTTTGTCGGGATACAAGAAAAATACCTAAATGCGCGGCCACTCTTGCGATGTTTTCTTAATAACAATTACTGCTAATGAATGCCAATTATGTCCTTATCTTGACGAAAGAAAACAACGAAATCACTTTTTACATAATTGACATACATGCTTATGCGCAATTTTAATTGTACAGACAGAATCAAATCCAACATTTGATCTTTTTGCATACACTAGCACTTTAATTGACACGATTTGCTCATTTTAGATTCCTGTACATAAATAAGGACTAAAGTACATTGTTCATAATCATGGCTTCATCTATGTGCGTGCATGTACAAAATAAATTTGACTATAAAAAACTGAATGAGGGTGAGGCTCTCTCTCTCAAACGTTTTTCTCTAAATCTGTGACTAACACGAGTCTCTCCAAATAAAAGCAGCATTAAATATGACGTGCAACCATTGTAGTTCCAGATCAACATGTGCATACATTTTTCTCTGATAGAATGTGCAAGCTCTATTCAACATGCGGTGTTAAATATGTATATCTAATAAATAATTTATAATATTTAAAAAAATACATTAAAACAAAATGATAATTGATATTATTTTCAGAAATAATTATTATAGTAATCTTTAGCTGTATATCATAATTCGGAAAATAAATAATCCTATGCTGGTCCTATTTTGTTTCATAAAATGGTTCTCTATCTAGGAAATTAAAACATAATGATACTAATGATATTATTATTATTATCATTATTATTTACTACTACTACTATTATTGTTATGTTGTACATCACAATTCCGAAGAATAAATATTATTATGCTGGTCATATTCGAAATGTTTTATTTGTAAAATAGCCACATGGATAGTTTATACTATCGTACATGTGTAATTAGGGGTAAAATATTGCTATCGTATAAACCCTATTAGACACATTAAATTACTATCATACTGAAATTTGATCAAGTCGGTTTGGCTACCTGTTGACACAGCTTATACCTGCTATTTGGGTGGCAAACAGTGTAGACCTTGATAAGGTACTCTGTGATGTAATGTCTGATCAGGGTCACTGCCTTTTGTTATGGTGTGTTTATCAGAATACTGGGGTTAAATACTATAAACCACTTTCTCAGTCAGATTCAATAAATTGTTCACACCTTTTCAAACATTAGCCTAAAGGCAATTGTTTCAAAAACAAACCTGGGATACCAGATGATTTGATTCTACTCTTTACAACACTTGCCCTATTTTTTCAACAAGGCCATTATAGAACCAACTGATTCGTCTAAACATTGCTGGGTAAGTGTAAAATAGTGTAGACCCTGAACACATAATGCGTAAGGTGACATCTGATCTGGATCTACACTGTTGGCACAGACCTCTCTGTCTAAAAGGTAGGGTAGTAGTAACAGTCATCCAAGGAAAACGACATTTTATCCATATTTGCTAACTATCCAACACAGAAATAACACGAGTCTCTCCAAATAAAAGCAGCAACCATTGTAGTTCCAGATCAGCATGTGCATACATTTTTCTCTAATAGATTGTGCAAGCTGTATTCAACATGCAGTATAGACTCAGATCAATATATTTCAGCGGACACACAGACTAATCAGGGTCTACATTGATCGCATAATTCAAAAGGCCCATTTTTTTTTAAAAGATTCAATCATAATTGTTTCTTATTTTACTTGAAGACACCTCAAAGTTCTTGAAACGATCAACAAAACATTTTACTTTCATTTATATTAGCATTAAAAACAATTGTTCAAACATATATAAATACAAGTTAAATAACAGCACGTTGTTTATTTTCTGGTTCCATTTGTCTACTCTTATTATCATTATCCAGTGGGAACTAGAAGCCTCAGGCCACTGGACAAGTTAATAATGGCTAGAACTATAACTCATGCAATAAAAACAAAGTGTTCAAAACACCAAATGAACATCAACATTTGAAAAGGACCATTATGACTATGATCTAAGAATATGGGCAAACAAAGCACCATCTTTAACTGTGTACCTAAAGAAACACTGATTACTGTAGAATATATTGATTAACAGTGAAAATCCTGATCAGAGTGTGCAGATGCGCTGACTGATCTGGATCTTTAGTGTTTGCGTAATACATAATCTCCCTTTTTTCATAATCTGACACAACTGCCCTTTATCTGAGACAGGTCACGGGGTCCTGCAATGCTTGAGATGAAATGATAAAACTTGAAATAGCATATGCTAAATTAATTTTTATGTAAGTTTTTGACAGTTTGTCTATTTTTTTTTTCTTAAGTTTAAATGATTTTTAAACAACATTCGTGCATCAAGGGAAAAGTGATGATGATATTCTTATTTTTCCCAGAAAGTAGGCTTTGACATGTCATGCGAATTGTCTCCAATAGGGACAGTTTGTATGGACTGTCAAACCTTTTTTTTCTTTTCTTTTTTGTGGGGGTGGGGGATGGGTAAAAAGTTTAACCCTTAATCTTTTCCACTCTCTGGGCTAATTCAGCAGCAATAAACTGGTGATATTTGTTGAATTTTCCCCAGAAAATAGGATTTGATATTTTATGCAAATTGTTTGCAATGGAGATGCTTTGCATGAAATGTCAAACCATTTCCTTTTTAGGGGTGGGAGTGATATTTGATCCCTTAACATTTATCACTTTCTGGGCTAATTCAGCATGCGATAAAGTGGTTATTGTTTATCCAGAAAATAGGATTTGACACTTCATGCAAATAGTCTTCATTGGAGACAATATTCATGAAATGTCAAATCCTGTTTTGAAAATAAAACATACAGAGGAATTGTTCAGGATATGTATTTGATGATTGTATTTTTTTCTCTGCATAAAAACATAAGTTGTGGGTACTCATTAGATGAGCCTCACCAAGGTTCTTCAAATGAGTACTCATTACATGTTTTTGCTTCACCGAGGTGCATCATATTAATACCTACAACATGTTTTAATGGAGAACTGGAGAAAATTATCCCAATTTTTTTTATTCATTCATTCATTTGTTTTAAATCATTTATACTTAATTAAATTTTCCCATTTGTTTTCTCCAGGTGAAATGATCGTTTTTCTTTCAAATATTGTACCGAACCATCATCAGTAATTAAATACAACCTTAATTAATTAATTCATTTGTTTTCTTAGATTAACTGTTGTTCTTCATTTTAAAATCTTACTGAATTACCATTCATTAAATATAACACATTTTTTAGTTTATTAATTACTCTTGTTTTCTTAGGTTAAACTATTGAAATTCGTTTAAAAATCATATTGAATTATCTATAACTAAATACGACATTTTTTTATTTAATTTGAAATAATAATAATAATAATAACAATAATAATAATTATAATTGATTTTCATCAATTAATCAATATTGTGTTATTATCATTATTAATTAATTCTTAGGTTAAACTATTGATATTCTTTTGAAAATCATACTGAATAAACTGCTTAAATTCATTCATTCAATCATTCATTCATTCTAACTCGGACCTAGTCCAGTGTATATTGGGTCCAAGATTCTAAAGAGCATCCATACATGATTTAATCTGAATTGTAGTAGTACTGTAGGTGTGTGACACTGGGTTGATTACACACCAGCGACACAGGTAAGACGACGCTTACGGACCTCCGATCAAAGGGAATTAATCGAAGCCTGTCTAAAATGGAATATCGATAACCTGAGTGACAGTTCCTGTAGTACTAGAATTCCTGGTAGTGTACATATCCAGACAGATAAACCTAAGCAAACTGCGTAGACCTGATCAGACGCCGCAAAACACGGCGTCTGATCAGGTCTTACATCGTTTGTCACTCCTCCAGTCATTTTCAAACACATCGACAGACAATAAGACTCACTAAGAGTTGTTCAGATTTTGGGACAAGTATGGTAAGGAGTAAAAGATGTCCGAATACTTAGGAAAAATATAGTAAATGAATATCCAGTGGGCACACAACGTTAAAATGACGTCGTATCAACGTCGATGCGACGTGGTCGCATCGACGTTGGAACGACGTCATTTTGATGTTGTGTGCCTGCTGGGTACTTCCCCGTGAATGAGTGGCGCCACCACGTGAATAAAAAAAATCTCATCTTCTAACCTTGTTTAAGGTTGGGGTGTGTGTGCTCGGACCCATCAATTGATGGGTCCGAGGTGTATGTTTTTTTTTTTTTTGTTTTTTTTTTGTTTTGTTTTCCTCCGTGAAACAAGTGCCTGTGAAGAGGATATAATATACTTTGATACTGTATTTATATAATGAAGAGCTGATTTATATGTTCCATTCCATATAATTTTAACCATAACCCTTAAGATGTTGCAACTGCAGCATACGACATTTTGATTTTTTTTTCCAGAGAAAAAGATTTCGCATCTCATTTGAACGATTCACATGAATGGCAAGTCTTCTCCCAGCAGGCGCTTCGCATAACATATGTACTATTTTCTCTGAAAAAAAAATACTAATAAAAATAGAATCTCATCTGCTACAATTTCGCTTAAGCGCTTTAAGGGTTAAATCAGCAGACGTATATTAGGCCTAATGATGTTTGTCTTATTTTTCATAGATAATGAAATTTCGTTCAAATTGTCTTCGTTGTTAAAGTTTAACAGTCTTATTATTCTGAGCCAATTCAACTTTATATAACGCGATGAATCACGGCACTCACGGCACCAACCGTTCCGAACACATACAGCGTTTCTATTATTTTGTTTAAACCGTCAGTAATAATTCATTATGGTCTATACATACTTACTAGACCGCCCTGTAAAAAAGGGGTGGGGTCCAACATAGCGCCAGTCGATCATAGAATCTCCTAAGTTGAAGACGGTCTGTCTGTTAATTTATAAACTAACAGAAGTCTTAACTATGGTTTTCTTGGTTTTCACAAAAAATAAGGTTTGAAATTTCGTTCAAAATGTCTTTCTTTGAAGACAATTTGAAAGAAATGTCAAGCTATACTTCCGTAAAAAGAAAGAAAATGTCACCCATTTGTCGTTTGCTGAATTACCAAACAGAGAGCTAAAATTTGATTTAACCCATTTATACCTTTTAACTGGCAAACAATACAGACGAAGATCAGACGCCACAGAACGCGGCGTCTGATCAGGATCTACACTGTTTGTATTAAGTACATGAATTTCAACAATAAATGATGATACTATAAAAAAAACATATAAAACACTTTTAACTTTGAAATGAACCTTCCTGAAGAGAATGATGGAAGAGTCCACTAAGCATAAATAGGTTAAAATCCACATAGGACGGAATATATCCCTTGTCATGCTGAATAAATTAAGATGCCACACCCACTTCTAATTTTCAGCCAATCAGATTGCTTGATCTAGGTTATGGATACAAATTCACATACTTAGTGATAAACCGTGCAGATCCAGATCAGTTGGCTTCTTCAGAAGCCAACTGATCTGGATCTTCACTGTTTGCAAAGGCAGGGCATATTCGGGTTCAGCAGGACAAGGGAAATAATAGAAGATGCTACTCACGCGTCTGTGACTGTACGACGGTGATCCAAAGCAGTACAAGAAGGGCTAAGCATCCCTTTGGAGGGACGTGCCGTGTCATGGCGGGGAATCAACTGGACTGAAAAAAGATATAACTTAACATTATATACAATAGCCTTATAAGAACCGAAGATCCTACTTCAAGGGACTTCTTCAAATACATTTAGTTGTTTTAAGGTCAGTTTTACAAGGAAGCCAGCTATTGTTACTCCCTATTTTGTTTTTCCTGCACACCAAGCCCTTTGTGAAAATGATTCTACTACTGCTACAAAAAAGAAAAGAATTTGCTCCCGAAGTAAAGAAGTTTCTTCTCTTTCCTTTTAGGTTGGGTCCCTTTTGAGAAGGGGAAAAACAAAGTGTCCAGATAAACTTGGGCGTACCGGCGCAGTCTGTTTAGGTGGTAGGTTAGTGTTATTTGTTTGTGGAGGTTTTACGGCCCAGTCAATCCAATGGGGTCATGTCGAGCGCAGTCAATTTACCTAACCACACGTTTGCTGGGCAGGCTTAGTCCTCTTAGCGGTTAACCAGCACTGTGCAGATTCTTTCGCCAGAAACTGACAACTGCCCTTCTTGAATCAGCGGGAGAATGACCGTAGAAAATATTTCATGATTAATCTCCACAAAGAACGTTGCCGATCTCGGCAGGGGTCGAACCCGCGACCTCCTGGTCTCCAGTCGGACGCGTATCCAACTGAGCCACCGAGGCCGGCAGGTTAGTAGCGGGGAATGCTAATATTTCTTTTGTTTCTGCACTGTCATTCGCTTCCCTCCACATCCTCCATTTCTCCATTCTGTTTTTACTTATATCGGACTGTTATCGGTCCGACAGGATTCCTGTCGATCCAATAAGGATTGGATATAGATTTAAGCAAAATGTCAACCGGGATCTACCAGCTCGTCTATCCTTTTCTCTTTGACACGACAAAATGACCCACAAGGGTTGGCGTGTCATTAAACAAGAATCCAAACAAACTGATCAGCCTTCACTGTCGACTTACAAAATCTTAGGCCACTGTAACAGTTACCAATGTTTTACAAATACCTTTGCCATTTCACTCGTTGGGCTTGCTGAGGAGGAGTATTTGATGATAATTCTGAGATAATTTTTATTATTACTATAAGAAAAAATGTTGTGTGGGTAATTAGAAGCGCCTCGGCGAAGCGCTTCTTATGAGTAACCACAACATGTTTTTACGAAGAACTGGAGAAAAATATCCTGACCAGTAAAACTGTGGTTAGGTAAACTGACCGCACTCGACATGACCCCATTTGGGTTGATTGGGCCGTAAAACCTCAACACAAACAAACCAAGAATTATCGCCAAATATTCCTCAACAACAAGTCCTCTGGTTTCTGTTCGCACGATGCTCCTAAGACGCCTTTTCTCAAAGTACGCCTCATATATATTTAAAGTAAATACGACAGTTCGCCTATTTTGACGTCGCCTCTTATTACCTCCCGTTGCTACTCCTGGCATCTTCGACTACCGCAAGGATGACTGACGAAAACTTCACAGACGATTGACGACGTACGGACGCGGGTGTAGGGGGTGTAGGGGTTATGCCTGTTATGGTTTCGTACCCTGGGACCCCCTGCACTTAAGAGACTTAACTGAAAACAACAACAACAACAGCAGCCTATTTTGACAGGACAAGAATTCCAACACTTGAACTAGTACGGGTCTTGGTTAACGCTTAGCATGTTAGGTAATAATTTCAGCAGACGACATACTTTTTTTATTTTCCCTGAAAATAGGCTTTGTCATTTCATGCCAATTGTCTATTTGCATGAAATGTCAAAGCATATTTCTTTGGAAAAATAAGTAAAATATAATCATTTTGTAGTCTGCTGAATTTGGCAGTGGTAAGGTTTAATTCCAAATGCATATTTACAATTGTGAATGAATTAAAATCTAATTAGACTTGAATATAATAATATTAAAATCTTATTCATGCCACCTACTTGCCGGATCAAATGTTTAAAATATCAAGGAGTGTAAATAGCTTTAAGAATTAGTCTTAGAACGAGAAAAGATCCCCTGTCACATACGCGGAGCCATTACGTGTTGCCTTTAACGTTTTCTGACATTGTGGCTTTTGATATCTGGAATGCAGATTTGGGCCCACGCCATACCGCCTAATTATATATTGGAAGCGTCGAATTTCAATTTTAGTTTTGCCATGCTATGTGATTTACTTATTCCTAGAGAAAATGGTTAAACTATTGCAAACAGTGGAGACCCTGATCAGACGCCGCAGAATGCGGCGTCTGATCTGGGTCTGCACTGTTTGCTGGTTACCTTCTTAGAGTCTCCTAACTAAAATGGGTTTGTTTACAGCAAACTCCCTCCCTCCCCCGCAGTGACTCTTCAGCAGAATAAGAAACAAATTGTCAAAATTGCTTTTTGTCCCTTCTGCAAACGGATTTACTCTAAGAGAGACTTTGCTCCCGAGGGAGCCCCTTTTCATGTGTCTAGTGTACAGGAAAGCAAACAGGTAGTACCAAGGTTGTCTCCCTTGTCAGAAGTGACAGAAAATCCGCCACTACTGCTACAAAAAAGAAAAGAATTTGCTCCCGAAGTAAAGAAGTTTCTTCTCTTTCCTTTTAGGTTGGGTCCCTTTTGAGAAGGGGAAAAACAAAGTGTCCAGATAAACTTGGGCGTACCGGCGCAGTCTGTTTAGGTGGTAGGTTAGTGTTATTTGTTTGTGGAGGTTTTACGGCCCAGTCAATCCAATGGGGTCATGTCGAGCGCAGTCAATTTACCTAACCACACGTTTGCTGGGCAGGCTTAGTCCTCTTAGCGGTTAACCAGCACTGTGCAGATTCTTTCGCCAGAAACTGACAACTGCCCTTCTTGAATCAGCGGGAGAATGACCGTAGAAAATATTTCATGATTAATCTCCACAAAGAACGTTGCCGATCTCGGCAGGGGTCGAACCCGCGACCTCCTGGTCTCCAGTCGGACGCGTATCCAACTGAGCCACCGAGGCCGGCAGGTTAGTAGCGGGGAATGCTAATATTTCTTTTGTTTCTGCACTGTCATTCGCTTCCCTCCACATCCTCCATTTCTCCATTCTGTTTTTACTTATATCGGACTGTTATCGGTCCGACAGGATTCCTGTCGATCCAATAAGGATTGGATATAGATTTAAGCAAAATGTCAACCGGGATCTACCAGCTCGTCTATCCTTTTCTCTTTGACACGACAAAATGACCCACAAGGGTTGGCGTGTCATTAAACAAGAATCCAAACAAACTGATCAGCCTTCACTGTCGACTTACAAAATCTTAGGCCACTGTAACAGTTACCAATGTTTTACAAATACCTTTGCCATTTCACTCGTTGGGCTTGCTGAGGAGGAGTATTTGATGATAATTCTGAGATAATTTTTATTATTACTATAAGAAAAAATGTTGTGTGGGTAATTAGAAGCGCCTCGGCGAAGCGCTTCTTATGAGTAACCACAACATGTTTTTACGAAGAACTGGAGAAAAATATCCTGACCAGTAAAACTGTGGTTAGGTAAACTGACCGCACTCGACATGACCCCATTTGGGTTGATTGGGCCGTAAAACCTCAACACAAACAAACCAAGAATTATCGCCAAATATTCCTCAACAACAAGTCCTCTGGTTTCTGTTCGCACGATGCTCCTAAGACGCCTTTTCTCAAAGTACGCCTCATATATATTTAAAGTAAATACGACAGTTCGCCTATTTTGACGTCGCCTCTTATTACCTCCCGTTGCTACTCCTGGCATCTTCGACTACCGCAAGGATGACTGACGAAAACTTCACAGACGATTGACGACGTACGGACGCGGGTGTAGGGGGTGTAGGGGTTATGCCTGTTATGGTTTCGTACCCTGGGACCCCCTGCACTTAAGAGACTTAACTGAAAACAACAACAACAACAGCAGCCTATTTTGACAGGACAAGAATTCCAACACTTGAACTAGTACGGGTCTTGGTTAACGCTTAGCATGTTAGGTAATAATTTCAGCAGACGACATACTTTTTTTATTTTCCCTGAAAATAGGCTTTGTCATTTCATGCCAATTGTCTATTTGCATGAAATGTCAAAGCATATTTCTTTGGAAAAATAAGTAAAATATAATCATTTTGTAGTCTGCTGAATTTGGCAGTGGTAAGGTTTAATTCCAAATGCATATTTACAATTGTGAATGAATTAAAATCTAATTAGACTTGAATATAATAATATTAAAATCTTATTCATGCCACCTACTTGCCGGATCAAATGTTTAAAATATCAAGGAGTGTAAATAGCTTTAAGAATTAGTCTTAGAACGAGAAAAGATCCCCTGTCACATACGCGGAGCCATTACGTGTTGCCTTTAACGTTTTCTGACATTGTGGCTTTTGATATCTGGAATGCAGATTTGGGCCCACGCCATACCGCCTAATTATATATTGGAAGCGTCGAATTTCAATTTTAGTTTTGCCATGCTATGTGATTTACTTATTCCTAGAGAAAATGGTTAAACTATTGCAAACAGTGGAGACCCTGATCAGACGCCGCAGAATGCGGCGTCTGATCTGGGTCTGCACTGTTTGCTGGTTACCTTCTTAGAGTCTCCTAACTAAAATGGGTTTGTTTACAGCAAACTCCCTCCCTCCCCCGCAGTGACTCTTCAGCAGAATAAGAAACAAATTGTCAAAATTGCTTTTTGTCCCTTCTGCAAACGGATTTACTCTAAGAGAGACTTTGCTCCCGAGGGAGCCCCTTTTCATGTGTCTAGTGTACAGGAAAGCAAACAGGTAGTACCAAGGTTGTCTCCCTTGTCAGAAGTGACAGAAAATCCGCCACTACTGCTACAAAAAAGAAAAGAATTTGCTCCCGAAGTAAAGAAGTTTCTTCTCTTTCCTTTTAGGTTGGGTCCCTTTTGAGAAGGGGAAAAACAAAGTGTCCAGATAAACTTGGGCGTACCGGCGCAGTCTGTTTAGGTGGTAGGTTAGTGTTATTTGTTTGTGGAGGTTTTACGGCCCAGTCAATCCAATGGGGTCATGTCGAGCGCAGTCAATTTACCTAACCACACGTTTGCTGGGCAGGCTTAGTCCTCTTAGCGGTTAACCAGCACTGTGCAGATTCTTTCGCCAGAAACTGACAACTGCCCTTCTTGAATCAGCGGGAGAATGACCGTAGAAAATATTTCATGATTAATCTCCACAAAGAACGTTGCCGATCTCGGCAGGGGTCGAACCCGCGACCTCCTGGTCTCCAGTCGGACGCGTATCCAACTGAGCCACCGAGGCCGGCAGGTTAGTAGCGGGGAATGCTAATATTTCTTTTGTTTCTGCACTGTCATTCGCTTCCCTCCACATCCTCCATTTCTCCATTCTGTTTTTACTTATATCGGACTGTTATCGGTCCGACAGGATTCCTGTCGATCCAATAAGGATTGGATATAGATTTAAGCAAAATGTCAACCGGGATCTACCAGCTCGTCTATCCTTTTCTCTTTGACACGACAAAATGACCCACAAGGGTTGGCGTGTCATTAAACAAGAATCCAAACAAACTGATCAGCCTTCACTGTCGACTTACAAAATCTTAGGCCACTGTAACAGTTACCAATGTTTTACAAATACCTTTGCCATTTCACTCGTTGGGCTTGCTGAGGAGGAGTATTTGATGATAATTCTGAGATAATTTTTATTATTACTATAAGAAAAAATGTTGTGTGGGTAATTAGAAGCGCCTCGGCGAAGCGCTTCTTATGAGTAACCACAACATGTTTTTACGAAGAACTGGAGAAAAATATCCTGACCAGTAAAACTGTGGTTAGGTAAACTGACCGCACTCGACATGACCCCATTTGGGTTGATTGGGCCGTAAAACCTCAACACAAACAAACCAAGAATTATCGCCAAATATTCCTCAACAACAAGTCCTCTGGTTTCTGTTCGCACGATGCTCCTAAGACGCCTTTTCTCAAAGTACGCCTCATATATATTTAAAGTAAATACGACAGTTCGCCTATTTTGACGTCGCCTCTTATTACCTCCCGTTGCTACTCCTGGCATCTTCGACTACCGCAAGGATGACTGACGAAAACTTCACAGACGGTTGACGACGTACGGACGCGGGTGTAGGGGGTGTAGGGGTTATGCCTGTTATGGTTTCGTACCCTGGGACCCCCTGCACTTAAGAGACTTAACTGAAAACAACAACAACAACAGCAGCCTATTTTGACAGGACAAGAATTCCAACACTTGAACTAGTACGGGTCTTGGTTAACGCTTAGCATGTTAGGTAATAATTTCAGCAGACGACATACTTTTTTTATTTTCCCTGAAAATAGGCTTTGTCATTTCATGCCAATTGTCTATTTGCATGAAATGTCAAAGCATATTTCTTTGGAAAAATAAGTAAAATATAATCATTTTGTAGTCTGCTGAATTTGGCAGTGGTAAGGTTTAATTCCAAATGCATATTTACAATTGTGAATGAATTAAAATCTAATTAGACTTGAATATAATAATATTAAAATCTTATTCATGCCACCTACTTGCCGGATCAAATGTTTAAAATATCAAGGAGTGTAAATAGCTTTAAGAATTAGTCTTAGAACGAGAAAAGATCCCCTGTCACATACGCGGAGCCATTACGTGTTGCCTTTAACGTTTTCTGACATTGTGGCTTTTGATATCTGGAATGCAGATTTGGGCCCACGCCATACCGCCTAATTATATATTGGAAGCGTCGAATTTCAATTTTAGTTTTGCCATGCTATGTGATTTACTTATTCCTAGAGAAAATGGTTAAACTATTGCAAACAGTGGAGACCCTGATCAGACGCCGCAGAATGCGGCGTCTGATCTGGGTCTGCACTGTTTGCTGGTTACCTTCTTAGAGTCTCCTAACTAAAATGGGTTTGTTTACAGCAAACTCCCTCCCTCCCCCGCAGTGACTCTTCAGCAGAATAAGAAACAAATTGTCAAAATTGCTTTTTGTCCCTTCTGCAAACGGATTTACTCTAAGAGAGACTTTGCTCCCGAGGGAGCCCCTTTTCATGTGTCTAGTGTACAGGAAAGCAAACAGGTAGTACCAAGGTTGTCTCCCTTGTCAGAAGTGACAGAAAATCCGCCAAGTTTATCCAGTCCTCTTAACTCACAAAACTTTTTTTTTCTTTTTTTTCATATGACTGACATCACATTGTGCTTTACCCTTTAACACTTTTTCTGAGTAAATTCAGCAGATGACAAGTCGGTAATATGTTTTCTTATTACGTTCGACATTTCATGAAATTTGCATGAAACGTCGAGCCTTACTTTCTGAAAAAAAAAAAGAAAACATTTCAGAATGTCGTCTGCTGAAAACGTTTCCCAGCATGCCAATTGTTAAAGTGCATCGTGTGGTGCAGTACCGATTTAACCCATTTATGCCTGGCGTCCCATAAAAGGGACATTGGCAAACAGTGTAGACCCAGATCAGGGTCTACACCGTTTGCATTAAATACAAATATCTATACATTGATTGATTGTGTTGGGGTTTAACGACACGTCAACCCTTGAGGGTCATTTTGTGTCGTCTCCCAGAGAAAGGGAGAAAAGAGATAGAAGAGACAGTAGAAGAGATAAAAGAGAGGGACAGGGAAGAAAGAGGAACAGGAATGAAAGTGAAGAAACAGAAGAAATAAAAACATTCCCCCTCTACCCTTACCCGCTATGAGGATAGCAGGCCTTGCCCAACTATAAGCCAATATCAGCTGGACACCCCGGTGATGTAAGATACATAGCACCTTCGCACCACCCGACCACCCCCACAAATATCTATACATCACGAAAACATGCCTATATAATTTTGACCCCCCTTAAACCCCACATTTATATAATAAAACTGGGGTTCACAGGATTATACATTTTTTTTTCTTATTTCTGCTCAAAAACATAGATTGTGGGTACTCGTTAGAACCGCCTCACCGAGACTATGTTTTTGAGCAGAAATATGAAAATATCAGAGTTTTTTATCTGAATTTTTTCAGTTTTTGGAGGTGAAATTTTCTGTTTATTTGAATAGGCATGTTTTCGTAATGTAAAACATGGTGGTAATAATAATAATAATAATAAAAATAATAATAAACTAGACAATCATAATAGTGAAATGAATCAATCCAAAGAGTTATGGTAGAAGAGTCCACTCGGCATAAATGGGTTAACCATAATGCTCAACGAATTTGTCCAGGGTTAACACTTTGAAAAAGAAAAACTCGAAATTATTAATTATGGTGTATTAAATGACAGTCTTACAATTATTTCTCGCTTAGGGCGAACCTTTCTATACAGCTACAATGGCGCAATATTTACATATAATCAACTATGCGAAACATAATTCCGATTGTTGTTCGTCCAATTGAATTTATTTGAAAGGAGGCTTTAATGGATACCCAGAGGAGATTTGGAGATAAAAAGTTGTCTGGACGCCCTTATTTATGTATACAAGGATCACTCAGTGAAAAAGCAGGGTTCAATTTTCTTTTTCTTTTTTTTCAGTTGAGTACAGTTTCAATTTTAAACGCCCCCAACTATAAGGAAACAAGTCAAATTTGCTTTGAATATTATTTGCATTACAGTCAGTTCTACAAAATACGGGTATATATGATTTGCTTAAGTGACCCATGCTGACGACCCCATCCCCATCCCACCGATCAGACTGCGCGGATGCTGATCTCGCTGGGTGCGCATGTCTAAGCTTCATGTCCTCACTTAGAGGCTTGTCTAAGGGCACCAGTTATATCCCAGTTAACATTCTGCTTAAATCTATATCGGCCCGACAGGAATCCTGTCGGGCCGATATAGATTTAAGCAGAATGGCAGCCGGGATAGATATTTTTGCAAAGCTGTGAACATTGTCATGAATACCGTATATACCTTAAGTACTCGGACAGACAGGCTTAAACACACAGTGTAGATCCCGATCAGATGCCATAAAAGCGTCTACACTGGTTGCCACACAGCCAGCAGTTTTGTTAGACTTATCAATAGGCGGTAATAGACGTGATCAAAGTTTTAGGACAAGTAAGATGGGATTTTATACAACTCCTAGATTTTCTGTCATTTTCACATGCGACATCTAACTTGCTGTCTGTACATCACGTTCCTTCTGAAAATGGGTCTGTTCAAATGGCTGACTGACTGTTCAGATTTTTAATACTACCAGGCAACTGAGTCACATAGAGGCAGTGCCCTGCTCAAATGGGAGCAAGTTCTTTCCTTTTAAAGTAGACCCCTTTTTAGAAGGGATCAAAACCATTTAGACAGTTACTTCCCCTGAATATTCCCCTTACTCTTTAACGGGTCATGCAAAATTACAGCAGACGTCAGTCTAAATGTATTTTTCAGAGAAAATGAAACATCGCAATTTATGTGAATCGTCTGCTAGGCACATTCACATGAAGTGTCAAGCTTTATTTTCTCTGAAAAAAAAAAAAAAAAAAAAAAAAAAAAAGAAACGAAAGAAAAAATATACATTACGAAAACACGCCTATTCAAATATATAAAAAATTTTCACCTCCAAAAACTGAAAATTTTCAGATAAAAAACGGGTATTTTTCATATTTCTGCTCAAAACTGACTGTGGGGTTCTAAAAATAATGTATACCCCTGTAAACCCCAGTTTTACTGTATAATAGTGGAGTTGGAGGGGGTCAAAATTATATAGGCATGTTTTCGTGATGTATACATTTCAAAATGTCGTCCGCTGCAGTTGTGATTGGTGCTTTAAGGGTTAATTTGTCCGAAATATTTCGGGTTAATATGGTAGCCAATCTGGTAGGTCTGCTACTTTGCATCACGAAAACATACCTATATAATTTTAACCCCCTTAAACCCCACTTATATATAGTAAAACTGGGGTTTACAGGGGTATACATTATTTGTCTTATTTTGCTTAAAAAAACATAGATTGTGGGTACTCGTTAGAACCGCCTCTAAAACATACCTATATAATTTTAACCCTCTTAAACCCCACTTTTATATTGTAAAACTGGGGTTTACAGAGGTATACATCATTTGTCTTATTTTGCTAAAAAAAAATAGATTGTGGGAGGCGGTTCTAACGAGTACCCACAATCTATGTTTTGAGCAGGAATACGAAAACTATCAGATTTTTTTTTTATCTGAAAATTTTCCTTTTTTGGTTGTAAAATTTCAATATATTTGAATAGATGTGTTTTCGTAATGGTACAGCAGTATGAGGGGACCACACCATCAGTGCATGTTTTGTCCTAAACTATAGCCAAGCCACACCACTCTCTGTGGCAATTCGGCAGAAAAAAAAAAAATGATATTTTTCTTTATTTTTTTCCAGAAATAAAAAAAAATATTTCAATATGCTGTCTCCTGGAATTTCTACCCAGCATGCTAACCGTTAAAGTATGGTACCCGAGATTTGATATAACTTTTCCAGATGAAATTCAGCTAGCCATGTTTTACTACAAACTGCTATTGAGGACTGTATTATAAAGTAAATAGGAAGTTTGCTAAATACAAGACCATGTTGCTAGGTTAGATCAAGGGAGACAATTATTTTATCAATTAAATAGTGATTATAATCTAAAGGCCTTTAAAGCTTTGTGGATTATATGCATTTGATTTATTTTCATTTATGACAAGCATGTATATTTTTGCACAATGAGTATGCAGATTCTTCAAAACTTTTTTGATCAGAACATTTATTCTAACCTAACCATTTTTACGGAGAATATAATTATCAAAACAATAGTTGAGGAAAATCAGTTTTGAACAAGCGAAGCTTCTGTGATTTTTGTCACATGTAAAGCACCTCCGGTATCAACCTTTAATTGAGACCAAAGTCATTCTGCAAAAACCGACCCCTCTTTCTGTTACTCAAAAAAGAGATACATAGAACTCTCTCTCTCTCTCTCTCTCTCTCTCTCGCGCGCGCGCACAAGTCCGCATGCAAATACGCACACCACACACAGAGCAGGTTCAGGTTCAGACCATGTACATTCGCACACATTTGTATGATCCAACTATATATACAGCGAACAACAATGTCCCAATCAGATCAGAATGCGCAGATCTGATCGCTACAAGCATTCTAAGTTCTTATTTCTGCACAATCGTCCAGTTTGTCCTGAAATGTGTAAGAACACGTCCGTAGTTAAGTACACAGCCCTTGACTCGATTGGCCACTTGAAAAAGAGATATTTGAGCCGATAATTTCCTATATGATTGTATGTGCGCCCAGCATCCGCGCAGTCTGATCTGTCTTCGCGGGGCACTCTGTGGGTAGCCAAAGATGCGAACCGATTCAGACCCCGATGTTACAAAACGTTTTTCATGCTGAACTCCTGCAGCTGTGCATGAACGTTGTCCTGCTAATATTCTCAAACTATTAACAATTGCAAATTCTTTCTTGCTAAACATAGCTGAGCATGAACATTTCTCTGCTAATAAATATGAAAGTGCCAACAATATTCTCTGCTAATAAATATGAAAATGCCAACATTTTCATATTTATTAGAGAGAAAATTTCATGCTCAGCTGAGTTGAGTATGAAAGAAGTTTTATAACCTCAGGTCCAGGTGGGCAGTACCCTAAGTATTCGGGCACCAACTTGTTCTAACCATTGAAAACTCAATTTTTCTACAAGTTTCGTGTGTCTGAAAACTCCTGGAGGAGCGACAGTGTAGAAACAGATCAGTCTGCGGCGTCTGATCTGGGTCTAAATTGTTTGTTCAGGTCTGCCTGTCCAAATACTTAGAATACGGTGTTGTTGTATTTATGCTTGGTAAAAAACCGCAGACATCTTATTATTTATTTTATTGATGTAACTTTATTTTCTGCAGAAAAATAGGTTTTGGCATTTCTTACAAGTTGCTTTTTTTTTTTTTGCAAAGAATGTTAAATTTTCTGAGTGAAATAAAAATATCCTCAAGTTGATGTCTGCTAATTTACCTAGAGAGGTATTATTATTTTTATTTTTCATTGTTGTTGTTGTTTCATTTCTCTTGGTCACCGTGACTGCCACATAGTTTCGGACCGATAATGGATTCATGGCATATATTGTTTTCTGTCACAAAACGACGATATTAATTGTTATAATTAGCAGAATTTGTATAAAAATAATTGTAAGTACCTCCTTTCTATGTCCAAATGTAAAATTCCCCTCAAAATGGAAGCAGTCCCGCGAGTTGTTTAACAATGCCACACCTTATAGTAAGCTGCAGATTTTGCTACCCTTGTTTATATACCCATGAACAATCCGCCATTCACAAGAAAACCGCTATATTTACTTTGGAGTACTAAGTGAGCTGAAAAACCGGTTCTACAATAGGTTTGTGCCCAGTTTGTGTTCAATAGGTTATGTCATCACGACAGGTCAATACTTTTACCTGGATGAGTCAGGACTCTGGTCATTATTTCGAACTGGTACGATCATGTAATGGACTTATTACAAACGATTCTTGAATTATGGCTCAATATATTTTGCTTCTGATTCTGTTTGTAAACGGCGTATGGACCGTGACAGCATTTTGTACTTTCTTGCCGCCTAGCATGCTGGGTTATACTTTCATCAGACGGCATTTTGAATTATTTTTCTTATTTGTTTTTTCTCCAGAAAATAGGCTTTGACATTTCACGCTGAGGAGACAATTTGCATGAAATGCCATGGCCTGTTTTCTGGGAAAATTAAAACGTCATCAATTTGTCGTCTGCTGAATTTGCCTGAAGTGGTAACGATTAATCCATTGATTTACTTTTATTCAAAATACAGAGTATAGAAATAACACTGTGTAAATACATTTACTTTGAAAAAATTCTAATTATGATTATATCTTTTTTTCGTATTGAAAAAGAGCACCTCTCCCGATTTATTTGGGTTAAAATTTATTAGGGAGGTCAGAAGAACTGACCTAAAAGTCGATATGTGCAATTTTGAAATGTTTGTACATGTTAATTGTTGTTGTTTTTTTATGCGCGTAATACAGTCGACTCTCGTTATTTCAAATTCCAAGGGACTCTCTGAAATACTTCGAGATATCCGTACTTCGACATATCAGATTTGCAGAATTGAGGAAAAACTAATTCGATTAACCACATTTACAAATATATGTGTAATTTGACTCCTGAAGTTAGAGATATATTGAAAATATTGTGGAAAAGAGGAGAAATTGCTCCTCTTTTCCACAATATGTTTTACATGTTGTTAGATTTTCATGTTTAGGCAGGGACCAGATTTTCACTTCGAGATAAGCGGTTATTCGAGATAAGCGAGGTCGAGATAGCGAGAGTCAACTGTAGTTAACCAAACAGGGAAAACGCTGATGATTGAGACAACACCATGATGAAGTTGAGAATTTAACTCATGAAAACCGAAATCAAATTACACCGCATCACGAAAACACGCCTATATAATTTTGACCCCCTTAAACCCCACTTTAATATAGTATAACTGTGGTTTACATGGGTATACATTATTTTTCTTATTTTGTTAAAAAAAAAGAACATATATTGTGGGTACTCGTTAGAACCGCCCCGCCGAGGCGATTCTAACGAGTACCCGCAATCTACGTTTTGAACAGAAATATGAAAAATATCAGATTTTTTATCTGAAAATTTTCCTTTTTTTGGTTGTAAAATTTTCAACATTTCTGAATAGGCGTGTTTTCGTAATGGCGCATAGACACTGACGCGCACACAAAAAGAAAACAACGCCATATCAACATCGTGCCCGGGTTAACAGACAGCACGATGTCACTACAACATAGATTCGACCTCGTCACATGACGTCGCGGCGACTTCGAAACAACGGTATTGCATAAATGAATACCTAGGCGGCTTGGTTCTGTATGGTCGCTTTCCTTAAGAACGAAGCAGTAAAGGGAATTCGGCAGCCGAACTGGGCGACTGAGCAGACCTTTTTAGGATCACACTGCTCAACCCCTTAGCATGGGAAAGGGGCTAGAAAAGGTGCCGCTTCAAAACTCCTGGCTGGTTAACCGCGATCAGCAGGGATCCCACTAATCGGTCGAACAAGAAAAAGGAAGATGAAGGTGATCTTTAATGATCGGCACATGGAATTTGCGCACCCTAATGGACAGTGCTAGTTCTGACAGACCTCAGCGAAGAACAGCTCTAGTTGGTAGCGAACGTGACAGAAACAAAGTCGAGATTGCTACTCTGAGTGGGACTCGCCTTGCAGAGGAAGGGCTTTTAAAAGATGTTGGCGCTGGTTACACTTTCTTCTGGAGTGTACGCAAGAAAGAAGAGCGGCGTGAAGCAGGAGTAGGATTCGTCATCAAGTCACATCTTGTCAGCCAGCTCTCAGGACTTCCAAAAGGCATAAATGAACGACTGATGACGCTGAGACTTCCCTTATCTGGCAAGAGACCTGCAACAATTGAAAGTGCCTATGCACCCACAATGACCAACACAGATGAGGTTAAAGACAAGTTCTATGATGATCTGGATTCTGTGATTTCTGCAACACTCATTCTCCTCGGGGACTTCAATGCCAGAATAGGCACAGACCACCAAACCTGGGAAGGATTGATTGGAACTGAAGGAATAGGGAAATGCAACAGCAATGGCCTCCTCCTTTTAAGGAAGTGTGCAGAGCATGAACTACTGATCACCAACACAGTCTTCCGTCTACCAACTCGCAATAAGACATCATGGATGCTACCCCGCTCCAAATACTGGCATCTTATTGACTATATCATAGTGCGAAGGAAAGACAGACATGGTGTCAGACTGACAAAGACTATGTGTGGTGCAGACTGTTGGACAAACCACAGGCTTGTTGTCAGCAAACTCAACCTGCGCATTCAGTCTGTACGACGACCACAAGGCAAGGAAGTGCCAAAGAGATTGGATGTCTCCAAGCTGAATCAAGAGAGCAAGAGGCCAGCATTCATCAATATCTGCAGCCGTTCAGATGCACTGGAACACAATTCAGAGGATGTAGACGGAAGCTGGACAGTCTTCAGAGACACCGTTCTCTCTTCAGCAATGGATTCCCTAGGACCAGTATTTCGCAAACACGAAGACTGGTTTGATGAGAATGACAAAGAAATCCATAAAAACTCCTTGAAGAGAAACACACACACACACAAAAAAAAAAAAAAAAAAAAACACACAAGGCATACTTCAGTGATACTAGCTCAGTATCTAGTAAGACTGCCTATTCAAACATCTGTAAGACAGTCCAGCCTAGGCTCAGAGATATGCAAGATTCCTGGCTGAGCAAAAAGGCTGATGAAATCCAGTCATTTGCAGACTGAAAGGATATGAAGTTCTTAGATGCACTTAAGACAGTATATGGTCCCCAGAGTTCAGAAACTACCCCACTCCTTAATGCAGATGGAACTAGTCTTCTGACTGACAGAGAAGCTATATTGAAAAAATGGGCTGAATACGTTGATGGTGTCCTTAATCGGCCATCTTCTATCATGATGAAGCTATCAAAAGACTACCACAGGTGGAAAGTGAAAGCAATAAAACTCCTGTCATCTGACAAGGCTCCAGGATCAGATGCAATACCTGCAGAGATCTGCAAAACAGGAGGTCCTCCAGTTGCAGAGAAACTGACAGTTATTTCAAATTATTTGGAGAAAAGAAGCCATCCCTCAAACAATTCAAGGAAGCAACAATTGTCCACCTATTCAAAACGAAAGGGAATCCTGAAGTCTGTGACACTCATCGAGGTGTCTCTTTATTGTAAATCGCTGGGAAGATCTTGCAATAGTCCTACTGAATCGTTTGTATGAACACCTTGAACAGTCAGGGCTTCTACCAGAAAGCCAGTGTGGATTCAGGAAAGACAGAGGAACAATATACATGATCTTCACAGCAAGACAGCTTCAAGAGAAATGTCAGGAACAGAATGTGGACCTCTACATGACCTTTGTCGACCTTACCAAAGCATTTGACACAGTCAGTCGCGAGGGACTTTGGAAAATTATGGCAAAGTTTGGCTGTCCTGCCAAATTCATAGCAATGATGCGACATTTTCACGGTGGTATGCTTGCAAGGGTCCAAAATGATGGCGAGTTTTCTGATCGTTTCCCTGTGACAAATGGAGTTAAGAAGGCTGTGTACTAACTTCAACACTGTTCAGCATGATGTTTTCTGCCATGTTTACAGACGCTTTCTGGGATGGTGACAATGGTATACCTATTAGAAATCGCTTTGGTGGGAAACTTTTCACCTAAGAAGGTTGCAAGCTAAATCCAAAGTGCAGACAGAGGTGCTAGATGAGTTCCCCTTTGCTCATGACATGGAAAACGGTGCCCCAATAGAATAGAAAATGCAAAAAGGTGTGGCTCAAGTATCCGATTCATGTGACAGCTATGTTCTCACAATCAGCATAAAAAAGACTGAGATGGTGTATAAGCCAGCACCTGGAAAGCCGTACAAGGAGCCTACCATCACAATGTAAGGTCAACGATTGCAAGTGGTTGACAAGTTCACCTATCTTGGAAGCACATTGTCTAGGGTTGTGCACATCAATGACGAAGTCAATGCCAGGATTGCCTAAGCTAGTGCAGCATTTGGCCGACTACGTGGAAGTATTTGGAATCGAAGTGGAATCAGCCTTGACACAAAGCTGAAAGTCTACAGATCCGTGGTGCTGCCAACACTATTATACACATGCGAGATTTGGACAGTTTACCAACGGCATGCCAAAAGACTGAACCACTTACATACAAACTGTCTTAGAAAACTTCTAAAGATCAAGTGGCAAGACAGGATTCCAGACACAGAAGTCCTGAAAAGGGCAGGGCTGCAGTGTACATACTCTTCTGAAAATGGCACAGTTAAGATGGACAGGCCATATGACCAGTATGCCTGATAAAAAATTGCCAAAAAAAATCCTCTGTGGAGAACTACAAGTCGGAAAACGCTCCCATGGTGGTCAGAAGAAGCGATACAAGGACACCCTCAAAGCCTCCCTTAAAGACTTCAACATACCAACTGAGTCATGGGAACAGATTGCACAGGATCGAGCAAAGTGGCGAGGTCTTGTAAGAAGGGGTGCCGGTGAATACGAAGCAAAAAGAATCAGCGGAGCTGAACAGAAACGTGCGCAGCGGAAAACCAGAGCTAAGGCATCACCAGCAGAGCTTCTTCCTCAGATCTCTGTTGTTCTGTCTGCAACAGGCAGTTTAGAGCTAAGATTGGTCTCATTAGCCATCTTAGAAAGCTTTCTTCCTCAGACCTCTCTTGTTCTATCTGCAACAGGCAGTTTAGAGTTAAGATTGGTCTCATCAGCCATCTTAGAACACACAAAAATAACACTTCACGCGGTTGATTAGGATTGATCATTGTCAGTAATGACAGACGAACCCTTGCGTATACATGTTTGAAGCCGTGGTCGAATGTACAGATTCACGTGCTGTATGAACATGGTTTTGCATTAAAATTCACGAAACGTCCGTATTTTTTTATGTAACGTTATGTGACATAATGTTGTCGTCCTGGAATAAGCAATTTTGTCTAAACTTCTGTTGGCGTCAACGTAATTCTTGTTTTTCATTGTACAGATTGTACTAAATACGACCATTATATCATGTTTTGGGATTTTAAGATAATATTTTTTTAAATGAGTCATACAAAAATGCAAGAACACCGATCACACATGTTTGTTTCAATGCATTAACATTTGTCAGGTCGCTTGGAAAATGTTTGAACACTCGACCTGAGGCCTCGTGTTCAAACAACTTCGTTGGGACCAGGCAGGATCCCTCTATTATTTTCGACCATGTTAGTGTATTTCCCAGCGTTTATATAACGTCCCCTCAACGTCGATACAACGTCACGACGTTTTTGTATAGACGTTGAGGCAACGTTGAATAAACGTCATATGCCCACTGGGTTGTTGGGATGTTATAAGATTGCATGCCCGCTGGGACATCTGAGTTGTTATGACGGTTTAGAAGTTTCGACTCTCCGTCAATGTATTTCTATCATTGCAACAAGCGGGTGACCCGATAAGGCCATATGAACGGCACATGACACCGGCACAGTGGCTCGGTATAGCGTCCGCTGTGTGAGCGGGAGGTTGCGGATTCGATCCCCAACCGAGTCATACCAAAGACTTTAAAAATGGTACTAGCTGCTCTTTCGCTTGGCGCTCAGCATTAAGACAGTAGAGCTAGGAATCAGAACTGGTCAGCACAGTGTCAGTATAATGTGACTGGATGGAATATCATGTCAAGTGTCTGGGGCGTGATATTTCAGTGAAGCAGCACTCTAAAAGTGAGCATTGAGCTCCCTGCAACACCCAGATACCGTCGCAATATGACTGAAAGTGTTGAAAGCGACGTGAAGCCCGAAAAAAACAAACATGAACGGCAATGAGAAAACCTACCTTCTAACGTGCGTCCAACAAAGATTAAAATCATCCTGCTGGGCGTCCGCGCAGTCTGACCAGTCTTCATTGTCCGTATGACGAAATTTTGCATCCTTAGCTATCAAAGATGCGCCCGGGGAATATTCTGATCAGACCGCACGAATGCACAGGCTGATCGAAATCTTCGCTGGGCGCACATGCCCGTTGTGGATCACATGGAAATCATTCTTTGAAGATTTCCATCTCTGCGATTCGCTCCAGGACAGCTCGCTCAGAAGGCCAGCGTCAACCCTATTGCACACGGGTATTATCAATTTCCCTTCGTTGTCGACCGAATCTATCGATCAATGGCTGCTCATTATCTGGATCTACACACACCAGGCCACGAGGTTATAAAACCTTTTTCATGCTCAATTAACTGAGCATGAAATTTCCCTTGGTCATAAAAATAAAAATCGTACCAACAGTTAAAACTTTTTTCATGCTCAACTCAGCTGAGCATGCTCAGCTGAGTTGAGCATGAAAACAATTCAAAATTTTGTCAGTATTTTAAGATTTATAAGCAAAACAAATTTCGTGCATTTGAGCATGAAAAAAGCTTTATAATCTCGGGGCCTGGCTGAAAGGGTTGATACGGTTCCCGGCATCAGTAGTAATAATAATTGGACAAATTTGTAAAAAGAAACTCAGCTTTTTTTTTCTGGCCAAAAATCCAGCTAGCATTCTACTAAAATCTATAACTGACCGTTATCAGCCCGACAGTAATTATCTCTGGCCGATACATGTAACGATCATATATAGATTTAAGTTGAATGCTGGCTAACAAGGTGTTGAATGCAATAGGCAATTTTTGTCAACTGACCATAGCTCTGGATAAAAAGTATTTTCGACGATTTTTTTTTTTTTTTTTTTTTTTTTTTTTTGGTAAACACATGAATGCATAAATATGTCTATCGCAGTAACAGAGGGAAACGATTCATTACGAAAACACGCCTATTCAAATATATAGAAAATTTCACCTCCAAAAACTGAAAATTTTCAGATAAAAATTTCTGATATTTTTCTTATTTCTGCCCAGAACATAGATTTTGGGTACTCGTTAGAACCGCCTCAGCGAGGCGGTTCTAACGAGTACCCACAATCTATGTTTTTGAACAGAAATAAGAAAAATAATGTTTTCCCCTGTAAACCCCAGTTTTACTATATAAAAGTGGGGTTTAAGTGGGTCAAAATCATATAGGTATGTTTTCGTGATGAAAGCATAAGCGCCTTGTACATATTTCCCAAACATGAATTATTAATAGATGTAATAAAATTATCAAGCTTGTTATGAGGGATGGTCGAAAATTTCTGTAACCAGTTACTTAACTTTGTTTAAGGACTGGTTATATTTGGTAAAAATTCCGTCATTTTTTACAAGGGAAAAAACTTTCTGTTTAATTTCCTGCAGACCACGTCCAATCTGAAAGGAGTCTGCTTTCACCCATCTATGCCGAGTGGACTCTTCTACCTCAACTCTTTGGTCAGGTTTATTTCCTATATAGGGATGTCTGGTTAGGTTTTATTATTACCATGTTTTGTAGGAATTTCTGAATTTAATGCAAACAGCGTAGACCCTGATCAGACGCAGCGTTCTGTGGCATCTGATCTGGTCTACACTGTTTGCATATGTCCCTTTTAAGGGAAGCTAGGTTTAAATGGGTAAAAAGAAAGAATTGCTCCCCTTGGGAGCATTTTTCCTTATAAACAACAGAAGGAAATGATTGCCCCCTCCCCCACCCACACACTTCGCTTGTCTTGAGTTATAGAAAAGAAGTGTACATATGCTCTTCCCCCCTCCTCTATCCCTCCTCCCACTTCGTTTGTCTACAAATATAGAAATATAGCAAAAAAGTGTACATATGCTTGTTAACGTTGGAAGACTCTCGAGTCTAATTACTCATTGCTGGCCATCCGAAGAGGCCATTACGAAAACACGCCTATTCAAATATATAGAAAATTACATCTCCAAAAAATGGAAATTTTCGGATAAAAAAACTCTGATATTTTTCATATTTCTGCTCAAAATATATATTGTAGGTACTCGTTAGAACCGCCTCGGCGAGGCGAGGCGGTTCTAACGAGTACCCACAATCTATGTTTTCGAGCAGAAATAAGAAAAATAATGCATACCCCTGTAAACCCCGGTTTCACTATATAAAAGAGGGGTTCGAGGGGGTCAAAATTATATAGGTATGTTTTCGTGATGTGTGGATCCTTTGCTATCTACAGAGCACTCAGTGAAGACTGATCAGATTGTGCGAGTACCCAGACTGATTTGAGCCTTCACTGGACGTAACGTATAACGGAACACGAAAACACATGTTCTGACATGTGCATTCAACGAAGACTTTTCAGAGTTTTCGTTGTCCGCATGAAGGAACTTTGCATCATTAGCTATCCAAAATGCGCCCAGTGAAGACTGCATGAATGTGCAGGCTAATCTGAATCTTCGCTGGGCACACATATCCAAAGGTACGTTCATATTTTCTCACATTGTAGCTCATACACGAAATTGATAGAGGGAAGTCCGCACAAAATAAGCCACCTAATACGAACACACACCTATTCAAATATATTGAAAATTTCACCACTAAAACTGAAAGTTTTCAGATAAAAATTCTGATATTTTTCATATTTCTGCTCAAAACATAAATCGTGGGTACTGGTTAGAACCGCCTCGCCGATGCGGTTCTAACGCGTACCCACAATTTATGTTTTTGAGCAGAAATAAGAAAAATAATGTATACCCCTGTAAACCCCCGTTTTACTATATAAAAGTGGGGTTTAAGGTGGTGTGGGGCGGTGGGGTGGGTCAATATTATATAGGTATGTTTTCGTGATATGTATCGCTCGGGTTAGCGAGTCTCTCTCAAGCAGTCGCGGCCTCGTGAAAAATGGGCGGAGCAGTCAATTGCGGCATCTGCCAAATTCACTTGCTGTATTTGTTTCCTTTATGGAGTTGTATGCATGTGCGAAATTATGTAACTACAGTAAAACTTGTTTCGAACACCGACTGTAAATGTATCAGTACCAACACTACTTATCTTTTCTTTATCAAAACCCATAAAATATCAGCTAGCATTCTTTATAAATCTATAGCGGGGCGTTATCGGCCCGTCATCTACTCTGACGGGCCGATAATGGCCCGCTCTAGATTTATAAAGAATGCTTACTGGGATGACATCTTTTTTTTTTTTTTTTTGTTTTCCATGTAAAGCACATGTTTGTGTCGTGGTCTCACACATTTTCTTCGCATTAAGTAGACCGCTTTTCAGAAATGAGTCCGCATAATTTTGAATGAGTTGCCTCTCCCCTGATGTGTAGCCATTCCCTTAAACTAGAAGAAAGAAATCGTTTTTTTTTTTTTTTTTTTTTTTTTTTTTTTTTCGTTTTTTTTTTTTTTTTTTTGATGGGTTAATCCACCGGCTGTTTTGACCAGTCTCAATTTATCCCAAGTGAAGTGTATTGCTAGTTTATGTATAAGGATGCTGATTATGGAAGTTATTAAACGACCCTCTTAACATAGTTCCAGAAATCTAATTACTAGCGTATTATCGGAATTTCGACAGCAGTTGACGGGGACCAGAAAGGGATAAGAGATTTATATTATGGTACCATAACACAGGTCAGCATGCGAATCTGCACAGTCTGGATGGGACTTTGACTGTTCGCATAATAGATTAGAACCTCTTTTCAAACCAAACCCTATTCCCCACGTTCATAATCTGGGCCCAGTTGTTCAAAGCGTCGTTAGCTTAACGAGCATGTTAGTGGTCAAAATGTTAACTGTTCTAGTAAGTACAATATCAAATTCGCAGGTATTTTTGCTGAAAAAAAAAAATGTGAGTAGCTTTTGCATTTTTTTTTCATCAAAAATATTAGTGTATCTGCTATATTTAATGATCAAAGTTTTAACGATTACGTTAACTAACGACATCGTTAGTTTTGAACAACTGGGCCCAGGGTATTACCTGCAGAAAATTTCCCCTTTTTACAGCCCTGAATTTCTAGAGCGGAATTTCCTATCCTTGTATTTGGACTCGTCCGTTATAGTAAATAAGGGTTTCAGTCAAACCCTAAAATACAGATTGACAAACAGTGTAGATCTTGATGAGACAGCTGGGCCCCAGGGAGGCAAACAGTTTTGAAAGAGTTACCTCCCCTGATATCAATTAACTGCCCTTAATATTTAATCCTCAAAATTAAAGTCAATATTATTATTATTATTACTATTATTATTATTATTATGTCCACTTTAATATAGATGCATCATATTCTTGGATTTATTAATATTACAGTCGAACTTTAAAGGCTGGAAAAAAAATTGGGATCATGTAAATTTGTTCTGGATATAGGTAGTTCGAGCCACTGAGAGTAAACAATTATAGCGCCTGAACCGGAGGTAATTGGGATATCTTTTCGATCTTCTATAAAATAATGGTACGTTGAGTGTACTCATTGGAATCGCATCACAACATACATTTTCAAAATAAATAAGGAAAAAAAAAAAAAAAAAAAAAAAAAAAAAAAAGACCTAAAATATCCCTAAATATTTTATGTCTTTAGCTGTAGGAAGAATTTCCTACAGACTCAAAAAGGAGTTCGAATCAGCCAAGGTAAAGGAGCCATTGGTGTTTGAATCATTGAAGTTTTACTGTATTATTATTAGTAGTAGTAGAAGTAGTAGTAGTAGTAATACTACTAGTAGTAGTAGAATATGTCTGCTTAAATACAGATTCATCAAAAAATAGGGTATATAACAGCAGGGTATAGCAATGAACTGAAAACAGCCTGGTCAGGTTGCACGTGTATACATCACGAAAACATACCTTTATAATTTAAACCCCACTTTTATATAGTAAAATTGGGGTTTAAAGGGGTATACATTATTTTTCATATTTCTGTTCAAAACATAGATTGTGGGTACTCTTTAGAACCGCCTCGCCGAGGCGGTTCTAAAGAGTACCCACAATCTATGTTTTGAACAGAAATATGAAAAATATTAGAAATTTTTATCTGAAAACTTTCAGTGTTTGGTGGTGAAAGTTTCAATAATATTGAATAGGCGTGTTTTCGTGATAGCCAAGGCCTTGATCAGATGTTGGGAATGCAGTCTGGGCTTTCAGTACAAAGGTACTCATATATGTTCATAAAATGCATCTCATTTTGATTAATGGGACTAAATGCATTTGAGATATGTTCAGCCACTTTGTAAAGGGAAGACAATTTTGTGACTTCCTGTTTGCTTTTTTTCTCACCAATCCCCTTCTGAAAAGGGGTCTACTCATGCCTTTCTGAAAAGGGGTCTACTCGAAAGGAAAGAATTTGCTAAACTTCTGAAAAGGGGTCAACTTTAAATGACAGATTTGCTCCAGAAGGGAGCAAATTCTTCCCTTTTAGAGTAGACCCATTTTCAGAAGAGTACAAAATAATTTTGAAAGTTGCTTCCCCTGAAAGTGTATGAGTCCCCTAAAATGAATAGTTTGTTTAAATTTTCAATGTGAAATTCAACACATGATTCGTGACCTGAAAAATGTACCCTATAACGGGTGCGTAAAGCAAAGAATAATCATCCTGCGCATCCGTACAATCTGATCAGTCTTCACTGCTTGCCCGCAGAAGCCTTCAGCCCCTGGCTATCCACAGAGTGTACAGCTAAGATTGATCAGAACACACGGATACGCAAGCTGATCTGAATCTTCGCTGGGAGCTTGTAGTAAGGTACATTTTTGCACGTTGAAGCGCAGTAATACCGGGTTGAAGGTTAAGATCACGATAGATTTGAAAAATGCCGGTGGAATGAGAGTACAATTAAAATCCAATTTACCATATCTCCCCTCCTTAACTCCCCACCATTCTTGAACAAGTCCATTTTACTACCTGGTGATTTGTTTAAAACTGCTTTGGAGGACTGATAAACAATGTAGACCCCGATCAGACGCCGCATAACGCGGTGTCTGATCTGAGTCTACACTGTTTGCACAGGCCTGTCTGTCTGATCCCTTAGGATATATAGGGTAATTCATTTATTCAGAGTCAATATTTAACATGAAACTTAATATTTTAATGTACTTGGACCATACCATATTCGCTTACTGTCAAACCAAAAGGGACATAATGTGAACAATAGATGCTAGATTCACAACACAGTCTGGACAGGGTCTTGGTTCTTCGATAGGTTGGGGACGAGTCTGAATACCGTAGAAACTGTGTACGAAAGGTTAGTATGCGGATTAGACTACGAAATTGCGCAGATTTCACTATTCCTGTTTTTTTTTCCCGATCACGCTGTGTCCCTCTTTTTCGGGGAGACGAAGTTACTTTGAGCACAAATTGATCTTCTTACATCCAAACTCTGCTCTCGGACGTTCATTTTTATTCATTTGTCATATCTGAAATTAAGCCTTATCGCAAGAAATCGCCTCTTTTGCTACCAGTGAAAAATGAAAAAAAAAAAAACAAAAAAACAAAAAAAACAACAACAACCGAAAAAACTACGCATCCAAGCAGATAAATATTTATATTTTAGAATCTCTCTCTCTCTCTCTCTCTCTCTCTCTCTCTCTCTCTCTCTCTCTCTCTGTATACGATGACAGAACTCAGAGCATGTCCCCTTTGTAGTGCAGGCATCGCTGAGATATAGAAGTCAGATCATGTCCCTTTCTAGTGCAGTGCCAATAAGCTACATTCTTCCCATCGTAGTGCAGCGCCACTGAGCTGCAGGATTCAGAGCATGTCCCTTTGTAGTGCAGCTCTACTGAGCTACAAAACTCCGAGCATGTCCCTTTGTAGTGCAGCTCCACTGAGCTACAAAACTCCGAGCAAGTCCCTTTGAATTGCAACGACACTGACAGAATTCAGAGCATGTTCCTTTGTGGCGTAGTGCAACTGAGCTACAGACTTCTGAAGCTTTCCCTTCGTAGCGCAGCGCAACTGAGCTGCAGGATTCAGAGCATGTCCCTTTGTAGTGCAGCTCTACTGAGCTACAAAACTCCGAGCATGTCCCTTTGTAGTGCAACTCCACTGAGCTACAAAACTCCGAGCAAGTCCCTTTGAAGTGCAACGACACTGAGCTACAGAATTCAGAGCATGTTCCTTTGTGGCGTAGTGCCACTGAGCTACAGACTTCTGAAGCTTTCTCTTCGTAGCGCAGCGCAACTGAGCTGCAGGATTCAGAGCATGTCCCTTTGTAGTGCAGCTCTACTGAGCTACAAAACTCCGAGCATGTCCCTTTGTAGTGCAACTCCACTGAGCTACAAAACTCCGAGCAAGTCCCTTTGAAGTGCAACGACACTGAGCTACAGAATTCAGAGCATGTTCCTTTGTGGCGTAGTGCCACTGAGCTACAGATTTCTGAAGCCTTCCCTTCGTAGCGCAGCGCCACTGAGCTGCAGGATTCAGAGCATGTCGCTTTGTAATGCAACGCCATTGAGCTACAGAATTCAGTAACAATCTTTGTAACACAGCGCCACTGAGCTGCAGATTTTCAAAACGTCTCCCTTTGTAACGCAGCTCCACTGAGCTGCAGAATTCAGCTCATTTCCCTTTGAAACGCATGCAGCACCACTGAGCTGTAGAATTCAGCACAAGATTCAAAACCTTTTACGTTGTAAAACCGCATTTTTGAGCTACACAACCCGTCCATATGTACATGTCGCGGTGCCGCGTTAAGTTGTTTAATTTATAACTTGTCTTTTTTGTAGCGCAGCGCAACAAAGTGACATATTTTAGAACATTCTGCACTGCTGTGTAGCGATATGAAGTCAGTGGCACAATTCAGAACATGGGCTTTGTAGCGCAGCACCACTAAACGGTACAGCTCTTTACATGCGCTATGTAGCACAGCACCACTAAATGGTACAGTTCTATACATGCGTTTTGAAACGCAGCATCACTAAACGGTACAGTTCTATACATGCGTTTTGAAACGCAGCACCACTAAACGGTACAGTTCTATACATGCGCTTTGTAGCACAGCACCACTAAACGGTACAGTTCTATACATGCGCTATGTAGCACAACACCACTAAGTGGTACAGTTCTATACATGCGCTATGTAGCACAGCACCACTAAACGGTACATTTTTATACATGCGCTATGTAGCACAGCACCACTAAATGACACAGTTCTATATATGCGCTTTGTAGCGCAGCACCACTAACTGGTACAGTTCTATACATGCGTTTTGAAGCGCAGCACCACTAAACGGTACAGTTCTATACATGCGCGATGTAGCACAGCACCACTAAATGGTACAGTTCTATACATGCGTTTTGAAGCGCAGCACCACTAAACGGTACAGTTCTATACATGCGTTTTGAAGCGCAGCACCAGTAAACGGTACAGTTCTATACATGCGTTTTGTAGCGCAGCACCACTAAACGGTAGAGTTCTATACATGCGTTCTGAAGCGCAGCACCACTTAACTGTACAGTTCTATACATGCGTTTTGTAGCGCAGCACCACTAAACGGTACAGTTCTATACATGCGCTTTGTAGCGCAGCACCACTAAATGGTAAAGTTCTATACGTGCGCTTTGTAGCGCAGCACCACTAAACGGTATAGTTCTATACATGCGCTTTGTAGCGCAGCACCACTAAACGGTACAGTTCTATACATGCGTTTTAAGCGCAGCACCACTAAACGGTACAGTTTTATACACGTGCTTTGTAGCGCAGCACCATTAAACGGTACAGTTCTATACATGGGACTTGTAGCGCAGCACCACTAAACGGTACAGTTCTGTACATGCGCTTTGTAGCGCAGCACCACTAAACGGTACAGTTTTATACATGCGCTTTGTAGCGCAGCACCACTGAACGGTATAGTTCTATACATGCGCTTTGTAGCGCAGCACCACTAAACGGTACAGTTCTATACATGCGTTTTAAGCGCAGCACCACTAAACGGTACAGTTTTATACACGTGCTTTGTAGCACAACCATTAAACGGTACAGTTCTATACATGGGACTTGTAGCGCAGCACCACTAAACGGTACAGTTCTGTACATGCGCTTTGTAGCGCAGCACCACTAAACGGTACAGTTTTATACATGCGCTTTGTAGCGCAGCACCACTGAACGGTACAGTTCTATACATGCCGAATCAACGTGGTGTCTGATCCGGGTCTACACTGCTTTCTAAGGTCTGTCTTTTAGAATACTTCGGGTAAATATGATAACAATTGTAATCGCAGATTTTCACAAAAACAAGAGGGTAATCGGATGGATGAGCTATAACACCTGTGCTAGAACAAACCAAAGAAAGTTCGCAGGACGCGGCATCTCATTACGAAAACACGCCTATTTAAATATGCTGATAATTTCACCACCAAAAAACCTGAAAGTTTTCAGATAAAAAATTCTGATATTTTCCAAATTTCTGCTCAAAACATAGATTGTGGGTACTCGTTAGAACCGCCTCGCCGAGGCGGTTCTAACGAGTACCTACAATCTATATGTTTGAGCAAAAATAAGAAAAGTAATGAATACCTTTGTAAACCCCAGTTTTACTATATAAAAGTGGGGTTTGAGGGGATCAAATTTATATAGGTATGTTTTCGTGATGTGAGACTTGTTTGTCCAAATACATAGGGTAAATATGGCTGATATATTTTCAAGTGCGCTCTCATTCATACAGGACAATTTATAATGTTCTAAACCATGCAGACAAGGTGAAAATGGTGAGGTACATTCATAATTGTCCAAATTTCTTTGTATAGAGAACAATTTACATCACGGTGAAATGATGCTATTGAGAAACAAATTTTTCCAGCTCATATTTTATGTCTCAGATGACACGATACACTGTGTAATACATTTACCTATTAGAAACGTTTGTTATGCGAAAGAATGTTTATGTGTTTCACCTTGAAAAGAATTAACCATTGGGTCTAAATTTGCTGACAGTAGACATATGCGCAATATTTAGGCAAATCGACTTTTTGCCGTTCTCAAAATCAGCTGAAAGTAGAAATCTGAACGAAAACTTAGTCTCAGTACTGCTTCTACCTGTTTACTCTGTCTTGTCCGTTGACACTGTATCCGTGTGAATCTTATGAAAAATTTCAGATTCCTGCAAGCTGTGAGTCTCTTGTACAGGGTACCCTAGTTACTCGATAGCATTTGTTCCCAATGGTGTTGCCATTATAATAAATTTGCTGTTGTAAAGAATCCTTAATGGACAGAGTGTTATGTAAGAGTTTGTTTTATTCTTATTTCCTCATAGGACATATGTTCTGAATATTTGTTAGAATCACCTCATTGAGGCGATTCTAACAAATATCCAAAACAATGTTTCTTTAAAGTACTAAATACAATATTCTTGCATAATCTAGTATTTTTTCAGAGCATACAGACCCACCTAGTAGCCATACTCTAGACTTCATTTTTTAGCTTTTGAAATTGTTGCGACTCAATAATCGATTTACCCCAACCCGCTACCCCCGCCCCCTCCCCTCTATCCCCCAGACACACCCCGCCCGCCCGCTCGCACGCACGCACGCACGCACGCACACACACACACACACACACTTCAGTTGTTTTACACCTGAGTTACTTCAATCGTACGTTCAAATATTGTTTATTCTTTGTGGGACCGTGTGGATACTCGCTGAGGACCATTTTGGATCGATTGTGTATCAGTCGAGCCAAAGGTACGAAAGGCTCAGTTATATTGCTGCTGTCCACGTGACTTTTGCTGACCAATAAAGTTAATCCATGAAAATGGCACTTTTACGAAATCCAGGTAACGGTTATTTATAGCCGCGCTGTTCTTGTCGCTGTGACCATGGTGACGTAAGAGTGCAGTGTAAAGAGTTATCTGTAAAACCTAGGTTGGGTTTAGTACTTGGACATTGGCAAATAGTGCAGATCCAAATCAGACGCCGCAGAACGCGAAGTCTGATCTGACCAGGGTATGCACTGCTTGGTTAAATCACAGGAAGTTAAGGGTCAAATAAAACAATCTTAATTCCCCGTTAAGGACCACTTTCCCAGCCTACACTCAGAGACAATCGACCCACCAGTGCTGTCAGTACTTTGATTCAGTTTGTTCTACAGTTACAACGACAGCATTTGTTCCCAAAAATATTGCCATTATAATGAATGTGCTGTTCTAAAGAATCCTTAATAGACAGAATGATATGTAAGAAAGGCCTTGTTTTATTCTTATTTCATAACAGAACATATGTTTTGGGTATTTGTTAGAATCGCCTCAGAGAGGCGATTCTAACAAATATCCAAAACATATGTTGCTTGAAGATATTATGCAATGTTTTTGCATAATTTCTCATTAACCGTCACCTCTTGAGCGACTGTTTCGTGACATTAAAATTGTCATGATAACGATTTTTATCGTTTTATCGAGTGTCGGTATAAAGAGGATTGACTGTATTTGTTGTCTGCTGGTTGTGTTTGCTGGGTCCTGTCCAACATTGTGATCACCTTGTTAGGTAAGAGGGAGCCGTCTGCTTTGCTTTTCATCGGTTTGTAACATGTGTACTCTCTGTCGTAGACTGGCTCCAGTCTCAACTGACTAAATATTTTTTCTCATAATCCTGTTTGATAATCCACTAAATTAAAACCAAAAACATATCATGACTATAAGGCTGGTCACTCTAGTGGCCAGCCTTTATAATCATGATATTATTTTGGTTTTATTTTAGTAGATTACTAAACAGATTATAAGAAAAAAAAAAAGGTTAGTCACTGGAGACTGGAGCCAGTCTATCTCTGTCGTAGTTTGTTTACTTTTACTTCGTGGCTACCAAGCGGACACACAACGCTGAAACAACGTCGATTCAGACGTTGCTTTGACGTTGTTTCAACGCTGTGTGCCTGCTGGGTATTTTCTGTAATGTGGCTTTTCCTGGACATATTCTTCTCTACTTTGGTGCATTGAGAAAATATTTGAGTCTCGTCATGATAAAATGGGCTTTTTTAGAGCACAGGAGAACAGATGCGCAGGTTGATGTCAGTCTTCCTTGGTCGCACAAGTCTTATTGTAGATTTTGTCGTGCGCTGGCTCAATATGGTCCTTGCAATATATCGATATATTCTATAGTAGCCAATGATTTTGTTAATCGTCAACGAAGGTTCTGATCAGACTGTGAGGTTCGCAGACTGGTCTGCTCCTTTGCGGCCCAAATATGGCCAGAATGCTCATATTTACATGGCGAGCCTCTTATACATTTATAGTAATAAGCCAGGGCATAACATTTCTTACAAGCTTACATGTGCGCCCAGCGAAGACTCAGATCAGCCTGCGCATCCGCGCAGTCTGATCATAGTCTTCGCAGAGCACACTGTAGTGCACACTGTAGGTATCCAATGACCCAAAATGTCTCCAGGTGCACATCGATGACTCTGATCAGCCTACGCATCTGCGCAGTCTGACAGTCTTCGCAGTGCACTCTGTAGGTATCCAGTGACTCCAAAGTGTTTCAGGTGCACAGCGATGACTCTGATCAGCATGTGCAGATGCGCAGGCTGATCTTAGTTTTTGCTGGGAGCACATGCAATTTCGTAGGAAACGCGGCCCAGGATAATTTGTATTTCAAAGGTTTATTCGAATAATCCTTGATTCATGTGGGCGTCTTGTATGTATTTCGCTCATACCTACACGTCTAGAGTTTTCGTTTCTTGAGCAGGATGCTCGGTATGGCACCACATGGTATCTTGGATTTACGTACCTCTGTTCGTGATGGGATCCAAGAAAGATGTCTTCAGCAGTTAGCAGTTGCACGTCATTTCTAAGCCTTCTTTTTTTTGTGTTTTTTTTTGTGTGTGTGTGTGTGTGTGTGTGTGTGTGTGTGTGTGTGTGTGTGTGTGTTTTCAGTTCTGCAGTCTGAGCCCAATACAAATCTAAAACGGTTGCCTTTGCATTACGAAAACACGCCTATTCAAATATATTGAAAATTTTACCTCCAAAAAATTAGAAATTTTCAGATAAAAATTCTGATATTTTTTCATATTTCTGCTCAAAACATAGATTGTGGGTACTCGTTAGAACCGCCTCAGTGAGGCGGTTCTAACGAGTACCCACAATCTATGTTTTCGAACAGAAATAAGAAAAATAATGTATACCCCTGTAAACCCCAGTTTTACTATATAAAAGTGGGGTTTAAGGGGGTCAAAATTATATAGGCGTGTTTTCGTGATGGAATCAACGAACACACTGAAGACCGAAACTCGGAGGCTCGGTTTTAGTAAGTTTCTTACAGTGTAGTCACCGAATCAGCATACGCCCCCAGCACCGGCTTAAGCGGTATTTGATTTTCAAAGTAACCAGAATGGGCTCAATGATCCGAAAGGAAATAGGGAATGAAAGAATAAGCCGCACCAAGTCTTACGTGTATAAAAAAATGGCTGTGACCTGATGCTCTTGTCTTTCCATACCAGCTCGAAATTTTCAAGTGCCACAGTCTAGAATAAAATTCTTGATTGGAGCGCACAACAGCTCTAATGGATCCTACGTATTCGAACCTCTTTTGCTCTTTGGTACCACTGACTGTTATTAACCCATTTATGCCTGGTGTCCCATAAAAGGGACATTGACAAACAGCTTAGACCCAGATCAGACGCCGAAGAAAGCGGCGTCTGATCAGGGTCTACACTGTTTGCATTAAGTACAGGAATTTCTGTAAACCACGGCGATAATAAAAACTAACCAGACACTCCTTTTACTGGAAATAGACCGGTCCAAAGAATTAAGGTAGAATAATCCACTCAGCATTAGTGGGTTATGTTCAGATTCACCTGTTATGACTGTCACCCCTGTTGTCTTCTCTGCCGTAGACCTTCCCAGTAAGCATTCTACATAAATCTATAGCGGGCCGTTATCGGCCCGTCAGCTACCCTGACGGGCCGATAACGGCCCGCTATAGATTTATGTAGAATGCTAGCTGGGTTAGTGGTTTTGTAGAGACGATCATGTCGTTTGAAGCCTTCTTCTCTCAATATTCTTTTCACTCAAGGTTGATTTTCCCACATTGGTTACCAAGGACACCTGGGTAGTTGAAGTTTGCGGCGATGAAATCGAGGTAATTAATTTCGCTTTCAAGCATTACGAGTGGTTTAAATAATCGTACACCTATATCTATAATAGCTGGTCAAAGTGACAAATTGTTTTTACAGCCTTTAGGCCAGCACTAGCGATTACAATTATACATGGTTTAACACTTCTTTTGAGAGTTGTCTTTTTTTTTTAATACATTTGTTGCTATCTTTAAGGTACATTTGTATATGCTTTCAGACGGGACATAGGATCATCTTCGTACTGTTCTTGATTAAAAGTTTTGTTTTTTTTTGTTTTTTTTTTTAAGAAACTAGTACCTACTATAATATTGCATGGACAGGGCCTAACTATCAAAGCCGCCGTTTGATCAATGTTTCCGTTGTCTGTATGAAGAAACTCTGCATCCTTGGCTATCCAAAATGCGCCCAGTAAAGATTCCGATCAGACTGCGCGAATGCGCAGACTGATCTGAATCTTTGCTAGACGAACATGTCAGAAGGTACGTTTTCTGACGTTGCGGCTCACCAATCAGCCGAACCCGTGTTTCTCAAATCTAGATTTCTCTTGCAATACAGTCGACTCTCGTTATCTCGAATTCCAAGGGACTTTCTGAAATACTTCGAGATATCCGTACATCGACATATCAGATTTACAGAATTTAGGAAAAAAATGAATCGAACAGCAACATTTAACAAATGTATATGTAATTTGACTCCTGAAGTTAGAGATATATTGAAAATATTGTTGAAAAGAGGAGAAATTGCTCCTTAGGAGCAATTTCTCCTCTCTTCCACAATATTTTGTTACCCGTTGTTAGATATTCATGTTTAAGCAGGGACCAAATTATCGCTTCGAGATAAGCGGTTATTCGTGATAAGCGAGTTCGAGATAACGAGAGTCAACTGTATTTGTCTCAGTTAGTCTGCTGAGCAAATAGTGTAGTAGCCGGTCAGGCAAAATTGTTTGTTTTTTTTTTTTTTTTTTTTTTTTTTTGATTTGGGTTTTACGGCCCTTTCAAGAATATTTCACTTATATCGAGCCGATCGTTCATCGAATGTGGGCGAAACCGGAGAACCTGGAGAAAAACCACCTGACCATCCGTAAGCAGAACTTGGCTTTCCCACATATGACCCGAGCGAGGCTCGAACCACAGTGGTGAGAAACCTAATGGATTAAGAGTCAACTCTTATCCACTAGGCTACAGGGGCCCGCCCAAAATTGTTCTGAATACGTTTTCCTATCATTAGGCAAATATAATACCATTATCAACGCATCATATGTTTCCTATTCTATAGAAATGGTAGATGTTAGGAAATGATGATTTCAAGTCAATTAAAGAGAACTGGAAACACCCAGTATAAATTTCCGCCATTTATAAAAGGGAGACAATTTTTGCGACTTCCTGTTTGTCGTCATGCACATCCGGTTCATTCTGAAAAGGGTCTCTCTAAAAGGAAAGACTTTACTCTCTTTGGAGTAAAGTCTTTCCTTTTAGAGAAGACCCTTTTTCATTAGTTTCCTCCCCTGAAAATGTATCGATTCCACTTACACAGACAGAAATTAAAATCAAAGCACTGACAGCTCTGGTGGGTCGATTGTCTTCGAATGTAGACTGAAAACATGAACCTGAACGGGGATTTAAGACTTGAATTTAAACCTTAACTTCCTGTAAGCTAAGTAAACAGTGCAGACCCTGATCAGACGCCCCGTTCCAGTGTCCTAACACTAAACCGAGTCCGGGTTTGGCAGATAACCGTCTTTACACCGCACTCTAGCGTCACAGCGTATTGGTCAATGATAATCACGTGGACATCAATCTTAAGGATATTTTGGTCAATTCCAAAACTGAATAAAGCGCTGATTTGGTCAGGCATAAAGTATTGTATGCATTTCAGTCTGACATTTATCCCATGAGATATTCTACATCAGCACCTCTATCCCTCTGCTCGTCACAGTCATCACGAAAACATGCCTATATAAAGTTAACCCCATTAAACCCCACTTTTATATAGTAAAACTGGGGTTTACAGGGGTAAACATTATTTTTCTTATTTCTGCTCAAAAACATAGATTGTGGGTACTCGTTAGAACCGCCTCACCGAGGCGGTCCTAACGAGTACCCACAATCTATGTTTTGAGCAGAAATGTGAAAAATATCAGAATTTTTATCTGAAAATTTTCATTTTTTGGGTGGTAAAATTTTCAGTATATTTGAATAGGCGTGTTTTCGTAATGGCCCACTTTCCGGTATCTACTCAACCCAGGGTATGTCCTGTATGAGCCAGATGTGCTAATGGTCACAAAAATTACCAAGCAGATTTTGAATCCAAGATACTCGGCTTGCAACCAGGAGGCCATCAGCTCGTTTAAGTCCAGACAAGCAAGGTTATTATTTCTAAATTTTAGCGTACTGCGAACATCTCGATTAACATATACGTGCTACGAGAAATGGGCTTTTTTGCGGCCCGGGATTTTAGGACAGCAGCAGTCCAAATCTGCCTGAATTCTGCATAGTCTCATCAGACTCCACTATCCGGTTGCGGAATCAGAAGTCGACGAGCAGGAAAGGTGAATGCATGGCTATTATCAGGGCCTTCAGTGCTTGAGTGTACATCGAAGGACCTATTTTATGTCTGAGGCTGATTGGTTTTTCGCAATTCAAACCACCATATAAAATAATTGTGATGACCGCTGTCAACATCAGCCGCGGGCTAATTTACGCTGTCTTAACCTCCAAAAGAATGTCTCGGATAAACACATAGGCCTACCGCGATAATGGTGCATCGGCTGTGTATTTGTCTTGGTCTCCGGCAGGGCCTTGTGACCCGGTACAGTAATACTGTGGTGAAGATGTGGTTGTGAATGCTATTGTTAGAGTTTTTAATCTACTGAGGTTATAGCCGTTCTGTTGGTCCTTGAATATTCTACTGTTATTTATTTCAAGTTACCAATTAATTTTCGGTTTTAAATGTTTACTATTTTTTTCTGCATTACGAAAACACGCTTATACAAATATATTGAAAATTTCACCACCAAAAACTGAAAGTTTTCACTCAAAAATTCTGATATTTTTTATATTTCTGCTCAAAACATAGGTTGTAGATAGCGGTTCTAACGAGTACCCACAATCTATGTTTTTGAGCAGAAATAAGAAAATTAATGTGTACCCCTGTAAACCCCAGTTTTACTATATAGAGTGGGGTTCAAGGGGTCAAAATTATATAGGTATGTTTTGGTGATGGGTCTTCATAGCTCCAGATAAGAGAGGTATCAGGTAAATATTTTACTTATTTTTCCATGTTGTAGGTACTCAGGCGTTTCTAATGAGTATCCACAACTCATGTTTCTATAAAGAAATACAAGACGCTTCATCACGAAAACATGCCTATATAATGTTGACCCCCTTAAACCCCACTTTTATATAGTAAAACTGGGGTTTACAGGGATATACATTATTTTTCTTGTTTCTGCTCAAAATCATAGATTGTTGGTACTCGTTAGAACCGCTATGTTTTGAGCAGAATCACGATAAATATCAGAATTTTTATCTGAAAATTTTCATTTTTTGGGTGATAAAATTTTGAGTATATTTGAATAGGCATGTTTTCGTAATGTAATGAGTACCGGCAACATATATTTCCATGGAGAAATAAGTAAACATATCCCCAGCAAACACTTAACGTCGCAGGAACGTCGATACAACGTCGCTGCAACGTCGTGACGTTGCAGCGACGTTGTAACGTCGCTGTTTTGTGACGCTGTGTGTTTGCTGAGTCAGTACTTTTGGGTTGAAAAATTCACTTTCTCTGAAGCTATGCTGTCGGAATTCTTTCTATCAACTGGACGAATGTCACATGTACAGGTATTTTTCTAGGATCCTCTCTTTCTTCTAGTACTTTCCTTTCAGCACTTCTATCAACTGAACACCTGGCCACAAACAAGGATGACATAGTAAGAAATAAAACTGTTTCATCACGAAAACATACCTATATAATTTTGACCTCCTTGAACCCCACTTTTACATAGTAAAAGTGGGGTTTACAGGGGTATACATTATTTTTTCTAATTTTGCTAAAGCATGCCTCGGCGAGGCGGTTCTAACGAGTATCCATAATCTATGTTTTGAGCAGAAATATGAAAAAATATTAGAATTTTTGTCTGAAAACTTTCAGTTTTTCATAGTGAAATTTTCAATAAATTTGAAAAGGCGTGCTTTCGTAATGTAGAGGGCCTCGGACATAATAAGGGACATACACAGAGTTTATTACCTCTTTAGCAGGAAAATTTAATACCATATTTACTCCAAGAATTAGGACAGATGGTTCTGTGCAAACAGTGTAGACCCATATCAGACACCACAACAGACTGCGGCGTCTGATCAGGGTCTACACGTTCTTTGCCCAGAAGCGTCTGTCCTAATAAACAGGCAGTAAGCTTGAGCCCAGTAAACATACAACGTCATAACAACATTGCTCCGACGTCGCCGCGACGTTATGACGTCGCGGTGATGCCGAAGCGACGTTGTGACGGCGTTGTGTGTTAGCTGGGAGTTGTTCTAAATTTAGGACAAGTATGGTAAGAAGTAAAGGTGTCCGAATATTTAGGGTGTAAACGGTATCAGAATCATGAGGATAGTTTTGAATAGCTATTCCATGCAAGGATCCCATTTTTTTTGTAGTTATTAGCCCTACGTATTCGGACAGACAGGCCTGAGTAAACAGTGTAGACCAGACGAGACGCCGCAAAACGCTAATAAGACAAATTCTGCCACGTTCTTCGGTTATGTTCATAAACTCACGTGTTCATGAACACTAATTTTCTCGTTCCTCCAAATATAACAAATAAAATATGGGATACTTTTTTTTGTTGTTGTTGTTCACACGGACATAGCTTTCTAATAACTTTGTCACTCCCTGAATAGATTCAGAAGCTGCCAAGTGGGCACACGTCGCCAGGGCGACGTCGAATCAACGTCGGTGCAACGTCATGACGTTGCACCGACGTTGATGCGACGTTGCATTAACGGCATCACGATGCACCGACATTGACGCGACGTTGCATAAATGTCATGACGTTATATCGACGTTGATCCGACGTTGCATTAACGTCATGTGCCTGCTGGGTGGCATTGATGATATTTTTCGTATTTTCCCAGAACATAAGCTTTGACATTTCATGCAGATTATCTCCAAAGGAGATAATCTGCATGAAATGTCAAGCTTTTTTTCTTAGAAAAATAAGAAAAAATGTTCACAATGTCTGCTGCTGAACTTTTTACCCAGCGTTCTAAGGGTTAACATACCAACTCTTGGAAAGAGACTTTGCTCTTGTGAACAATGTGACCTTAAGAAACAAATTACATGAAATGCTGAAAATTTTACTCAGCATGCTAAGCGTTAGATATCATATAGGTAGCATGGTATACAATTGCCTCTAAATCGTTTTTATGATGGGTGCAAACTAATTAGTGCTAAACCCTTTCTATAATTAAATATTTCTTCTTCAAAGTATTTTACACATTTTTAACTCAATGGGAAAAGCTCTGATCTGCTGAATGTACGGTTTTAATTATGAATTCCGAACAGTATTATAACACAATATTATTTACGGGTCTATGTAACACAGGGTAGGACCAAAGAGCTCCATTTGGATGACGCTGTGACATTCAGCTTAATCCTTATCTTATACGCTTAACACTCTGGGTAAAAATTTCAGCAGACGACATATTGGAATATTTTTCTTATATTTCCCAGAAAGCATGTTTTGACATTTCATGCAAATCTTCTCCTAATTTGCATGACATGTCTAAACCGATTTTTGTTTGTTTGTTTGTTTGTTTGTTTGTTTTTTGAAAATCATTAATATGTCTCTGCTGAATTAGCCTAGATAGTGGTAAAGGTTAATAACTAGCAGCAGGTGATATAAATAATAATGTTTGCAATTTTGTTTTGTACCCCTCCCCTACACACATACACCCGCAAAGCAAATATGGTTAAATTGATGGCCATAAATAGCAGCAGACGACATATATAATGTTTTCGTTTTTGTTTTTTCCAAAGCAAATATGTGTTTGCATTTCATTTGAATATTCTGAAATGTAAACCTCCATTTTCTCTGGAGACAGTTTGAATAAGATGCCAAGCATAATATTCTGTTAAATACTACTACTAATAATAATAATAATGATAATAATAATATCAGTAATTTGTCATCTGACGTTTTAGCCTATAAAGCCGCTTGGAAGCAAATTCCTTCCTTTTAATGTAGATCTCTTTTCAGTAGCGAATTTGGTGCACAGGACAGCAAACAAGATGTCACAAAAGTTGTCTCCCTTGTCAAACATGGCGTAAAATCTAGCAAGTGTGTCTATTCCCTTTAAATCCTTTACACAAATGTCCTCACAAATGTCAAGCTGTTTCATCACGAAAACATGCCTATATAATATTGACCCCCTTAAACCCCACGTTTATATAGTAAAACTGGGGTTTATAGGGGTATACATTATTTTTTATTTTTTCTGCTCAAAAACACAGATTGTGGATACTCGTTAGAACCGCCTCTGATTTTTGTTTTAGTTTTTGGAGGTGAAATTTTCTATATATTTGAATAGTCATGTTTTCGTAATGGTATCCCAAACGCTGGCATGTCAAGATTCAAGTTTATACCCCAAATGGCATGATCCCGACTTTTAGCCAAAAGTGCAGACATAAAAATGAAAAAAAAAAAAAAAAAAAAAAAAAAAAAAAAAAAAAATGAAAAGGGAGCGTTCAAATTAACGTAGTCTTAACACGTGATTATACAGGTTTTCTTGTCTCAGTCTTATGTCATGTCATATTACCACTTAAATTACCATGTTTTAAACATTACTTTTAGGACCTTACATAAAAAACATAATAGTCACTTTTAAAGGGAGGGACTATATACATTCATTAGTTTTTTTTTTTTTTTTTTTTTTTTTTTGTGTCTGTGTGTGTGTTTTTCGCCATTTTACAAGGGAGATATTCTTTTTGTGATTTCCTCATGCGGACAACGAAGACTCCGATCAGACTGCGCGGATGCGCAGGCTGATTGAGTCTTCGTTGGACGCACATGTCAATGGGTACGTTTTCTCTCGTTGAGGGCTCAATCATTTGGCCATATATGGTATAGATTCACCACAATAAAGGCTTTTGAAACATTTGGACACTGGACATCTTACAATATTTGTCCTAAAATTTCAACAAGCCCGTTTTACAACCTTCTGATGCGTCAAAAAAAAAATGCTTGGTGATTGGCAAACAATGTAGACCCTGATCAGACGCCGCGTTCTGCGGCGTGTGATCTGGGTCTACACCGTTTGCTCGATCTTTCCGAATACTTTAGATCAAATACGGCAAAGCTAGAAAGCCACTTTCAAATGGCGCAGGGCATCTGGAAATGTACTTTTAGGTGAGAGCACCAAGCGAAGACTCAGATTAACCTGCGCATCATTGTCTATCTCATGAGCCCCAAACGAAGACTGATCAGACTGCGGAATGCGCAGGCATATCTGAATAGTTGCTGCATGCACCTATCCGAAGTTACGTATTCTCACGTTACGATTCATACTTTATATTAAGGGGAGAGAAAACATTTCAAGGGGTGTAACTTTGTCAGTATTGATTTACCTCCCTTCTGAAAAGTCTACTCTAAAAGGAAGGAATTTGCTCCCTTTGGGAGCAAATTCCTTCCTTTTGGAGTAGACTTTTCAGAAGGACCTAAATCAATACTGACAAAGTTACATTCCTTAAAAATGTGTTCTCTCTCCTTAATATAAAGTAGACCCATTTTCGAAAGGGATTTGCTGAAATTTTTACCCAGCTTGCCGTTGTAATACTGTACCATGAACCGTTAAATTGTAGATACACTAGTTGTTCAAAAGTTTGGATAAATATGGTAAGATTTATGAGTGTTGCAATATTTAGGGTAAAGATTATGGTTACAGAAAGTTCGATAAATTGTTGTTTTGTCAAATGATTAGTTTATTTACTGAAGACCGTCTTACTTTAGTCCAAGAATAAATATATCCCAGTTGACCTAGGTCATACATGATTTTAGCATTTTACTCCCAGTAGGCGAAATTAGCAAGCAAGTAAAATTAAATGGTTTATAGTTCTCTTTTTTTTTTCAGAAAAAAAAAATGATATAGCATTCATATTGTTGTTAGTGGAGGCGAGTTGGATAAATTCGTTCTAAAAAAAAAATAAATAAGAAAATACATTTTAGAATACCATCTGCTAATTTTTAAATGCAGCAGGTTAAAGAATAAAATTCAGATACTATACAATACAAGACTGATCATACTCATGAGTGAACGCCACGCCCTTATATACATTTCTAATAATATTCTTATCATTGCCTCCAATAAGTGCTAGGTGGGACATAATTCCTACCCCAGACTCACCTAGTTGCGTAAGATTTGCCAAGCAACAGTTGACAATGTTAACCCTTAAAGCGCCAATCACAACTGCAGCAGACGACATTTTGAATTTTTTTTTTTTACTTTTTTAAATCTTATTGTTGTACTTTTGTATGTGTTGTATATGTAAACATTTCGGAAATAAATATGTTTAAACCAAAGAAAACAAGTCTTGATATTTCATTTGAATCGTCTGCAAGGCAGACGATTCAAATGAAATATCAAGACTTGTTTTCTTTGAAAAATTAAAAAATAAAAATAAAAATAAATGTCGTCTGCTGTACTAACTTCAATGACTCGAAAACCGATGATTCGTTTACCGCTCGTTTATGAGTCCCTAGGAAATTCTTCCGACAGCTCAAGAAAACAAATATTTAGGGATATTCTAAGGACTTTCTTATTTATCATGAAAAAGTATGCTGTGTGTACTCATTAGAATCGCCTCATCCCTTAATTATCCACATTTGCCTCCTGATCTGGCACTATGATTAAGTCTCAGTGGCTCGAACTACCCTTGTCTAGAACAAATTTCCATGGTCCCAAAGATGTTCGAGCCATTGAAATTCGATTGTTCTTCAAACTTTGAATATCGAGCAGTTTGACGTAGGACTGTGATTCGATATTCGTGCTCTGAATGTTTAGCGGTTCGACATGCAAGTAGTATTGAGTAGCACTCTGGGGACCCGATACTACTCATGCAGCATTCTAAAGTTTAATGATGTGCAGCTCGACATACGAATGTTGTACTGCTCGACATATCACATTTAACATTCACGCCCTGAATGTTCAGCAGCTCGACTCACAGCATTCAGTACTTGTATTCGAATATCAAATATCGAGCTGTACATATGAAACTTTAGAATTTTGAATGTTGTCAAGCTGAACATTCATGGCGCTAATTTCGACTGTCATATGTCGAGCAGCACAACAATTAGCATTCGAATATGGTGGTATGTTGTATGTCACGTTGCTCAACATTCAGGGGGAGGGGTCTAAAGGTCAAATGTCGTATGTCAAGCTGCTCATCATTCAAGGGGTTCAAAGGTCGAATGGTCTATGTTAAGCTGCTCAAAATTCAAGGGTTCAAATGCTGTATATCGAGATGCACAGCATTCAACATACGGTGTGTGTGTGTGGGGGGGGGGGGGGGGGGCACGGGGGGAAGGGGGGGTGAATATTGTATATCAAGCTGCGGAACAACATGGTGCGAGTGTCGACTGTCGCATGTCGAACAGCATAGCATTCAACAAATGAATGTCGAATATCATTAGTCGAGCTATACAGTATCCAACGGCAGAATATTGAATGAAGTATTTTAAATTGTTTAACATTCAACATTATAGGACTGCTGATTATTCAGGGCACAAATATCGCATACTGAGCTGCACAAAATTCTCTTTAGCTGAGTTAGGTCTTTGCTGTTCGCGTATGGTGCAACGGTCCATTTTATTCTAATATACATTCTACGTTGTATGTCCTACTGTGTAGGTGGACAGAGAAGACACTGTCGGCTTGGGTGGTCTTTGATTTTCGAATACATGGAGAATGCCTCATTTACCCTATGTATTCGGACAGACAGGCCTGAGCAAATGGTGTAGACCCAGGTAAGACGCTGCGTTTTGCGGCGTCTTATCTGGGTCTACACTGTTTGCCACTCATCCAGCAGTTTTATATACATGTACATCTGCAGACGACAAGCTGATGATATTTTTCTTATTTCTCCCAGAAAGAAATACGTCTGAAATAGCATGCAAATTCTTTCCTAAAGAAACAATTCTTTACATGTAATGTCAAACCCTATTTTCTGAAAAAGAAAAGAAAAAGAACAAAATATTTCAAAATGTCATCTGCGGTAGGTTTTGTCCTGCATGCAGCGTGTTAAAAAAAAGACTAGTTCAAATTTTAGGACAAGTATGATAGAAAATTCAGCGGTCTGAATATGTAGGGTAAATTTGGATGTCCTACAAAAGGTCACAAAAGCGTGACTAAAGCACAAAAACATGCCTATGTAATGTTGACCCCCTTAAACCCCACTTTTATATGGTAAAACTGGGGTTTACAGGGATATACATTATTTTTCGTATTTCTCCTCAAAAACATAGATTGTGGGTATTCGTTAGAACCGCCTAGGCGGCTCTAACGAGTACCCACAATCTATGTTTTGAGCATAAATATAAAAAAAAAATATCAGAATTTTTATCTAAATAATTTTCATTTTTTTGGTGGTAGAATTTTCAGTATATTTGAATAGGCTTGTTTTCGTTATGGTAGCTTTAGCCCACCACAAAGGTCACTAAAGCCCGCCACCGCTTATATAAGGGCATATTTAAACAGTATTTAATTAAGATATAGTATAAATAATTGGACACGGAAAGTTTTTAATTTTACAGCAATGCTTATAACACTTGGCACTCTGGGTAAAAATTTCAGTAGACGGCATTTTGATTTTTTTTTTCTTTTTTTTTTTTCAGAAGTAGGCTTTGACACTGCATGCAAATTGTCTCGTTTGGAGACAATATACGTGAAATGTCAAAGCCTATTATCTGGAAAAAATTAGAAAAAAATGTTATAAATAGTCGTCTGCTAAAATGACGTAGAGAATGGTAAAGGTTAGTTTAAAAGCATAGCTAATAAATAAACATGTTCAATGATCTTTCTTATGTATGACATAAGAGAACAAAAACGTTCACATATCCTTCACTTGAAAGATTTTCTGTAGGGGGAGCCACCAAGTTAAAATCGATCTTAGACATTTATATGCAACGTGGGAGGAGGTAAAGGTTGACTAGGGTCTGTGCTAGTCGCTCATAAAATCTGTAAAGTCCACGCATTTCGTTGATGAAACTGAATGGATAGATGCTTCGTTTTTTTGTTTTCTTTGAAAGAATTTGTACAGTAATATATGAAGACAAAATATATAGAATAACTATAATTTAAAGGGGAAAATGCAAAACTGAAAAGGATTGTACCTGAATTGAAATTCGATTTCAATTTTGATCAAATTTTCATTAATAGTTAGGCAAGATCTTTCATCTCAGATATACACACGTAATCCAACGTTATCTTTAACGTACAAATGGGCCACAACATGTGAAACTGGTCGTAATGAAATACGCGGTCAGCAACGGTCAGATTATCGGCGCAGCCTGATAATTGTCTGCTCTGTCAGCACACAGAATCGTTAGATACTGTTGAATATATGTCGACTAATAGGGAAGGCTGTGATGAGACTCTGCGGATCAGTAGGTCTTCGCAGGTCGCATATGACATAAGTTGCGGTGAAGTCAAATATTTATGTTCTGTAACGGTTTTTGCCTATAAACTTGAAACTGTAAAAATTTCTTACCAAACTTATTTGAACAAAAGCTTCTCTTTTTATGCCTGAAAACATTTCATTTTCAGGAACTGACTAAGCGCTTATCTTTTTCTGTCTTGAAACTTTTACTTTTCTGTTTTTGCTGTTTCCAATCGTGTTATTTTCAAGCTTTGCTGTCTCCAAACTCGTAATTTTCAGATTTTGCCGTCTCCAAACGTGTAATTTTTAGGCTTTGCTGTCTCCAAACGTGTGGTTTCAGGCTTTGCTGTCTCCAAACGTGTAATTTTTGGGCTTTGTTGTCTTCAAACGTGTAATGTTTAAGTTTTGCTGTCTCGAAACGTGTTACTTTCAGACTTTGCTGTCTCCAAACGTGTAATTTTTGGGATTTGTTGTCTCCAAACATGTAATGTTCGGACTTTGCCGTTTCGAAACGTGTAATTTTCTGGCTGGGGTCTGGGAAGGGCTTAGGTTTGTGATTGTGGTACTCCCTGGTCTTTTCTCTTACCTTTTTTTGCTCTCTACAAACGTGTAATGGTCGGGCTTTGCTGTCTTCAAACGTGTGGTTTTCAGGCTTTGCTGTCTCCAAACGGGCAATGCATAGGCTTTGCCCTCTCCAAGTTCGTCATTTTCAGGTTTTGTTTTTCTCCAAACGTGTCGTTGTCAAGATTTGCTGTCTCCAAACTCGTTATTTTTATGCTTTGCTGTCTTCAAACGTGTCATTTTTAAGCCTCGCTGTCTCCAAACTCGTTCTTTTCAGGCTTTGCTGTCTCCAAACGTGTTATTTTTAGTCTTTTTAGTCTTTGTTGTCTCCAAACTGGCAATTTTACAGGTCTTGCTGTTTCCAAACGTGTAATTTCCAGGCTTTTTTGTCTGAAAACTCGTAATTTCAGGCTTCAAATGTGTATATTTCTGGCTTTGCTGTCTTCAAAGTGTAATTTTCAGCTTTTGCTGTATCCAAACGTGTAAGTTTTAGGCTTTGCTGTCTCCAAATGTAAAATTTTCAGGCTTTGCTGTCTCAAAACTCGTAATTTCAAGCTTTACTCTCTTCAAAGGTGTAATTTTCTGGCTTTGCTGTCTCTAAAAGTGTACTCTTAGAGCTTTGCTGTCTCCAAAGGTGTAATTTTCAGGCTTTGTTGTCTCCAGTCGTGTAAGCTTTGTAATCTTCATGCTTGCTGAATCCAAATTCGTAATTTTCTGGCTTTGCTGTCTCGAAACGTGTTACTTTCAGGCTATGTGTTTCGAAACGTATTGTTTTCAGGCTTGTTGTCTCAAACGTGTATTTTTCAGGCTTTGCTGTCTCAAGAATCGTAATTTATAGGCTTTGCTGTCTCGAAACGTACACTTTTCAGGCTTTGCAGTCTCCACACATGTTATTTTCAGGCTTTGTTTTCTCCAAACGTGTAATTTTCAGACTTTGATATCTCCAAACGTTTAATTTACAGCCTTTATTGTCTTCAAAGGTGTTATGTTTATGCTTTGCTGTTTTCAAACGTGTAATTGTCAAGATTTCCTGTTTCCAAACGTGTAGTTTTAAGGCTTTGCTGTCTCCAAACGTGTAACGTTCAGGCTTTGCTGTCTTCAAACGTGTAACGTTCAGGCGTTGCTGTTTCCAAACGTGTTTCTTTTAGGCTTTGCTGTCTCAAAACGTGTTATTTTCAGGCTGTGCTGTCTTCAAACGTGTAATGTTCAGGCTTTGCTGTCTCGAAACGTGTTATATTCCTCGAAACGTGTCTTTTCAGGCTTTGCTGTCTTTAAACGTGTTATTTTCAGTCTTTGCTGTGTCCAGTCGTGCTATTTTCCTATATTTGCTGTCTCAAACTCGAAATTTTCAGGCTTTGCGGTCTCTAAACGTGTTATTTTCAGGCTTTACTGTCTCCAAACGTGTTACTTTCAGACTGCTATCTCCAAATGTGCAATTTTCTGGCTTTGCTGACTCCAAACATAACATTTTTAGCTTTGTTCTCCAAACGTGTAATTTTAGGGCTTTGATGTCTCTAAACGTGTTATTTTCAGGCTTTGCTGTCTCCAAAAGTAAATGTGTAGGGTTTGCTCTCTCCAAACATGTAATGTTCAGTTTTTGTTGCTCCAAACCTGTTATTCTCAGTCTTTGCTGTTTCCAAACATGTAAGTTTCAGACTTTCCTGTCTCCAAACTCGTAATTTAAAGGCTTTGTTGTACCAGACGTGTGATTTTCAGGCTTTGTTGTCTCCAAAGGCGTAATCTTCAGGCTTTACTGTCTCCAAACATGGAATTTTCAGTCCTTGATGCCTCCAACTTGTGATATTCAGGTTTTGACCGAAGTCGTTTCCTTTCTTTTTCCATCACGAAAACATACCTATATATTTCTGACCCCCTTAAACCCCACTTTTATATAGTAAAACTGGGGTTTACAGGGGTATACATTATTTTTCTTATTTCTGCTTAAAACATAGATTGTGGGTACTCGTTAGAACCGCCTCGCCGAGGCGGTTCTAACGAGTACCCACACTCTATGTTTTGAGCAGAAATATGAAAAATATCGGAATTTTTTATCTGAAAACTTTGGTGAAATTTTCAATATATTTGAATAGGCGTGTTTTCGTAATGCTGTCCGCAAACGTATTACTTCCCGACTTTGGCCAAAGGGTTTTGCTTTTCTGTCTGCAATTGTGTAATGTTTGGGCTTTTACCAACTTTGTTAGTTCCCTTTTCTGTTTGCTGACACGTATTTCAGGCTTTGACCAAAGAGTTTGCATCTTTTCTTTCTGTAAACCTGTAAATTCTGGGCTTTGACCTGAGAACTTTCCTTTTCAGTAAGCAAGCGTGTAATTTTCAGGCTTTGACAGAAGTGCTTTCCTTTTCTTTCTGCAAAACTATGATTTTCAGTAAGCTGACCAAAAGTTTCTTTTGTTCTATCTGCAAATTAGAGTTTATTGTGAAAAGAGGCACGCAAAAACGAAAATGTACATTATTTTGAACACAATGTAGATGTTGTGAAAATATGCATAATTAAGACAGCATAAGTTAAGTTTTGTCATGGTTGCCGGCAAAACTAACTTCCAACAACAACAACTAAATAATCACATTATCTGCAAAGTAAGAACCGTACATTCGGACATATGCGCCAAGTGAAGATTCAGAACAGCCTGCGCATTCGCACAGTGTGATCAGAATCTAAACTAGGCGCATTTTAGATAGCCAAAAATGCAAAGTTTCTTCATGCGGACAACGAAGACCCTGCGTTTAACGAAGACTCAAATCAGCCTGCGCGTCCGCGCAGGCTGATTTGAGTCTTCGTTAAACGCACGTCAGAAGATACGTTTTCTCACGTTACGCTCGCATGATAATGATAATGATGCGCAACGTAAAGCAAAGACCATTATGTTACATTCGAACAGCGAACATCCGGACACGCCTTTGTGCAGTCTGTTCAGCACATTCACTTTTCGTCAATACTGTAGTTGTAGATGCTGTGATTAGTATGCAACGAAGGCCTTGATGTCTCAGACTGCCCTGGTGCGTGGGGCAGATCTTATCATTGACGCCCTCATACACGATAAGGCCTGTTTTCCTACGTGGAACATTACATTTCGGCACAGAGTGGACTGATCGTACTACAGTTTCGTTTTAACCCTCAGAGTTTTAACGTTTACCACTCTCTGGGCTAACACAGCAGACAGCAAATCAATTGATAATATTTTTCTTATTTTTTTTTCCAGAAAACAGGATTTGGCATTTCATGCAAAGTGTCTCCTTTGGCGACAAAATGCATGAAATGTAAAATCGTGTTTTCTGAAGAAAAAAAAACAAAACAACATATTTCAATATGTCATCTGCTAAAAATTTTAATGCTACGAGTAAGTGTTAACCAAAAGCGATAACAATAGAATTTCTTTTCAAAACATTAATTCACCGCTTAATAGAAGTTTAACCTTTACCACTTTCAGGGCAATTACGACAGACTACAAATTGATGATATTTGTTTATTATTATTTTCCCCAAGAAAACAGTTTTGCTATTTCAGGCAAAGTAAAGAGACAATTTGCATGCAATATCATAGACTAGTTTTCTTTAAAAAATGATAAAAAAATATATTTCAAATGACGTCTGCAAAAAAACTTTACTCAGCACGCTAAGCGGTAAAACTCTAGGAAAAGGCACCTTAGGACAAATAAGGATCAGTACTCACAGCCTACCCACAATACCCTGGAAATAAAAGAAAACCGTATCTATCCTAAATATTGGGGCACCTAAAAGGTAAAAACAAAATTAGTGAAAAATGTATCTGAGATGAAAGATTTTGATAAATCATGTTTATTGACGTAAATTTGCTCAACACTGGACAAAAACTAAGGTAGTTAAAGACATTTCAAGATTTCAAAGCCATTATCAAGGCGTCGCCATTTTGAATATTGAATGAGACTCGACATATTTCAAAATATTAAATAAAATCTTCTTTCAAATAGAAATTAATGCGGTTTTCAAACGAAACCCATAAATGCATTGAGAAGAAGCTATACAAATACAGAGGTTGAATGTTGTTGCAAATTCTATTTGTATATCAAATTAAGACTTTATGACGTCTTAAAATTTCATTAAATATGCAAAATGGGACGCCTATAAATAACAGATTTTTTTTGTGTGCATATTTTCGAACCAAGATAAACTTGTTTATTTTACACCCGATTTCGACCAAATTTGTATCAAAATGCACAGTTTGTCAAGATCTTGCAGCTCAGATAGTCCTTCATCAGTATGGCTTTTCCCTTTAACTCCTACCATATTTGGTCTTAAATTTGAGCAAGCGGCCTATTTTACTACTTCTTGTTGTCTCGATCGTCGGCAAACGTTAAGCGGCATCTGATCAGGGTCTACACTGTTTGCTCAAACATTTCTGTCCCAGTATATATGCGAAACGAACAAGACGCTCTAGCAAGACAACACGGGGGATGCGTTTGTTTTAAAGGCATTTCGCTGTTCGTTTCAGGTATGTTTTGTTGCGCCTTGGTGCAAGCGATTTCCTCGAACAAGTGAGCAATCCCTTGAGAAAAGGGGATTTCAGGATGTATGTGAACAGTGAAAGCCCAGCTCCGCAGTCAGATCAAGGTCTTAATTGTTCATGGCTATATTTTGCGGTACGCGGGAAGAGAAGTCCTTAATCAGACTGTGTTGACGTGCAAGTTAATCTGGGCAGCCATTGTCCGCAAACGCACCAAAAAGGCCTACAGTCGAATTTCAATGGCTCGAACATCTTTGGGACCGTGGATTTGTTTTTTTTTTTTTTTTATATAGACATGGGTAGTTCGAGCTACTGAGGTTTAATCATAACACCAGGTCAAAAGGCAAGTGGGGATAATTTAGGGATGCCTTTCCGAACTTCTATAGAATATTGCTATGTTGTGTGCTCATTAGAATCGCCTCGTCGAGGCGATTCTAATGAGTACGCACAATATAGATTTTCATGATAAAATAATAAGAAGAAAAAATCCCTCAAATATTCCTAAATATTTGTTTTCTTAAGCTGTCCGAATAATTTCCTGGGTACTCAAAAACGAATTCAAACCAGCCACGGTAAACGAGCCATAGAAGTTTTACAGTATTATCTTTTCTCAAGGCGAGACCAAATATCCCACGGAGGTGTTGAGGTCATGGAAAGAAAAGGGCGTGGGAACACGGTATTTTAAAAAGGTTTACGCCGCGTTGCGAGAAAACGGTTCTTCGTTCTTCCCATCGAATCAATCTTTCAGTGCACATGTCCGCCCACTTTGCGAGACCACATGTCTAGTTCTTTGGCTGAAGGCGCCCCCTGACCTACCGCTGACGTAAGCGAACAACATAGATTCTGGTGAGTCTGCACGGATGCGCAAGCTCGCCTGAACCTTTGCTGTTTGCATACGCTGTTACGACTCTTTTCCCATGACACGGCTCATTTGAATTTGGGAAGCACAGCCATTCTCCAGCCATCATTTTTTTCCAAATAGCACTGTAGACGCAATCTGGTCATCTCTCTTCCTAGTTTATATCTTGTCTGTGCAGAGCGGCGTTTTTGCAATTGTTCTCCTTACAATCGCATAGCGAAAAGCGAATAGTACATAAAATGGGCGGGGGCGCAGGCTGATACATGATGGTGATGATCCCTTTTAGCATTATTTAAGTCATATCGAGACGATGGAAGGATGGTAATGAAAGGCTCTTTGCAATCAAGCACCGTACATCACGGAAACATACCTATATAATTTTGACCCCTCAAACCCCACTTTTATATAGTAAAACTGGGGTTTACAGGGGTAAATATTATTTTTCTTATTTCTGCTCAAAACATAGATTGTGGGTACTCATTAGAACCGCCTCGTCGAGGCGGTTCTAACGAGTACCCACAATCTATGTTTTGAGTAGAAACAGGAAAAATATCAGAGTTTTTCGTCTGAAAATTTTCTGTTTTTGGAAATGAAATTTTCTATTTATTTGTATAGGCGTGTTTTCGTAATGGGTGTTGAGGTGTTGCGGGAGCGCAAGTCATATCGAGACGATGGAAGGATAATGAAAGGCTCTTGGCAATGAAGCGCCGTAGTCAGGGGTAGAAATATGCTGATAGAAAGGTGAATATTGAAAAAGGTTGATTTTCCCATAACACATGTCATTCCTGGATTAAAAAAAGCTATTGTCATGTGTATAAACAACTATAATGCGAGACGATAAAAAGTACCTTAGCAAACCGCGGGTCTACGTTCTTTTTGAAGCTCCACAAACGGAAAAGTACCGGTCGCTTAAAAACGGAGACCCAGATCAGCATGTGCATCCGCGCAGTCTGGTCACGTTCTGCACATTTCACATTTTCTTTGACACGTATATTACAACGCAAAAAGGTAAATACTCCTTTTCCTACAATTTGCGTCGATATGATCAATATCGACGCAAAATGTTGAAATTAAGAAAAAAAGATCCGCCAGTGTGTGTGGTTGTATTATTTCTCGCCATTTTGGAGATGTATTGTTTTTGTCATTGTCGTCCGTCTATCCGTCCGTTCCATGACACAAAAATAAATGAGTAGTAACCCATTGTAGACTGGAGACCTCTAAAAGGTACCTGGCAAACAGTGCAGACCCAGATCATGTTTCTCCACTGTTTGCAAAGAGTTTAGGCATTATTCTCTCATAGCCGGACCTACCTCAAATTGAAGTTGGACTCTTCCAATATATAGTGTGGGAGGGTATATTCAGTCTACAATGGGTTAAAACGTAACTATCCTACCTGTCAACTCAAAATGTAGAAGTTTATACATTCTATTTTACGTTGTAGCAAACGTATATTGGGATTGGTGTTGACAGATCAGATTATAGGCCGCCCTGACAAGTCGCTTTAATCAGAGGCTATTGGGTGTCGACGGTGAAGGACAGTAGTGAGTGTGAATAATTGGTACATATCCCCGTATAATGCGGACCACAAGAAAAGAGCCCCTTTACCATATGTGAACAGCAAAGAGTCAGATCAGCCTGTGCATCCATGCAGTATGATCAGGTCATTTTCTGTTTCTCTATATATGCTACACTGTGCATTACTGATTCTGTAAGCGGGTAAGAAAGACCCGGATCAGTGAGTTTGTTGTCTGTGTATATGGCATAATTCGGGTGTTTCACATGGTTTGGTGAAGAAGACAAGTGGGCGTGAATAGCTGGTTAATAACTTTACCACACTCTGGGCTAATTCAGCAGATGGGAAATTGATCACATCTTTCTTATTTTTCCCAGAAAACAGGATTTGACACTTCATGCAAATTGTCTCCAATGGAGACAATTTGCATGAAATGTCAAACCTGTTTGCTAGGAAAAATAAGAAAAAAATATTTCAAAATGTCGTCTGCTGATTTTTTTACCCAGACTGCTAAGCGCTAATAGTACAATTTGCGGTACCTTATATAAAAATGTACTATTAGCGCTTAGCAGTCTGGGTAAAAAAATCAGCAGACGACTGACTCTTTTCTTAAACTCTTTTCAAGTATGGGTCTGCGTGGAAAAATAGTCCTTAAGCCTTTAAACGCTAGGTAAAAATGTAGTAGACAACCCGCTATCTTTCGTCATTTTTCATGAGAAAATAAAACTTGGCAGACGATTCACATGAGATTTCAAGCCATATTTAGTTTCTGAAAAGATAAATAAATAAATAAACAAATAAAAAAGTGCCGTAGTTGTGATTCGCACTCTAAGGGTTAATCTTTTATTATTCTACCAATCATTCTATAATTTCATCAAAAGTGAAATTTCGAAATGTCGGGGGCTGAAGTGTAGTGTTACAAATGAATGTCCCGTATTTACACTAAATATTCAGACAGGCATGTCTCAGCAATCTGAACCAGTTTGCCGATTCATTATGCACTTTTAACACCTCAACAGTCATACAGACTGACTTGCCAGGCACTTAAAAGATGACAACTCTTAAAGAAAAATAATGATCCCACCACCTCCAGTGGAAGGTCATACGGACTGACCTGCCAGACACTCAAAGATGACAACGCTTAAAGGAAAATAATGCCCCCCCCCCCACCACTCCCCATCCACCCCATCCTCCCACTTAAGCAAAAGCAAATTGAGCTGCAACATACGCCAAAATATCTTCGGACATATGCGTCCAATGCACATTCGGATCAGCAGGCACATTCGCGCAGTCTGTTCAGAATCTTCACTGGGCGCATTTTGGATAGCCGAGGATGGAAAGTTTCTTCATGCGGACAACGAAGACTGATCAGACTGCGCGGATGCTCTCTTTTTGATTTATTCACCTAAGTGGAATGCATACAAATTCAGGGGAAGGCAAGTCGGTCAAAATTGGTTTACTTCCCGTCTGTAAGCAGGCATATATAAAGGGAAATAATTTTCTCCCTGAATTGTTACTTTTACAGTAGGTACTTTTTTTTTTAAAAATAGGCTTGGAGTGCAGGAGAGCAATTAGTAAGTCCAATAGTTGTCTCCCTAGGAGGCAAAGAATTACTGAGGGTCGTGTTTCGTTTGCCTGTGACAACTGAAAACATTCAAACAAACAAAAATAAATAATAAAAAAAAAAAAAAAAAAAAGGAAGAAGAATGAAACAATCTATCATCCGGCGCTGTAATCTATCATCCGGCGACTGAAAACCTCGGACAAAGATTCTACAAATATTGTGAAAGGTCAAAACCAGCGGCAGCAACAGGTTGAGCATAATGTCAGAAAATATACCTTCGGACATTTACGACCAGCGAAGATTTAGATCAGCCGGTGCATTCGCGCAGTCTGACCAGACTCTTCACTGGGCACATTTTCGATAGGAAAGGATGCAAACTTTCATCAAGCAGACAGTGAACGTTAATCAGACTGCGCATCCGCGCAATCTGGTTTGAATCTTCGCTGGGCATATATGTTAGAAGGTACTTTTTCTCACGTTACGGCTTAGGTTGTTGAATTCGTTTGTCTTCTAAGAACGAAAAGAAAGAAATTGTTTCATTTCGCTATGTCGCCTTTTAAAAATTCCATTTCACTTCGTTTTTGCTGCATTTCGCCCATTTCGTATATTAAAAGTGTCTTGTTTGGATTCAATTTTTCCGATTCGCTTTAAACTAGATATTAGATCCGGTTCTGGTTTTCGGTTAACCGCCATATTAGGTCAAGGGATTGTGGATTAACAATAGATTCACTTCCGTGTCAGTCCTCATCTGTTTGACTGTCTACGCTCGTGGCTGTGAGGGTATAAGTGTTTGCCATAAAGACACCTCATCAGGTAGTCATTAGTTACACATGTCCAACTTTTACAAGAAGAAAACAAAAAATAATTATCAAAAATCGTCTTTTTTAAATTATTTTACCTATCAAAACTCAAAAAGACCCAAATTCGGCGAAATAGCATACGATTAGTTTTATTGCCTGGTGAGATAAAATGTGTTGTTACTCGAAACAGTAAATCCTATTTTGCACACAGAAAATAAATTTCATAGAATTCTTTTAAAGGTCGTACAAACATTAAGCCATGAGTTAAAGTTAGCTCAGCACTTTTTTGACATTCTTTATTTTAAGGAAGATTAGAATCGTATACCGTGATTGCCTATTGTGGTACTATTGTGGGATAAGTAATGTTTATTAATTTTATATCATTCTACGAATGGCCAAATTTAGCAATACACCCGGGTCCTTGCTTGATATTTCGTTTCGTTCAAGCCTGGAACTCTGGGTGCTAAAACACGTCCGCATTTAACTTTCACGTTACTGCTATTGATGACTTTGCCCTACGAAGTTCTTCCGATAGCTCAAGATATCAAATATTTAGGGAAATTTTCTTATTTTATCGTGAAATAATATGTTGTGTGTACTCATTAGAATCGCCTTATCGAGGCTATTCTAATGAATACACTCAACATAAAATTATTGTGTAGAAAATAAAAAAAAATCCCAAAATTGTCGCTATTTGCTTCCTGACTTGGGACTATAATTAACCTTCAGTGGCTCGAACCACCCATGTCTCGAACAATTTTCTATACTCCCAAAGATGTTCGAGCCATCGAAGTTCGACTGTCGTTAGATTTCAATTTGCTCTTTGTATGTCTTTTGTCTGTATATATGTTTGAGTAGTGTTCCAGTGGTACGTACGTACACTTGTTATGACGTTTCGGTATGATTAGTGAACCTTAAGAGATAAACCAGCTAGTTTTTGAACGACACGTTATAGATGTTATTTCCCTTTCTCTGAAACATTCCATTAATGCCACTATGCCCATAAGAGGACGCTAAAAACAGCAAATATCAGGATCATACGCCACAGACTGTGTAGACTGATCAGGATATTCACTGCTCAGTACTGTTCAAATTTTTCGAATGACCATTTTCCTGTGTCGCGTCAAAAATCATTATTCATCGATTAGCATGCACTGAGTAAGATTGTTGACAGTGATTTAAAGTCACTTTCCCAGTTCTATGTTATACCAGCATATTTGTCTATACACGTATTGCATATTTACTGTTTATGTTTTGTTTTTCACATTAGATTTAATATGTCTCTTCATTTTTCATTATTTATCTTTTTCTCTTATGAATCCTATGCCTCATACTCCTAGTCATACATTCTTAAACTTATATATAAATACTGTATTTTTTTGTCATTTTTGTCATTAGTGATGCGACCTCTTTTGCCAGAAGATCTATTTATTGCAGTTGTTGATCATATAACCTAAATGCCTGTAGAATTTAATATTTATAGGGCAAGAGTGGGCCTTCATCACTTCCGCCATTTTAAAGTAAAAGGACTCGGAAAACTTAATAATTTTGAACTTGTTACAGTCCTTGCCCTTTTACTCTGTCAGGCCGGTGATGTCGATAAAAACCCTGGACCTGCTTCTGAGAGTGCTTCTGATTCATCGCAGTCATTTCACTTTCCTCCGCTTCAGGGGAACTTGTCTATGGTACATTATAATGTACAAAGCGTTTTTAACAAGCTTGACTTAATTGAAGCAGAATTTTCAGCTTTTAGTATCATTTCACTAACTGAGACATGGTTGAATGAGACAAAACCAACTGAGGACCTTGTATTTAACGGGTTTCGAACGCCTTTTAGGCGAGATAGGGTAGGGGACAGTCACGGAGGAATCCTAGTTTATGTTAAACAGGATATACCCTGTAAACGCAGACCTGATTTAGAGTTAGCTCATATTGAGTGTATTTGGATTGAAATTAATATACGAAATAAGAAACTATTGTTAGGAACCTATTACAGACCTCCAAACGCATCTCCTCTCGTTTTATCTAATATTGAAACTTCAATAGGTTTAGCCGTCGATACTGGTATAGATAATATCTGTATCACAGGCGATTTAAATCTAAATATGTTAAATCAATATTCACGGAATAAAATAATGGATATATGTCGAACATTTAGTTTACACCAATTAATTGACGAACCAACCAATTTTACCGAAACTTCATCTACAATTATAGATTTAATACTAGTAAATAATGTAAGCTTTGTTGAAATTTCTGGTGTTAGTGAACCTTTTTTACTGCAAGATATCCGATATCACTGTCCAGTATTTGCTGTTTTTTTTTCATTTACTAAACCCCATTCAAAAAATTTTACTCGTGAAGTATGGTTATATGAGCAAGGAGACTTTGACACACTTCGTCAACGAGTAGCTGATTTTGACTGGGATTCTATTAAATGTGAAGATGTTAACCAATACGCAACCAATTTTACCAATATTCTTATAAATTTGGCCAAGGAGAGTATTCCGAATAAAAAAATTAGGATCAGGCCGCAAGATTTACCTTGGATTAATGGCTTAGTACGTAAACTGATGAGAAAAAGAAATCAACTTTACAAAAAATATAAGCTTAATAAAACTACAGAAAGATACGACGCATACAAGAAAGTAAGAAATGATGTAACAGCCTTTTTACGCAAATTAAAGAAAGAATATTTTACTTCTCTCGCTGAAAAATTGAAAACATCTAATTTATCATCATCTGACTATTGGAAAACACTTAAATCGTTCATAAAACCGACTACAAATTCCTCTATTCCTCCTATATTTGATGAAGGTTCTTATATTTCTGATAATAATAAGAAAGCAAAACTTCTGAATGACTTTTTTGTTAATCAAACAAATTTAGATGATACGGGTGCCACGCTGCCAACTCTTCTCCTTCCGGACAGGGAACCACTTAATAATATTACTATTACAAATGATGAGGTCAGGTCTGTGTTGCAAACACTTAAACTGGGAAAGTCTTCAGGGCCCGATAATATAAATAATAGAATATTAAAAGAATTAGCAAATCTAATCTCTAAACCGTTATGTGATCTTTTTAATCTTTCCTTGTCACGCGGCATCTTTCCTGATTCATGGAAGCAAGCTAATGTATCCCCACTTTATAAGAAAGACGACCCTTCTCTTATTTCTAATTATAGACCGATATCTCTGTTAGGTACTGTAAGGAAGACAATGGAAAAAATTGTTCATAAGTATATTTTTAACTATTTTAAAGATAATAACATTATAACTTGCTTACAATCTGGATTCGTCCCAGGCGATTCCACTGTTAACCAGTTAGTAGATATTTATAACACCTTTTGTAAAGCTTTAGATGATGGTCTAGAAGTAAGGGCAGTTTTTTGTGATATAAGTAAAGCTTTCGATTGAGTTAGGCATAAGGGGTTATTATATAAATTGAAAAGAGCAGGTATTAATGGATTATTATTTGACTGGTTGACTGACTATCTTTCCAACCGAAAACAAAGAGTTGTAATACCCGGAGGATCTTCAGGGTGGGAATATATAAATGCTGGTGTGCCACAGGGCTCTATTCTTGGCCCACTTTTGTTTCTGTTATATATCAATGATGCTGTTCAAGACATTCAATCATGTGTCAGACTTTTTGCAGATGATACTAGTTTATATATTATTGTCGAAAATCCTAACGACGCAGCAATGTTATTGAACTCGGATTTGGAAACCATTTATAAATGGGCTGAAACCTGGTTGGTAAAATTTAATCCGTCAAAATCCGAATCTCTTTTAGTTTCACGAAAATCCAACAGAAATAGACATTCACCTTTAATTATGAACAACGTGTACATAAATGAAGTAACACATCACAAGCATTTGGGAATTTTCCTTTCAAACGACGGTACCTGGCACGAACATATTAATTATATAACCTCCAAAGCTTGGCAAAGAATACATATTATTAGAAAATTAAAGTTTTTATTGGATAGAGAATCATTGAATAGAGCCTATATTTCTTTCATTCGACCTATTTTAGAATATGCCGATATAGTCTGGGACAATTGTACGCAGTACGAAATAGATTTGATTGAAAAGATACAAATAGAAGCTTCTAGGGTTGTCACTGGAGCTACAAGGTTAGTTTCAATTGAACTACCGTTGTATCGCGAAACAGGTTGGGAACCACTTTACAAACGCAGATATAAACACAAAGTGTATCAATTTTATAAAATGAATAACGATCTGACCCCAGCTTATTTAACAGCCCTCGTTCCACCGACAGTTGAATATGCATCTGCGTACAACTTACGTGGATCGCAGAACTTTAGACTCATGCTTACAAGGACTCAACTTTATTATAAATCATTTCTACCGTCCTGTATACGGGAATGGAATGAACTTCCTCTCGATGTTAGAAACTCTACTTCGTTAGCGAGTTTCAAATACAAACTAAATGCAGATACCATCAAAATACCTAAATATTACAGCACAGGAAACAGGTCATTACAAATTTATCATACCAGATTAAGGACCAAATGTAGCTCTTTAAAACAACATTTATTCTCTAAGAATATGATTCAAAACCCATTATGTGAATGTGGCATAGTTGAAACAACTAAACATTTTCTATTAGAATGTCCAAGATTTATTCAAGCCAGAACTGTAATGATAAATACACTTTCGCCGATTTGCATTCCGAGTCTAAATATTTTGTTTTTCGGGGATGATAAATTAGATTTCCACCAGAATAAATTAATATTTCTTACCGTTCAGCACTTCATATTAGAAAGCAAACGTTTTACGTCTGATTAAGGAGCATCTTTCTCTCTCTTTCTCTCTCTCTCTCTATCTCTCTCTCATATTCATGTATTGTCTATGTCTCTTTTCAATTTTCTCATGTTCATGTAATTTCTATGTCATATTATAGCTACGATAATTGTTTACATATTTTGTTTCGATAAATGTTATGCATTAGTACATATGCAGGTGACTATGTGTGCATAACTATGTATGCATTTTGCATACTTGATCATAGTCTGTTTTCACCACGTTATAATATTTGCAATCTAAATGTTACGGGAAACGGATTTGAATAAGTCTGTTGACTTTTTCCGAATCCCAATATGTAAACTCTGCTCTGTAAAATTGTACGTTTCTATGTAAATTGTATTATGAGTTTATGAAATAAAATATGTTTAAACTAAGAAAAAGAGAGAGAGAGAGAGAGAGAGAGAGAGAGAGAGAGAGAGAGAGAGAGAGAGAGAGAGATTATCGAAGGTAAAAAGGCTTTGTGTATGTAAAAGAAGTTGATAAATTCTAAGCTCTGCTTTTTTGGCTTTTCAATTACGAGAAAGCACAGTCTGAGCAGCTGGATACTTTTTAGTGTATGCGCGGTGCATTCTGATTTAGCCGAGTCGTACCGTAATGTACCGGAACCGATGCACTCGTAAAAGAGCTGGCTTACAGGGCATTCAATCAAGCCGGTATACTGCAAGATCACTAGACAAACCTACAAATCTGGCTGCGCACTTTTGCACTCTTTCCAGTTCTGCCTGACTACATATTGTGGTCTTAAACCTAACTGCCTTACTCCAGGACTGGGCGCACCAATCCTTTATAAGCTGCTCCTTTAAAGTCTTAATGAATTCTCGTACTTGCTGAAGCATAATTTCATTTGAGGGCGAAATCGGTGTGGAAGAGAACACTCTCATTAACTGTATACCCGAAAGTGGCCATAATTAGATAATAGAATATTTATTATCAGATGCACGACTATTATTTCAACAGTCTTGGTAGTTACTTCCGCTTAAGCTAGGTTTGGTAGTTGATGTAAGTAAGTAAGTAAGTAAGTAAGTAAATTCTTTATTTTACGAGGGTAGCCCAATTGGTTTTACCAATCTTCCTTGGGGCCCTCAACAAAACTACATACATACAAATACATACAACAAGTTATTTAAAACAATGATTAAAATGGTGATGTGTGATTAGCACGACTCAAAAGTACTCCAAACTCTGAGACTCCAAAACACGACTCTTTCATTACTTATTTATATATCTTCCGCTATCTATTGGCTTATTCTAGTATGAAGCTGTACGTCTGCAGGTAGTTTGTTCTGTTTATAGAAGTACACAAACAGCTGCTGTCTAGCAGAATAATTGTGTAAGAATCTACAATATAGTACTCCTGCATGCTGAGCTTTTCATAGAAACTTTCATTGTCTTTTCATAAGGCCTTTTTGGAAACGTTATTAGGATCATAAAGTTCGCATTAACCAGCATACTTTCTGCCAAGAAACAAGGCATCCCGTGTATTAGAAGAATGTATGCAGTTATTACCAAGGTATTTTTAGCTTTGCTAGCAGATGCTTCGTGAAAAACATGAACCTTATCTTATCTATCTTCGACACCAAGTACAATAACGGCATTACTAAAACATGCCTATTCAAATATATAGAAACCACCACCAAAAAAAACCTGAAAATTTTCAGATAAAAACTCTGATATTTTTCATATTTCTGCTCAAAACATAGATTGTGGATACTCGTTAGAACCGCCTCGGCGAGGCGGTTCTAACGAGTACCCACAATCCATGTTTTTGAGCAGGAGTAAGAAAAATGATGTATACCCCTGTAAACCCCAGTTTTACTATATAAAAGTGGGGTTTAAGGGGATCAAAATTATATAGGTACAGTCAAACCTGTCTTCGGCAACCACCCATGGGAAGCTTAAAATGTGGCTGCTGAAGGCAGGTGGCTGCTTAATACAGTTCAAATATATGTCTACGAATTTTGGGGCAACTTTCCTCTGGCTGCTTACAGGTTGGCTGCTTAATAGAGGTGACCACTAACACAGGTTTGACTGTATGTTTCATGATGGGAATCACTGTATGAACTGCATTTACTCAAAGTATTGAGACAATACTGGCCTGAGCAAACAGTATAGGCCCAGATCAGGGGTCTAAACTGTTTAAAACTTATCCAATAGTTTTAAGACACATCAATAGGACGTTCGGTGTTTAGGTCAGGTAAGGTAAGGAGTTAACCCTTAACCCTTGTCATGCGGAATAAATTAAAATGCCACGCCCACTTCTAATTTCCAGCCAATCAGATTACTTGATCTGGGTTTTTGTTAGAAATTCACATATTAAATGACAAACAGTGCAGATCCAGATCAGTTGGCTTCAGAAGCCAACTGATCTGGATCTTCACTGTTTGCTAAGCATGAGAAGGGTTAAAGCGCCCAGTAGCCGACATTCTAATATTATTAATTTTCACAGAAAATAAGACGTCATTTTCAGTGTATCGTTTGTTTAGCAAGTACAGACAATTAAGGCTTAAACTCTGGGTAAAATTTTCAGTGGACGGCATTTTGGTTTATTTTTCTTATTTTTCACGGTAAATAGGTTTGACATTTGGTGCAAATTGTCTCCAGTGTAGAAAACTTGCATGAATTGTCAAATCCTGTTTTCTGGAAAAAAAAGAAGAAAATATCACCAATTTGTCGTTTGCTGAATTAGACCAGATAGTTGTAAAGGTTAAAATAAATTAAAATGTCTGCTGCAGTCGTAATTAGGACTTTTAAGGGTTAAAGTGTCCAAATGTTTATTCTTTCACTGTCATAGGCAATAACAATAGTTAGGCTTTTGCAAATAGCGTAGATCCAGATGAGACGGCTCATAATGAGCCGTCTCATCAGGATCTACGCTGTTTGACATTCAGTCTTTCAACATTACATATGAACTTCTTTCCAACAACAACAACAAAAAAAAAGTCTGAAATTTGGCGCCCATCACGAAAACACGCCTATATAGTTTTGACCTACTTAACCACCACTTTAATACAATAAAACTGGGGTTTATAGGGGTATACATTATTTATCTTATTTCTGCTCAAAAACAGAGATTGTGGGTACTTGTTAAAACAGACTCATCGAGGCGATTCTAACGAGTACCCACAATCTATGTTTTGAGCAGAAATATGAAAAATATCAGAATTTTATCTGAAAATTTTCATTTTTTGGTGGTAAAATGTTCAGTATATTTAAATATGCGTGTTTTCGTAATGGAAAGAGTTAAGGACAACAATGGTAGGATAATAACCTAAAAAATATGTAATACGACTGCATGCGATATGTAAATATACCTTATGACATCTGCGTGCAAAGAAAACCCAGAGCAGCCTGTGCATCCACGCGGTCTGATCAGAATCTTCCCTAGCCGCCCTGTGGATATCCAAGGACTTCATGCATCTTTCGCAGACAATACAGACTGATCATGGCAGACTGCGTGAACTCGCACGCTGGTCAAAGCGCTCCGTGGGCGCACATCTTAAGTTACATTTTCTCATGTTGTGACACATATCTGTACTGAAACTTAATTTTTAATAGATGAAATTTTGAGGGTAAACCGTTTTAATTAATGGCCTTTCATATCTGAATGCCCTATGACAATTTTCTGAAAGAGATTGTAGGTCAACAAATGTAACATGATATCAGTCATTAACTCACTTTAGTAACCCACTTAGTCGATTAACACTTAACATGGTGGATAAAAAAAAATCAGCAGAAGACACTTTGATTTTTTTTAAACCGGAAAATAGGTTTTCACG